>CM024603.1:9934217-11149807 GCA_014182555.1 Eucalyptus erythrocorys
AATTAAAAATTTAAGACTAGACATCTCTCTCTCTTTTCCTGTACTTAAGTGGTCGCTTTAAAAAAAAAAAAAAAATTATGAACCTAAATGTTCACTTTTAAAAATTTATTTCTCTAAAATAATCACTCTTGAAGTTATTCGAACTTCTATTGTCCCTCAATCACACGTTCAAGCAAAGTTTTTTGCCTTCTCAAGTGTTGACTTCAGTTTATTGACATGCCATGTCAGACGATATATTATAAATTAATGCCACATCGGCTTTTTCAATGAGGCCAATCGCCAATGGCACACAAATAAATGAAAAAACAAAATTATGGCACTTATATGAGCGACATACAAAAGTATAGCACTCCGAGTGTACTTATACCAACACTCCTACTACCTCATGACAAAAGTGACGATGACATTGTGCGGTTGTTGAAAGAGGAAATGACTTTTACACATCTATGATGCATTGAATTGTTCAATCCACTCCTCAGGCCTTGTCCATGCAAGCCCTTTCACTTGCTTTAGTGAAGGGGTAGAAAACTTAAAAATCTATTGATCAATTCCGATTGTCTACATGACGCAATGTGGTTATTCAATGCAAACAAGTAGACAAAATGTCTCTATGTGTTGCAGTTTTTTTGAAGGTTATTATGATAGTAAATCTACACTAGAAGTTCCATAACTTCCGTACGGTACTCACTTAAATGTTATAATTTTTTTTTTTCGCTCTTTTAAGTGCCATATTGGTGTAAAATCAATCACTTAAATATTATTTATGGCAAATTGTCCAATGTGGATTTTTTTTCTTAATTTTCCATTTCCATTTCGTCATGGAATTTATAAAAATAAACTGAAGAGTATAACAAATGCCATCGTTTCTTGCTCTTTTTTTTTTTTTTTTTTTTTAAATCTTCAACAATTAGACAATGCCATTTGCAAACTCTCTTTCTTCCTCAAATGATGCCATTTTCATTCTCTCTCTTCTTGTCATTTAAGTGGTCTCTTTAAAAAATTGATGAACCTAAGTGCTCACTTTTAAAATTTTATGGCACTGAAACAACCATTCATGACATTATTAGAACTTCTGTTGTCCTCCAGTCAGACACCCAAGTGACGTCGTTTGCATTCTCAAGTACTGACTTATGCTTTTCAACACACCAAGTCGGATGATGTATTATAAATTAACGCCACATCAGCTTTTCTAAAGAGGCCAATCGCTGATGGCACTCAAGTAAACGAAAAAAATAAAAAAAACCTTATGGCACTTGAGTGAACATTATATGAAAGTTATGGTGCTTCTAGTATATTTATCTTACGTTTCCACCACCTTGTGACAGAAGTGATGATGACATTCGATGGATATCCAAGGAGGAAATGACTTTTACTCCGTCTATAATGCATTGAATTATTGAATCCATTCCTTGGGCCTTGTCCATACAAGCATTTCACTTGCTTAAGCGAAGGGGTAAAAGACTCGAAAATCTCTTGATCAGTACTCGATTGCTTACGTGATGCAACATGGTTATATGATACAGACCAATAGATAAAATGTCCCCTATATGTCGTGGTTTTTTAATGCGGTTATGATGGTAAACACTGCTGTGAATTCAAAGTAAATGTTAAGGTGATTGCCGATTAAACATGGTATGGGCATCATATAAATTACTTTTTACTTTAAGACACGGGTTATCAAATAAAGGTAAACTTGTGTGGCTAGAAAATTTCACTTGAGTGACCTTAGCAAATTGCGTGGCTAGAAAATCCAACTTGACATTAACATTAATATAAATCATCTGATGCGACTCACTAGAGCTACTTCAATCCAGTGTTGCTTCTGTCGTTGATGTAATATATGTGCCTAGCCGGGCATTTCTCTAAAAGCCAAGCCCAAGCCCAAGCCCAAGCCCAAGCCCAAACCTTTTATTTTCTCTTTTCTTCTTTGAGCTCGTCCGTTTAAAGCACAAAAGGAAAAGAAGGAGCTCAAGTCGATGGAGGAAACAAGGAGGGCAAGAGGAAAAGAAGAAAAGGAAAAACAAAATTGTCATGCACAGCCGATTCGGATATCTCGACTAGCCGAATCAACTACAAATTGTATTGCATGGTAAGTATTGTCGTGCACAGCCAATTGTCCATCTAATCGGAGTAATTTTGGAAGTTAGGCCATAAATTTAGAGTTACGTAAATTTTGTACTAGAAGGTTCAATTGAGAAGTTTTTGGGCAACAATTTTTTTGGAAATGGTAGTCTAAGGCATTGTGGAGCGGTGGGGTTTCACAAAATTCAATATAAAGTATGGTATTTTTGGAACGAAATTTGGAAGTTTCGTGTGCAAGTTACGAGTAAAGAAAAAGATGAACGTACACCTTAAACTAGCTTCTTTGTTACTGCTTAGGGTTTGATTGATGGTTGATGGTTCAATCGAGTTGCTCATTGGAGTAGTGTTTTGCATGGATTTCGATATTGTTTTTCGATTTATTAATTGGAATTCGAGTGTGTTGACTTGAGTAACTACCGTAGGTTAGTTGTTGGCTTTTCCAGGTTAGTGATGTTATCTCTTCTATGAATTTTAAAATTCACGTTTCGAAAACGACAAAGATTTGATTTATTATGAGTTATGAATAAGTATGTTTTTTCATAAAATGTGAATCAAGCATTTACTACAATTTGTTTTTTGTGAATGGTTTGAGAAATGCTTTAGGAAAAGTATTGTGAAACCTTTTATATATTTACACATATATATATATATATATATATATCTGTGTGTGTGTGAACTTGGGTTATGAAATAAGTTCTATAATGATTTGAGAAACATTTTATGAAAGGCGTTTCAAAATGTCGCGGGTTTATGAAATAGATTCTAAAATGATGTCGAAAATGTCTTGTGAAGTGTATTTTATTTGATGAATAGAATTGCAAAAGATTATATGTTTTGGTTTATGAAACTAACTTGTGATAAATATTATGGATTGACTTTATGGATAGTGGAGTGTGTGGGCTTGGTGCTCAATATCGTTGTAAGCCTATTGAGGGGGCTTGTGGGTATACATATCGGTTTAATATATCTTTTTAGGTCAAGCCATCGACTTTGTAGGTGGAGACCTTACTAGGGGAAATCTTAACCGCCTCATCACCATACATTGTGTCATAACCATAATAATATATCAACTAATAGATTAGTTAATGGAATGGAACATTGACATAAAGGATTAATCAATGGACTTGACTATTAATGCTGGAATTGTGGTGATGGTTTAAATGGGTTTTTTCTGATAGAATAAAGCCTTGTTGATAAAAGAAAAAAAAAACAAATCATATATAAATTCGATATGTATTTTATATCTTGAGTTTGGCTCATGAAGTTCCAATATTACCTTGTATACATATATAGTGGTTGCTTGATCTGCTTAAAAGAGATGTACTACTCATTGTGCTATAATTGCTCATCCCATTCCTTCTCAATCTTTTCTAGCTCCTCGGTTAATGAATAATAAAGTGAAAGCGATATTAGCAAGGACTTTTGGGAGTTGGATTTGGGTGATTAAAAGGTTGTGTCCTTCAGGTGGAAGGACGGCTGTGTCATCCGCTTTTTTACTAAGATTTGTGGTGTGACAATTGATGTCTAGTTTGACCTATTTTATTCTCAAATGTAACTTAAGCGATGAAAAGAAGCTATTTAGTCTACTAGAGCTGAAGAACGTTGACATATGTTTTTGTATTGGGGCAATGTACGTTAGTTGTTACATTATTTTATGCTTGAAGTCTTGTTTTTTTGTGCTTTAATCTAAAATGAATTTTCTTAAGCAAGCAAGCTACTACTAATTGGAAAGTAACTTTAATTTGTGTTAGTTATTGCCCTGTTTTGTACTCAACTTGCTGGAATTGAGTTTTGTGCTGCAATTCTTGATTAAGGAACGAAGGTCTAGTGATGGTTGGTCAAGCAAGCTAGCTTCCTCTATTTCTTTTGCTATTCTAGTTGTGGAATGAACGATCTATTTTGTGCTCAATTAGATAGGTTTTTTTTTTTTTTTTTTTTTTTTGGTCAAAAACAACTAAATAGGTTGTAGAGATGGTGTTTTGGCACAGCAATTGTTGGTTGGGGACTGGTTTTGGCTATCTATTGCATCGGTTGATAGATGATAAAAGTTTCACAAGTTCACAGTTGATCATTTGAATGTTAAAATTTGTTAAACGTCGATCAATAGTTATAATTTCTGGTGTATATATTTCCTTGGTCTCTTAATTTTAACTTAAGTTTCATCATGTCAATAATCAGTAGTCCAGTCCTGATCGAATATTTCTCTACCTTCCGCTCAATCAATATTTTTTACAATAAGTGAAGGGTGCCACATGATTAAAAGCAAAAACAAAATTGAGTAACTTGATTAGAAAGGACCAAGTCTAGAATATTAAAAGAAGTCTAGTAAATTGATATGCTAGCTAGCCAACTACAAGGTGGAAATTTAAATTAGCTCGTCACCCTCATAAGAACATCACAAACGCTATAATTTTTTCTTTTTTTATCGATCACGTTAATGCCATAACTTCCTAAAAATGTTCACTTGAATTTCATAATACTGCCAAATCTTTTTAGAAATATTCATCCAAGTACCAAAAATCCTGTTGAGATAGGGCGAGCGATCGAACAATAATATAGACAAAAAAAAAAAATAAATTGGACACGGATTTACGTGGTTCAGTCGTAAAGACCTACGTCCACGGGGAGAACAGCAGCGAATTTCACTATAGATCAAGCGATACAAGGAAATTACACACTCAAGTCACTCAAACACTCACTCGGTGTTTCCCAAACCCCAATTACACCCAAACCCAACTCACCGCACAAAATTACCGCGCGTTCAAGCTCAAAATACAATGCTCCACGTACACCTGATTTGCGTATGTATGAAATCGCGTATCTCTTCAAGCTTCGCGTGACTTCATTGATCGGTGAATGTGCGGGCTTCTTGGATCGTCGAACCTCTGCAACTTCGTAGGGTTTTCTCGTAGTGACTTCTTTCGGCGGCTTTGTTCTTATATCAGTCCCACGCACACCCACGAAAGAAGAAAGTGAATCCTCGTCTATATACGTGAGTGCGTGCAGTGTGTGCCCTGACATGCGCCCACCACATTCTGTCTTCTTCATGCGCGTGAACTTCACCTTTCCTTTTATGGGCATGGGCTTCGACGAATTTCCAGCAACTTCACGCCAAGGAGAAAAAATTCCTAAATCAATATTATAAGTGTGCCCTTTTACAATAAGAATTCGTAACTGCTAGGAAGAGGGGAAAAACTTCATTTTCCTTTTTATTTCCTCCTTGCGTAATTCCTTCGCGAGTCCACTGAATTTCGCATTTTAGCAAACGCTCAAACTCGAGTCATATTTAACAATCTCCACCTTGGCTCGACGTTTGAGCCAAATTACAATCGCTTTGCAAAAAAAAAAAAAAAAAAAAAAAAAAATCAAACTTTGCTGCTACTTTCCCATAGCCCCCGATGGGCTCAACCGCCATAGATATTATCCAAGTCCAAGCTTTGCTTGAACTTCGCCATAACTGAGGACCTCATCAGAATACCAAATCCACATGCACCTTTAACTGCTCCATAAGGATTTTCTGACACAACCTCCCTAACCGCAGATAAAGCAAAACCATTGTTGCATCCATATCTGTTAGGAGATCGAATACGTACCTTATCAATATCAGCAGTTACAGCAACCATTGGCTCTATAGGCTCCACCTCGCTACGAGCACCATCTGTGTCGATTACTTTGCTAGTACTCGTACTCGCTACCTCAGGAGTTTCTGGTCGCAACTCCACCTCAAGCTGAACACCGTCCAGATCTGTATTAACACTACCACAAACACTCCTAGCCAGAAATATTGGAGACTCATCAAGGGTAACTTCTCTGCTGTTAACAAGTGAATTTATATCCGGGTACCACAACTGATCACCCCGCTCACCTTGTGCATAGCCATGGAGTATGCACCTTGCCCTCCCATCGAGCTTACCATCACTCACTCAAAAATAACATGGGCAACCAAGCATTCTAAAAATAGAATAATCAGCAACGTTACCTGACCACACTTCTTCGGGAGTCCACCTTTCAATAGCAGTTGATGGGGATCTATTCACCAAGTAGCTCATCGTCCTAAGTACATCAGCTAGAATTCTCCTAGCAACACCAGCACTAGAGATAATTTTTCGGGCCATCTCTAGTAATATTCTGCTCATCAATTCTGCAAATTGTTGTGATTTACTGGCACTAGTGCGGTGTTTCACCATGCTCTCTTTCATGCAGAATTTATTTGTCAGCTTCGAGCAGAACTCCATGCTATTGTCAGTCTGCACATGCTTGATTGACTTACCAGTCTCCATCTCAATCAAAGCTCTTGACTGCAAGATCCTGACACCAGCATCAAACTTGTGCCTTGGCACAAACACCCAAGTCTTCTTCGAGCAGTCCATAGACCCTCGAACAGATGCATCCAACGTCTCCAGGGCGAAACCTATCATTGTCTCACCTTGAAGTTTATACAGGTCTCCATGCTTGATTCCTTTCATTATCACCAGGGCACCTCGAACAACCTTTAAAGCTCCACCTTTTGAAGAATACCTGCAACCAGCTGAATCTAAGGCACCCAAGGAAATTAAGTTCTTCTTTAACTCTGGAACATGCCTCACTCCAGTCAATGTCCTCATGATACCATCATGCATTTTGATTTTAACATCACTAACACCCACAACATCGCACTCAGCGTTGTTCCCTAACTAGACTTTACCACTACCTATGCACTGATAAGTGATAAACCAGTTTCTATTTGGTGTAACATGAAAAGAACAACCAGAATCCATAATCCATCCATCAAGTGATGAATCATTAGTGACAGACAAGACATAATCGGCATTATCTGCTACAGCTGCAACATTATCTGCAGAATCAACTATAATTCCCTTACCCTTCTCATTCTTCAACTTAAGGCAATCCCTTCTAAGATGCCCCCTCTTGCCACAGCTCAACGAGACAACATTAGCAGTCCTAGGCGACTACGCCTGTTCATATTAGTACTACTATTACCCACACGTGCTCTAGATCTTCCTCTATTTTCACCTACTAAAGCGGTAGATACATGTTCGCGATTCTCTTCTACGAATGTCCTCGCTCGAATCAAATCTCGAACTCCATCAAACGTCAAACTTGTTGACCCGGAGGAATTACTAACAGCAGTAAGTAGTATTCCAACTATCGGGCAATGAGGATAATAGAATCAAAGCACGTACCTCATCTTCAAAGTCAATTTCAACTGAACTCAATTGACTAACAATCACATTGAATTCATTGATATGATCAGCAACTGACGCAGCTTCGCTCATCTTCAAGTTAAACAGATGTCGCATCAAATAGACCTTATTGATCGCAGAGGGCTTCTCGTACATATCCGATAGGGCTTGCATCAAATCAGCAGTGGTCTTCTCCTTCAAGATATTAAACGCGACGTTACGAGCCAACGTCAGCCGAATAACACCCATAGCTCGTCTATCCAGCAAATCCCAATCAGCTTGCTTCATCGTTGCTGGTTTCTCCCCAGATAAAGGCAAGTGCAGATTCATCGATAAAGATAATCTTCAATATGCATCTTCCAGAAACTAAAATCCTTCCCATGAAATTTTTCGATTCTCACTTTTACTTCTTCTGTCGCCATCGAGTCGCTTCAACTTAGCCAAACCTGGCTCTGATACCACTTGTTGCGATAGGGCGAGTGATCGAACAATAATATAGACAAAAGAAGAAAATAAATTGGACACGGATTTACGTGGTTCAATTGTAAAGACCTACGTCCACGGGGAGAACAGTAGCGAATTTCACTATAGATCAAGCGATACAAGGAGATTACACACTCAAGTCACTCAAACACTCACTCGGTGTTTCCCAAACCCCAATTACACCCAAACCCAACTCACCGCACAAAATTACCGCGCGTTCAAGCTCAAAATACAATGCTCCACGTACACCTGATTTGCGTACGTACGAAATCGCGTATCTCTTCAAGCTTCGCGTGACTTCGTTGATCGGTCAATGTGCGGGCTTCTTGGATCGTCGAACCTCTGCAGCTTCATAGGGTTTTCTCGTAGTGACTTCTTTCAGCAGCTCCGTTCTTATATCAGTCCCACGCACACCCACGAAAGAAGAAAGTGAATCCTCGTATATATACGTGAGTGCGTGCAGTGTGTGCCCTGACATGCGCCCACCACATTCTGTCTTCTTCATGCGCGTGAACTTCACCTTTCCTTTTATGGGCACGGGCTTCGACGAATTTCCAGCAACTTCACGCCAAGGAGAAAAAAATTCCTAAATCAATATTATAAGTGTGCCCTTTTACAATAAGAATTCCTAACTGCTGGGAAGAGGGGAAAAACTTCATTTTCTTTTTATTTCCTCCTTGCGTAATTCCTTCGCAAGTCCACCGAATTTCGCATTTTAACAAATGCTCAAACTCGAGTCATATTTAACAAATCCAACGTAGAATAGCACTAGAGGTAAACGTTTTAAAAATTGTTTCACTTAAATGATCGATTGAAAAGTTATATGACACTTGAGTAACTATTGTATATAAGTAATGGCTCTCAAGTGATTATAAATTAAAAAGGTTGCTACACTCAAGTGAACACCTATGAAAGTTGTGACACTTAAGGTATCCTTATCCTATATAGCTAGCATATTGAATTCCCAAATTAGCCTAGTATGCTCTATATTATCCTTGATATATTAAAAATAAAAACTACGTGACTCGTTTGAAAGTATAGAGCGATATTATAGTCTAAAATGGAATGTTAAATGTCACGCCCTAACCCATCGCAGGATCGCAACAACCTGCGCCATTGCTTACGTAGGTCATTTACTTGCAACGTCCTAAAAGGCGTCACTGACCCATTCGTTTTATTGATTATATATGCAAGCGGAAGCAAAAACAATTCACGCAACCAACAAGCAAGAATAGCCAGGAATGCATCAACAAACATTTCATATACACATCCATTAGCCAATACAAGTTAGCTCTAATTATACCCTACTAGTTTAGCCATACACTCGCTTCCAAAGAGGATTCAAGATTGGCCTAGCACCTCTATGCTACAAGGCAACTTCAAATGGGTGGTATCCTGTCACGCCCCAAACCCTGGGCACGCACATATCTCTTGGTGGTCAACTAAATTGTGATGTTCCCAAGACATGTCATCGACCCAATTGATTTATGCATATGCGGAAGTGAACTAAACAATCTCCAGATAACAAACAAACACATGGGATAGAAAAAACAGGATGGCCAATTAACACAAAACATATTTTATAAACACATTGGGTTTATATACATAACCAGTCGGTCCCACCAGTCTATACACAAGAGTATAAATCAAAAAGGAGCTACTGAGCTATCTAAACTCTAGGTTCTCTAGTCATGGGTTTTGGGTCTTCCACGTGAAATG
Source organism: Eucalyptus erythrocorys (assembly GCA_014182555.1). NCBI lineage: Eukaryota > Viridiplantae > Streptophyta > Magnoliopsida > Myrtales > Myrtaceae > Eucalyptus > Eucalyptus erythrocorys. The sequence continues at coordinate 9,943,685 of CM024603.1, forward strand.
GGCTAGTGAATCAACCTAGAGGGGGGTGAATAGGTTGTTGCGGAATTCCTTTGTAATCTTTTGGATGCAATACGTGATATCAAAGATATATCAATAATAAACAGATTACGTATTCATAAAGTAAATGGAGTAGGGTAAGAGAGAATTGACACAAGGATTATAGTGGTTCGGCTTAGACCAAGCCTACGTCCACTCTCCACGCTGGCAGCCAACTGGCTGTAATCACTATGTAGCAAAAGAGTGCCTTTACAGTAGACATATTAGACTTCTTCAATTGACAGTCTCTCCTACAGCCTTCTGCTGCTTTCGCACTATATCTCACTCTCTTTGATACACAATTTGAATATGAAAGATTTTAGAGAACAAGTGATTTTGGAGATTCTAACATCAAGATATTTCTACCAGTCTCTCCTTGTTTCCAAGCAACGTCGATCCATCTTAAATAGTCTTTGTGCCATCATACCTGTTGGCACTTACCAAAACATTCATCCAATCAACCCGTTGGATTGAATCAATTTAAGTGATCTCCTTTTTCTCGAAAACATAAGTAGACAGCAGCTCATCAATCCTGTTCGCCCATACAATCAGGATCTTGAGTTCCCAAAATTAGATTCTTCCAAAAATAATCTTGATCTTCAACAGATAAAATCCGAAGAATCAAATCTTCCAAACTCTTGATCACAGCCAGATATATTCCATGGTTAAGATTAGGAAGTACGAAATCCAATATCTATCTTTCCGTAACCATAAGAATAACTGTCGCGCCCCTGCAAAAATCGTGAACCTGTCTTCAGACTTAGATTTGGGTCTTGAGGATCATCGATCAAACCGAGTCTTGAAGGTCTTCGACGGAAAGCGAGTCTTGATTGACTTCGAGACGGAAAAACTTCGAGACCGAAATTCTAAGTCGATTGTCTTTGAAAACCTTTAAACCTTGACAACTTCAGACGTAGCCGACTGAGTCTTGGAGTCCTTAGACCACACTATTGAGGCTGTTTTGTCAACTTCAAAACTCCAAGGGATTTTTCTTCAACAATCTCCTCCTTTTTGATGGTGACAAAACCCTCGACAGATTTGTGAATTAAAAACCTGCAAGGAAAAACTTATATATATTTTGAGGATTATATCTGCAAAACAGAGTGTTAGTCCAATAACAATTATCCTCACAAAATATAGTAATCCTGCAATCAAATTCACAAGTCTAAATCCAAATCATCACATCAGCATAAGGTCATGGAAGTTTAAACAACCCAATTGAAATCCGAAATAAAAACAGTCTAAATAAAATAAAATCAAAGTTCAAAATAACTTCAAAATAGATCAAAATAAAATAAAAATTCTCCAAGCTTCCTCAGCTTCAAAAACTTCAATCAAATCTTCAAAACCTGCAATCAAATCTGCGCAACTCTCCCCATTTTTGTCCCATCAAAGAGGTAGAGTGAAATTGAGATAAAGTTTTGAAAATTTTTAGGGGCCTGCAGGGAAACAAACAAGCTGAAACTTGCTAAGCTCTTGGACTGACTTGTCAAGTTTGGCAAGATTTTCCTTCACCGAAGCCAATTCTGCATTGGTCTGATTTGACTCTACTTGTGCTCGCAGTGCATTGATCTGTTCTTGCATGTTCACTGAAGTACTCAGCAGTGCCTTCTTCAAGTCTCTCATTTCAAAGTCCATCCCAAAAACTTGCCTTTTTAAGTCCAAAGATAACATCCAACAGTTTTGTGAAAATGCTGTGGAATTGGCATTGCTTCCACTTGGACCAGCAGAATGGGTTTGAAAACTAGGAGCCTCCCTTTCAGCCCATTCCTTCTAAGTAGGTGAGGATTCTTCATGCTCTGGGAAGTGTGATGCAAAGACCTCCTCAGGGTCAGCACCAGACCTACTCACATCACTAAAATGTAATGGCGATATTATTCCTTGTTCTGCAGCAACTCCCCCTGAATGAATGCCAGTGGGTGGAGTGGAAAATTCATCGCCAACATCCACATCAGCACGAGGATGTTTCTCGGTCTCTTCCCTAGCAAAAGATGGCTCAAATGCAGCAGCCATATCCTCCCGCATTTTGCTTTCTTCCTCAGCCTTCCTTCTTCTTTCTTCTTCTTCTTCTTCCTGTCTCTCTTCTTCTCTTCTTCTTTCTTCTTCTCTTTTTCTCTCCTCTTCTTCTCTTCTTCTTCTTTCCTCTTCTCTTCTTTGCTTTTCCTCTTCTTTTCTCTGCCTCTCCTCTTCTTTTCTCTTCCTTTCCTCTTCTTTTCTCCTTTCTTTCTCTTCCTTCTCCTCTGCTTCTTTTCTCGCTCTCTCTTCAGCCTCTGTTCTCAGGATTATAGGGCTCTTCAACCTAGAGAGAGTGGACAAAGTCATGGCATCTTCTTCATCCTCTTCGTCTTGTAGGATGATCTTTCTTCTTTTCTTTTCAGCCATGGGCTCTTTGCCCTTCCTTTTTGATGAAGCAAGTAGGGATCTCTCTTGAAGGTGTTTCCCTCCTCAACCTTTCCAAAGGTCTTTTAGTCGGTTCGGAAATTTCATCTTCATCACCATCTTCTCACCAACGAGCATCGAATTCAACTTTGTTAGGCACAAAGATGCAAGGACTTGAATATCAAAATGCCTAAACAATTTGGTGATGATTGATGAATAAGGTAGCTGACCCTTATCCTTCACCATTGTCCTATACATATGGAAAAGTATGACATGTGGAAGTGAGAAAGGTCTGCCCTGGTTGATGGCAAACATCAGCTTTGCCTCGATTTTGGAAATGTCGGTCTTCGAGGTAGATTTTGGCCGGATGCAGTTGATGACAACTTTATGCAACAAAACATTGGTGGCATTCATCCTAGTGTAGGATATCTTGCCTTCAACAGATCTGTCTCGTACAATATCCAATGTTGCATAAGCTGTTGAGACTTTGATTGGCTAGAAACTCCTTCTTTCCACACCAATGATGTCAGCCAGCAAGTCAACATCAACAACATAATCTTTGTCCATAAAAGAAAAGGACAAATGATTTGCATCCAAAAAGAATAGATTCGAGTAAAAGTAAGCTGTCAATTCAGAGTGGGCCACAGTCATATCCATGCAGAAATTCTCCAATTGCAACCTAGCAAACTTCCCTCTTAAATTAATCCTTATTGAATCTAGGAAGTCAAAATCCACACTCCTTGGATTGACCACTCCCCTTTTTAACAGTTTCGCATAAACTCGTTCATACTCCCTCGATCGAAATAAACTCCCCGGAGGACAAACAGTTTTGGCAACCACACCAAAACAAGGCTCAAAATGAGAGAAAAGTCTCTCATTATCATCTAAAGTTTCAGCAGGAGCATTCTCAAATGAATCGCTTTGAATATTTTCCAGCGTCCTTTGTGCAGTGCCTTCACCAACAACCTTCAGCTTTTCCATCTCCTTTAGAAACGCATACTCACTCCTAAATCCCCTCTCCTTCAAATACTCCTCAATCGTTTTAAGGCTAACCTCCCTTCTTTGAGCCTTTTATAGAGATCGTAAGCAACATTTGGCTTAAGAGTTCTTACCGGTTCTGCTTCGATAACAACTTCCTCAGATTGTTGACTCTCTGCTTCTCGTTGAGGCGAATCTTCCTCCGTTAGGTCCACCCTTGTAGGACCCTCTTGCTATCTCTGTGGTCCCCTGCTTGCAATTCTGGAGGACTTGTGAGACGACATTCTTGTAGAGCAAGCAAAGTTTCAACTTGTACGTGAGGAAAAATGGAAACTTTGAGGCGAAAAAGGGACGAAATGGAAATGGCAAAAGGAGATTTTTAGGGTTTTGAGAGTGAAAGAGTATGAAGATGAATCACAATGGAGTAGCTGAGAGTAAAAGTGACGGTTCGAGAGTATAAATAGTGAGAGAAAAATCACCGGAATACGAATCGTCGCCAAAAAATGAAAGAAAAGAACTGCCAAAAATAAACCGTAAAAAGAAAACTGCCCTTTTTGAAAATGTAAACTGCCATTAATGCATGTTAGAAAAAGAGCGAAAAGAGATTTTGAAATACTGAAAAATAATTACCAAAAATATGTTAAAGAGAGAATACGAAAAAGAAATTCATAAAGAGATAAAATAGTACAGAGTCTGACGGATGTTCAGACTTTACCTTTGAGTCTGAACCCTTTTCAGACCTTACCTTTGCGTTTGAGCACAATCAGACTTTACGTAGAGTCGAAACGCTTTCAGACCTTGCTTTGAGTCGAGCCGTCTTCGAGACCTAGCGTTGAGTCTGAACCACTTCCAGAATTAGCAATGAGTCTGAAACACCTTCAGACTTTAGCGATGAGTCTGAACATCTTCAAAATTCACAATTCCCAGTCTTGAACAAATTGATTCAAAGTGAGCCTTCTCTAGGGGTTTTGTGAATATATCCGCCAATTGATTCTTTGAATCTACATGCTGAATTACAACATCTCCACTTTGAACATGATCTCAAATAAAATGATGCTTGATTTCAATGTGCTTTGCTCTTGAATGAAGTATTGGATTCTTTGTGAGGTTGATTGTACTGGTATTGTCACATTTGATCTCCGTATGTGTTTCATCAACTCCAAAGTCTCTCAATTGCTGTTGCATCCATAGAATTTGAGAGCAGCAACTTCCAAGAGCAATGTACTCGCTTCGGCGGTTGAAAGAGCCACGGTACCTGTTTTCTTGAGAACCAAGACACCATCTTGTTTCCTAATAATTGACATGTACCTGTAGTGCTTTTTCTATCCACTCTACAACCAGCAAGGTCAGCACCAGAATATCCAAGAAGAGTAAAATCTCCTTTCCTAGAATACCATGGACCTAGCTTAGATGTAGTTGCAACATATTTAATGATACGCTTAACAGCGAGACATATGAGATTCTTTAGGATCGATTGAAATCTAGCACAAATGCGGACACTAAACAAGATATCGGAGTCTAGAAGTGTAAGGTAAAGAAGTGACCCGATTATACTTCGTATAGCTTTTGGTCTACACTCTTCCCTTGTTCGTCTTTATCCAGCTTTGATGAGCTTGACATAGGAGTTTCTGTTTTCTTGCAATTCTCCATTCCAAACTTCTTGATAAGGTCTTTGCATATTTCTCTTGATGGATGAAAGTTCCTTCACTTGATTGATTGACTTGAAGTCCCAAAAAAAAGTTTAGTTCTCCCATCATGCTCATTTCAAATTCGTTCTGCATACACTTTGAAAAATTCTTGCAAAGTTTCTCATTAGACGACCCAAAAATGATGTCATCAACATAAATTTGAACAAGTATGAAATCATTGCCTTCTCTCTTTATAAATAAGATAGTATCTACTTTACCTTTAGAGAAGCCATTTTGAATTAAAAAATTGCTTAACCTTTCATACCATGCTCGGGGTGCTTGTTTTAAACCATATAAGGCTTTCTTCAGCTTGAAAATAAGGTTTGGTCTTTTAGGATCTTCAAATCCTGGTGGTTGTTCCACATAGACTTCTTCTTGAATGACTCCATTTAGGAATGCGCTTTTCACGTCCATTTGGAATAACCTGAAATTTTTAAGCAAGCAAAAGTAAAAAGTAATCTTATAGCTTCTAACCTTGCCACGGGAGCATAGGTTTCATTATAGTCAATGCCTTTTTCTTGTGTGTAACCTTTTGCCACAAGTCTTTCTTTATTCCTTACCACTTAGTAAAATGAATCAATGCATCAGATTTATTTGCAAGAAAGAAAACCCAAGTAAAACGAGAGTAATCATCAACTATAACCAAGCAATATCTTTTACATCCAATACTTTGTACTCTTGTTGGCCCAAATAAATCCATGTGTAATAGCTGCAAAACACGATTAGTGGATACTTGATTTATAGATTTAAAGGAATTTCTAACCTGTTTACCAAGTACACAGGAGTGCATAATTCATGCTTTTGATACTTGAGGTTAGGAAGTCCTCGAACAAGCTTTTTGGATGATACTTTTGCAATTTGCTTCAGATTGACATGTCCAAGCTTCCTATGCCAAAGGATGACTTCATCTTGAATTGATATCAAGCATTGAGGACTGTCAGACCTTATATCTAGCAAATAGATATTCCCATGTCTTCGACCAGTAAAGGACTATGATAGATCTTTGCTTGTTCTAGAACATGTATCCTCTTGAAAATTGATTTTGTATCCAGAATCGCATAATTGACTAATACTCAGTAGATTGTAGTTCAATCCTTCAACAAGAGAGACATTGTTGATTGTGAGATTTCCAATCATCACAGTTCCTTAACTAACAATCTTACCCTTTTGTTACCACCAAAAGAGACATTTCCTCCTTTTATATGAGAGAATTTTGTAAAACAACTTGAGTCTCTGTCATGTGTCTTGAACATCCACTTTGTCCAAATACCATTTGACTTTCTTCTTGAAGGTAACCTGCAATTAAAAGAAAGACTCATGTCTTCTTTGGTACCTAGATCTTCTTGGGTCCATCATTGTTAGTAGTATAAACAGTCTTTGCCCGGCTCTTCTTAACGGGTCTCCAAACTTTGGGACATTCCTTTTCAAAATGATCTACACTTTTACATTTTGAACAAGTAAGAGCATGTTTACCAATAGGCTTTACAAAAATCTTTTGGAAATGATTTTTATAAAAAGTTTTTGTTGGCCTGTTCCTAATTCTTTCCTTTACTTTTGGGAAATCGATCAAAGGAACGGTTTCTCGTGTCATTCCTAAACCAGATTTATTAAAGTAAGGTCTTTGGATAGAAAGAATCTTATCCAACTTTTTAGAACCTATTGAAAATTTCTTTGAGACTTTCAATAAGTCTTCTTTCAAGAAAGCATTCTCTTTTGAAAGATCATTCTCATTTTCTTTCAAAACAGCAAGTGACTTGTCTAGACTTTCAACTTTTTCATGTAAGATTTTTTCTTGTTGTTTCAGTTTGGAATTCTCCCTTTTCAGTTCAGAAATCCTTTTAAGAGAGCCTTTAAGACTGAGACAAAGTTCGTCAATATATTTTGATACTTTGGTAGGAATTTTTAGATTTCTAACCTTGATACCATTGTTTGAGTCAGAGTCTGTATCTGAGTCTGAGTCTGAGTCTAAGTTAGAATCTGAGTCTGAGTCTGCCATAAGACATATATTTGCATATTCTTCATCACTCTCTTCACATTCAGTGTCACTCCATGTTTCAGCTTTGAGTGCTTTCTTGAACTTTTCAGGTTTTCCTTTCTTTTTCTTCAATAAGGGACAGTTGAGTCTGATGTGTCCATTTTTCTTGCATTCAAAGCAAACAATTTCTTTGCTGGTATCTTCTTCTTCATTTGATCTCCTTTGAAATCTTTGATTGTTTTGTTTCTTACCGTTGAATCTTCTACCTTTTCTATTCAACCTTCTGAACTTTCTAATCAGAAGTGCCAATTCTTCATCATCCAAGTCTTCTTTCGAATCGTAACATCAGAATCATCATTAGATTTTAAAGCAATTGATTTGCTTACCTTTTGTGTCAAATTCCTCATTGAATTGCTTGACTTCATAGGATTGAAGTGTGCCGACCAATTCATCCACTGAAAGAGGCATGATCCTCTGTGTTTCTCTTATAGATGTTTTAACATGATTCTAATCTTTGGAGAGCCCTCTCAACAATTTATTGACTTTCATAGGTCCTGAGATTGGCTGTCCTTAGTATGCCAAGCTGTTTACAATTTCTGTAAATCGACTGAACATATCTGTGATGGTTTCTCCTAGCTTCATTTTGAAGGCTTCATATTGACCAAGAAGGATGTTGATCTTGGTTTCTTTAACTCGATATGTTCCTTCATAGGTAATGTGCAATCTGTCCCAAACTTCTTTGGCTATATCACAAGATGAAATTCTATTATACTCAGTATGAGATAATGCACAATAGAGAGAGTAAATAGCCTTTGCATCAAGAGCATGTCTCTTAGAGATTTCTGCTTGTGGTAATCCTGCTCCATCAGCTATTTCTTTTCCTGTGCTTGATGTAGCTTTAGGGATAATCCCGTTCTCCACTACATCCCATTCCATAGGATCTTTGGATCTTAGGAACGCCTTCATCTTGTTTTTCCATACGTTGTAATCCTTGACATCGAAGTAGGGAGGTCTGGTATTACTCTGACCTTCAATTAACCCTGGAGCCAAAACACTAGCCATAGATCTTTAGCTTCAGAAGTAATAACACTTCTAACAAATAAGCAACATTGCTCTGATACCAATTGAAATGGGCTAGTGAATCAACCTAGAGGGGGGTGAATAGGTTATTGCGGAATTCCTTTGGAATCTTTTGCGATGCAATACGTTGATATCAAAGATATATCAATAATAAACAGATTACGTATTTACAAAGTAAATGGAGTAGGGTAAGAGAGAATTGACACAAGAATTATAGTGGTTCGGCTTAGACCAAGCTTACGTCCACTCTCCACGCTGGCAGCCAACTGGCTGTAATCACTATGTAGCAAAAGAGTGCCTTTACAATAGACGGATTAGACTTCTTCAATTGACGAGTCTCTCCTACAGCCTTCTGCTGCTTTCGCACTATATCTCACTCTCTTTGATACACAATTTGAATATGAAAGATTTTAGAGAACAAGTGATTTTGGAGATTCTAACATCAAGATATTTCTACTAGTCTCTCCTTGTTTCCAAGCAACGTCGATCCACCTTAAATAGTCTCTATGCCATCATACCCGTTGGCACTTACCAAAATATTCATCCAATCAACACGTTGGATTGAATCAATTTAAGTGATCTCCTTGTCCCGAAAACGTAAGTAGACAGCAGCTCATCAATCCTGTTCGCCCATACAATCAGGATCTTGAGTTCTCAAAATTAGATTCTTCCAAAAATAATCTTGATCTTCAACGGATAAAATCCGAAGAATCAAATCTTCCAAACTCTTGATCACAGCCAGATATATTCCATGGTTAAGATTAGGAAGTACGAAATCCAATATCTATCTTTCCGTAATCATAAGAATAACCTGTCGCCAGCCTGCAAAAATCGTGAACTGTCTTCAGACTTAGATTTGGGTCTTGAGGGTCATCAGACTGAAACTGAGTCTTGAAGGTCTTCAGACGGAAACTGAGTCTTGATTGACTTCAGACGGAAAAACTTCAGACCGAAATTCTGAGTCTGATTGTCTTTGAAAATCTTTAGACCTTGACAACTTCAGACGTAGCCGACTGAGTCTTGGAGTCCTTAGACCACACTGTTGAGGCTGTTTTGTCAACTTCAAAACTTCAAGGGATTTTTCTTCAACACCACGACACCATCAGATGTGTCAATATCCATAGAATGCCCTACTTCCCACTCCCCGGTCCCGACGGAAGGTCCATCAAAACCCTGTATGGGACCCTCCCAATCCCCATTCGGAAAGTTAATAAACCACGCTCTGAAGCGATGAGTACCAACTGAGGTAGGCCCTCTTCGACCCAGACCGTGGACTCAACTAGCTCACGGGTTAGGTTAGTCCTGGGGATAAGGAAATAGGAGTGCTAGAAGTCCATCACCTGCGGGACCCCATAACACACATGACGAGCCTCAATCTAAGGACCTAAAAATTTTAAACCATGACGGAGTGAAACAAAGTCTCAGTGAGTTTACATCATAAACCCCGATTAGGAAGGTAATTCACCTAGAGGCAGCCTAAACATACAACATATAAGACTTACCTCGCCTCAACACTTCCCTACACATTAGTACAGCTCATAATATATATGCATACGATAAATGCATTCAGTAATTAGAACACTTCAACTCATATGTCAATCAATCACAGGGTCCCGATTATAAGGCCAAATCGTTATGACACGTCACATCCTGTGCCACACAATTTCATCCCATAACTAGGTGTGGCTATTTCACTCATTCAAGCATTCCAATTAGTTATGACCCAACGGCCATGACCAACTCAACAGTCGGCGGTCATCCGGCAAAATTGAGCATCGTCCCGCTTCGTCAGGCACAACAACATCTACATTTAGATGGCATTCCTGAATGAACATTAGCCCAGCCTCCACTGCGACCGACATCCGTTGACGTGGGGCATTCCATATAGGAGCATTGCCCTTGATTTTCATCAAGTGACAATTTTTATAGCGATCACACGCACATCCAATATCGGCCAAGGATATCGTGCTTTGCACTCAAATGCCTTAATTTCAAATAATGTACTTGGCATATTTTCTTCATATTAAAAACACCTGATAAAATACTTGTGCGTGGACACACAATCAAATCGATCCACAAAGCGTGATACTCTTCCATTTTAAAATTCCATGATTTGATATAGTACTTAAAATATTTTTGGCATCAAAACCCAACACTCTGTATTTTTCTAATTAAATACCAAAAATTCATATTCTTGAAATAATAATTAAAAGTCACCATCAAACATCCAATTGCACAATTTAGCACTCGATTTCACAAATCAATCTAGTCATGACAATCAGCACGAAATTCTGACAACCGGCTATCCCAAGTATAATTTGCGCTAATTAATAATTAATTAAATAAATTACGTTTATTAAATAAATTGCAAAATATTTAAATTAAACCCTTAATTAATCCACCTAAGCTAATATAACCACCTAATAGAACTAATTGACTAACCTAGCTAGGATAAGTACATTACACTAATTAGGCTAATCATCTAAGCTATCCAACCACCTAATTAATCTAACTAATTAACCAAATAACTAATTACACTAACTAACTTAACTTTATCCTATTTAGGCCTAAACTAATCCCCATAATCCTCCCTTAGTCTAAACTAACCCCCTCTAAGAGTAATTAACCCCCTAATTGGAGTTTAGGATGCTAACTCACCGATTTAGCAAGCAAACCGATTCACGGTGACGGCGGCGCGACGACAACTAAAACCCAGGCCTACAGTGACACCAAAGGAGGTCCAGAAAAGGCTGAAAATGGCCCTCAAAGCTCACAACATAAGTTGGACCTTCAATTCTGACTTAGAGTTGTTGAGGGAGCAAAGGGGCTAGACACGGCTAGCTAGTGGCGGTGACAGCTGGCGGAAGCGAGGGCGGCAACTAGGCAAGCAAGGGTGGTCAAAGCTGCGATAGGTAGAGTGAAACAAGCGATGACGGATGGGCGGCCTAGGCTCGAGGACGAGCTGGTTGCAGCTGTGACATCCAAAATTTTCGATATTATTTTCTATTAAATTAATCAGGCATTTCATTGACGCATCTATAGGGTTGTTTTCAAATCTGATCACTCTCAAGATAACTAGATTAGCTGGGTAAGCCAATTAAGGCAATAAACTTGAGAATCGACTAGGAATCGGCTTCTCGACCGTGTTCATCTTTAGAGGTCATTACGGCACAGTTAAAAATCGAATTGAGATCAGAAATAGGTTAGTTCGGCGAGATGTGTGGCTGATCGTGGGTGACTCCACTAAATTGGGAAATTCTCGTCGACCAGCACTAATTTGATTTTTCTGTCGTTTTGGTACCCTGTGTCTGTAATTGAGTCATTGAGATTTTCACGACAATTGAGAGTCGCCAATGTGTTGAGAGGGTTCATAGTGGCTCGAAGAAAATCAACCATGGGTCAATTACCCCAAAAGGTTCTGAAAACTACCCGATAGTCTAGGTTATGCTAAATACGCGTTGGAGTGAAATTAACCGCCAATTTGAGTCTAATTTTAGAAATTGAAAGTTCTATGGTGTCACGAGCTATTTTAGGAACGTCAACTCAGTCTCAAAAAATTTTTCAGAGATTCAGGGATTTTTACGGAAAATCGTTTGGGACGTCGCGGAAATTTGGCGAAAATTTAGATTGGTTAAATTGATGGAAAAATCATTTGGGATTTTCTACATCGAATTTGGATCTCAATTTGGGAGATTGAGTAAGGAAATTGAATTTAATTTGTGAAATTTGGATCTTTGGTGAGGGCAGCAATTATGGGCATCAAAATTTAATAATTGAAATGGAATATGGGTACGAAGGTGAGGAAAAATGGCTGGGTAATCGATGAATGACCCATTTAAGATGAAATTGAGGTGGATCAAGTCACTAATTGGAACCAATTCTTGCAAAATTCGTAATCCCCCTTAGCCTAGCAAAATTGGACCAATTGACTTGTCACTTGTAAGTGTTGGTGTGGCCCATTGTGAGCCAAAAAGATACTTGGCCAAGATTGAGTCTAAAGGGATAGACTTGTGGAAAATATCAAGCCAAGGGGCCCTCACTCACCCACTTCCCCAAGCTGCTGTGAACTCCTACTCCATCCTTCTTAGTTTCGTGCGACACTTCGCAGTAGCAAAGAAGCCTGTAGAAACAAGAGCAGCCCACGTCTTCGCCTTCGTCGATTACTCCTCCCCGCCGCTGCCACTTGCCAGCTTTCTAGCATGTTTCAGTCAACCTTCTTGCCATTTGTTGAATGTGAGAGCAGCTGCCCACACCCACGAAGCAACTAAAGACCGAAGCCAGCTCACGCCTGCCCTTTCCACCACCGGTTGTCTCCTCCAATCAATCTTCAAGGCCACCGAAGCCCCTGTTGATTTTGTCCTCTCCACGCGTCCTCAGCTGACGCTTCTTTGGTCAACAGCAGGCAGCTACCGAAGCCTTGGTTGATCTTCAGCTCCTTCGTCCTCTCCACACGGCAACGAATCCAATCGCCTCACATGCCAGCATCGCCCACAGCTCACCCATCGAATCCCAGCACTTGCAGCAACTTCGACTTGTACCGTCTTTGGCCCAAGGAGACTTGAAGCCCACGCATTTTGTTTCCTCAGCCTAGTTCAATGGCCCAAACTTCAGCAGTTCAGCCTAAGAAAGAAATCCAGTCCAGCAAAGTGATATTTCAGCCAAGATCAACCCACTCAAGTGCAGCAGCCCATTATTTGATTATTCAGGCCTGTCCAAAGCAAGCCCAAATCAAGCTCAATCCATTGAAGTTACTTTTTGACCCAGCTTGCAAGATTGGCCCAAGTTCGGCCGCCAAAGCATCATCACCACCATGTCCTGGTCTTCGCTTGGTGCAAGTGAGTTTTACTCACTAATGCTTTCTGAGTGGACTAATTATGCCTAATGATTGATTAGATTTAATTAATTGCAATTAGGTGGATAGATTAGATTAAAATAATTAAATTGAAAACTTACTAATGAATGTTAGTTAAATTGATTGTGCAATTAGCGAGTAGTTGTGCCGTAGTATTTATTGAATGCATCGTGGTATTTTTCCTAGACCATTTCGGGCTCCAATTAGGCAATACGAGCCTAAATTGGATTTATAATAATTATTTATTTATTTATTTATTTATTTATTTATTTATAATAATCATTTAATTATTTAATTATTTTTCTGGAAATTCACCTGGGATGGCCGGTGACAAGAATTTCGTGCCGATTATCATGGTGTAGTCCGTTTATTTAATTGAGCTTTATTTTATGCTGATTTAAATATCGAGAAAGGGTCAAGTGGGACCGTAAAGCCATTTAAATATTGAGAAGGGGTCGAATGGAACCGTAAAGCCATTTAAATGTTGAAAGGGTCGAGTGGGACCATAGAGCCATTAGTTACTGAAATATGCTTGGTGGAGTTGTGATTACCACCTGTTGTAAGTTGTGTCCTAAGAATCGTGATTCATAATTATGAATTGATTGTTGTTTGCTACAATATATGAGGCATGTGTGCATAACCTTGAGTTGCAGGTTGAAACTAATGCCCAGGTAAGTCTTTTGACTCATGCTATGCTCTTAGACAACCTTGAGATGTATTGGTTTCCTAATTGAGTCTTAGGGGGTAGAACTCGCTGAGACATAGTCTCATTAGTTGTTGTAAAACCAATTTCATGCCCTTAGATGGTGGCACTAAAACCTCCCCCTCCTCTAGAAAGATTTGGTATGGCAATGGATATCTCAAAGAAAGAAACTCACTTTCATGTGCATCCTCACCCCGAAGGATTGGAATATGTTTTGTTTGAGTCGACGGTTTGGGTGGACATTGGTAGGGATGATCTAGTTCCTCACGAGTATTGGTCCTGATATCGGTACTATTTTGATGGACGAAGGATAGGCCCTGTTCTTGAAGAGAGTATACCTCGACCTATCTTAGAGAAAGCTTTTGGTGAGGGAACTGCAGATCATGCAGACGGAGGCATAGATGATGCTAGAGACCTTGCACTCGAGAGTGAGCCATCTACCCCTGTATTCACTGAAGAGGGTGCAAATTTTGAGGAAGGCGAGATGATGGAGCAAGAAGTGGATGGACTTGAGGAGGACAAGGAGTGTGGGATAGCTAAGGAGGAGCCGGTAGAGGAAGAACTTGAGAAGGACTATTTGCTAGATGAACCTGTCGAAGATCCAGAGGAGGAGGATAACACTGATGTGGAGTCAGCTGAGGATTGAGAGTTTATCCTCTTTTTATGAACCCTATGTAGGTGTAGATAAAGTGAGACTTTGAGGATGTAAATAGTTGTGAAGTACTTGGCTTTTGTTATGTATAACAGTTTGGTTATGCGTTTTCAATATGAAAATATGGCCTTGCTTTTCTATCCCATTGTTTTATTGTCTAGGGATTTATAACTGCTTCCGCATGTGCTTAAATAATGAAAGGGTCGACGATACATAGTCCTGGGATATCGCATTCTAAAATCGACCAAGTGGAAGGATGTGTGCGTGCCCGAGGATCGGGGGTGTGATAGCGGCAACTAGCTGGCTCGTGGGCGGTTGAACGGGGCGACGGGCAACCCGAACGGGCGACGTGAGGACTAGCGGTGGCTAGTGGTTTGGGTGCAAGGGCTGGTTGGTTCTAGTTATGGGAACTTGCAACAAGGAAATGGAGAATAAGAGGATGAAGAAGAAGAATAAAGGAAGAATAAGCAAAAGCTAGATAGCAAAGGGGAAGGGTGTTCGGTTGCATTAAGGGGGAAGCATGAAGAAGGGAGAGAGAAGGGGGACAAGGGGACAAGAGGGGGAGAAGGTTAAGGTTTTAGCCAATAGGCTTTCATATAAAATATCAAAATGATGATGAACCAGCCCCTAAAGTCTAGCCTCATCCAACAGCCAATTTTTCCTCCCCAATCTTCCCAAACAAGCCAAATTAGAGGCCAAGTAGCAGTAGCCCAGCAAACCTACGAATTTGCATTGGTCTTCATTCAATTCCTCACCAATTAACTCAAATTTGATGGCCAAAAATCACACCCACTCAGCCCATATAAATTCCATGCATTTCCTTCACCAATTAGTTCACTTTGGAGACAAAAAAATCCACTCAATTTTGCCCCTTCGAATTTCTTGAATAAAAATTGCACAATTTTGATTTTCTGCCAAAATTTCGAGCTCGCCGAAAATTCCTCAAAGGATGAGACGATATCCTAAAAATAAATTGTGACACACTCGAACTTTTGATTCCCGAAACCGAGTTCAATTTCGCGGTTAATTTCAATTGAACGCGATTTTAGCGTGGCCTAACCTACCGGATAGTTTTTAGGGATTTTATCGCATTTAACCCGTGGTTGATAAATTTCAATCCACGTTTGTGCATCTTCGACTCGTCAACGACTCTCGATTGTCAAAAAAATCTCAATGTTTCAATTACGGGTATCGGGTACATAATTGACAGAAAATTGAATTAGTGCCGTTCAACGCAAATTTTGCATTTATGTGGAATTACCCACAATATAATTACACCATTTCATCGAATTGACCTATATCCAATCACTAATCAATTTTAACGATGCCATATTGACCCTTGCCGATTGGCACGGTCGAGCAGTCGATTTCTAATCGAATTCTCAAGTATGTCATGTTTATATCCCTCACCGGCTTCATCTGATAAATTAGTTATCTCGTGCGTGATAAGTTCAGAGAAAAAAGACCAAAGGCGCATCAATAAAAAGTCCAGTTCATAAAGTCGGGATAGGCTAAAAAATTAAGATGTCACATATCCCCTTCGAGTCTAGATTATAGAACCCTAGCTTAGGCTTGGTGTCCGACTTCAAATTTGGCTCCACTTCAGGGTTAATAACATCGCCGCCGGGGGTATCCGTGACCATGGGGCCCCGACTAGCACCCCTGGATCCTCCACCTAATGATCCATCAAATCCCCGGAGAGGACCCCAACGCTCCTATCTAAACCAAGCGTACGAGGCTTTGACCCTATGGGGCACTAGGTTAAGCAACCCTTAATCCACCCAAACCTTGGTGACATGCTTCTTGTATCTAGTGTTTGCATTCTTAATTGGATAAGAGGTCACCTCGGTGTCCTGATCTATAGGCACACCAAAACAAACATAGTGATACGGCTTAGACATACTTAGGGCTTTTAAAACATTTAAAACAACAACAATAAAGATAAAACTTAGTGAGTGAACTTCATAGATCTCGCATAGGGAAGCCATTCACCTTGGAAATGCCATAAACGCGCAAGTTATTTATTGATGGTAGATTAATAGCAAAGCCTTCACTTTGTATTATCTATTAATAAGAATTAGGCCACTCAACATGTGACACTCAACCACTGGGATTCACCCCAGTGGCCACTCTTCCAACATGAAAGAGGGAGGTGTGGGATTCAAACCCCCACCTTCTCAGTGAGGGATGGGGTGGGGACGCGCAAGTTTCAGGAGTGGGTTTCGACTCCCACGCCCTGCAAGAGGCAGGGCAAAAGTCTGAGAGTGAGTGTAGAATAGGTATAGAGTAGGACTGACCAAAAAAAAAAAAAACATGTGACACTCTATCAAGTGTCCAATTATAGTATAAACAATCACTACATGAGTGCATCATTCTATTAAGCATACAATGTTCACGATTTAATCATCCAAACATGAATAACAATAATTCTAAACACCATGTAGCAACTCAAAACTCTCGAGTCCTAGTCAAAGGTGTATAAATCCACAAACTTATCCGTGCCTTTCTGATTCAAACATCGGCCTGTAGGATATTCCCATGCCTCTCAATTCATAAACAAGGTCGATCAAAGCATGCATGTGCTACATAAGTAACTGAAATAACATTTAGTCCATGCACTTTCTTTATGTCACTCATAATATCCATGACACACGTGTGCAAACTATGGCATTATTTTCATCTATGCACTCAGCATTCATACATCTTACACACGTGGTGTCTCGAAAATTGCATAGCATCCCATACTACCACACAATCCTTGAGACCATGCTTTTAGATTATTATGGACACTCAAGGCCTAAGGCCAACCCAAAGATTCGCAGTCATCCGGCATAACCAAGTATCATCTTACCCCTTCAAGCACAACATTGTCACATGTAAACGCATCAAGACAACATTCCTATAGGAAGCTTCGTTTTGAAATCCATCTACAAACGACATCTCGTTAACTTGGGAGCATCTGAACTTAATCGGGCATCATCCTGGGTAAAACGCATCAGGACAGGTTTACTACCCCGCACAATACGCATCAGGGACATTATGTGATCACGCAAGCATATCAATACTCAAGTCCATTGTTATCTTCCTCATTAGTCCAAGTATAAATGCCTCAATGGCGTGCCAAGTGGAGGGTGTCTTATGACCTATTTAAAGTATGCCAAGCATGAAACAAGAATCCATGGTTTGACCCGTTACATTGAGCATCAGCCTAAGTCTAATCCAAATCGGAAACAATAGCCTCAATATCACAACAAAACCAAGAAAGGACCGATTTGTTGTGACATGATCACCAACCTGGTACTAAATTTAGCTCAGGAACAATACGTCTCAATATCGCACTGAGACTAAGAAAGGATTGGCCCATTGTGACATGATCACCAATCTAATACTAGACTTGGTTTGGGAACAATATATCTCAATATCACCAATCCCAAGAAAGAGACTTAACCCGACATGCTTCCTTGCATGTCCAAGAACCATCATATATCTTGTGTCGGAGACTTGAGGCGTTCTCACGCATCGACCATGGATAATGAACATATGTGTAACAACTACTTCTAATGAACACTTATAATACATTGTCATCACAATCTATCAGAAGACTTATATAAATAACACACTTCATTACAAAATCACATCATGTATGACACATCACCACAATATGATTCATCAACCCATTATGGCATATAATGTAGGATAAATTATCATACTTGAATATAAGTCATTAAAATCAATTATCACATGCCTTATCACAATGTCACTTCACATATCATTACAACATAATTTATCACTCTACTATTGCATATAATAATCACATATCACATTATAATAGCATATCACACTTCACTTATCATAACATAATAACTTATCACATAACTACTTATCACGTAATGATAACTTATCAAACCAAGATGTGATAACCTTTTGCCCTAAACATGATAACTTATCGCCCAAACATTGATGACTTATAATTCAAAGCTCAATAATTTATCACCCAAAACTCGATAACCTATCGTTCAAAACTAGATAACCTATCGGAACCCAATGATCGCTTATCATATAAGACCCACTTATCACATCAATAAATCATCATTTAACCTTAATCTCACCCTAAACTACATCCAAATGCAACAACCACCCTAATCAAGGGTTAAAAAGCCACTCACAAACTAATCCCAGCTTTGTAAGACGTCGAGGGTGGTGCGACAAGGTTGGACAATAGCTAAGGGTTGCTAGTCGTGCGTCTACAAGGCGCGAGGAAGTTGGACAGTGGCTGGATGGTGGTCCAGCAAAAGCACGGCGGTGGTGTTGACACCTAAATTTTATCATTTTATTTATGACTTAATCGCATACAAAATTAGGAATTAGTCGCCAAAAGAGAGAGAGAGAGAGAGAGAGAGAGAAGTAAATAAAGAGTAAAATAAATAACTTCCATTAAAATGCATCGTGTATGTTTTTATTAAAATCCATTATGTGTAGACATTAAAAGCATTTACATAACTATCACTAATTATTAAATCAAACGATTTTTAAAAAATAATAAATTTAAAAAAAAATCGATTTTTTTAAAGAGAAAAAAAGCGAGGCTGGCCTCCTTTCTTTTCTCTTTATCCATTTCCATTCGTTGGGGCACGGCCCGGCCTCCTTTTTTTTTTTTTTTTTTTTTTCTTTTTCCTTCCTTTCCTTCACTGACCCATCTTCTTTTCTTCTTCCTATCTCTCTCTCCTTCACGCTCTCGACAGAAAGAAGGAAAAGCAAAGTGCGAGCCAGAGGAGAGGGGGATCGCAAGGGAGCAGAGGAGGCAGCGGATCGCGCAACATGATCCCAGGGTCGGAGTTAGGCTGGCAAGGCAGCTGGCGGTGGCAGGAGCCATGCGCGCTTGCTAGCCGAGGTTAAAAGCGAGAGGGGACTACTGGTTTTAGGGGGATAGAGAGCTAGCAGGAGGGGAGATAGAGAGAAGTAGGGAGAGTCTAGCAAGCCAGAGAAGGAGCGGGCCTAAGAGGAAAGCGAGCTCGAGAGAGTGTGAGCTCGAGGGAGTGAGGGAGGCTCGGTTTTTGCCTTGGTCGAGAGAGAATCTAGAGAGAGACCGAGGGGGAGAGAGGAGGAGAGATCGGGGAGCAGAGAGAGTTTAGAGGGTCGAGTACAAGAGAGCCTTATCTAGCGACTCAACCACACTCCACCACCGTCCGACAACCTTTCCCAGCCGACGCCCTTGAGCCAAACCGGTAAGCCCCAACCCTCTTTTTGCCATATTTTCGAGCATACCGGGCCGGAGCTCGCGGCCGTTCGGTTCACGCGAGCTCTGGCCATCGCCCGTTGTGAGCGTCCTGGTTTAGCCATCGAGAGTCCCGACGCGAGATCCCGATCTTGTTCGGGCCGGGAATTTTTCGTTTTGATAGAGCACTCCACCTGTTCCGTAAAATGTCTGAATGAAATCCAGTCCTATTTCGTCGTTTTGAACCAGAGCCGAGTCATTTAGGCACTGTCCCACCTGGTCGAGGTTTTCTTGTGATTTTTTAACGTCCCAGGCATAGCCACTTCACTTGACCCGCGGCCGCTCTTGTGGCGACCCACGAAGGCTGCGGATCTCTTCTGTTCCGGGGCACAGGTGGCGGCTCTTGTGGCCATCGAGTCGCCATCGGTCGGCGAGGGCTGAGCATTAGGCTCGGCTTGGTCAAGGCAACGCCGTCGCGCCTCGGTTGGACTTAGAAACGCGGCATCTTGCTGCTACACCAACTCCGTCGCAACTGGTCCAATGCGAAGTAGCAGGTCGCGAGCTGGGTCAGCGGGCCAAACCCGATGTTGTCACCGGACTTTCGTCCTCAATGCCCCATGTAGAATATCAGTCGGCGGCCAAAGAAGTGTTGGTGTTAAGAGTTTTAGTTTCTAGAAATAAATTGCAGACGATGGAGGGAGACGTTCGGTGAAGAAGACGTGGAGGAGTAGAACGCACGAAGGGGAAGAAGCGATTAAAAAAAAAAAAAAAAAAGCAAGAGAAAAAGTGCACCCAAAAGTTCACAAAAAAAAAAAAAAAGGAAAAGAAAAGAGAAGAAGCAAGCAAAAGTTGCTTCGGAAAGGAGGGTGGCAGAAAAGGAGGGCAGTAGAAGAAGACGAAATAGGGAAGAAGACAAAAGGCGTGGAGAAAAAAAGAAAGGAAAATATTAGATTTAAAAAATTAAAAAGATATCTTAAAAAATTAGAAAAAAATGTCTTTTTATTCGGCTGGATCGAATCGGGTTTGGGCTGCGTCGGGGTCGGATCCGGTTCATCGATCCAAACCCGCTCCTCGAATATTATAATATTAAAAATCTCAAAAAATTAATAAATTAATAAATTTAAAAAATTGGAAAAATAATGAACATTCAAAAACTCCTCCGAAAATTCAAAATTCAGAAACATAAAAAATTTCGCTTCTTTTTTTAAGTTTCAATAAATTGGAAAATTTAGTTTTTTTGGGAAATTCAAAAATTCATATTTTCTTAAAAAAACTGAAAAATCTAAAAAGATTCTAAGAAAATTAAAAAATCTTCAGAAATGTTAAAATTAATCTCTTGGGCTATTTTCTCCTAAAAAATGGAAGTATTCCAATTTAGAATTATGCTTAAGTTTGACTAAGCCTTTAGAGCTTTACCTTAAGATTTCAATTGTCCTTAGGGACAAGTGCCTTTAAATGCACAATATTGATGCATTGAATTTGGCTTCTCTTTAGGGCCCGTTTGGTTCGGCTTTGGGGAAATGTCCTTGAGAGAATGCAAATACCTTTGAGGTAAAGGGATTTTCCAAAATGCTACACCGTTTCATAAATTACAATCTCAAGTAGTATTGAAAAATAACTTTAGCAAAAACACCGTTTGGCAAAACTTGCATTTGTAATTAGCTTTTGCCATTTTTATTTTTTTTAAAAGTTTGAAAATAAAATTCGATGGCCGGCTAACCTCCGGCCGGCCGCAGGCCAACTGCCAGATGGCCAATCTGGCCACTGGACCGCCATATCTGGCGGCCTGAGGCCGTCGGAACGGCCAGATCTAGCCTCCTGACGGCCAGATCTGGCCTCCCGACGGCCAAATCTAGCCGTCGGACCGCCAGATCTGGCCTCTCGACGGCCGATCCGGTGGCTGAGGCCTCAGGCGGCGCCACCACGAGCGGTGGTCATCGGGACGTGCGACCTCCACGCGGTGGTGGCGGTTGCCGGAGAAGCCGAACTCCAGGCAGCGGGGAAGACGAAGACGAATGGAGAAGAAGATGAATAGTAACGGTGATGAACAGTGAACTTGCATGTCCGAAATGCCTAATGCTCAAAGCTGGTCCCCCCCAGCATTCAGCTTTCAACATTTAGAATGCCCACATTTGGCAAATGAGCATTCAAAAATGCTTGCCAAACACAAAAAATTTCCCCCAAGGGGCTTTGGAGGCCCAAAGCCCCCCTTGGGAATGCCCAACCAAACACCCCCTTAGTCTAGTTAGGATTAGCATTTGTCTTCTCTATAGTATTAATTCTTTGCTCTCCCATGCACTTTATTTAACGCTTTCCTTGGTTGCTAATTATTATTTTAATGATTGCGCACCCGCATGATCACCTCACATGTTAACGAATTTGCTTAAAGTTAATCCAAACTATCTCACAAAAATCCTTTTTTGAAATGAATAAGATTAGGTACCAAAATGGCACTAATTGGTTAATTAGTGTAATTAAGTCCCCGACTCTAAATTCTTTAGTTGCGTAGGAAGTGAGGTACACTCACATGCCTCATTTGGTTTCTAGCCGACCCCAATAGGCTAATGGCAATTCTTTATTACGAAATTTTTAAGAACACATAAATGTCGTGCAACGTATGGACTTGGGGGAGCTCGTGCTTAATCATGCGCCTTATGTTCGTCTTTTAGGCAATACCCCTAAACCTATTCTCTCCTTTGAGGGGTAGGTAGTGACAGGCGGTTTGGCGATGGCTTGGCGTCAGCATGGCCTCCGGACTTCACGGGGGGACGAAACCGAAGAAGAAATGAGTTAGAGGGAGTTGCTGTGGGGGCTTGGTAGTGGCCTCCTCAGCTTTAAAGCTCGGTTACAACGATGAAAACGATGTGCGGAGGGTGGTGCAGTGTTGGGGTTCAAAGGACGGTCATCGTTAATAGAAAAACAATTGGACAATGAAGAGAAAAGCTTGCAAAAGAGATGCAAATGGATGAGGGGAGGTTCAGCTATGGCAAGGAGGGAGAGAACAATGAGATTTAGAGAAAAAGCGAAGAAATGAGAGAGAGAATGAGAGGGAGGGAGGATGGCTGGCGGTTTGGGGCAAGAGGAAGAAGAGAGACAAAGAGAAATCTTGCTCATTAATGCCCATCAAATCCACATCTTCTTGGACTCATATCAATCAATCAAGGTGGCTTGTTTAAGAAGGAAAAATTCTTACATTAATGAGGGGATTTAGGCACTTGAATGGATAGGCTTAGGTTTAAGGTAGTTAGGTAGGCTAGGTGGCTTCCCTCAAGCTCTTGGTTGCCCACTCTTACTTGTACCGTCGCCTCCATATCCAATTTCCCACTTTGTCCTTTTGTTCTTAGTCCAATGGAAGGGCATTTCAGTCATTTCATCAATATTGTGCACTATTCATGCAGTATTTACATATTTGGTTGCATTAAATGCCAATATTTTGTGAAGGATGGATTAATGGGCTTGGAGGGTCCATGGGACTCCCTTGGCCGCCTCGCTTAGGCCGCCCACTCTTTAGGCGTGTCTCTTCTTCCAATGTAAAGAATGGTTTCGCGCAATTTTCGAAATAATTATCATTACCTTATTAAATAGATTCGAAAAATTACTAAAATTTAATATGTTGTAGAGAAGACTTCAACTAACATTTTTAATAATGGATCCAAGCCTAAATCAATTTGTATTAAGAGTAGAAAATGACTGAATACAACCCAAAAATCTCGTCCGTTTAACAGTCTTAATGACCACAGAAGAAAACCCATTTCAATATGCAAATCTTCATAAATAAAAAACTTTGAAATTTTAGTATGTTGTAGGCATGGATGTCCTCTACAACTTTTGTGAATGAAACATGTTCATATTTCAAGGGAAATTTTTTTATAAAAATTCAAGAAGACAATCAGGACACCATTTTTATTGCACTAGGCAGTTTTTACACGGTAAAAGAATAGGCTTTCGTACCAACCATTTATCTCAGAAAAATCTGAAATTAAAGCATGTTTTAGATCAAAATGTTTTGAACAATTTTCATCAAGGAAGTTTTGTGAGATTCAAAACATAAAAAGTCCTATAAAATTGGAAAAATAGTGAAGGTCAAGTAGTATGTACACTATTCACGTTCAAAGGGCTTGGATTTGGACTTAACTCATCCAATTTGGGCCTAACTTGGGTGTGCAACCCATTGGGCTTCCAATTTTCGGCCCAATTTCACTTATCCAAAAATTCGGGGTTTACCAATAATTAAGGAATTTGATAAAGTAATGTCCAATGGTGGTCACTTAATCCTTTAAAGTCCAATATCCTTAACGAGATGTGGTTGAAATCTATCAAATGCGACTTAGCATTATTAAAACCAATGGGCATCTTTTAAGGGTTTCGCAAGTTTGAGCCGTAGTTGATTCAAATCAATCCTCAATTCATGGATGATCCTCGGCTATCATGTAATTGTGAGGAGTCAATTGCTCGCTCCGAAGTACATGATCATTTGGAATTGGTTTAGGGTTGTTTGAAGTTAATATAGTATTTGTGCAAAATAACCCGCAATTCGATTGTATACTATTATCGAATTGATCTATAATTGTTCCTGGATCGGTTTGAAATGACTTAATATTATCTCTCATCAATCCTTATCGTCAAATTGTCCATCCATGGTTGAGTTCTCTAGACTTCCGCATTGAAATCCTAAATTATCTTTTCCAATAGGTTTAATACTCTTGAATAGTTCACGAATCAATTCAAGGTCTAATTCTACTAAGGGCGCGCATGATTCTATTTCTAGTTCTGGATGAGTTTCTAAGCAAAAATAATCATTTGATAACGACACAAAATTTCTATTCTAAAAATAGAAATTCGTTTGATAACGACATAAAATTTCTTTTTTTCGGACGGCGGCAGCTGGCGACCGGTGGCGGCGGAGGCGGCGACCGGCGATCGGTGGAGGCGGCGGCGGAGGCGGAGGTGGCCGTAGCGGCGACCGACGACTGGCAACCGGCGGAGGCGGCGGCGGCCGGAGGCGGGCGCGGCGGCCGACGACGGCGGCGGCGGCGTCCGGCGATCGGCGGCAGCGACCGGTGACCGGTGGCGGCGGCAACGATGAACAATGAATTTTTTTTTTTATTTTTCATTTCTGTTCCAAAAATAGAAAAATAGTTTCTATTTCGATTTCTAGTCCGGATCTATTTCTGGAACAAGAATCTATTTCAGAAATAGAAAAGTAGAATAATTTTACCAAACGGATTTCTATTCCAGAATTGTTTCTGGAATAGAAAAATAATTTCTGGAACAGAAATAGCGCGTAATCATGCGCGCCCTAATTGTGCATTGATAGAAGTAAAACCCTTATCGTATTCTAAATAGAATTGAATTTTGAAGATGTCACATTAAACGGGGTGAATGGTCCACAACTGTTGATCTTCAAACTAAGAGAAAGAATAACGTTAGAATATTTACGGTGGCTTAACCATAATTAAGGTTATGGCATGTATTAAAATAAAATTACCCCTTCATCCAACTCGCTATTCTTTTCCTCGAGAAGGAATCAAAACATTATCACGATCATTTGAAAGTTGAGATGTTCTTTTAATAATATTGAAGAAGATAATCCATGATAGTGATTACATGTGGGATACAAAGACAGACAGCCTGCATAATTAACGTCTCCGCAAAGGTCAAGTAGGGCTACATTGTGGAAGCTGGAATGTCATATCATTCCATAAATCCATCTATAATCATACAAAGACCTGTCCATCCACCGTCACCGTGCCTACATTCAAAATCGGAAATGTTGCATTGATTTCCAGCTTGGCTCGGCTCGGCTCGGCTCTTTCGTCGTTCAGAAGTCCTAAGCCAGCCATCGTCACGAGCAAGGCTCGGCCAACTGGCGCCAAGGGCTGACTCTAATGGGCTTGCACTCAGCTCATCCGATGAGGTGAGGGAAGTTGAGCTTGGCCTTAGACCCCCGCATTTTAAAAGCAGCCTGGTCGTAGGCCAATGCCGCATCCTCACGCGTCTCGTAGGTCCCGCACCAAATCCGGGCTCCACTCTTCTTGGTGTCTTTCATCTCCGCTGCGTATTTGCCCCATGTCCTCCTCCTCAACTCTATAGCGCGTTTCTTCCGCCTTCTTCGCCGGCCCCTTCTCCTCTGACATATCATTGATGATGGCATGACCTACCAGCACCGTGCTTCAAAATCAAGCTGTTAAATTGAAGGGGACCCACCCCGAGTTGAGTGCATCACGCAGTGCACCGTACACAATCATGTGCTTGGAGTCGTCGACCCTTAGCGGGAGGTCTTCGCTCCAGTTCTCCGTGACCAAAAAGCCGGTGTAACTCGGGCATCGACAGTACATGTTGCCGTCAAGAAGATGATAGCGAATGGACTCGAGAAAATTGAAATGAGAAAAGGGTTCTCCAGAATCAATTTGCGCGAGCATGTTTTCCCCCTTTACATTTTGTAGGGTTTTTCTCTCGGGACTGTATGGTTGCAGACTTTCAGTTGGTGACCATGGATGGACGAAGCAAGAGAAGCATATAAAGGTTGAGGATACGGATTAGGGCAAAAACAATATACACTTTTTCCTTAATTTATTTCTTCTTTTGGAGTTATCCGCAAACTTTAAACAGTGGCGAGACTGGAACGAGTGTTTTAAATTATAGTGGCAGCTATAAATTAATTTAGATTATATATTAATTATCCGATACCAAATTTAAGAAAAAAAGGAATGGGTCACATTCCTTTTTTATTTTATTTTGTTGAACGAGGACTATAATGAACAGAATGCATGCGTGCGTGTATTATTATAATTGAAGAAAACATAAGGTGGAGGAAATGTTTCAAGAAATGCATCGGTTTGCACCGCAAATCCATGCAATAATTTCATTATACAATAACGAGGGACGAGATCATAGTGAAAAGTAAATTAAATCTCCAAACCTTTACCATATGATTCTTTCAATATGTAATACGTTTTTAAATTCTCAATTAACTTATGGCCAAATTACAAGTCTTGATTAGGGAAAGACAATTTGTTGGATCGTTGTGAAGTGATAAGACGCGTACGAAGTCTAAGCTTCAAAATTCAAGGATTGAAAAGGAGAAGTCAGCTTCCTCAAACTCAGGGTTTAGGTTCAGATGGCGGGAAATCTCAAAACCCTATAACACGTCCATATAATTACCTTCAATTCTATTGACATAAAAATATAATTTACATATATCTAAGTATTAAAAATGGGTACGAGAAATGGTGGACTACAGAAAAATGAAATCGTTAAATTAAAGAAAGTGGGGTAGGTAAGCGCATGCAATTAAAACCTCTTGCACCATTTTATATCACCTGTACAGGCAGTAAAGATTATTCGCTAAAACATTTACTTGCAGAAGAGCAAAACACTCATCTAACTCTAATTTTGCGGTTCCATCCGCTCTTGATTTAGCATTTTGGATTCTCGGGGTCTTTATCTTAAGCCATCAATCTAGACCGTGTTGTCTCAATATCATAATTCATTTACCTTACTTTAATGTGGGGAATGATCACCAATTGAGTTTGAAAAATGAATTTGCAAACTCAATTGGGTTAACAAGGGATAAATGTGAGTATGATAGAGAAATGGATGCTCTTTATCACGTTTGTTTGTTTTTGTTTTTGTTTTTTTTTTTTTTTCATCTCTTCATCACTTTAAGGCACTTAAATTCACATTTAAGTTCATTTGCATTAGAAACATTTATAAAATGATGCAAGTGAAAGCAAGAAAATTCTATTCATTTTTTAACTTGTAATGTCACCATTACCTAACCACTGGAGTTTACCCCAGTGGTCATCCTTCTCGCATGAGAAGGGGGAACTGGGAGGTTTGAATCCTCACATTTTCAGAAGGTTGGGATATGGATGATGTAGTATCTTGTGTGGGTTTCAATTCTACCTCCTACAAGAAGGTAGTGCAAAAATCTTAGAGTTGAAATAGGAATAAAGTATGACTCACAAAAAAAAAAAAAAAAAAAAAAAGTCACCCTTACCTCCATTTGGCCTTTGTGTAGGGTGACTCTTGATAGGGTTAATTTTGAGAGAAATCCTTTTAACATTTAGGCTCAAAGGGTTTAAACAACATGGAATTTTTCAATTATCATCTCTCAATATATAAGTGTGTGTATGATAGGGCTTACCTTTCATCATCCTAACACATCTTATTTAGCATTCTCAACACCATATATTGACTGAGCCTATTTCAAAGCTTTATGGAGAAAAAACCAACACCCAACGAGGCTACCTTGTCTTGGGCGAGGGCCAGCCTTGCCAAATCTAGCCTGGGTGAGGCTAACCCTCACCGAGCCATGCCTGGGTGAGGACTCCCCTTGTGAGGGCTTGCCCTTGCCTGGCTAGACCTCGCTTGTGGCGCATGAGTCCAGCTAGCTGGCCATCGGCAAAAGGAAAAGAAGAAAGCCAAAAAAAAAAAAAAAGATAAAAAGAAGAAGGAAAGATTAAAAAAAGAAAAAAATACCACTGCCCGCAGTGGCGCAGCTGGCTTGAGCTCTCTCTCCCTCACGAATGGGAGAAGTTCAAATCCCAGAGGCGTCGTTAGGGATTCTTTACGGAGTAGATGCTTGTGGTGGTGGGTCCTGCAGTCGCTCCCCCAGGGTTTGCTCGCCGGCTGTCGGCTTACGGGGTTCCACGGGTCACCAAAAAAAAATCAGAAAAAAATAATAATTCAAAAAATATTAAAATATTATGAAAAATTGTCCATGTCAATGTGGTGGTCCTATGCAGCATCATCGGTATTTACGTCAGTATTTTCCAATTAAAATTAGTCGGATTGACTCAATTGACATGAAGTGAAAATGTTTAGGACTTTTTCGACAATTTTCCCTTGAAATCATAAGCATGTCGATTTCAGCTAAAAATTCCCGGCCACCCTGTTCATCCTCCCTCTTCAGAACTCTCACAGCTACTTTGGTCCCATCTTCAAGAATGCCACTGTATACACGCCCAAAGCCACATTCGCCAATGATTCTTGACTCATTGAAATGATCAGTAGCTTTTTCAATGTCACTAGCCATGAAAGTTTTAGCCAACCCTGCATAAGTCGGTAAGCTAGATCCAAATGACAACGAGGCAGAGCTTGGGCAACTTCCAAGGATAGACCCTGGCATAACTGCAAGACATCGGCCTCCATAGTGAGAATGGGAGAACTCCCCTCGACCGATCTTGCAATACTTAATTGAAATCCTAGGCTAAAGTTGCAACAAACTATTAACCAAGTTTATGTTCTTGTCAATTCTACTACTAAAATATGGGACATCTCCTAAGACTCATCTTTCCCGAAATGGCACTAAATTGAAATTCCTCTTGTTTCATTAATAGCCCAAATTGGGTGTTGGTCGTTTTCTTGGCCGTCACACTCACTCATTTTTTTACTGTCTTGTATGCTCGTAAGTTTCCTGCAATTTTGTGCATACATGCTAATGATTATTCATGGCATAAGCATTGCCACTGGATTCTGTTCTCCAGTATGCCGAAGTCAACTACCATCGAATTTGTTGAGATAGGGCGAGCGATCGAACAATAATATAGACAAAAGAAGAAAATAAATCGGACAAGGATTTACGTGGTTAGTCGTAAAGACCTACGTCCACGGGGAGAGCAGCAACGAATTTCACTATAGATCAAGCAATACAAGGAGATTACACACTCAAGTCACTCAAACACTCTCTCAGTGTTTCCCAAACCCCAATTACACCCAAAAACGCATACAGTGTTTAGCCCCAAAATTCCTCACAAAATAATCTCTCAATCTCACGAAGGAATTACACGCAAATCTTACCACAAGATTTAATTGGCTTGAACACTAAATCTTCTTGGATGTAATTCACGAACAAGAATGACAAGGAAAATCCCTCTCAAGCACTCGACGACAAGACGGCGCTTCAAGACCAATTCTTCATGATCAACGGCGGAACACCAAGCACTCACGTGGCGCTTCAAGACAATTTGTGATCCACACCTACCACCCATGTCCACAGGTCTATATATATGAGTGAAACCCTTGTCCTTTTGCCAACTTCTCATAGGATTATGTTTTCTATTTTAAACGATTTTATCCAAAACATATCTCTATATATTTTGAAGAAAATCCAAATCCAAGTCGAAGTTGGACTTTCCTCTTTCAGAAAATCCGTTCTAGCGAAAAAACTCGAGACATAATTTTAACAATCTCCACCTTGGCTCGATGTTTGAGCCAGATTGCAATCGCTTCGCAAAAAAAATTCAAATTCTACTGCTACTTTCCCATAGCCCCTGATGGACTCAACCGCCACAGATTTTATCCAAGTCCAAGCCTCGCTTGAACTTTGCCATAACCGAGGACCTCATCAAAATACCAACTCCACATGCACTTTTAACTGCTCCGCAAGGATTTTTTCGACACAACCTCCTTAACCCGCGAGATAAAGCAAAACCATTGTTGCATCCATATCTGTCAGGAGATCGAATACATACCTTGTCAATATCAGCAGTTACAGCAACCGTTGGCTCTATAGGCTCCACCTCGCTACGAGCACCATCTATGTTGATTACTTTGCTAGTACTCGTACTCGCTACCTCAAGAGTTTCTGGTCGCAACTCCACCTCAAGCTGAACACCGTCCAGATCCGTATTAACACTGCCACAAACACTCCTAGCCAGAAGTATCGGAGACTTGTCAAGGGTAACTTCTCTACTGTCAACAGGTGAATTTATATCCGGGCACCACAACTGATTGCCCCACTCACCTTGTGCATAGCCATGGAATATGCACCTTGCCCTCCCATCGAGCTTACCATCACTCACTCGAAAATAACATGGGCAACCAAGCATTCTAAAAATAGAATAATCAGCAACGTTACCTGACCATACTTCTTCAGGAGTCCGCAATTCAATAGCAGTTGATGGGGATCTATTCATCAGGTAGCTTACCGTACTTAGCACATCAGCTAGGATTCTCCTAGCAACACCAGCATTAGAGATAATTTTTCGGGCCATCTCTAGTAACATTCTACTCATCAATTCTGCAAATTGTTGTGATTTACTGGCACTAGTGCGATGTTTCACTATGCTCTCTTTCATGCAGAATTTATTTGTCAGCTCCAAGCAAAACTCCATGCTATTGTCAGTCTGCACATGCTTGATCGACTTACCAGTCTCCGTCTCAATCAAAGCTTTTGACTACAAGATCCTGACACCAGCATCAAACTTGTGCCTTGGCACAAACACCCAGGTCTTCTTCGAGCAGTCCATAAACTCTCGAACAGATGCATTCGACGTCTCCGCAGCGAAACCGTCATTGTCTCACCTTGAAGTTTATACAGGTCTCCATGCTTGATTCCTTTCATTATCACCAAGGCACCTCGAACAACCTTCAAAACTCCACCTTTTGAAGAATACCTGCAACCAGCTGAATCTAGGGCACCCAAGGAAATTAAGTTCTTCTTTAAATCTGGAACATGCCTCACTCCAGTCAATGTCCTCACGATCCCATCATGCATTCTGATTTTAACATCACTAACACCCACAACATCACACTTAGTGTTGTTCCCTAACTGAACTTTACCACTACCCATGCATTGATAAGTGATAAACCAGTTTTTATTTGGTGTGACATGGAAAGAAGAACCAGAATCCATAATCCATCCATCAAGTGATGAATCATTAGTGACAGACAAGACATAATCGGCATTATCTGCTACAGCTGCAACATTATCTGCAGAATCAATCATAATTCCCTTACCCTTCTCATTCTTCAGCTTAAGGCAATCTCTTCTAAGATGCCCCCTCTTGCCACAGCTCCAACAGACAACATTAGCAGTCCTAGACTGACTACGCCTGTTCATATTAGTATTACTATTACCCACACGTGTTCTAGATCTTCCTCTATTTTCACCTACTAGAGCAGTAGATACATGTTCACCAAATTTTCTTCTACGAATGTCCTCGCTCAGAATCAAATCTCGAACTCCATCAAACGTCAAACTTGTTGACCCGGAGAAATTACTAACAGCGATGCGGTAGTATTCCAACTATCAGGCAATGAAGATAATAGAATTAAAGCACGTACCTCATCTTCAAAGCCAATCTCAACTGAACTCAATTGACTAACAATCACATTAAATTCATTGATATGATCAGCAACTGACGCACCTTCGCTCATCTTCAAATTAAACAGATGTCGCATCAAATAGACCTTGTTGATCGCAGAGGGCTTCTCGTACATATCCGACAGGGCTTGCATCAAATCAGCAGTGGTCTTCTCCTTCAGGATGTTAAACGCGACGTTACGAGCTAACGTCAGCCGAATAACACCCATAGCTCGTCTATCCAACAAATCCCAATCAGCTTGCTTCATCGTCTCTGGTTTCTCCCCAAACAAAGGTAAGTGCGGTTTTCATCGGTAAAGATAATCTTCAATCTGCATCTTCCAGAAACTAAAATCCTTCCCATCAAATTTTTCAATTCTCACTTTTACTTCTTCTGTCGCCATCGATTCGCTTCAACTTAGCCAAGCCTAGCTCTGATACCACTTGTTGAGATAGGGTGAGCGATTGAACAATAATATAGACAAAAGAAGAAAATAAATCGGACAAGGATTTACGTGGTTCAGTCGTAAAGACCTACGTCCACGGGGAGAGTAGCAGCGAATTTCACTATAGATAAAGCAATACAAGGAGATTACACACTCAAGTCACTCAAACACTCTCTCAGTGTTTCCCAAACCCCAATTACCCCCAAAAACGCATACAGTGTTTAGCCCCAAAATTCCTCACGAAATAA
Source organism: Eucalyptus erythrocorys (assembly GCA_014182555.1). NCBI lineage: Eukaryota > Viridiplantae > Streptophyta > Magnoliopsida > Myrtales > Myrtaceae > Eucalyptus > Eucalyptus erythrocorys. The sequence goes on from CM024603.1 coordinate 9,976,028, forward strand.
TCTCTCAATCTCACGAAGGAATTACACGCAAATCTTACCACAAGATTTAATTGGCTTGAACACTAAATCTTCTTGGATGTAATTCACGAACAAGAATGACAAGGAAAATCCCTCTCAAGCACTCGACGACAAGACGGCGCTTCAAGACCAATTCTTCATGATCAACGGCGGAACACCAAGCACTCACGTGGCGCTTCAAGACAATTTGTGATCCACACCTACCACCCACGTCCATAGGTCTATATATATGAGTGAAACCCTTGTCCTTTTACCAACTTCTCATAGGATTATGTTTTCTATTTTAAACGATTTTATCCAAAACATATCTCTATATATTTTGAAGAAAATCCAAATCCAAGTCGAAGTTGGACTTTCCTCTTTCAGAAAATCCGTTCTAGCGAAAAAACTCGAGACATAATTTTAACAGAATTGACGCTTGTTTATGATTTTTGAAAATCGTTAATTTGACCGTGAAAAGTTTGTTTTCCGAGTAGGAATTGCCCAGGTTAAGAATATGGTCAATAGTAGAGAATGAAATCTAGCTATTGTTCCTCTTTTGGCAATTTTAAAACTAAAACAAAAATTTGATTCTGCATTCGACCATCTGACAAAAATTCTTCAAAGGTACAATATGTTAGTGGATGTTGTCGCACCTATATTACCCAAAATTGGAAGTGATTGCTTTTTCAAATAAAATTGAAAATGATTATTGCTTGGTGATCTTGATCATTTATTTAATTTAACTAGTATGAAAAATATATATGTATTAATGTAACTATAGGCAACATTAATTGGGTCATTCAAATGAATATCTAGCATGAAAATTTGTGCTTACATGCACGATGGAAAAGAGAAAACTTTTTAGTTCTGACAGAGTAGTGTGATCAATTTGACTAACAAAAAACTAGTGCATTTTATTTCCAAGATTTACAACGCAATTTCCTTAATATCTACTATATTATTAATATGCTAACTTTTTTAAGACATCTTTATTCTTTCTCAACGAGATATTTAGGACCATATCTTGTGATATTATGACTCCCATATACATATGATATATTGTTGTTATCTAACTATCGGATCCTCAAGCACTAGTTGTTAATGTCTCGAGTTTGTGTCATGTACAACACCCATTTCTATTGGAGGATTTTGATGTGTTCAAAATCTGATGTTGCCTTTTCACGAATAATAATCTTGGATTATAGCGGATATATATAAATCCAAGGTTCAAAACAAAATATTCGGTGGTTACTTTTTTTATCCAAGTATGAGTATTTGACCAAGAAATGGACATCTCTTTCTTGTGTTTAAGAAAAATCCCTTAAGTGTTTTTAAGCTAACAAAACATTCTCGTCAGTTAAGTCTGAAGAATCCAAGACTCAATCGCTTAAGTCTGAAAAGTTCAAGACCCAAGTGTTTCAGTTTGAAGATCTCTAGACTCATCTATCAAAGTCTGAAGACTGTTAGACTCAATTTTATGAGTCTACCCAAGTTGACAGCGTTTTAATCCAATGGTTTAGGAATTCAAAGATTGGATAATATCTTCTATGATTCGTTTTATTTCGTGGAAGATTTCTGGTTGAAACTAAGCTCGAAGATTTGGGATTTATCTGGAGTAGAATATCCGTTGAAGAACAAGCAAGATTTGGAAAGTTCCACTTATGGAAACTCAAGATCCTGATTGTATGGGCAAACAAGATTGACGAGCTATCTTCCACATATATTTGACAGCTTGAAGATCACCTCAATTGATTCATTCCAACGGGTAGATTGGATGAACTCGTTTGGAAAGTGCTAACGGCTATGAAGGCACGGTGGAGTATTTAAGATGGAGTCATTGTTGTTCGAAAACAGTGCACTGATAGAAAATTTCGAAGTTTGAACCTCTAAAACTCCTTGTTCTCAAATTTCTTGAGCTCTAATTGTGTACAAAGAAGGGATACATACAGTGAGAATTTGCGTAAGCAATAGCCAAGACTTTCTACTGAATAAGTCTAGATCATAAGTTGTACAAATCTCATTTGCTACATAGTAAATTCAGCCAGTGGGCTGTCAGCGTGGAGAGTGGAAGTAGGCTTGGACTAAGCTGAATCACTATAAACTTCAGTGTTCAAATCTTCTTACCCTAATCTCTTTATTTTATTGATGCATGACTTAAAACTACTTAAGTGTTTAGTTTCAAATCATTTACTCTGATTTCATTTCAAGTTGTGTGATTCGAATTAAAGGTTTCTAAAGAAAATTATAAACACCTATTCACCCCCCCTCTAGGTGTACTTACTAGCTTTTATCATCTTGTTCAACGCAAAAGTCGCACAAGAAAGACAAATAAAAGGGCAGCTCTTGTTTAAGCCGTATAGCAGACTCTAGGAAGGATTAACAACGAGCCGAACAGGCGACTCTTTCTTGGATGCGTGAAAGAGTTTGTTCTTCGGATAGGGATTGGAGCAAGACACGGGGAAATTAATTTATGTTGTTAATTTTACATCCAATTGAGTTGTTTATTTATAAAAAATTGGGTTTGGACTTAATTTAAGTATGGGAAACATTCAAGCGTATGAGCAATTAGGGGTGATCGGGTCTAGGGTAGGTAGGGTCTAGACCTAGACCCTGTACCCGACCTTGTAATAACCGATTCCTCTTTTCTGGACCCTATACCCGATCTTGTTTGTATTGGACCCTGCACTCGACTCACCTTGTTTTTCTAATCTGGTTCCAAGGTCAACCCTGTTTCCACTGGAACCTGTTTTGCAATCTCCCAATATCCTATACGACTTCGAATTTTATATTAATACACAAGCAAATAACGTAATCCTCCTAATTTGTATTGAAACATTAAGCACTTGTAATAAATAAATACATACACTTTGTGACTAAATGAAGAATCAAGGATCCATAAGGCTAATTATAATAAATAAAATCATAAGGCAAAGAATTAGCAAGAAATATAAGTCTAATATTAGTCTTATTCCCACAACTACTACATGAAGCTACTCATTTATGCAAGCATAACTTTTATAAAAGAGAAATTAGGTGAGCCAATCCATGTGATACAAAAGAATTTGGCGGCGACAAACACCGTCCGTCCATCGGACGGTGCGAGAGGGAGCCAGTGAGGGAGGGAAGCAACTGAGGAAGAGGAATGTCCTCCTGTGCGTGTTTGAGAGAGCCAAGAGGAAAAACGTTATGTGACTGCGAGAGTAAGAATAGAAATCGGGGGAAAAAGGGGTTTTGGACCTCTATTTACAAAATTAGTTTGGGAACCGATTCCAAAACCAGTCTAGGAACCGATTTCTAGGTGGGTAATCACTCGGAACCTGTTCTTGGACTGGTTTAAACTGGTTCCCGGACCGGTTTCAACAGGAACTAGTTCCCGACCCTATTTTTTGGGTGCGCCGGTCCGGGAACCGGGTATACTCGATTTGATTGCACACCCCTATGAGCAATTGTAGTTCTGACTCTTTGATTATTAGCAAATCATTTACTAATGGCTCTCACTATGGAATAAGTACCAACTCTCGGACCAAGCCATGATTTCCAATGTCATTTATTGTTCCTGGCTTATTTCTCTAGTAATTTTGTATGAACTTAGGTTGCAAGTAGCATCCAATATATTTATCTTTTTTTTTTTTTTTGTTCCTAGGAATAGTTTTGAAACAAAAATCTGTTTGGTAACAAAATTTTATTTTTGGCACAAATTTTTAGCCCAAAATTATGAACGGAAATAAGAAGTAGAAATTTTCTATTTTATTTATTTATTTATGAAATAGAAATGAGAAATTGAAACTTTACTCATTGCTCGCCCTTGACGCCAACCACCTGTTGGCCCCTACCGACCACTTGGGAGGGAGATATTTAAGAAGATCTATCAAATGAATTTATGTTCTAGGAATAGAAATATTGTGTCGTAATTAAACACATATTTTTGCTCATAATTTAATCCAAAAAACGTAAAAAGAAAAATCTTTTTCTAGTTAGAAATAAGGTCCACAAATAGAATGGCATTGGCACCCTTAATTGTAGGATCCTGTCAATTTTCGCATTAATTTTACAACACTAGAGAAAAAAATGTATATTAAAAAGAAAATTTTGATCAACTATAAGTACATCCAATTCTTACAAAGTGTGAAATGGTATAATTAGTTAGATTCATGTGACCTGAGCAATTCCGCTTTCATCTCTGGAGAAAAGTCCGAAAAAGGTTGGCCTCGGCTGTGTGCTTTCATCGTCATACAGTGCTTGAAAGCATCGCTGCCAGTTTTTCCCTTTACCCCTCCACCTTGCGTCGCAGACGGAAGAGAAGACCCTGCATTCCCTAATCGTTAGATGCTCATAGACATTAGTTTGTCTTAGATCTTTTGGAACACGAGTTAAAGTTTTGTTCAACGCACACGGTTCATGGAAGGATTACCCCAACATGTATCTTGTTTTCTCTGTGATAAACTAGCGGCTGCTCTTAAAATCTTACACGAACTCGCCTCCCAAATAAGACGACAACATCTTGACTTGCAGTTGTTAAGTTGCCTGTGGTGAGCTCGTGTACGTCGTTTTTCTTCCAAACCAATCAGAATTCAAAATGGGGCGTGCACGATAAATCAAATCTTACATTGTAATCGAATCCTCGAGTTAAGAATTATTGCATGCAAGTGGGGTTAGATCCCAGAAAGCGAACGACAAAGTTGGTGGCATTGTTGGCCTTTGGATCTGCCCAATGTATAATGTACCCGATGCAAAGTTTAAGAGCAGAAATTTTGACAGATTAATGTAGATGACTTTCGGATTATGCACCTTATGGTATAGTTAAGGCTGCAAATTATAAGTCCTGCAACTAGCAAATACCGTCAAGTGCCGTGAATATACAAGATATAGAAATGATTGCTTTTTTATTTAGGACGATGCTAACTTTACATGATTATTTTTTCATATGCACTTATTCATCATAAACTAGGTAGTTTTTATGCAAAGATTCTTATCAACTTAGTTATGAAGAGAACTTCCAAATGTAGGAGCAATTTAACATTCTATTCTGACAATTATGGCTGGCATAAAAATTAAACAACTTCAATATTATTTTTTAAGTTTAGTTTTTTTTTTTTTTTTTTTGTCTTCACTTATAGGGACGCCCCAAGGGCTTTTTGTCAACAAATCAGTGAAAGATAATACATGAAAAGTCAAAGACTTATTTTCAACAAATGATTAATATTAATTAGATATAAGGGTCTAAATTAGCCCAAATCTAATGTGTTGATAAAGAGAACATTATCAAAAATTGCTATTTAATATATAATCTCCATGGTGGCAAATCATCGAGATCACCCGTCTCCTTGGCTCTCAATGGGCTAATTGAAGCAAAGCTTTTCGTTTGGTCCTCATCAAGAGAGTTTTCAGTTTTAGCTTAATATTTGGCGACTCTTTGCTTCATTGGAAGAGGGAATTGGTGCATTAAACGCTGCCTCCTCTCCACCAACTATCCTCATTTAATCTCTCTCTTTCTCACGATGGCCCTAATTCTATGCTCAAATGTTTGCCAACGAAAGGACATGGAGACAAATATTAATGATAGTGACTGGTCAATTAAATATACAGTAAAATGCATAGAACCATGCATTTCTAGAAGAGGGACTTGTCAAATTAAAGGCTATCTCAGCTCCCACAACTACCCTCATTTACTCTATCTTTCTCTCCCTCACAACTACCCTAATTAAAGCAATTTTTCGTATATTTTGATGGTTGTCCTGAGCAGTAGAAGAAAGGACACGGAGACTTATTAAATTGAAGGTCATCTCAACTCCCACAACTACCCTCAATTACTCTTTCTCCTTCTCTCCTTCTCCGTATATCTAGATGGTTGTCCCTGAGAAGTCGAAGAAAGGACATGGAGACTAGTCGAATTAAAGGCCATTTCAGTTCCCACAACTACCCTCAATTACTCTCTTTCTCTCCCTCACAACGAACCTAATTAAAGCAATCTTTCGTATATTTTGACGGTCGTCCCTGAGCAACGGAAGAAAGGACGTGGAGAGTTAGACATTGATGATACTGATGGTGATGCTAGGAATAGTAAAATGCCCAAAAAAAAAAGCATCTATTTCCACACACACACACACACACACATATATATATATATATATATATATATATATATTAAGGTAAATATCACAAAAAAAAAAATCCAAATTACGAAATCCCTAACTTCTTTTATCACAAAAGATCCTAAAGTCCATTACAAAAAAGTACTTATAATTTTTTTGTGTAAAGAAGAAATCCAAAATTATACACGTGGTTTGTGCCACTGTTTGGCTGTCTTGTTGCTCCTATGTTAGCAAATGTTTTCCTTTTCTCGGTATCCTTCCACTATTCTGACTAGTGTGTCTGTCTGAGTGTAAGTTTTGGTACGGGAACCCCCATTTTGTATAGTTTTGGTTAAAGTCAATATATACTTACCTTACCAAAAAAAAAAAAAAAAAAAGTTAAGAGTATTCATGTCACATTTCCCAAGTTTTTTTAAAAAAAAAAACTCAAAATATTTAGGGAAAATTCTAAATAAAGGCCTAAAGTACTATTATTTTCTCAAGTAAAGGTATGAAGTGAACATTATTTCAAATAAGGGCTCCAAGTGCCATCATTTTTTTCAAATAAGAGTTTAAAGTGATTATATCAATCTCAAATAAGGACATGAACTCTTTGTTTTCTAAAGGGCAATTTCATCTTTTGAATTTTTAAAATTTTTTTCATTTTTCTTTCTTTATGTTTTTTCTTTCCCAAAAAAACTATAAAAAAACTAAAAAAAAAAAAAAAAAACACACACACACACACACACCCATACACATGCACACACATGGGAGGGAGGGCTCTGTCCCGCCTATAGCTACCAACGCATCATCGGCAGGGCAACAGCGATGGCCGATGCCTAGGCGAGGGCCAGCGACCCTCGCCGACTAGAGGCGAGGACCTACTGGCCCTCACTAGAGACAAGGGAAGGGGACAACCCTCTCCCAAATTTAGGCGAGCGTCATTGGCATCGCCCCGGTCAACGAGGAGGGTCACTAGCCCTCACCCAGCACCCTCGGACCTTTCCGGTTAGGTTTGGGGGCACTAGGCTAGGCCTTGTTGGGCCTTGTCTCTAGTGGGCGAGGGTCGTTAGCCCCCGGCCAAGTGCCGGCAACCTTGCTGGCCATCGCCGCCACCCCATCACCGATGGGGTGATGGCTTGTGTTTTTATTTTTCTTAATTATTTATTATTTATTATTTATTATTTATTTTTAATCTAATTAAATTTAAATTATTTTTGGAGGAAATTATCCCTTATCGAGTGCAGTTTTTGCCTGCCAATGAGACTAGGCCCTTGTTTGAAAAAGCTATAATCACTTTAGGCTCTTCTTTTAGATTGATATAACCATTTCAAGCATTTTTTGAAATAAAGCCCACTTTAAGCCCTTATTTGAGAAAATGAAAGCACTGTTGGTCCTTATTTGGAATTTTTCCAAATATTTATATTACAGTAAGCATAATGTGAGATTTTTTTATGATATCAAAATTTTTTTAATGAGTCATTTATTTAAATCACTTAATCGTCCCCTCTTTTGTTTTTCTTTTCCATAGGTAACATTTTTTCTATATGTAATAGGTTCTTGCGAATTTTGAGAAACAAGATGATGTATTTTTATGAGGTGTATGACACGCAAACTAATCAATATCTCACCACAAAGATAAATCGTTTTAAATGACCAAAAGAAGTCTGTGGAAAAATAGGCGAATTATTTCTGAATTAATAAGTTATTGGCGATCAAACAACCCAAAAAATTGGCCACTACCAAAGAAAAACGTTCTAAAGGGTTTGGGTAAATTATTTTCTTAACTATTGCGCTTTTGGAAGCCCCACTTTGCAGCATTATCTCAGGCAAGACACCTTACAAGATTGCCCTACAGTTACTTGAAGACGAAACAAGCCAAGAACATGTGAATCTAGTGGTTTCTCCCCAATCCAAGTCCTCTCGGACGTATGGAATCATGTTACTAAATCCTAAAACTTATTGAAACTACTTACATGCATCCTAAGAGGGGATCAAGTTCCCTGCCGGAGTTGACGGTGATTGCCAATGCCCAGCCACTCTCTTTCGTTTTTTGTTTTTTGTTTTTTTTTCTCTTATTTTTGTCTTAGGGTGCTAATTAACCCTTATTTGGTTTGGTCGATTATTTTTCATCAATATTATACTCGTAAAAAGGAGATGATACTAGAAATAACATGTTTAAATACCGACGAGTGTTTTTATTACACATAAAATTATCTACTACAAATGAGAAATTACTTATGTTTAGTATATGTTTTAGTAACTTTACTAGGCAAAAGATCGCTCCAAGTGCCATAAATTGGCATAAATGGACGCTTAAGTGTCAAAACTTACAAAAGTGATACTTAAGTGTCACATTCGAAGAGAATTAGATCACTTAAGTGCCACTCTGGCCAAAATCCGGTCAAAATGCTGACATGCGCAATTTCCGGCGAAGCAAGTGCAAAATGACGCCGTTTTGCATGCTAACGTGGCCAAATAATGTAAAAATGACGTTATTTTGATGCTGACATGGTAATAAATTAATATAAAAATTAATTAAATTTAATTTAAAACTAAATTTATTTAAAATATTTAAAAATACAAATACAAATATTAAAAAAATTTAAAAATTTAAAAAAAAGGGGTAGGTGGCTGAGGGCAGCCCTCAGCCACCTCCCCTTTTTTTTTTTTTTTTTTAAAATTTTATTTTTCTAACATTTTTTAATATTAAAAATTTTTATTTTTAAATATTTTAAATAAATTTAAATTTAATTAATTTTTATATTATTTTTTTATCACGTTAGCACCAAAACAACGCCATTTTGCACTTGCTTCGCCGGAAAATCACCACGTTAGCATTTTGCCGAATTGGTACTTAAGTGATCTATTTTGCTACGATTTTGGCACTTATGTGTCACTTTCGTAAATTTTGGCACTTAAGTGTCCCTTTGTGCCAACTTATGGCACTTCAGGGATTCGCGCGTCCACTTTACTAGGAACAAATGGTAATGTGATCCACAGTTCAAAATATGAAAGGTAAAGCTTGATTGTAATATATTAATCTCCTACTGAAGGTACCAAATTTATCAAGTACACATTTAGAGATATGAGAGTTCTCATTATCCTTGACAATATTAGTGATTTTAAACAAATCAGTTCACCAGTTAGAGATCTAAGTTGGTTTGGTTTGGGAGAAAGATCATCGTGATCGCTATGACAAGCAATCTTGTTGACAAGTATAATGAAGTGCCTGTGACCCCTACAAGCAGTAGTAACATTCTCGTTGAAAAGTATGAATTCAAACAAATGAATTATGACCATGCTTTTCAGCTATTTTGTAATGCTCTTAGAGAAAACTCCTTAAAAATGAATTTTCCTCTTTGGCATGTGAAATTATTTTGGCTGCTAGTACGTAAGGCAAAGTTTGATTTTTTTGGGGTGATAGGAATTCCTCCGGTTATTAAGGTTGTTAGTTCATTTTTACATGGAAAGCCCATAGAGTTTTGGAGGCATTGGATGGATTGAACCGAGAGCCTTACTAAGGAAATAAAATGTATTCTGAAGAGAAGATATGATGATTTAGATAAAAATGCCCGAGAGGTATTTCTCAATATAGCATTTTTTGTTTTTGGTGGGAAAGGACTAGACAATGACCTCTTACATATGGGAAGCTTGGAAATATGATCCTTATAAAGGAATCGACGTGCTTCATAACATGTCTATGGTAAAAATTAGAGAAAACAATGAATTGTGAATGCATAATCAACTAAAATTCCTTGGGAGGGACATTGTCAAGGAAGAAAATCCAAGTGAACCTCTCAAGCGGAGCATGTCACACCTCGATCCTTCGAGCACGTGCCCATCCCACGGTGGTCGATTAAATTTGTGACGTCCCAGAACGCGTCACCAACCCATTCAATTTTTATGCACATGCGGAAGTGTATAAACCAATCCCCTGACAAAAACATACATGAGATAGAAAAGTAGGACAACAAATTTCAACTCAACCCATTATTAAAAACCACAATCTGGTTTGCAAACAGGGGCCAACTCTAGGGTCTAAATACAAGAGGTTTATCTTCAAGAAAAACTTCTGAGCTACCCATGCTCCTGACTCTTCCGCCTTAAGCTCCGGGTTCTTCACACTAGGGACCTGAAAATGTTATTCCATAACGAGATGAGACGACGTCTCAGCAAGTTCGCCCATTAAACTCCAACTAGAAAGGAAATACGCTCTAAGGGCTGCCTAAGCACAAGCCTAAGTTAGAGGTCTTACCTTTGTCTCCGTTCCTTCCTACAAGTCAATACAATTTTTATATTCAATTAATCATTTCAACACATCAAAGCATCAAATCAGATCGAGTCATAGATCAATCGACCCAATTTGTAACATCCTGAAAATTCAGTTCTGTTTTCAATTGAATGAATCGGGCATTTTATCGACGCACCTATAGTGCTATTCTCTGAGCTGATAACTCATGAGATAACTATACTATTTGGGGAAGTCATTAAGGGATTTGAATGCAATAGACTTGAGAATTCGACTAGAAATCGACTGCTTGACCGTGCTAATCTGCAAGAGTCATTATGGCATAGTTGAAAATCTATTAGAGATCGGAGATAAGTCAATTCGACTGAGGTGTGTGATTAAATGTGGGTGAATTCACCAGGTTGCAAAGTTCTCGTCGATTGGTACTAAACCAATTTTTCTATTGTTTTGGTTCCCTATGCTCATATTTGAAATCTCGAGATTTTCACGACAACCGAGACTCGCCAATGGGATGAAGATGTATGTTGTGACTTGAGATAAATCGATCATGGGTCAATTGCACCAAAAATTCCTAAAATTTATCCGGTGGGTTTGGTCACACTAAAATCGCGTCAGATTGAAATTAATTGCGAATTTGAACTTGATTTTAGAAATTAAAAGTTCTGTCATGTTATGATTTATTTTAAGAATGTTAACTCATCATTCGAAGAATTTTTGGAGAGTTCGGGATTTTTATGGAAAGTCGATACGAACGATTCGAAAAACGAACGGAAATTCAGATGGTTCGAATTGAGGGGAGTTTTGACTTGCAAGCTAAGCTATTTGGAGATGGGCACTTGCAGAAATGGTATGGCCTTTTTTCTTCAACAAAATTGGACATCAAATTTGGGGAATTTGGGGAAGAATTGAAGCTCAATTGTGAAATTCGGAGCTAGGATGAGGGTTGCATATTTTGGCTTCAATTTGGTTTATTTGTGGAAATTACATGCTAGAAAGTAATAGGGGGACCAAAGGATAAACCTAGTTGCTTTTGGGGGACCAAACATTAATGAAGATATTTGTTTTGTTGATTTTATCCCCCCCCATCGGTAGCTTCTCTTGTACGCCTCTCCCCCTTCGTCTCCTTCCTCATTCAATCAACCCCCTCTCCGTTGGTTTCTGCTTGACTTTCAATTCCTTTTCATTTGTTTCCCCCACTAAAGAACCTTTGCCGCACATCCCTGCACCCCACCATCTTCGATGTTTTGGCCAAATTGTTGACCTCATCTTCACGCCTGCAAACTCCACCGAAGATTCCAGCAAGCCCACGTTCTCTCTCTCTCTCTCTCTCTCTCTCTCTCTCTCTCTCTCTTGCTGCCTCACTGTCTACACCCCCACACATCCACCAAAGCTTTCCATTTCCCCAGCTCCTTGCCGCGTGTTGTCCCTCTCCACGAGTTAATCAACAAACCAAGAGTTGATCGCCAACTCGTCCCATCAATTTAACGCCGCGGCCCACTCGAATTCAGTTAGCAGCTCGCGTTTTCAGCTAGCTTGTCGAGCCGAAGGCACCCACCAGCGAAGCTAGCACAACCATGAGCCTTGTGGCCGATTTCGATCCAACTCGATCTCCATTTGGCATCGTCGTTTCAGAGTTTATCGCTCGTCTTTGCGTCGCTATCATCGTCGTCGTGGACTCACCGGCTTGCAAATCCGGTGAGTTTACTGACTAAACTCTACTTAGGAAGTTAATTATTCTTATAGGATAATTAGTTTAAGTTAATTAAGGTTTAGGTAGTTAGTTAGATTAGATTAATAATTTAATTATTCAATTTTGCATGTTAGGTTGTTAAATTAGATTAATTAGAGATTAGATAGGTTGTATTAATTATTTAAATTGGTTCAGAAATTTCCCGGGCTCGTTTTGGTATTTAATTTAGCATTTTCGGCCTAGGTTTGTATTTTTGGCATTTATCAATATTAAATTAATTAATTTTGGTAATTATCTAATTAATTATTATTTTCTAGAATTTAGACCGGAATAGTCAATGACTGGAATTTTGTGCTGATTGCAATGGTGTGATTGATTTAATAAGTCAAATTCCTAGTTCTCTACTAGAAAAGTGTCACGCCCCAAACCTATCTCCTCGATGGTTGATCAAATTACGACATTCCGAGGACGCGTTGCCGACGCATTCATTTTATGCACATGCGGAAGTGAGATAACAATCTCCAAACAACAATCAACAAGGGATAGAAAAGCAAGACAACCAATTAATACAAACCACACTTTATAAACACATCAAGTTTATATACAAAAGTCTAAAACCAAAAGATGCTACCAAGCTAGCCCTACCCCGGACCCTACCTACTTGGGATCCGGGTCTATCACGACATTGTCAAGGATGTTGATATCTAGAGGACCAGCTACCTCTACTGCAGGCTCTTCACCCTCAATTAACTGGTTTGCCTCAATATCAGCTATAATATTGGCATCCACGATAGGGTCAAGATTCTCCACATACTCATCATCGACGGCAGGTCCGTCAAAGCCATCCAAGGGGCCCTCCCGAACACCATTGGGCCTGTGATAGATCCACGCTTTGAATCGCTGAGGTACCAACTGAGGGAAGCCCTCATTGACCTAAATGGTAGTTACGACAAGCTCACGGGTCCAATCGGGGTTCCCATGGATAGGGAGTATGGTACACTGGGTCTCCGCCTCCCGTGGCCACCCAAAACGAACTTAGCGCACCTTCATCTAAGGACCTGTAAAATTTAACCACGACGGGGTGAGATAATGTCTCAATGGGTCTACACCCTTAACCCTGATTAGGAGGAAATTCACCTAGAGGCAGCCTAAACAAGTACTATATAAGACTTACCTCACCTCAGCACCTCCTTGCACATTAATACATCTCATATAATATATGCATACAGTAAATGTATTCAATAATTGGAACACTTCAACTCATGTATTAATCAATCACAGGGGTCCTGATTATAAGGTCAAATCATCATGACATGTCCCATTTCGTGCCACACAATTTCATCTCATAATCGGCATGATTATCTCACTTATTCGAGCATTTCAATTAATTATGACCCAATGACCACGGCCAACTAAACAGTCAGCGGTCATTCGGTATAACCGGGCGTCGCCCCGCTTCATTAGGCATGGCAATGTCTACATCTAGACGGCATTCCTGAAGGAGCATCGGCCCAGTCTCCACTGCAACCGGCATCTGTTGACATGAGGCATTCCTGAGGAGCATCGTCCAGCGTAAATGCATCGTGACGGATTCCAATAGTGATCACACGCACATCCAATCTCGGCCAAGAACATCGTGCTTTACACTCAAATGCCCAAATTTCAAATAATGTACTTGGCCTAGTTTCTTCATATTAAAAACACCCAGTAAAATAATTGTGCGTGGACACATGGTCAAATCGAATCATAAAGCGTGATATTCTCCCATTTTAAAATTCCATGATTTTATATAGTACTTAAAATACTTTTTGGTGTCAAAACTCAATACCCGGTATTTTTCTAATTAAATACCAAAATTCCATATTTTTGAAATAATAATTTAAAAATCAACACCAAGCACTCAATTGCATAAATTAGCACTTAATTACACAAACCAATGCAACCATGATGATCAGCACGAAATTCTGACAACCAGCTATCCCAGTATAATTTTCTGTAATTAATAAATAATTAAATAAATTACAAATTATTTAAGTTAAACCACTAATTAATCTACATAAGCTAACCTAACCACCTAACTGGACTAATTAAATTAATCCACCTAGGCTAGCTACATTTAATCTAACTAAACTAACTAATTAACTTAACTAACCACCTAATTGGCCTAACTAAAAATCTAATTAACTAAATAAGCTAGCTTAATTACACTAATTTCACTTAAGACTAACTAATTCCCTTAATCCTCACTTAGCCTAATCTAATCCCCTCTAAGTGCAATTAACCCCCTAATTAGAAATTAGGGCGCTAACTCACCAGTTTAGTGAGATAGCGAGTCTACGGTAATGGTGGCGCGACGACAACCAAAACCTGGGCCTATGACGACACCAAAGGAGGCTAAGAAAGGGTTGAAAACGGCCCAACACGACTTAGCCCATAGGCTAAAATCCGATTTTAATTGAAGCTGAAGGGGCTAGATTGATGGGCTAGTCTGTTTCGGTTTGGGGGGCTAAATTGAGCTAAGGCTGAATGGAGCTGGATGGGGGCAAGCGGCTAGAGTGGCAAGTGGCGATGGCTGCGACTGAGGCAGTGAGGCAACAATAGGGCTAGCGGACAGTGCACGGGCGGTCGAGCTCAGGCGTAAGGACGGACGCGACTGGAGTTGGTCGCAAGCGAGCTAGTTGGTCCGGCTGTTCGGCAAGGGGTTGGGCGAGTGAGGCAGCAACAACAACTGTGGAGAAGAAGAAAGAAAGAAGAAGAAGGAAAAGGCAGCAGCAAGGGGGATTTTGCTGAGGGTGGTCGAGCAAGGGGGGAGAAAAAGGGGGAAGGAGAGAAGGACAAAGGGGGACAAGGCCTTGAAAGTCTTGGCTTGCACCAATGAGCTTCCACTTCAAAATATCTTCCACTCAAGTGTTTTTCACCCTTATCTTCTGCTCAAGCTGGCCAAGCTTCTCCCACAAGCCAAATTCTTCACATTTCTTTTACAAACAAACCCAAATGAAAGGCCAAAAATGCCTATTGCTGCAGCCCTATGAATTTCTTGGATTTCTCCTTCATTCCCTCACTAAACAACTTCAATTTAATGGTCCAACATGCCATGGCAGCAGCCTAAACCAATTTCCACCATTCCCTTCACCACTTGATCCATTTTGAAGGCCAAAAATTCACATAAAAGTGGCCCTCCGAATTTCTTGAATTTAATTTGCCAAATTTTGATTTTCTGCCAAAAATCCCGGGCTCACTAAAAATTCTTCAAAGAATGAGACGATATCCTAAAATAAAATCATGATACGCTCGAATTTTCGATTCCTGAAACCGAGTTCAATTTCGTAGTTAATTTTGATCGGATGCGATTTTAGCGTGACCTAACCTAACGGGTAGCTTTCAAGGATTTTATCGCATTTAACCCATGGTCGATAATTCTCAATCCACTTTTGTGCATCTTCGACTTATTGGTGACTCTCGATTGTCATAAAAACTTAAGGTTTCAATTACGAGCATCGGGTACATAATCGATAGAAAAATCGGTTTAGTGCTATTCGATGTGAATTTTGCAATCGGATGGAATCACCCACAATTTAATTACATGCTTATGTCGAATTGACCTATCTTTGATTTCTAATCGATTATAATTGTGCTGTATTAACCCTTACTGATTAGCATGATTGAGCAATCGATTTCTGATTGAATTCTCAAGTCTATCGCGTTTATATCCCTTAACAGCTTCACCTAATAGATTAGTTATCTCATGAGTAATCAGTTTAGAGAAAAAGGACCATAGGCGTGTCAATGAAAAACCCATTTCATTTAATCGAAACAAGGTTGAAAAATCAGAATGTCACACGTTGAGTCATAATAACTGGAACACGCCTGTATGATTGTGATAGTTGCGCCTGATTATGGGACAAAATTATGTGGCACGGTATGGGACGTGTCATAACGGTTTGGTCCTATGATCGGGACCCATATGAGTAAATTGATGTTTTCCAATTATTAAACTGCGCTTGCTGCACTGATGATGGTATATATGTTGAGCTAACGTGCAGGTATGCATCAAGGCAAGGTGAGTTCTGTATGGTGTGTGCTTAGGACCGCCTTCGAGGCAAATTTGCATCCAAATCGAGGTTTAGGCTTTTGACTCACTGAGATTTTATCTCACCCCGTCGTGATTTAAATATTTTCAGGTCCCTAGTGTGGAGAACCCAGAACCTAAGGCAGAAGGGTCCGGAGCGTAGGTTACCTAGGACCTCTTTTGAGATTGATCTTTTGTATATAAACTTGCAGGGTTGACCTGGCGTGTTTATAAAGTATGTTTTGCAAAAATTGGTTGTCCTACTTTTGACTATCCCTGTGTTTGATTGTTGGTTAAGTGATTATTAGTTCGCTTCCGCATGTGCATAAACGAAAAGGGTCGTCAACGCGGCCTGGGATGTCAAAATTTTAGTCAACCGCTGAGGGATGTACGTGTGCCCAGGGTTCGGGGTGTGACAGGATACGTAATGATGCCTTTGTTGCACACTTGTTGTTTGTCTGAGGCACGTGATAATGTTTACAAGTGTAAGCTTGAAAACGTTGTTTGGATGCCATCTTACTAGCAATAAAATGAGTTATAATTTCATCAACGGTTGCTTTTGCACATCATTTAATGATCATTCTATGTGGTCATGGTCCAACATTGTGGCTAATTCCTGTTTCATAGAGCAACGCACAGAGAGAAGAGATCAATCAGCCAAACTGCCTCTACTCTGCCTCTCCTCTTTAATTTTCTCCTAAATCAGAAGTCAGTTTAGTACTGTACCAGCTGAACATCTATGGAATCCTGCCTTCCAATTCTTCTACATAGCTTGTGCTTCATGTCCCTTTGTTGCAGATGAGCTATGCACTGGACTCCATTTCAGCTGGCGAGAACATCACAGATGGCCAGACGATAGTCTCTGCCGGTGGGAACTTTGAGCTAGGATTCTTCAGTCCTGGCAGCTCCAAGAACCGGTATGTGGGCATATGGTACAAGAAGCTATCGGCTAGGAGGGTGGTTTGGGTTGCAAACCGAGAAAATCCCCTGAATGACTCTTCAGGAGTCCTAAAGCTCACTCCTCAGGGTGTACTGACTCTCCTGAACCATACTGATGGGGTTGTTTGGTCCTCCAATGTGTCCAGATCAGGCCAGAATCCAATTGCGCAGCTTTTGGATTCCGCCAATTTTGTCGTAAAAGAGGGAAATGACAATGACTTGGGTGATGCAATCTGGCAGAGTTTTGATCACCCTTGTAATACTCTTTTGGCTGGCATGAAGCTTGGTATAGACCGAGCGAAAGGCCTGGACCGGTACTTGACCTCATGGAAAAGCACAGACGACCCTTCCCCTGGTGATTTCACAGCTGGGCTTGATATTTCGGGATAATCCGCAGATGATCCTGAGGAACAGATCAGTAGTGCAGACCAGGTCAGGACCTTGGAACGGCATTCAGTTTAGCGGGTACCCTCAGTTGAGGCCAAATCCAATTTTTAGCTTTGGCTTCGTCTTCAACCAAAATGAAATTTACTATTACTTTAATCTTCTGAACAGTTCCGTCCCGACGATGCTGGTTTTAAATGAGAATGGGATGGCTCAGCACTTCACTTGGGTAGACCGGACCCATGATTGGATTCTGTGTACGTCCACTCGAACAGATGACTGTGACACTTATGCTTTATGCGGAGGGAATGGGAATTGCAACAGTGTTAGCTCTCCAAAATGCACGTGCTTGACAGTGTTTGTACCCAAACACCCGAGCGAATGGGAATTTGGGGATTGGTCAAACGGGTGTGTCCGGAGGATGAAACTGGATTGCCAGGGAGGAGATAAATTTCTGTACACCCAAGTGAAGTTGCCTGACACGAGGCAATCGTGGTTCAACAAGAGCATGAACATTCGAGAATGCAAGCAGACATGCTTGAGAAACTGCTCGTGCACGGCTTATTCAAACTTGGATATTAGAGGGCAAGGAAGTGGATGCTTACTTTGGTTCGGTGATCTGATGGATATCAGACAGGTGAACGAGAACATCCAGGGTATTTACGTAAGGATGGCTGCATCAGAAGTTGGTACGTGTTCGAACCCTGAGTTACTTTCGATATGATGACCCGAGGAAGAGAATGAGTTCGAAATAACTGTCGGACTCTTACTAACTCTATTTTCAATTTATTGTAATGTGTCTCAAGGCAGCAGTTTCAGTGGAAATCGTGGCGCAAGGAAAAGCACGGGCATCATTGTCGGCACCGTGCTGTCCGCGGTGCTGCTTCTTGGCATCGCGGCTGTTTTCACAAAGTATAGGAGAGATGGTAAAATCGTTTTTATCAGAAAATTACGGTTTCCAAGCAAGATGCTTTTCTTGGTCCACAAGAGTCGTTTTTAACTCTTGTTAGCATAGGTTTAAATGTCGCTGCTCTGCATCAAATGCAAAGTTTCATCAGATCATCTCTCTTTGAAACTTTCAATCAATTGGCCTGAAAAATATGAATGAGCCAATGTGTGTTGCTTTGAATTTTGTTTTGAGATTTTTAAAGCTCAATTATGATTTCTCTTTAGTTGATGAAATTTACTCATTTTAATTTCTACTTGTAGGACAAATCTTTGGATTCTCCCATCAAAGCCGTGGTGAAGATCTAGACTTACCTATGTTCAACCTCACAACCCTAGTGAACGCGACAAGTAACTTCTCTGAAGACAACAAACTCGGAGAGGGAGGCTTTGGAGCTGTCCATAAGGTGACAATTCTCATTTTTTGGAATTCTAAATCTGCTCGTACATATCCAAATGCACAATCGAAAAGGAAGCAAAAGAACTTCTATCTTTTAGGGCGTTCTGAAGAATGGCCAAGAAATTGCTGTGAAGAGGCTGTCGGAAAACTCTAGGCAGGGACAGGTCGAGTTCAGGAATGAAGTCGCCTACATCGCCAAACTTCAACACCGAAACCTCATCAAGATTCTGGGATGCTGCAGTCAAGTAGATGAAATGATGTTGATCTATGAGTTCCTGCCCA
This sequence comes from Eucalyptus erythrocorys, assembly GCA_014182555.1. Lineage (NCBI taxonomy): Eukaryota > Viridiplantae > Streptophyta > Magnoliopsida > Myrtales > Myrtaceae > Eucalyptus > Eucalyptus erythrocorys. Next base: position 9,995,060 of record CM024603.1, read on the forward strand.
ACCGAAGCTTGGATTGTTTCATTTTCGGTTTGCTTCGCTCCAGTCCCTACATTTTAATTGCTTTTGTCATCTAAAAAGAGTGAAGAAGCTTCCATTTCATAACTCATAAGGCCTATAATTTGGCAGACCAAGAGAAGGGTGTTTCCCTAGATTGGCCTAGGCGCTTCACCATCATCAACGGCGTAGCTTTGGGTCTCCTATACCTTCATTGAGACTCAAGATTAAGAATTATTCATAGAGATCTAAAAGCTGAAAACATCCTGCTCGACAATGAAATGAATCCAAAGATATCGGACTTTGGTTTGGCGAGGAGTTTCGGAGGTAACGAGAGTGAAGCGAATACAAAGAGAGTGGTGGGAACATTGTGAGTTCTCTTGACAAATGATCTCCACTGATTTTGGTCCAATTGCTTCAAGAACTAATCATTCCTTTCAATAACTTTTTTGCATAGTGGTTACATGTCCCCAGAGTATGCCATCAACGGCTTTTATTCAGTAAAATCAGATGTCTTCAGTTTTGGCGTTTTAGTACTGGAAATCGTGAGCGGGAAAAGAAATCGAGGTTTCAATCATCCTGACGAGCGTTTGAGTCTTCTCAGATATGTAAGCGTAAAGATTTATCAGATCTCTTTGCTTATTTATCTTCAGTTAGTTTATAGTCTTATTCTAGATGACTAACACAATAATGCAGGCCTGGACTAGTTTATAGTCTTATTCTAGATGACTAACACAATAATGCAGGCCTGGACACTGTCGAGAGATCAAAAGTTCATGGAGCTCGTCGATCCATTGATTGCATCCACATGTAACCCTGTGGAAGTTTTGCGATCCATCCATGTGGCTTTGTTGTGTGTTCAAAATAATCCACACGATAGACCGGAGATGTCATCTGTGGTTATGATGTTGAGCAGTGAGAGCACATTGCCTCAGCCTAAACAGCCTGGTTTTTTTAAAGAGACATCTGCATCCGAAGCAAGTTCTTCAAGCGACAGCAGGCATAAGAAATATTCGGCCAACGAAATAACTATTTCACATTTAATGCCTCGATGATATTTCTGTAATTTCAATTATGTTGATATTGATCCCCTATGAATACGAGAGGATCATGGCATTTGTACGAGAGTCATCTCTTAATCTGGAATTGAAAGACCTTATGGGGACATGTGAAAGATTGCGCCTTTTGTTCTTCCAAAATTTGCTGGATTCCGGTCAGAAAACGAAGAATGTGTACACGGACCACAAAGTGAAAATTTTAGAGTCTTTTCTTGTTATAATATTCTAGCAAAGAAACCCTTGAATACCTTATTAAGAATATCCGTGAACTTAGGGAAGTAAACTCGCATTTTTGAAAGATTCCTTAATGTTTCAATGTCTGATTCAGTTTGAATAGACAAAATTATAAATTAGGGAAAAAAGTGGCCATAACTACAAGCGAGATTGTAATCAGTACTAAAACCGTTGCTCTGTCAAGATCTGCACAGTGATGTCTCTTCTATTCTATCATGCCAAAATAACCGTGTCCTTCAAATCACAGCCTGCATTATGGTGACATGAACAAGCTCAAATGCACCTAAAACAGGGGAAAAGGAATTGACTTCCCAAAAGTGTTGGCTATAAATGAAAGATTCTTGTATCATCTTAAGAGCCATTTTTGGGACTCTAGACGAACAGAATAAGAACTGAAATCTTACACAGCATAGAGGTGCTGGAAAATGCATAGAGAAGTAGGAATTGGGTGGGAATGAGATTGACTGACCTCCTTGCCACTGTAGTCAATGGGCACAACCCATTGCAATCACTAGATTGGCCCAAACGGTTCACTATCATCAAGGCAATGAGAATGGAGCTATTGCAGTTGATATTGCAATGAACCTGAAGATATTGGACTTTAATTCACCAAGATGTTTCTGACGTAATGAGAGGGAAGGAACCAAACACAGAGACTAAGGGAGCTGTCCGAACATAGTGAGTCCTCTACTGAAACATCTGAATTATGCTTAAATTTGCTTCAACAACTAATACTTCTGTTTGATCATTGAATGTAGTGATTATAAACCCTCTCGGTGTGCCATCAATACTGAATAGACTCGGGGTTCATTGGTACAGTATTTTAGTCATCCTAATCATAGGCCCGGGATGCCTCTGTGGTTATGATGCTTGGGGTAGAGCGCATTGCCTCAGCCTAACTAGTTCAATTATTCCTTAGAGGAGATTATATTCAAAACAAGTTCTTCAAGTTACGGCGAGTAACCAAGATTTTCAGCCTAATTAAATGACCATTTCTGGTCAAATCTAGACAGACAAATCTGCTAGCTCCTGCTGACCAACCATCATGCTTTGGTACAGCACAAAAGACTCATGGTGTTTATTCTAACATTATGAAGTTATAACTTCCATTTATTATATCAAGAAGGTACATTACAGAAAGGATCAGTTTACATACATGAGTGCTGTTGGCGCTTGTACCTTGCATCACATCATATTAAATGTTCCATGAGGTTGCACTCCAGAGAGTTTAAACAGTCGAGAAGGAGAACCCAGTCACACGTATACTTTTTACATAATACAGTACAATAGTTCGGGCTGCACAAAATTATATCTTTTACCCATTCTAGGCCCGAGTTCCCATCTAGTGTGTTGCTCTGTTGAAGTTCCAAGTAGTCCTTGGACTTCATCTAGTTGTACACGGCTCAGTTGTTCTCGCCATCCACCAGCTGCTCCACTGGCGGCGTGACAACAGTGTCCAGCGACAGTCCACTAGATAGAGAGATTGATATCCTGAGCCTTGTTGCTCACGACAGCTCGACGAAAAATGCTCTTGTATTTCCCATTGCTCATAATCTTGCGTGAAAAGTGTTGAGAAAAAGAAAAAGTTAGTTGCAAATAAGCTTTATGGTAATGAGAAGAACTATATGTACCATAGTTTGTGTAATAAAAATGTCCCTTCCATAAAGACCTCCGTCATGCCTGCATCTATAAACCGGGGCACACTTCACACTTCACACACCAAAATTTGAAACAAATTGGACCTCTCTTGCAAAAATTATGAGGGAGATTTGAAAGACGAAACATTAATTCCTATCTATGTACCTCGAGGTGACCACCAGTGTTGTTCAAAAAGGCGGTCGGAATGGGATCGACTTTGACACACCTCCAGCTGAGGTGCACTTGAACGCCGCCAATTCCATTCTGCATGAGGATGGTCGACAGGCCATCGTACAGGTGTCAGGCCATGCCCATAGCTAGTTCCGGCTGCGGGCACAGCAGATACAGATTCGCCGTGAATATCTGGAGGCTTGAATCCATGTTTTTTTTTTTTTTTTTTTTTTTTTTTGGTCTGAAAAGGAAACTATATTGGAGAAGTAAAACCATTACAACCGGCGGCTAAAGCATCCGCACAGATAAGATCAATTAAGTAAAAAGGAGGAAAAACAGCCCAATTCTGAATAGAACAAGCACGGTCGTGGGCCTTTGCGGCCCAGTCGGCAGCAACGTTTGCCTCCCTTATGCAGTGCACGAGCGAAAGATTAGGGAAAGTGGTGAGCAAAGAGTCGGCTTCGACAAAGAAAGGCCGATCCTCCCATGGCGGCTTGCAGCGGCGGTTCAAGATCTCGACCACCAGGAAGCTATCTGATTCAAGAAGAAGAGGAGCATCTGAGAAGCCACTGCGTTGCAGATGCTGCAAAGTTAAAGACACAGCCTGGATCTCGGCTTGTAGAGTAGAAGATGCAGCAAAGTGTTTCGAAAATCCATCAGTAAGTCTTCTGTGATGATCCCTGCAAACACACGCCATAGAACCTTCACTTGAGCCTAGATGATGTGATCCATCGATATTGATCTTCAAGGTACCTGGATCTGGGGGCTTCCAAAGGGTTCCCCTGTTCTGGAACGAGCGCCCCTCACTTGTCAATGACGAAGCCGTCAGGCGAGTGACGTGAGACCCAGCCAGAGCAACCTTAGCCACCCGAAATGGATGAAGACCTTCGTGTCGGAAAATGAAACCATTCCGAGCACGCCAAATCTGCCAGAGAACATATGCCAAAATCTCCAAGCCAAGTGAGGAATTTCTTGACTGAACTTGCTGGGCTACCCATTCATCTATTCTGTGTAGATGTAGAGGTGAGATCTGAATGTTTAAGCTGGGATGAGACCAAACCCTTTTAGTCCACGAACATAATAAAAACAAATGTTCTAGGGTTTCAGGAATGTTCTGATCACATAGCTGACAACTCGGATTGGTAATAATATGTCGCTGATAGAGATTAGCCCTTGTGGCTAAAGCATTCTGACAAAGCGACCATAGAAAAGCTCGAATTTGGGGGGGAATGCATTTTCCATATTTTTTTCCATAACCAACTTGGATTTTGATAAGATGAGGAAGTTGTAGTTACTATCGATTCGTTCTGCTGTTCTTTGTGAGTGAATGATATGCAGATTTAACAGTAAAATCACCATCTTTGGTAGCAGTCCAAATAAGCTTATCCCTAGCAGAATTGGGTCGCAGTGGGATATTGGTGATCTGGTCAATTACCTGGTTATCAAAAAATCTGTGTAGCAGGTTGACATTCCAAGAATTGTTAGAGCGATCAATAAGATCAGCCACCAATGTAGGTTCCTCACGAACTGCAGGTCCGCCTAAGATGCCAATAGGGAGCCACTTATCACCACGGATTCTGATTAATCTCCCGTCACCTACAGACCAACGAAGATTGGGTAGGATGGCGTCTCGACCGAGCAGAAGACTCTGCCAGCCCCAAGATGGGCGAGAGCCTTTGTCGGCAGTAAAAAAGGACTTGGAATGAAAATAAAGTCCTTTAAACACTTTACTCCAAAGAGATAAAGGTTGATTAAATAAACACCAAGCCTGCTTGGCTAACATTGCTCTATTGAAATTCATAAGATCTCTAAAACCCAAACCACCATCTGCTTTGCTTCTTTTCAAAACTTCCCAACTCCGCCAATGGATACCTGATTTATTTCTATCATTCTGCCACCAAAATCTAGCTATGCTTTTCTCAATATATCTGCAAATAGACACAGTTAACTTGAAAATAGACATAGCGTATTGAGGAATAGCTTGTATGACAGTTTTAAGAAGAATCTCCTTTCCACCCTTTGAAATCAAATTTGCTTTCCAACTCTCCAATTTGGAATGAACTCTTCCCAATATCCATGAAAACATGTCTTTTTTAGAACGACCCCAATCAGAAGGTATCCCTAAATACTTTCCAGACTTGTGCATAATAGGAACACGCAGCTCCATAGCCATATTCTGTTGCAAACTAAACGGGCAATCTTTTCCAAAGTAGATGCCAGATTTATTCCAATTGATTTCCTGCCCTGTTGCTAGACAATACTGATGTAAAATATTCGATAAATTCTGACATTCAGTAACAATACCATCAAGAAAGAAAATGGCATCATCCGCAAAAAACAAATGCGATAAAGAAGGGCACCACCTGTTGAGTTTAATGCGTTTAAGATGTTCCATATTGACAGCATTCTTAATAAGGAGAGATAGGATATTAGCCATCAGAATAAACAGATAAGGGGAGAGAGGATCACCTTGTCGAAGACCTCTAGTAGGATGAAAATAGTGAAGGTGTTCCCATTAAATTTAACACATGATGATTGGGTCGAGACACATTGCATAGTCCACCTGACCCAAGAAGGGTGAAAACCCAATTTAAGAAGATAATCTTGCAGAAAATCCCATTCAACCCTGTCATAAGCTTTCCTCATGTCTACTTTCAAAACTGCTTGATGTCTCTTCCTTCCTTTTTTGATTCTAAGCTGGTGTAGGACTTCCTGGACGAGTAAAATATTATCTTGGATCTGCTTGCCCCCCACAAAAGCGGACTGTTCCTCTGAGATAAGATCTGGTAGGATGGGTTTTAAACGATTGGCAATGATTTTAGATATAACTTTGTAAACATAATTGCACAGACTAATTGGACGATACTGATCCAAACTTTCTGGGTGAGGAATCTTTGGAATCAAAGAGATCAGAGTTCTATTTAAAGCTGAGGGCATAACACCAGTAGTAAAAAAATTACTAACCGCTGTGAAGAGGTCAGATTTAATGATGTCCGAATAAGCCGTTGAGACCATCAGGGCCCGGAGCTTTGGATGCTCCTAGTTGAAAAGTAGCCTGCTGCACCTCTTCAAGGGTCAAAATTGCAGTTAAACTGTCATTCATTTGCTGCGTTACCATAGGAGTACACTGATTTAAGATAGGAGCATAGCTGCGACTTCCAACTGAGGTATATAGGCATGAGAAGAATCCTGTCGCCATCTCCTTTAATCTTGTAGGATCCCGCACCCAAGAGTTGTCATCATCCTTTAGCATAGTAATTCGATTTCGTTGACGACGTTGAATAGTTGTGGCATGAAAGAATCTGGTATTCTTATCACCCCATTTCAGCCAATTAAGTCTGGATCGAATAGCCCAATACTGTTCTTCACGACTCCACACCCTATGCAGTTCTTCCTTCAAAGCTGTTGCCGCCGAAATATCATAAAAAACATGCTGTTGGTTAATAAGATGCTGCAGTTGGTGCTGCAAATCAGTAACCTTGAGTCTATTATTTGAAAATTTAGAATGACTCCACTTCGTAAGAGCACATGAAACTACTTGGATCTTGTTAAGAAGAGATGCATTCGTGCTGTGAACAGAATTCCAGGAAGTATCAATAACATCCCGACACTCCACATCCTGGTTCCAATAAGATTCATACATGAAATAGTGCTAATTCCAACAGTTGGTAAGGTGTTTAAAACAAGAGGGCTATGGTCTGAACCAACAAGGTAAAGCCCGAACCTCAGCCGAGGAAAGAGTAAACGCCATTCTAGAGAGCATAGAGCACGGTCAAGACATTCCTTTATTAACTCATCCCCCTGACAATTGTTAATCCATGTAAAAGCACACCCCTTTGCTTCGATAGACATTAAAGAACAATCATTCAAAACAGATTGAAAAGATGCCAAACGATTAAAATCTGCTGGTCTACCTCCTTGCTTTTCCCAATGAAAAAGAATCTCATTGAAATCACCAATATAGACCCAAGGAAGAGTATTAGTAAGGCTGATTCGAATGAGACTCTGCCAAACCTCGTGTCTCAAGCGAGCAACGAGCGGGGCGTGGAGACAGTAAGGCGCCAGTGTTGCTGTCCACTTCATCCGTACAAGACATATCAAAATAGTCGGGAGTAGAGCTTAAAAAGATAGAGAAACAGATTCATTCCATAAAACGGCTAAACCTCCCGCCGAACCAACCGGGTTGTAAACACGAAGATGCAAAAAACGCAAACGAGTTTGCGGACGACAAAGAACAGCTTCAGTATTTTTAGTTTCCATAAAAAAAAAAAAAAAAAAAAAAAAAAAAAAAAAAAAAAAAAAGGAGATCAGGCTTCTCCTTAACTACCAGGGCCTTAAGAGCTTGAACTGTCAGAGTATTGCCCAAACCCTGACAGTTCCAACTGATCAATTAAATTTGTGACAAGGGGGCTGTTGAGGGCCAGCCACCCGTGCCCAACACCCATCACCTGTAGCTTCCACAATGGGAGTATCCATCGGTAAAGATTCATCTAGGTCGTCCGGCGCCTGCATTTCGCATATCATAGGGGTTAAAACGCTTAAGCCTCTTCACAGGGCCAATTTTCGGAGAGTGGCGAGAGCTCTTCATCTTTTTGTCTTGATTAAGACTGCCTGGTTGAATCTGAACACCCTTCTGATTTGCTGATGCAGGTATCAATGCAGTGTGAAAACGACTACCCTGTTGAGGGGAAACCTGCGGTGGAGGAGCCAGAGGAGTTGATGCAGCAGGGATGTCGGTAACCAAGGGCTGCAGCATGGGAGATGCCTCAGAGGTAGGTATTGGCGGCAGTAAAGGAAGGGGTTGAGTAGCTGTAGGAGGATTTTCAAGTACGATTTCTTCCACTATATCCTCCATCTCAGTCAATCCATAATAAAGCTTCCAGTACGGACTATGTTCCTTAACTTCGGCACGGAGCCAATTTCCATAAGGCAGCATGTCATCCCCAGTTAAATTATCATCGTCAACAGGATTAGCTGTACAAGATGACGCAATATGCCCCAACTTCCCGCATGAAAAACAGTAATGAGTAATGCGCTCATACCTAAAGTCCAACCAAAGAGTTTTGTTATGAATTCTAATCAAACGACTGTCTGCAGAGGTTCTTTCGAAGATCAAATTCAACTCGCGCACGCCCGATCTCATGGTAAATGTATCTTGACCATCAGCCCTAACTTTCGAACTGTACCAACTGTCATAACCGCCTTTTGAATCATCTCGTTCGGTGCACCATTCCGGGGAAGGCCAAAGACTTGCACCCAAATAGCGCAAGTGGAGAAATCATAGCAATGAAGCGGGGTATTAGGAATCCAAGCCTTAAAAACAACTAGACGGCCGTAAGAAAAAACCCAAGGTCCCCCTACTAAAATCCTCTGTTTATCTGTGGCTAGTTTAAATTTCGCCGCATAAAGACCATCCTCTCTCTGAGAGATGTCCACCTGTTCTGTTCGCCAGACCCGTTTTAAAGTACTCTGGAAAGCCTGGAAATTTATAGTGGAATCAGTGAAAATCTTACCGATTAGGGTTAATCGGCACTCATCTAATTTCGCAGGTGAATGCACATCATTCCAGACCACCAAATCGTGAGGCGAGCACAATCTTCCCAAACGTTGACACAGGGCCGCCAGACGGGGGGAGATGGGATCATCTGCATGGGCCATAGTTGCTGCGGACAGAGCCGGGAACAAGAAAAAAGGAGAACAAGAGAAGAACGAAGAAAGGGAAAGCTTGGGTAGGCTAAAAAGATCAACAAAGAGCTCCGAGGAAAACAAAAGAAGGCCAAAATCGAACCAGCAAGCAGGCAAAAGAAGAACAAAAGGAGGGGAAAGCAGAACGAAAACAGGGGCGAAGAGAAGAGAGGAAAATACGAAGGAACGGAGCAGACCAAGAAAAGGAAGCAGAAGAACTAAACTATACGGAAGGGCACCGAGAATAACTGCTGTGAGAAGAGAGAATCCATCGAGGAAACAAGGAAATGGGAAAGAGGATTAGGGTTTGGAACTACCATGAACAGTAGAAGAAGCTCTGCAAACGGAGAGGAAAAGCTTGAATCCATGTTCGTTGCCTCGTTGATATAAGCCCAATTGGAGTCCTGGGATTTCTAAGATGCCCTCACGCAGTTCCCGAAACAATTTCTGGTCTGCCCCAAAGTACTCTTCTGAAATTTCATTGCAACAAACATTGCTTTCATTCATTAGAGGAAATGCCACGGTGGTGTTCTTTTCATCTGGAGGGATGTCGCCAGTTTGTGTTAATCTTTTATCTGGTGTGTTACTAGTTGTCTTGCTCTACCGAATTGAATTCCTACTTTGTTGATTATCTCTAGTGTACAAAATTGTTCTTGTCTAACATCAAGATTGTGAGATTTTGTGAAACAATTGTTTTAAAAAATTAAGCTGATAATTGAAGGTGTGATTTATTATTCATATATTATAATACTCTCCATCATACTTAGTCTAGTTTTTTGCCTAGTATTAAACGTGGAAATTAAATTGAGGAAACAAAATTGGGTTTGAAAATATTCAAACCTAGGACCTCCAACTTTGATACCATGTAAAATTTTATAGGACTATAGCCAAATGTTCTCAAAATTTATGTTAATAGATGAAAGCGTGGTTTATTATTTAAATATTCTAAAAAGGATGATCCAAAATAATGCTATCCTAACATAAGAATCATGTGGTTTCTATTGCTATGTTTCAAGATTACTAGATGTTTGTATAAACATAGATCTACTATACAAACTTAACAAACCGGAGCCAAAGATGCTGAAGAGCTTACGACTCAAATAGACTCTCTCTCTCTCTCTCTCTCTCTCTCTCTCTCTCTCTTAAGTTGTCACTTTAAAAAAAAATTATAAATTTAAAAATTTATGACTTTGAAACAATCAATCTTGAAGTTATTAGAACTTCTATTGTCCTTCAACCACATGTTCAAGTAACATTGTTTGCCTTCTCAAGTGTTGACTTCATCTTACTAACATGCCATGTCGAACAATATATTATAAATTAATATCACGTCAACTCTTCTAACGAGGCAAATCGCCAATAGCACTTAAGTAAGAAAAAAATGTTATCATACTCAAATAAGCGTCATACAAAAGTTATGACGCTCATAGTATACTTATTCCAATGTTCCCACCACCTCGTGACAAAGGTGACTATGACATTTTGCGGTTTTTGAAAGAGGAAATGACTTTTACACTGTCTATGATGCATTGAACTATTCAATCTACTCCTTAAGCCTTGTCCATGCAAGCCCTTTCACTTGTTTTTGCAAAGGGGCAGAAGACTCAAAAATCTCTTAATTAATTCCGATTGTTTGCGTGACACAATGTGGTTATTCGATGCAAATGAGTGTTGCGACCTTCCCTCTGCAGGTTCATCGAGAGGGACACTGTTGAGGGGTATTTGCTGGTGAGGTTTAAGATCATGTCCACCAAAGGCGTCACCACCTCGCATTCCGTTTTGACTCATTGAGTTTGAAATCTACAAGAACACGGGTTCTCCCAAACTAATACCCTGCGTGGCAATGGAAAATTGTTGTTATTCACTTCAAGACGTATGATACACCTTAAAAAAGGAGATCAAGTGTGAAATGCGAACTTAAGGATGCCTGTTGACATCTAAATTATATCATTTTATTTGAGACTTAATCAGGTAGAAATTAGGGATTAATTTTTGAACCCTAGGCAAAAAATAATTTTCACTAAATTGCATTACGTATTAACATTAGGAACATTTGCATCACTAATGGTAATTTTTAAATTATTCCAAAAATTTATCATTAGAAAGAAAATAAAATAAAATAAAATAAGAGAGACAACAAGAAAAAAAAAAATTATTATTATTATTGAAAATTATAATCATAAAAAAAAAAAAAGAAGAAAGAAAAAAGAAATCGAATAGGGCCGGGCAAGAGGCTGGGCTTACCCGGCCCTCCTTTTCCTCCTCCTCTTCTTCTTTCTTCTTCTCTCTTTTTTGTGTGGGCCGGCCCACCTCTCTTCTTCCTTCTTTTCTTCTTTTCGCGCGGACTGGCCCATCTCCTTTCATGTCGGCCCGGCCCGCGCGTGGGTCTTCTTCCTCCCTCACGCCCTCACGCTGGGTAAAGAAACGTACAAACCAAAGAGGGAGCCAGAGGATCGCGAGGGCAGACGGCAGCGTGACCTGCAGATCGGGGCCAAGCCGGCCAGCAAGCTGCTGATGGCAGAAGCCACGGGCGCTGGCCGGTGGCCCTCAAAAGGGAGAGAGGGTGAGCGAGAGAGGGCTGGAGAGACAGAGACGGAGCAGGAGGGGAGTTCCGGCTTTCTGTTTGTGAGAGCTCGAGAGTCTTTGGCGAGAGTGCAAGGTAGAGAGAGAGAGGGAGAGATAGAGAAAGAGAGAGGGATGTGCGCTAACCTCGAGACGTTCTGTTTTTTGGGGTCCATCGGCGTGATAAGTTTGGGAGAGCTGATGTGATTGTTGTGGTTTTTCATGTGATGGTTTATGTTGGGTCTATATCCGCGGATTTGAGTGCCAAAGATGTTCAATATCTCCCTTTTAGCCGCTGCGTACCACTTGTTTGACAAAATGCCCTAGAGAAAACCGAAGAACAGTCCCTGCTTTCAACTAGAGATCGTTTCATGTTCGTTTATATACTCATGGGATCATGTCAGATTTTTATGTTTTCGCTGTGTTTCTACGTGATTGTCGCAAAATGGTCTGGTATCGTACGGTTGGCGAAGGTTTCTCTTGGTTCCGGTTAGTGGATTAGTGATCGCCGGAGTTTGTGGCCGGCGGTGGTCGACGCCGGTCGGGATGGACGGCCGACAGATGGTGAAGGTTCGGCGGTTGTACGGCCACCGGCGACCGAGGATAGCCGCGTCGGTGAAGGGGTTGGTCCGGAAGGAAGCTTCGGGCGTGGGAGGAAACAATCGGGGAAAAAGGCACGGGAAGAAGAAGACCAAAGGGGAAAAGAAAAGTACAACAAAAAGAAAGAAAAAGATTTTAAAAAGAATTGATTAAAATATTAATATTAATATAAAAACAAAAAAATTAAGAAATAGTTTTTACTTGGTTCGGGTACGGACATCAGATCGGGTCAACGGGCCGGATCTGGTTTACCGGTCCGAACCCTTTTTCCAAATACAATAATATTAAATATTAAAAAATTTCAAAATTAAAAAAAAAAAAATAAAAATGAAAAAAATAAAATTTTGTGAACTTCCCGAAAATTCAAAAAGTTTCAGAGAACATTAAAAAATTCAAAAAACTTTGAAATTTTACGAAAAATAAAAAATTATTAGAAAATTCCGAATTTCAAAGGTAATGAGAGTGAAGTGTGTACAAAGAGAGCGGTGGGAACATTGTGAGTTCTCTTGACAAATGATCTCCACTGATTTTGGTCCATTTGCTTCAAGAACTAATCATTCTTTTCAATGGCTTTTTGCATAGCGGTTACATCTCCCCAGAGCATGCCATCAACGGTTTTTATTCAGTAAAATCGGATGTCTTCAGTTTTGGTGTTTTAGTATTGGAAATCATGAGCGGGAAAAGAAATCAAGGTTTCAATCATCCTAACAACCATTTAAGCCTTCTCAAATATGTAGTCATAAAGATTTATCAGATCTCTTTGTTTATATATCTTCAGTTGGTTTCTAGTCTTAGCCTAGATGACTAACACCATAATGCAGGCTTGGACACTGTTAAGAGATCAAAAGTTTATGGAGATCATAGATCTGTCGATTGCATCCACATTCAACCCCATGGAAGTTTTACGGTCCATCCATGTGGCTTTGTTGTGTGTTCAGAATAATCCGCACGATAGATCGGAGATGTCATCTGTGGTCACGATGTTGAGCAGTGAGAGCACATTGCCTCGGCTTAAACAGCCTGATTTTTTGACGAGATGTCTGTGTCCTTAGCAATTTTTTGACGAGACGTCTGTGTCCTTAGCAAGTTCTTCAAGCAACAGCAAACATAACGACTATTCGGCTAACGAAGTAACTATTTCACAGTTACTGCCTCGATGATATATCTATAATTTCGATTATGTTTATGTTGATCCCATATGAATACGAGAAGATCATGGCATACGTACTGAGAGTCATCTCTTAATCTGGAAATGCAAGACATTACAGGGACATATGAAACATCGCACCTTTTGTTGTCCAAATTTTGCTGGATTTCGGTCAGAAAGCGAAGAGTGTGTACATGTACCACAATAGAGTGAAAATTTCAGGGTCTCTTTTTGTTAGATTTTCTAGCCAAAAAACCCTAGAATACCTTAGTGTGAATACCCGTGACTTGATTAAGTAAATTCATTTCTTTTTTTCAAAAGAATTCTTGATGTTTCAATGTCTGCTTCATTTTGAATGGACAAAATTATACTTTTAGGGAATAAGTAGCCAAAACTACAACCTAGATCAGTATTCAGTACTAAAACCTTTGCTCTGTCAAAGTTTGTACAGTGATGTTTCTTCTATTATACAGTGCGAAAATAATCATGTCCTTCCAATGACAGCCTGCATTATGGCGACATCAACAAGTTCAGATGCAACTAAAGCAGGGGAAAAGGAAAAGGAATTGACTTCCCAAAAGTGTTGGCTATAAATGAAAGATTCTCGTATCATCTTAAAAGCCATTTTTCGGACAGGAACAGAATAACTGAAAACTAACGCAAGATAGAGTGTTGAATTCGTTGATATGTTCAGCAACCAACCTACCTCCGCCCATCTTCAAATAAAAAAACTAGCACCAGTTGATCTCTTGTTTTCCATGATAATTGGTATTAAAACCAAACTTGGCTGAGTTGAAGTAAATCAATGGTAATGGAAGAATGAAAATTTAAAAATGACAGATTTGCACTAAGGATTTTGATTTCTATAAGGTGCAAATTGAGGATTATCCTTATCAAAGGAATTTACACAGGCCCCTACTGGGAAGAAGTAAGCTAGAGTAAAGTTGATTGGAATTGATGGATAGACAAGAGTTGGGTGTTATTCGGCCATTCACGTTCACAATACTCATGCTAAAACAGAAGTCACATGTTCACCAAATTCTCTTCTATAAATGTCACCACTCATAGTCAAATCGTGAACCTCATCAAACGTCAAAGTTATTGACCCGGAGGAATTACTAACAGTAATAACAATGGTATCTCAACTATCGAGTAATGAGAATAATAAAATCAAAGCACATAACTCCAAAATCAATGACCTAACAACAACATTGAATTCATTGAAATGTTTGGCAAGTGACTCGCCTTTGTCAATTTTTAAGTAAAACAAATGTCACATCAAGTAGATCTTATTAATCGCAGAGGTCTTCTCATATATGTTCGATGGGACAATCATCAATCTAGTATTGGTACTCTCCTTGTAATATTAACTACGATGTTACATGTAAGCTCGCATAGCCACCATTTGAGTCTCCAAAAATTATTCCAATAATTATATATTCGATTTCACTTATGGACAAGTATGCAAGCATACACTTCATGCTTGTTTGAGTAATAGCAATGAGATTCCCCAATATCATGCTAAGAATAGCTAGGATTTCCAAAAGAAGATACAATTAGTTTGATGAGAAATAAAAAGGAATATTGAAAATTTGAGTGGCTAAAGCTAAAGCAGCTACTTTCGAAGTAATAGAAAGAAAAGCAATGACTAGAGTAAGAGAGTCGGAGTTGAAAAGAGGATTCCCCACTTTTTTTCTCACATTCAAAATCGTGCATGAGACTTTCATCTCGCACGGCTCCTGAGTGATAAAAGAAAGAAGAACTCATCTTCTTTCTTTTTTCATTACCTTTATAGCAGCTGTATAGATGAATGAAGGGGAGCCACTTGAACTAAACGAGACCTATTCTCAACATAGGCGACAATGCTGAATAGTGAAGGGGACGAGCTGATTGATGAGAGCCTTTTTCTTTTTCTGAAGGCTAAAAAAAAGGCTCTCATGTTTTTTCTAACATGGCTGGCTACATAGAAGTATAGCCAAATCAAGATGAGATGGGAGGGACAGTCAGAGGCTACAATGGGACTACCATTGAAAAGCCTGCCCCCCGATAGTTAACATAGAAAGAGATTCCCATATAGCAGTAATCTCTATGTGAATCTCTTTACGATTGGGCTACGCCAAATTGGGCCATGCCAAATCGGGCCACCACTTGGGACGAGAATGGCTTAGCCCACATGCATCATTTGATGAAAGCATTCTAGTCCGGTCTCCTCCTCGAAGTGGCTTGTCAACCATGCTTTCCCTCCCTTAAAAGAATGCTCCTCACCAAATGCCCTTCCTTGGGTTAAGGCAAGACAACTAGTAGTTTGCTTCAGGACTCCACCCCCTCGCGAGCTGTGTGACATCCGGATTTTCGGGTCCTAATTTTGACTAGATAATTAGGGCCATGTTCGTTCAATTGAAGCCGGGGGTTGTGAAATTGAGGAATATGAGGAATTTTTGGATAAATAAAATAATCAATTTGATAAGGGAGACATCAATTGATTTTTATGGGAGTAAGTTTAATTTGAATCAAGAGGAATTGAGGTCCACCCTTGGTCATGCTTTTAGGATTTAAATTGGTTCCATAGACAAGCCAAGATGTGAATTAAAGTGAAGTGACATTGGATTAAATTTTTATGGACTTTAATTGGATCCAATTGAAAGGAAAATTGAAGAAATTAAGTGCCTAAGGAATTGGACCTCGGCGGAGAAGCAAGTGCACCTATTGAATTAAGTGGTGGAAGAGGAGATAGTGGATGGTGATATCATGGGGATGACCTCATGGTGAGGTGGTTGGAGGCTTGAGATGGAGACGAGTGGAGGGTGGAGATTTCATCTTCAACCTCTAGCCTAGGAGAGAGAAAAGAGAAGAAAAGAAAAAGAAAAGGGAGAGGGAAAAAATGGGGAGGGGGAGCTCGACGGGGGAAGACCCACGCGCCGTCCGCCGCCCGCACGCCGTCCGCCACCCGCCGACCGCCGCGCCGTGCTGTCGTCGCCGCGTCGTCCGTCCATCGCCCCTCCGCCGTGCCGCCGTCGCCCCACGCCCGTCGCACCCCCTCTGTCCAGCCGACCCGCGCGCCAGCAGCCCCGCGCCCAGCAACCGTTCCGTCGTCGAGCCGTCGCCGGAGCAGCCGCCACGAACCACCGTCCCTCCTTCGCCTCCTCAGCCGCCGAACCACCGCCGAAGCCCCCTCCGTCGCGCCCTCCTCAGCCCGGTTCAGCAACCCAGAAAAATGGGTTTTCCAGCCCATTCAAGGGCCGTTTTGGCCGCCTTCCCGGCCCCGGATGCTAGGCCCGCTTTGGAGTTTATCGATCCCGGCGTCACGCTCGTCGTTTTGAGCTAAACGGCGCATTAATCGGGTGAGTTACCTCACTAATCCTTGATTAGACGGTTAATTATGCCTTAAGTGTGTTTAGTTTGAATTAAGTATGTTTAGGTGGTTAGATTAGATTATTTTATTATAAGTTGGATTAAGGAAATTAGATTAAGCTTAATTGGGTTTAATTAAGTTTAAAAGAGGTTAATTAAAGTTAAGTGGTGATGTGACTTATTTAGATTTTAATTTAGAATTATTTAAATGCTTGAAATTCGGTGGAATAAAATAATAATATAATATTCCGAAATTAATTAAATATTATTATTTATAAAAAAACGGAAAAATTTATTTTTAGCCCCGGTTGCTCGAATTTCATGCCGATCGCATTTCTTGTGATGTCAGAATTTAAATTTGATGCTTGATTGGTGGCAAATTGAGTGTGATTGCGTAAATTAGGGGTTATGTGTAGAAATTCCAATTTTAGAAATTGATGGGGATGAGGCCGTGATGAACCGCCTAGGAAAGGCTGTGCCGAGTGGGGCCGTGATGCCACTAGTTGTTGAACCGCCTAGGAAAGGCCGTGCCGAGTGGGGCCGTGATGCCACTAGTTATTGACCGCCTAGGAAAGGCCGTGCCGAGTGGGGCCGTGATGCCACTAGTTGTTGACCGCCTATAAGAGGCCGTGCCGAGTGGGGCCGTGATGCCACTAGTTATTTGACCGCCTATGAGAGGCCGTGCCGAGTGGAGCCGTGATGCCACTAGTTATTTGACCGCCTATGAAAGGCCGTGCCGAGTGGGGCCGTGATGCCACTAGTTGTTGACCGCCTATGAGAGGCCGTGCCGAGTGGGGCCGTGATGCCACTAGTGTTGAACCACCTTTTCGAAGGTCGTGCCACATGGGGCCGTGATACCACCGATTGTTGAGTCTACCCTTAGAGTCGTGGTTGGGATTATTGATTGGTTTGTAGAATGACATGTAATCAGCCGAGCTGATTGATCACTGAAACGATCCAAGTGGTTGATTGATTGATGGCATGATTGTGTCTTGGTTTATTTAATTGTCATATTTGCACATGATTGAATAATATGAACTGTACTAACCTGCAGGCGCGGACTGTTGCGAGGTAAGTCTTCTTGACGTGTGGCTAGGTCATGCGGGGGTGTATTTTCTTTCTAATAGGGGCTTAGGAGGGGTGAACTTGTTGAGACAATGTCTCACCCCGTTGTGGGAAACACATTTTAGGGCTGTAGATGATAATTCCAGCGGAGTCAGGTGGACTGCCGGTGCCGTTGGGCAAGGAGTTGCAGAGCCAAGAAGATGGAGGATTGACGATTGAATCTTTTTAGTAGTCTTAGGACTGTTCTTTCTTTTTAGTGGTCCGATCCCTAGTGTGTAGACTTAGATCCAGTTTGGCTGCATGTAATCCTTGGTTGATTTGATGTCAGTTTGTTGGTTTGTATTAAATTGATTTTTGTTCCTGCTTCTATCCCGCTTTTAAATTATCAGGAGTTTATGAATACGTTCCGCATGCGCTTAATTAAATTTAAATTGGGTCGGCGACACTACCTGGGAATGCCGCAATATCACGACCATGGTGGGTTGTTCACGTGTCTCGGGGTTCGGGGCGTGACAACCCCGTTTAAGTGGTATCAGAGCATGGTTAGTGAATGGAGTGATAAGGGCGATGAGTCATGGGATAGTTAGTAGGAAAGACTTTACTTATCCTAATGCATGTGATTGGTAGTTGCTTGGTAGCTTACTTGTGTGGTTGCTTAGTGTTTGTTTGGGAAGCGGGCGTCTGTGTTGAGCCTGTTGCGTGAGTGACCGAGTGTCGTGGGCCGCTTAGTGAGGGTTGTAGGTCCTGTGTTTCGGGGTAGGCCGCTGTTGAAGGTTGGTGCCCGTGGTGCTCCGGGTAGTGAGCAGGTTGGGGCCAATGAGAGTGGTGAAGCATTGTCTCTAGTCAATGCTGGGGTAGTAGCCCCCGAAGGTTCAAAGTTTGCTCGGTTTTTGTGGATGCTTGAGAGGTTGGGAGACAGAATGGTTAGTAGGCCGCCGCTTCAGTCGCTGTTACTGCCGTCACCATTAGTGCCGCCAGGGCCGTAACCGCCGTTGATGTCGTTGTTTCTACCGATGTCAGTGTTGTGACCGTTGTTGTGACCATGCCCGTTGAGGCCTGATATGGAAATCTAATCGAGGATCAAGCCATCGTATCTGAGTTGAGGTTCAAGGTTTACCCCGTTATTGAGAATGAATTATTCCTGACATCTGGTAAAGGTGTAGGTCTTGCAAATGATAATCCTCTGGAAGCAATTACTGGAAAATGCCACGTCATCTGCACTTCAAAGGACGCAAGGAATCCGCAACCTTCACGTGAAGATTTTCAAAAAGCTGACTTCGTCTTTTCTCGTACATTTGATGTCACGCATCTCAAAATAATGGATAAGATAGAAAAGGTGTTGAAAAGGTTATCTGTCACGACAAAGTAGATGAAGACCCTCACATTAATGCGTTGCTAAGTGAGGCAATAGTTAAACCATTGGACGATCACAATAGGCCATTGAAGAAACGAAAATTGGATGCTTCAGAGATATTCGTGGGGGATGAGCTCAAGAATGATGAAGGCAAGTCAATTGATGCCGTCGAGCATCAGGCTCCACTACAAAGAGGAAGTGCATCTGAGAATAAATTGAGTAAAAATCTCAATGAATCTCCGAAAGGAGAGAGAGACCTCTTTTTGAAGCCAGAGGAGAAATGGATGGGACCCTCTCATGGGAAGTTGGATGAAGTGTCCTGTCATCAATCTCCTCAAAAGGATGACAAAAACAACTATGAAGCATTGCAAGCTCCTTTGCCAATTGATGTTGACAAGAACACATGGCTCAAGAAGCTCTCCGTTAGTTTGAATCGTGACAGTATTATAATTCAGTTTGTTCAGTTAACGTACGGAAGTTTGGAATCATTGAAAGTTAAAGAGAGACTTAAATCCTTGTAAATCGTCATGGAAGATGACCTGGTTCAGTTCGTCAGTTATCGAATCTACGTGGCAATTGTAAGGGACGCGTCAGTTGAGGGATCGAATATGGAGAACACGATCGTGGTACAGAAAGTTTTCTAGAAGTATGTTATGGAGAATTGTCAGGTTTGTTGTCAGGTTCGTCGTTGGGAAGAGAAATAGAGTCGTGATTGAATTAATACCCGGGACAGAGTCGGTCCCTAAGGCTCCTTACCGGATGGTGTTATCTGAGTTAAAAAGGACTGAAGGTGCAGATGCAGGAATTTGAATAGGGGATTCACATGTTCCAGTGCATCACCTTGGGGAGCACCTGTTCTATTAGTGAAGGAGAAGGTTGGTTTGTTGTGGTTGTACATTGATACATCTCAAGACCAACTGGAGGTCAAAGTGTCATCAGTTGAGGATCAGGAAGAAGGACATACCGAAGTTGGCATTGTGCATTCAATACAGCAGTTATGAGTTCACTGTAATGCTGTGTGGTTTAACAGATACCTTAACTATTTGTTTGGGTCTTAGAAGCAGAATGTGTAAGGATATTTGAATCAGTTGTGATCGTGTTCAGTGAAGTTATCCGAGTGTGTTCAATGAGTGCCAAGGGGCACGAGAGACAGTTAAGGAGGATACTTCAGACCTTGAGGACTCTTAAATTTCATACTGAGTTTAGTTAGTGCAAGTGTTGGATGACGTGTGTATCGCTGGTAAGTCACGAGATTTCAGGCGAAGAAATCTTCGTGGATCCTGTCAAGATTAAAGCAGTGAACAGTTGGCCAAGATTGATTACAGTGGTAGAGATCAGAAGTTTCTGGGTTTAGCAAAGTATTACAGACAGTTCGTATAGGGGTTTTCTTTCAGTGTTAGCATCGCCGTTGACGAGACTACTGAGGAAGGAAGAAAGGTTCGTGTGGATAGATGAGTGCGGGTGTAGTTTTCAAGAGCCTAAGAAGAGGCTGACAACTGCACTTGTGTGGGCCATTCCGTCTGGTCCTGGAGGGTGTGAGGTCTTCAGTAATGCATCATTTAAAGAATTGGGTTGCTTAATGAGGCAGCATGATGGGGTTGTTGCATGTGTGTCCCGTGAGTTGAGACCTTATGAATCGAATTATCTAACAGACGACTGGGAACTCGCGACAACAATTTCCGCTCCGAAAATCTAGAGATATCAGTGGTGTGAAGAAAGACTCCAGATCTTTATTGACTATCAAAGTCTCAAATTATTTATTCTCTTAGGAGGAATTGGATGAGATAGCGCTGTGAACCAGATCTTTTGAAGGACTTGGATAGTGGTATCTGGTATCACCTGAAAGGATGAAAGAAGTCACTGATACTTTGAGTCGAGAGTCTTCAATTGTGCATAGACTGGCTAAAGTATAGATTTTATTTAAAAAGGGTTCGAAATTTGGTTTTCAAAATTGAGGTAGGCTACCCTTTGAATTTTACAGCCGCCCTAAAAAAAAAATTGAAATTGAAAATTTGAATCAGATGCTCAAGTTTTATTCGGCGCCTAATCGACAGACAGAGATGTTCAGAAAGTTTGATAAGAGGATACTAGTAAGAAAGAGATTGACCTTGAAATTTCTGAGGATGGAAAGTTCGGGTTCCATGAGTGATAGAATACACTTGATAGTGTAGCACTCAGGGAAAAGATTTTGTTAGAAGTTCACTATAGTATTGCAGTTTGATCAGATGGTGCAAGTAAATCAGAATCGATGTCAGTTAATTTAGTAGGCTGATATGAAGATAGGTATCGCCAAGCAGGTTGCAAGTGCCAGAGTTGTCAGTAAGTGGGAGTTCAGTAATGCAGACTCGGAGGATTCTACTATCACTTAAGAGTCCCCAGTGGGAATGAAAATATATCACAATAGGACATTGTGATGAGCTTACTAAGGATTCAGGGATTTACTGATACCATTTAAGGACAGTGGCCGATTGATAGATAGAGTTGGTCTGCTTTGGTACAATATGAATGGACCTTGTTTTGGGTGTGTGACATCTAGGTTTATGGATTCTGACTTTGATTGGATAAGTTGGGTGTTTCATCGGCGCGACTTTAGTGTTTTTCTCTGAGTTGGCCACTCACGAGATAACTAGACTAGCTAGTGTGAGTTATCAAGGACTTTAAGGCAAATTGACTTGACGATTCGACCAGGAATCGACTTCTCGACCATGTTCATCTTTAGAGATCATTGCGGCACAGTATAAAATCGAATTAAGATCAAAGATAGGTCAGTTCGACTGAGATGGATGACCAATCGTGGGTGACCCCACCGAATTGGAAAAACTCTCATCGATTGACACTAATTTGATTTTTCTGTCGTTTTGGTACCCTGTGTCCGTATTTGAATCCTCGAGATTTTCATGACAATCGAGAATCGACATTGTGTCGAGTGGGTTCATGGTGGCTCGAAGGAAATCGACCACGGGTCATTTGTCCTAAAAAGTTCTAAGAACTACCTTGTAGCCTAGGTCACACCAAAAGTGCGTCAGAGTGAAATTAACCGCTAATCTAAGTTCATATCTCGAAGTGAATATATCGAAGTGTGTGGGCATCGGATGATTCACCAGCATGGAGTGCCGGGGGTGATTTGTATTTCGAATCCAGATCAGAGATTACAGGTTTGGCAGAGTTTTCAGGGGGATTCTTTCAGGGGGTTCTTCCTTAAGCAGTGCATAACAGAGGATATAGGATTCAGTGGTAAAAAGAAAGTGGAGAAAAATCACAGACCAGAGTCAGCTCAAAAATCAGTTTTTGCAGTGGTCAGATCAGTGTCAGAGTAAAGGTCAGACAGAGTTGTTAGAAATTTTCAGTTATTGAGCTTCAAAGGTTCGTTGGGGAGCTGAGAAGAAGAGATCAGATGTGAACGACAGGGTGTCATATAAGAGAAGTTCAGTTCAGTTGTCGGTTCAGAAAGAGCAGAATTTGGATATCAAGATAGTATCTTTGATCAAAATGGTCGGACAACACTGTGAGACCAAAGGATTAGTTTGGATTGGTGAGGCTCAGTGAAACGAAAACACCCCCACCTTTCGTATAAGGATTGGTAAAGGTTTAAATTTCGAGGACGAAATTTTTATAAGAGAGGAAGAGTTGTGACATCCGGATTTTCGGGTCCTAATTTTGACTGGATAATTAGGGCCGTGTTCGTTCAATTGAAGCCGAGGGTTGTGAAATTGAGGAATATGAGGAATTTTTGGATAAATAAAATAATCAATTTGATAAGGGAGACATCAATTGATTTTTATGGGAGTAAGTTAATTTGAATCAAGAGGAATTGAGGTCCACCCTTGGTCGTGCTTTTAGGATTTAAATTGGTTCCATAAACAAGCCAAGATGTGAATTAAAGTGTAGTGACATTGGATTAAATTTTTATGGACTTTAATTGGATCCAATTGAAAGGAAAATTGAAGAAATTAAGTGCCTAAGGAATTGGACCTCGGCGGAGAAGCAAGTGCACCTATTGAATTAAGTGGTGGAAGAGGAGATAGTGGATGGTGATGTCATGGGGATGACCTCATGGTGAGGTGGTTGGAGGCTTGAGATGGAGACAAGTGGAGGGTGGAGATTTCATCTTCAACAGCCTAGGAGAGAGAAAAGAGAAGAAAAGAAAAAGAAAAGGGAGAGGGAAAAATGGGGAGGAGGAGCTCGACGGGGGAGAAGACCTGCGCGCCATCCGCCGCCCGCACGCCGTCCGCCACCCGTCGACCGCCGCGTCGTGCTACCGTCGCCGCGCCGTTCGTCCACCGCCCCTCCGCCGTGCCGCCGTCGCCCCGCGCCCGTCGCACCCCCTCTGTCCAGCTGACCCGCGCGCCAGCAGCCCCGCGCCCAGCAGCCGTTCCGTCGTCGAGCCATCGCCGGAGCAGCCGCCACGAACCGCCGTCCCTCCTCCACCTCCTCAGCCGCCGAACCACCGCCGAAGCCCCCTCCGTCGCGCCCTCCTCAGCCCGGTTCAATAACCCAGAAAAATGGGTTTTCCAGCCCATTCAAGGGCCGTTTTGGCCGCCTTCCCGGCCCCGGATGCTAGGCCCGCTTTGGAGTTTATCGATCCCGGCGTCGCGCTCGTCATTTTGAGCTAAACGGCGCGTTAATCGGGTGAGTTACCTCACTAATCCTTGATTAGACGGTTAATTATGCCTTAAGTGCGTTTAGTTTGAATTAAGTATGTTTAGGTAGTTAGATTGGATTATTTTATTATAAGTTGGATTAAAGAAATTAGATTAAGCTTAATTGGGTTTAATTAAGTTTAAAAGAGGTTAATTAAAGTTAAGTGGTGATGTGACTTATGTAGATTTTAATTTAGAATTATTTAAATTCTTGAAATTAGGTGGAATAAAATAATAATATAATATTTCGAAATTAATTAAATATTATTAAATATAAAAAAAAGGAAAATTTTATTTTTAACCCCTAGGTTGCTCGAATTTCGTCGATCGCCGCCGTGTGATGTCGAATTTAAATTTGATGCTTGATTGGTGGCGAATTGAGTGTGATTGCGTAAATTAGGGGTTATGTGTAGAAATTCCAATTGTAGAAATTGATGGGGATGAGGCCGTGATGAACCGCCTAGGAAAGGCCGTGCCGAGTGGGGCCGTGATGCCACTAGTTGTTGAACCGCCTAGGAAAGGCCGTGCTGAGTGGGGCCGTGATGCCACTAGTTGTTGACCGCCTAGGAAAGGCCGTGCCGAGTGGGGCCGTGATGCCACTAGTTGTTGACCGCCTAGGAAGGCCGTGCCGAGTGGGGCCGTGATGCCACTAGTTATTTGACCGCCTATGAGAGGCCGTGCCGAGTGGAGCCGTGATGCCACTAGTTATTTGACCGCCTATGAGAGGCCGTGCCGAGTGGAGCCGTGATGCCACTAGTTATTTGACCGCCTATGAGAGGCCGTGTCGAGTGGGGCCGTGATGCCACTAGTTGTTGATCGCCTATGAGAGGCCGTGCCGAGTGGGGCCGTGATGCCACTTGTGTTGAACCACCTTTTCGAAGGTCGTGCCACGTGGGGCCGTGATACCACCGATTGTTGAGTCTACCCTTAGGGTCGTTGTTCGGAGTATTGATTGGTTTGTAGAATGACATGTAATCGGCCGAGCCGATTGATCGCTGAGACAATCCAAGTGGTTGATTGATTGATGGTGTGATTGTGTCTTGGTTTATTTAATCGTCATATTTGCACATGATTGAATAATATGAACTATACTAACCAGCAGGCGCGGACTGTTGCGAGGTAAGTCTTCTTGACGTGTGGCTAGGTCATGCGGGAGTGTATTTTCTTTCTAATAGGGGTTTAGGAGGGGTGAACTTGCTGAGACAATGTCTCACCCCGTTGTGGGAAACACATTTCAGGGCCGTAGATGATAATTCCAACGGAGTCAAGTGGACTGCCGGTGCAATTGGGCAAGGAGTTGCAGAGCCAAGAAGATGGAGGATTGACGATTGAATCTTTTTAGTAGTCTTAAGACTGTTCTTTCTTTTTAGTGGTCCGATCCCTAGTGTGTAGACTCCGATCCAGTTTGGCTGCATGTAATCCTTGATTGATTTGATGTCAGTTTGTTGGTTTGTATTAAATTGATTTTTGTTCCTACTTCTATCCTGCTTTTAAATTGTCAGGGGTTTATTAATATGTTCCACATGTGCTTAATTAAATTTAAATTGGGTCGGCGACACTACCTGGGAATGCTGCAATATCACGACCATGGTGGGTTGTTCACGTGTCTCGGGGTTCGGGGCGTGACAAGCTGGATGCCGACCGAGATAGAGCTAGGAGCCAACCTATACTTTCCTGGGGCTTGCCTTGTCCCTACATTCACATAGAGAGCCACATAAAATTTCACTATAAATCAAGCAATACAATAGTATGAGTATATTCACTCAAAATAGAACTATGTCTCATTTTATTGGGCCTCAAATTGTCAATTTCTTTGAGTAGTACCAAACTTATTGTGAATATAGATCGGCACGTAGCCATTTCTCTACTTTAGAAATTAACTTCATTGCTTCATTTTGAAGACCGACTCATTTCTCCAATTGAAAGTATGCTTAGTATTTTCAATAGACCAAGATTCTCCATAATTTCAGGGAGGGAAATGCATGTGTAGATTAGCTAGCAAAGTGGATTATCCAACCCTGCAATGATGATGATTATGTATTAGATAGGCTACTAATAGTTATACTTCCTTTTTTGTTAGGGGATCAAATTGGATCGTGTTTTATTAACAGAGTAACCATGTAATTTATAAGCTCTGCCCTTTTATTTATATGAAAAAAAAAAAAAAAAAAAAAAACGAGTGTCCAATCAAATTCATTAAAATGAAAACGCCACATACATTCATGAATTTTCTATAAGAAGATCAGCCATCCAATGCCCATATATATAATTTAGAATATGTAAGATTGACTCCAAAATTCATACTTAGTTCAGCTAATCACTGTGGTTGAATCAATTGACACAAATGAAATCGTTCAAGTTTCATACTAGGTCTTTCTCTCCTTCTTCTCTCTTTGACAGTCTCAAAGGAAAGGGTTTTGAATGAGGAGAGGAGAGAGGAGGAAAAATTAGCAAATTAGTTTTAAGACTATTGTACAAATGCTAATTTAATTCTAAAGTTTTAATTTTTATCAATATAGTCCTAAACTGTTACGTGAAATTTCAACATAATTATTTTGGCCAATTATTGTTGGAAATTGCTAAAAAGGTGTCCAATCATCATCGGTTTTTCTAGATAACATGCTAACATTGACAATTTTACTTGAAACAATTGACTAAAAGGATTACATTGAAACTTCACACAAAAGTTTAGAATTTCATTGGCAAAATTGATAAGTTTAGGATTAAATTAGCAATAAATATATGATTGATTTGCTAATAATCCTAAAGAAGGGAATATAGCTTAATTATTTTGCATTCTAATAGACCCATCCATCCCAGGTCACATTATAAAATCACTGGGCTACACTAACCATCCAACCATATTATTACCATATCTAGTATTGTCATGTATTTTATTTGCTTCGTAATCTCCTTTTCATGAACCGAAATATCATGCAATTATTATTTACCCATCTTTATAAAAATCATTAACACATTGGCCATAATAAGATATTAGCACCTTAATCAATTAGCTGAGATTTTCAAATCTGTTCCATAGGTGCTAGAATTTGGGGTTTTAATTGCTGTTTGACAGAATAACAACTCAACTTATATTATATTGCAATTATTTTCAAGGTCTTTTTTGTCATAAATTATAATTGAAGGCTCGTGAGCATATCTTTTGGACATCTTCTAGATTTGTCAACGAGTGAAATCCCACAACTAGTCTTATCGAACTCCTCTCCTTCAACGCCACTATAGTCAATCAGAGTCGGTTCAATTATTTATTAGCTTATAAGACCATTTGATAGTAGATATAGCAGCTCGAACTAAACCCATTTTATACTAGATGATTGATTCCTTTTTTCTCTAAAATAAGGGTGCGTTCCGAGGTTAGATCTAGTATGGATCGTACATGGATGGTAGTTGGAGACGGTGGCTCTCTCAAGGTTTCCTCATCTGGGATCCCCGGGGAAGAGGATCAAATCTCCTTGAGATGGAAAAAGATTCTCTTTGAAAATAAGTTTTGTCCCATCTGCTAAAACTTGAAGAATTCCCAAAGGACCGGCGTATTCAGGATCAATACGTTGTTGTATTCCTGTAGATATTTCTCTTTCTAACACTGGAGATGGTTCAACTACAACCTAATATTCACTCGTGGGCTAGCTTCGCGTATTAAGATTCCTTCCGGTGAGAACTGAACTTAGTAAGACCTTGGAGGTTCAATTAAATTATTCTTAGGTATATATAACAATAAATTGTGTCATATTTGTCTATTTTGGGTTTTGGAAAGATATATTAATTGGACAATGATATAAATAGTTCCAACACTATTCGAGCGACTATTGACTTACTATTTTCCATCTTCTTCTTCTTGCAACGTGAAGCAAGGGGCCTGACCTGAAATTAACGCAGATTAAATCATAAGAGACCACGTGCTCATGGTGGAAACTGGAACACAAAAAAATAGTAGGCTGTTATAATCCAGTGAATAATTTTGTTAATGGTGCGTATAATCTACGATGAGTCCGCATTATTCTTTCTCTTAGCTCTTGATCAAGTTGACTTTATATTACGTTCAACCCCAAACCATTTCGCATAAAATAATCTTAAGGCTCCCTCGCCGCCGGCCCACTGGTGAAATGTCACAAGCTCATGTGGACCAGACAGTTTGCTTTTATGTACTTACGAAATAATTAAATGAATCGGAAAGTTTCAATATTTTATATTACAAAAAAAGTTATTTTCTGCCCATTGATTGAATTCATTTGATTTCAAAGTGTCAAATCATTCACACTTCTTTGATGTTTTGTCAAAAGAAGTGGACACAATTATCATTTGGAAAAGGAAATACTGTTTATTGGCGGAAGAAGCGCTCCTATTCTCGGCATTAATAAGAGGTACGATTGAAAACAATTTACCTTTAAAGCGGTTTTTAGATTGAAAAAATTAATAAGGCACGCTACATGAATCTGTTATAATATATTTATTATATTATTCTAATTATGATCCCAATATTGTATTCCCAATTAGTTCCAATTTATTGCCTAATTTATCACCCACATATATTACGTGATATTTGTCCGTTAATATGTTGCCATAACGATATTGATGAAAGATGTCGATAACATAAAAAATGGAATAAAACGTAGGTCGTCTAATTCAAACCCTATCATTACAGAAAAATACACCATCAGATTTGAGGGGTATTGACTAGTAGAATAGGACATACAGATCCGGTGTTCCCCATATTGCAAATCGATCGTGCTGCGTGGATCCGTCCAAGGTTTTGAGGTTTTTCGCTTTTGCAAATTTCATTAATGGCTGGAGGTATGTTGATCTTTATATTTCCGCAAATCGATCCCAAATTCTGTATGAATTTATCTGTAATTGATAAACCGGGATCGTTAGGTTTTAGTTAATATTTAATCTAACAGTTGGTATTAGAGCATATTTTCAATCTCTACCTTGGTGAAATTTTTGGCATTTCTATTTATATTCATTGAATTATGTATAAGTAAATTCATATTTTTATGACTTGGAACGGGGTTTAAAACGGGGTTTAAAATTCCAGCCAAATTCGGGCAACCTACCACACGATAATGGATTTGCATGATCACACCACCATTAGGAAGAAAAACACTTGAATTTTTCAGCATATTATTGATTGTTGGAGGTTAATCGAGCGGTGAAAATTTTGGTAGTTAGGGTCTTTAGGCCAGATTGTCTTAGGCTTAATTCTAATCGATACGTTGGTCATTTTTGCCGGTTCTTGAAATTATTCGTTCATCCCAACATTCTCTTCAAAACACATAAATCAATTTGGTCAGATATGGGCTGTGGGAGGAGACCCAGGCGGTGGAACGGAGCTAGTTGCGGTAGAAGAACAAAGAAAAAAAAAAGGCCCAAGAAGAAGCCTCGGGCACGTGTGTCATGCGCACCTAAAGGATTGTAGCGAGCGCATGCAACGCACGCACCCGAGGGGCTGCAATGCACGCACCCAAAAAGCTGAAGCGGGCGCGTGCAATGCCCTCTGCCTTTTGTAGATTTGCAATTCTGCTCCTCCGCATTTAGGAAAATTGCGGTTCTACCCTTGCCCGCATAAAATTCTGATCCCCCCCTTGGGCATGAAAATTTATGATTTTGTCCTTTGTACGTAAAATCCGATTTTACTCCTTTTGCATGTGATTTTACTGTTTTACCCTTACTTGCAATTTTATGACTATTTTCTCATAAAATTAAATGTCTAGTGTCCGTATATATATAATTAATTAAAAATTAGCCACAGTATCTTTTATTATATTAAATTATGTACATTAAGAGCCTTTGGATCACATATAGTTAACGACAATAATTGTGATTAGTCACATTAATATTATGAATTTTATCCCACAAGAATTTTCAATATATTAATGTGATTAATTAGGATGAAATATTATTTTATCTTTCTTAATTTACCCACAAGTGATGCCCTTTGGCTTGAAGAACGCAGGGGCAACATATCAAAGAGCCATGGTAACACTATTCCATGACATGATGCATAAAGAGATTGAAGTTTATGTTCTGATATGATTGCAAAGTCAAGACAAGGTGAAGATCATGTTAAAGTCTTAAGAAAACTATTTGATCGATTGAGAAAATTCAAGCTGAGGCTTAACCTCGCAAAATGCACATTCGGGGCAAAGTCTGGGAAGCTTCTTGGATTTATGGTTAGCAACAAGGGTATTGAGATAGATCCCTCTAAGGTGAAGGCCATATGCGACTTGAAACCTCCTTACACTGTTAAGGAAGTCTGAAGCTTATTGGGAAGATTGAATTATGTTGCGAGATTTATCTCTCAATTGTCAGAAACTGCTAAGCCATTTTTCAAATTGTTAAAGAAGAATGCTAATGTCAATTGGAATGGAGAATGTCAGAAATCATTTGAAGAGATTAAGCGATATCTTTAGCAATCTCCTGTACTTGTACCGCCTATCCAAGGCATGCCTTTGATTTTGTATCTCACCATTCATGAAGAGTCTTTAGGAGCCATGTTAGCACAAAAAAGACCAAGGGATGGAATAGAATGTGCTATATATTATCTCAATAAGAAATTTACTACTTCTGAGATTCAATATCCTAAAGTAGAAAAGACCTGTGTAGCCTTAATTTGGGTTTTACACCGATTGAGGCAATACACTCTTCATCACCACATCCTTCTGGTGACTGAGAATGACTCGATCAAATATCTTTTGGAGAAGCCTGCATTGGTTGGAAGGCTCGCGCCAAATGGCAAATATTGCTCTCTAAGTTTGATATTCAAAGCATGTCACAAGAGTCTGTCAAAGGGCGAGCAATAGCTGATATGTTAGCTGAAAATCCCGGGAAATATAATGATTGGAACGAAATCGATGAACGGGTTTATTTGGTCTCACCTAACAAGTGGACCATGTATTTTTATGGTGCAGTTAACCTTTTTGGTTCTGGCACTAAGGCGGTTTTAATATCTCCAGAAGGTCGACATTATCCAGTAGCTGCAAAGTTGGTATTCAATATTTCTGAATATGAAGCTTGCATCCTTGGTTTACAATTAGCAATCGATATGAAGGTGAGAAAGTTTCGAGTTTATGGTGATTCTGCACTCATCATTTTCCAGACAGAAGGTGAATGGAAAACACATAATGTAAAGTTGATTCCTTATCATGAATATCTCGAAGACTTGGTCAAGGAATTTGATGAAATCTCCTTTCATTATCTGCCAAGATCACAAAATCAATTTGCTAATGCCCTAGCCACTCTATCTTCAATGTTACAAGTAACTGATGGTTTGAGCGTTGATCCTTTGCAAATCAACGTCCTAAAAAAGCCTGCTTATTGTCTGATGATTGAAGAAGAATGTGATGATCAACCCTGGTATTATGACATCATGAATTACCTTCGAGAAGGAAAATTTCCTCAAGGGAGTCAAGCCAATGATCGAAAATACTTGATAAAATTGGCATCTAAATTCTTCCTCAGTGGAGGAGCCCTTTATGAAAGATCTTTCGATTCAGTTTTACTGAAGTGTGTGGATGCACAAGAAGCTGAACTCCTAATGAAAGAAATACATGCGGGAGAGTGTGGCCCTCATATGAATGGTCATCTCTTGGCTAGAAAAATCATGAGGCTCGGTTATTATTGGTTGACCATGGAAGTCGATTGTGTTGAGCATGTGAGGTGCTGTCATCAATGCCAAGTATATGGGGACAAAATCAATGCTCCTCCTAATGAGCTACATCAAATGTCTGATTCATGGCCTTTTTCAATGTGGGGCATCGACATGATTGGACCAATTAATCCTAAAGGGTCGAATGGACACCGTTTTATCTTAGTAGCCATTGATTACTTCACCAAATGGATTGAAGCCAATTCTTATGCCCATGTTACTGCAAAGAACGTGGCAAAATTCATCCGTCGTGATATCATCGCTCGATATGGAGTTCCTGAAGCGATCATCACAGATAATGGATCAAACTTGAACAATAAGGTGGTGGATGATTTACTTGGAGAATTCCACATTCGCCATTTGAATTCTTCTCCTTACCACCCACAAATGAATGGAGCTGTAGAAGCGGCAAATAAGAACATTAAGAAGATATTAGCCAAAATGGCGGAAAATTATCGTGATTGGCACGATCGGTTGCCATATGCTTTGTTTGCTTATCGAACTTCAATTCGTACTTCAACTGGGGCAACACCATTCTCATTAGTTTATGGGATGGAAGCTGTATTACCCGTGGAAGTGGAAATCCCTTCACTTAGGATACTTTCTCAAATCAAGCTCTTTGAAGATGAATGGGTTCAACAAAGATTTGAACAACTTAATATAATTGATGAAAAGCGGGTAAAAGCCTTATGCCATGGACAAAGCTATCAGAAGAGAGTAGCTAAGTCATTCAACCACAAAGTTAGGCCAAGACATTTCGAGATCAATGATCTTGTCTTCAGAAAGGTCTTGCCTATCATTCCAGATCCTCGTGGGAAGTTTACTCCAAATTATGAAGGTTCTTATATTGTGAAGAAAGTGCTACCTGGTGTGTCACGCCCCGAACCCCGAGACACGTGAACAACCCGCCATGGTCGTGATATTGCGACATTCCCAAGTAGTGTCGCCGACCCAATTTAATTTATTAAGCGCATGCGGAACGTATTAATAAACCCCTGACAATTTAAAAGCGGGATAGAAGCAGGAACAAAAATCAATTTAATACAAACCAACATGCTGTCACAACATCAAACAAGGATTACATGCAGCCAAACTGGATCAAGGTCTATACAATAGGGATCGGTCCACAATCTAGAAAGAACAGTCCTAAGGCCACAAAAAAGATTCGATCGCCAATCCTCCATCTTCTTGGTTCTGCAACTCCTTGCCCAACTGCACCGGCAGTCCACCTGATTCCGCTGGAATCATCATCTACGGCCCTGAAATGTGTTTCCCACAACGGGGTGAGACATTGTCTCAGCAAGTTCACCCCTCCTAAGCCCCTATTAGAAAGAAAATACACCCCAGCATGACCTAACCACACGTCAAGAAGACTTACCTCGCAACAGTCCGCGCCTGCAGGTTAGTACAATTCATATTATTCAATCACGTGCAATTATGACGATTAAATAAACCAAGACACAATCATGTCATCAATCAATCAACCACTTGGATCGTCTCAGCGATCAACCGGCTCGGTAGATTACATGTCATTCTACAAACCAATCAATACTCCCAACCACGACCCTAAGGGTAGACTCAACAATCGGTGGTATCACGGCCCCACGTGGCACGACCTTCAAAAAGGTGGTTCAACACTAGTGGCATCACGGCCCCACTCGGCACGGCCTCTCATAGGCGGTCAACAACTAGTGGCATCACGGCCCCACTCGGCACGGCCTCTCATAGGCGGTCAACAACTAGTGGCATCACAGCCCCACTCGGCACGGCTTCTCATAGGCGGTTCACAACTAGTGGCATCACGGCCCCACTCGGCACGGCCTTTCCTAGGCGGTTCATCACGGCCTCAATAGGCACGGCCTCTAATAGGCGGTCAATCACGGCCAAATCCCCATCAATTTCTATAATTGGAATTTCTACACATAACCCCTAATTTACGCAATCACACTCAATTCACCACCAATCATGCGTCAAATTTAAATTCTGACATCACAGCAGCGATCGGCACGAAATTCTGAGCAACCGGGGCTAAAAATAAAATTTTCCCTTTTTTTATAAATAATAATATTTAATTAATTTCGGAATATTTTAATATTATTTTAATTAACCGAATTTCGAACCAATTAAATAAATCTAAATTAAATTCTAATATGTCACATCACACTTAACATTAAACAAATCACTTTTAACCTTAATTAAACCCAAATTAACTTAATCCAACTTATATTAAAATAATCTAATCTAACCACCTAAACACACTTAATTCAAATTAAACGCACTTAGGGCATAATTAACCGTCTAATCAAGGATTAGTGAGGTAACCCACCCGATTAACGCACCGAACGGACCAAAACGATGAGCGCGACGAGGGGAACGATAAACTCCAAAGCGAGCCTAGCATCCGGGGCCGGGAAGCCGGCCAAAACGGCCCTTGAATGGGCTGGAAAACCCATTTTCTAGGTTTGCTGTGGGCTGCTGGTCGGAGGCCGAACGGAGGTGGTTCGGCGGTGGACGGTGCGCGAGGACGGCGGAGGGACGACGGGGGAGGCTGGCGACTCGCGACGGCGGCTTGTGGTGGCGACACGGCGGCTGGCGGAGGGGCTGGACGCAGCTGGGGATGGCTGGACGCGGGGGCTGGAGGCGCGCGGGGACGCGTGCGCGCGGGCGGTGCGGCGGACGGAGGCGGGGCTGTGGCGGCGACTCGGTGGCTGGCTCCGGCGGGCGAGCGGCGAGGACGGTGGCGCGGACGGCGCGCGAGCCGGGGCGTCGACGGCAACCCCTAGTCCAGTTCTCCTCCTCCCTCTCTCTCTCTCCTTTGGTTCCAAGCTTGAAGAAGATGTGGGGCCCACCACTTCTCTCTCTCCCCTTTTCTTTTCCTTTTCCTTTTTCTTTCTTTAGTCAAATAAAGTGGCCCACCATGACATCACTTGCTGATGTCATGGTCCACTACTTCAATTCCTCTACCACTCTCTTCAATAGGTGCAATTGATTTTCCGCCAGGGTCCAATTCTTGTACACCTTAATTTCCTCAATTTTTCCTTTCAATTGAATCCAATTGAAGTCCACAAAAATTAATCCAATATCCCCATAATTTAATTCACACCTTGGCTCATCCATAGGACCAATTTAAATCCTAAAAGCACGACCAAAAGCGGACCTACTAATTTCTCTTGATTCAATTCAAATTGACCCCCATAAAATCAATTGATATCTCACTTATCAAATTGATTATTTTCTTTATCCAAAAATTCTTTATATTCCTCAATTTCACAACCCCCGACTTCAACTGAACGAACACGGCCCTATTTATCCAGTCGAATTTAGGACCCGAAAATCGGGATGTCACTTGGTGGGGCACTAATTCTTGTAAAAATGGATGGTCAAGAATTGCCAAGACCTGTAAATGCCGATGCTATCAAGAAGTATTATCCATGAATAAAGTGAAAGGTCTTTGAGCCACTTTTGGATTGAATCTGAGCCATTTTAGGATGTTTGCATCATACATCGCATGCATACATATTGCATCTACATGTTTGTTCATCTTGCAGGTATCTTTGATGAAGATTCTACCTGTTCGTGAGAAGTTCATATCAGAAATGAAAAAAAAATCTCATTTTCTTTAGAACTTAGAAGTGACCTTGTTCCTTAGAATGCTGAAAGAGTCATTTAGAATTCTAGAAGTACAGCTAGAACTCTAGAGGTGAACTCCTGTTCAGAATAAGGTCTGTTCTTTCCACAAATTTTATTCTACCTTGTTTTCAAAAGTCTCTCCAGTAGAGTCAAAGAAACATGTCTTTTCAAACAAATTTTCATTGCATTTTCATTCCCCAAGGAGCTGATGTAGCACCCCTAAATCAACTGAGGTCGCCACAGTTACTTATCTCTATTTCAAAGTTACAGTTAAGCCGTAAATTCTTAGGCAATTTTTT
Organism: Eucalyptus erythrocorys; assembly: GCA_014182555.1. Classification (NCBI taxonomy): domain Eukaryota; kingdom Viridiplantae; phylum Streptophyta; class Magnoliopsida; order Myrtales; family Myrtaceae; genus Eucalyptus; species Eucalyptus erythrocorys. The sequence goes on from CM024603.1 coordinate 10,030,154, forward strand.
TTTTTATATAACGGTCCCAGCGCAAAATCTCACAGCGAAAATAAAATTAACATCTTCATTCCTTTCCCCGACAATCATAATACAATGCACACCGACTATTTCATCAGAGTAGAAAGTCAAGGCCTGAACACTCTACATAGTAGAAGATGGACATCTTTAATCGGTACATCAGAATGCCAAGGTCTTCTACACTCGGCTATACTTCAAAAGATGATCGACATCTTTTCCCACAGTCGTATACTTAAGGTCCACCGACCAGTGTCAACGTCCACAAGTTCCTTTCTTTGCTATCCTCCTCCTCGCGGTCATATCCAACCACTCAATCCATCTACTAATCTGAAATGTTAATCCCCAAAAGGGGGGAGTACAATCACTCAGCAGGTAAAAGATCCTTTTAGCTACTCACGCATCACACAAGACAATCAAGGTATTTGGTGTAGCACATATCATTCATGTATACAAGCACTACTTACCTTGCAGCCATACATATGTCATCATACCATATGTATATGCGCTATTATGCACTCACCATCAAGCATCCATGCATACACTATCATGCCATAGGTGCATATACATCCATACACTCATCATCAAGCATCCATGCATATACCATCATGATATAGGTGCATATACATCCATGCACTTATCATCAAACATCCATGCATATACCATCATCATGCCATAGGTGTATATACATCCATGCACTTATCATCAAGCATCCATCCGTACATGTCACCATACCATGCATGACTCAATTTCAATTTCTCAATTTTTATTCTTTTAATTAGCATTTATTGCTCGCACCCAATCCTGGCGTTGTGAGAAATAAACACACCCCTGGCACACACCTCCGGGCTTCCGGCACACACCTCCGAGCATCTCGCACCCTAACTGGCATCACGAGGCATCCCCGGCTCACACCCTCCGGGCTTCCGACACACACCTCCAGGCATCTCGCACCCCAACTGGCATCGCGAGGTATCCCTCCGGCACAAACCTCCAGGGCTTCCGGAATTATGTACCGATATACCACCAGGCATCTCCCCCTGGAATTACATACCGTATACCACTGGGCATCTCAAAACTCCCGAGGACATCCGGGCATGTATCATAATACAATCGGGCATCCAAAGGGCATCAACTTATTCGATCCTTTGGGCATCCCGACTCCCGAGGCATCGTCGGCTCACACCTCCGACGGCATTCCCATTTGCCATAATTTACATGCACATTTATGGCCCAATTTCAACATGGCATATGATATGATGGTAACAAGATTATTCTCAGCATTTAATGACTATATGAGATGCCAAATGTCATCACACGTGCAGCATAATTCAACCACTTAAGACAACATCATCCATTTTGTTCGTACAACTTAAAATAGTCCACACATTATTTCCTTTGAAACTTACAAAATTCAGCATGCACGATTTTTGAAAATATATAAATTGAATGCCCAAATGACTTTCAAAGATTATGAGATTTGCACACATGATAGTCGAGACATAAAAACACACTTTTCATGAAGAATGCATACCCAAAAGATCCTCACATGAAAAGATACAGCTCAGGCATTACAGCTCACAATTTCGGACACACCAGATTGCACGGTTTTAGAATCTTTTCAAATTAAATACCCAAACGACCTTCAAAATTTATGAAATTTTACCATGTGATAGTAAAGACTCTAAGGTAGATTTTTCATGAAGACATTAAGGCCAAATTCATCCTAGATAATTAATTATAGTCGATGAAAGCCTCTGTTCTTGGTATCGAAACCTCCAGACTAAACCATCACCGAAAAATCACCATTTTACCTACTTATCTTCCTTATTTTCTTCTGAATTTTTGATATGTTTTAGGTCAAGGTGTCTACTTCAACTTTCATTAAGGAGTCAAAGTAAAATTTCCAAAGGAAAGTCATCTTATTGTCCCCGAAGTCATTGGTGTTCAACAAAGCTTGTCCAGATCCAACGTCTTTAAGAGAAAATTCGTTTCACTAGGCTATACTTGTTAGTTTTACCTCAAATTTGAGTATGTTGATCTTCGAGATGTCCCCTACAACTTTATGAAAGAGTTGAAGTGAGATTCTCAATAAAAAGTTACATGCAACACCTAAAATCACCAAAAGGTCAACATGCAGTTCCAGATCTAGCCATTTTCGTAGAAGATGGATTTCATCCCTCAAAACTCATCCATTTTACTTCAAATTTTAGTATGTTATACTTTAAGATGTGGTCTACAACTTTCGTGAAGGAGTCAAAGTCAAAATCTAACTCTAACATTGCATGCAAGCCCTTACAACATTCTAGTTCATGCAGTTTACTCGAGAACAGTCCACTTCATCAAGTAACACACTTCAAAGCTTCGGTTTTTCACACCCAAGGCACACGAAATTCATCACCATGCAACAAAACATTCAAAACACAACATGCAAGAATAGTTCAAGGATCTAACTTGCCTCTATATCAAGCAAAACAAATGGAAAAGGCGGAGCACGGCGGCGGGACACGGCTTCTTCCTCTTCTTCTTCCTTCTTCTTTCCTTTCTCTCCTTTCTCTCTTCCTCTCTCTCTCTCTCTCTCTCACGGTTGAAGCCTGCCCCCTGAACCGGCCACCCTTCCTTTTATTTCCCCTTAAATGCAATTATTAGTCATCATTAGTGGCCGCCCATAATGGCCAATAGAGTAACTCCTCTTTTTGCCACTTGGCAAGCCTCATGCAAGGATGGGCTTGAAGATGGGCCAGCCTTCTCCCCTCCTTGTGGTCGACGGCCTATGATGGGCTTCTTGGGTTGGCCATTCGGCTTTAAGTCCAACATTTCTTGGGCTTAAAGTCCAAACTTAATTAATTCAAGAATTCCCTTAATCAAGCCTATATTTAATCTTAATAATTCATCTTAGTTCCCTCCTTTTCAATTACCGAATTTACAATTTTATATGGCCATAAAATTAAATCTAAGAGGTGCATAACCAAAAACAAATTCTCCTTATCAAATTATCTTATAATACTAACTCTAATGATCCGTGAACATAAGATATATTTCCATCCACATAATTCTTGACCTTAAAAGAAAATCGATAGATAAAGCATAAACCAAAGGCAATTTCCATTACCTAATCATAGGCTTTAATATATCTAGAAGTCGCCCTAAATTTTGGGATGCCACGGCTGAATTTAACTAAAGTGGGTTTTGGAAAACCTGAAAAGGATTGTTAAATATGCCAGGTGGTAGTGCCTAAAATGATAAGAGGCAACCTCTTTACCATGTTGAAGAAAAATCCCTTGAAATTTTGAAGTTAACAAAACAGCCTCGTCAGTAAAGTCTGAAGAACCCAAGACTCAGTCAGTTCAGTCTGAAAACAGTCAGACCCAAAGTTCGGTCTGAAGTTTTTCCGTTTGAAGACAGTCAGACCTAGTTACAGGCTGAAGATCTCCAGACCCAAATCTAAGTCTGAAGACAGTTTGCGATTTTGCTAGGCTGACAGCAGGTTTTTCTTATGGTTAAGGAAATTAAGATTTGGATATTATATTCCCTAACTTATCCATGGAATATCTCTGGCTGTGATAATGAGCTTGGAAGATTTATTCTTTGGAATTTATCCGTTGAAGTTCAAGCGAATTTTTGGAAGGATCTAATTTTGGAAACTCAAGATCCTAATTGTATGGGTGACCGGGATTGACGAGCTATTTTCTACTTATATTTTCGACAACGTGAAGATCACTTAAATTGATTCAGTCCAACGAGTTGATTGGATGAATTCTTGGAAAGTGCCAACGGATATGGAGACACGAAGGTTATTTAAGGTGGGTCGGAGTTGTTCAAAATACGAGAGAGAACTGATAGAAAAATTTCGATGTTAGAACCTCTGAAATCTCTTGTTCTCTAAAATCTCTCGTGCTCAAAATTATGTATCAAAGAGAGTCACTTATATTGCGAAATAGCAATAAGCTGCTGGAGAGACTTTATGCTGAAGAAGTCTAGTTCGTGAATTGTAACAGCTCTCATTTGCTACATAGTGATTACAGCCAATTGGCTGCCAGCGTGGAGAGTAGACGTAGGCTTACAATAAGCCGAACCACTATAAGCCTTGTATCTACTTTCTCTTACCCTACTCTATTTATTTTATGGATGCATGATTTAATTATTTCTGATGTAATTTTCATATTAAAGTTCATTTCGCGAAAGAATTGAGAAAGAATTGTATAAACACCTATTCACCCCCCTCTAGGTGTATTTACTAGCCTCTATCAATTGGTATCAGAGCTTGGTTACTTATTTATTGGAAGTGTTTATTATTTCTAAAGCTAAAGATCTATGGCTAGTATTTCGGCTCTAGGTTTGATTGAAGGCCAAAGTAATACCAAACCTCCTTACTTCGATGGCAAGGAATACAATATTTGGAAAAACAAGATGAAGGCATTCCTACGATCCAAAGATCCACAGGATTGGGATGTAGTATAAAGAGGAATTATTCCTCAAACTACATCATCCACTGGAAAAGAAATAGCTAATGGAGCGGGATTACCACAAGCTGAAATTTCGAAGAGACAAACCCTTGATGCAAAAGCTATTTACACTCTATATTGTGCATTATCTCCTACCGAGTATAATAGAATTTCATCTTGTGAAACAGCTAAAGAAGTTTGGGATAGATTGCACGTCACTTATGAAGAAACAGATCAAGTCAAAGAAACAAAGATCAATATCCTTCTTGAACAATATGAAGCCTTCAAAATGAAGCCAGGAGAATCTATCATGGATATGTTTAGTCGATTTACAGAAATTGTAAATGGCTTAACATACCAAGGACAACCAATCTCAGGACCAATGAAGGTCAATAAGCTATTGAGAGGACTATGTAAAGATTGGAATCACGTTAAGACATTCAAAAGAGAAACACAAAGGATTATGCCTCTTTCGGTAGAAGAGTTGGTCAGCACACTTCAATCATATGAAGTCGAGTAATTTAATGAGGACTTTGATACTAAAGGTAAGAAGTTAATTGCTTTAAAATCTAATGATGATTCGGATGCTACAGATTCTGAAGAAGACATGGATGACGAGGAGTTGGCACTTCTGATTAGAAAATTCAGAAGGTTAAATAGAAAAGGGAGAAGGTTCAACAGAAGGAGACAAAACAATCAAAGATTTCAAAAGAAGCCAAATGAAGAAGAAGACACCAATAAGGATGTCGTTTATTTTGAATGCAAGAAAAAGGGGCACATCAGACCCAACTATCCCTTATTAAAGAAAAAGAAAGGAAAACTAGAAAGGTTCAAGAAAGCACTCAAAGCTGAAACATGGAGTGACACAGAATGTGAAGAGAGTAATGAAGAATATGCCAATATCTGTCTTATGGCCAACTTAGACTCAGACTCAGACTCAGATTCAGATTCAGATTCAAGCTCAGACTCAGACTCAAATAGCGGTATCAAGGTTAGAAATCTAAAAATTTCTATCAAAGTGTCAAATTATATTGATGAACTTTGTATCAGTCTTAAAGGCCCTCTTAAAAGGATTTTTGAATTCAAAGGGAGAATTCAAAATTGAAACAACAAGAAAAGACTTTGGTTGAAAAGGTTGAAGATCTAGATAAAAGTCTTGCTATTTCAAAAGAAAATGAAACTGTGTTTTCAAAAGAAAATGCTTGCTTGAAAGAAGACTTGTTAAAAGTCACAAAGAAATTTTCAATGGGTTCTGAAAACTTGGATAAAATTCTTTCTATTCAAAGACCTTACTTTAATAAATCTGGTTTAGGAATGACACATGAAACCGTTCCTTTGATTGATTTTCTAAAGGTAAAAGAAAGAATTATGAATAGGCCTACAAAATCTTTTTACAAGGATCATTTCAAAAAGGTTTTTGTAAAACCTGTAGGTAGAAATTCCCTTACATGTTCAAAGTGCAAAAGTGTAGAACATTTTGAGAAAGAATGTCCCAAAGTTTGGAGACCTGTTAAGAAGAGTTGGGCAAAGACTGTTTATGGTACTAACAATGATAGACCCAAGAAAGTTTGGGTACCAAAGAAGACTTGAGTTTTTCATTTAAAGGCAGGTCACTATCAAGAAGAAAATCAAGTGGTATTTGGATAGTGGCTGCTCAAGACACATGACGGGAGACTCAAATTGTTTTACAAAATTCTCTCATGTAAAAGGAGGAAATGTTTCATTTGGTGGCAACAACAAAAGAAAAATTGTTGGTAGAGGAACCGTGAAAATAGGAAACCTCACAACCAACAATGTTTCTTTAGTTGAGGGATTAAACTATAATCTCTTGAGTAATAGTCAATTATGCGACGCTGGATACAAGATCAATTTTTAAGAAAATACTTGTTCTGGAACAAGCATAGATCTCTCTCAATCGTTTACTGGACGAAGACATGGAAACATTTACTTGCTGGATATAAAGTCTGACAGTTCTCAATGCTTGATATCAATTCAAGATGAAGCTATTCTATGGCATAGAAAGCTTGGACATGTCAACTTGAAGCAAATTGCAAAAGTTTCATCCAAAAAGCTTGTTCGAGGACTTCCTAACCTGAAGTATCAAAAGCATGAATTATGCACTCCTTGTGTACTTGGAAAACAGGTTAGAAATTCCTATAAATCTATAAATCAGGTATCCACTAATCGTGTTTTGCAGTTACTTCACATGGATTTATTCGGTCCAACAAGAACTCAAAGCATTGGAGGTAAAAGATATTGTTTGGTAATAGTTGATGATTATTCTCGTTTTACATGGGTATTCTTTCTTGCAAATAAATCTGAAGCTTTATCTTACTTTACTAAATTTGCAAAGAAAATTCAAATTGAGAAAGGATATGCAATTTCAAGTATTCGAACTGATCATGGTGGTGAATTTGAAAATCATGAGTTTGCTAAATATTGTAATGACTATGGTATTCAACATAATTTTTCATCCCCATACACTCCACAACAAAATGGAGTTGTAGAAAGGAAAAATCGTTCTTTACAAGAAATGGCAAGAACTCTTTTGATTGAAAGTAATATTTCTCCTCATTTTTGGGCTGAAGCTACATCAACTGCTTGCTACATTATAAATAAAATTTTTCTAAGATCTATCTTAGAGAAAACACCTTATGAACTGTTTAAAGGTAAGAAACCTGTTGTCTCTTATTTTCATGTATTTGGATGTAAATGCTTTATCTCAAAGAATTCTAGTGATCAAATTGGTAAGTTTGAAGAAAAATCAGATTAAGGAATTTTCCTTGGCTACTCAATGACAAGCAAAGCCTTCAGAATTTTCAACAAACGTACTCAGACTGTGGAAGAATCTATGAATGTGAAGTTTGAAGATTCAGTTCAAACTCATACTCATCCTGAAGATTATGAGTCTGGCCAAGCATCTACAAATTCACTTGAAGAAAATCAAATCTCAAACACTCAGCCGCAAGACAAATCAGCAGCTCAAATTGAAACAGAATCTCATCAAAATGACAAACCAATTACAAATTGGAAGCATAAATCCAGTCACCCTGCTGAACTCATCATTGGAAACATTGATGAAGGAGTTCGTATAAGATCCAAAAGGCGTGAAGAATCTAGTGCTCTAGCACTTGTTTCTGAGATTGAACCCAAAAACATAGAAGATGCATTGAAAGATGAAAGTTGGATTGAAGCCATGCAAGAAGAATTGAATCAATTCAAAATCAACAACGTTTGGGAGTTAGTTCCTAAACCAAAAGGTAAATCAATTATCGGTACCAAATGGGCTTTCAGGAACAAGCTGGATCAATAAGGAAAAGTGGTGAGGAACAAAGCAAGACTTGTGGCCAAAGGTTACACACAAGAAGAAGGCATCGACTATGATGAAACTCATGCTCCAGTGGCAAGGTTAGAAGCTATAAGATTACTTCTTGCTTTTGCTTGTTTTAAAAATTTCAGGTTATTCCAAATGGATGTGAAAAGCGCATTCCTAAATGGAATTATCCAAAAAGAAGTCTATGTAGAACAACCACCAGGATTTGAAGATCCAAGAAAGCCAAACTTTGTTTTCAAGCTAAAGAAAGCTTTGTATGGCTTAAAGCAAGCACCTCAAGCTTGGTATGAAAGGTTAAGTAATTTCTTAATTCAAAGTGGTTTCTCTAAAGGTAAAGTAGATACTACCTTATCTATCAAAAAAGAATGCAAGGATTTTATACTTGTTCAAATTTATGTTGATGATATAATATTTGGTTCTTCTAATGAAAAACTCTCAAATAATTTTTCGAGTTGCATGCAGAATGAATTTGAAATGAGCATGATGGGCGAACTGAACTTCTTTTTGGGACTTCAAGTCAAACAATCAAAAGAATGAACTTTTATCCACCAAGAAAAGTATGCAAAAGACCTTATCAAGAAGTTTGGAATGGAGAATTGCAAGAAAACAGAAACTCCCATGTCAAGCTCATCAAAATTAGATAAAGATGAAGAAGGAAAAAGTGTAGACCAAAAGCTATACAGGAGTATAATCGGTTCACTTCTTTACCTTACAGCATCTAGACCTAATATTCTATTTAGTGTTTGCATTTGTGCTAGATTTCAATCTAATCCTAAAGAATCTCACATGACTGCTGTGAAGCATATCATTAAATATGTTGTAACTACATCTAAGCTAGGTCTATGGTATTCCAAAGAAGGAGATTTTACTCTCCTTGGATATTCTGATGCTGACCTTGCTGGTTGTAGAGTAGATAGAAAAAGCACTACAGGTACTTGTCAACTACTGGGAAACAGGTTGGTATCTTGGTTCTCAAGAAAACAGGGTACCGTAGCTCTTTCAACCGCTGAAGCAGAGTACATAGCTCTTGGAAGTTGCTGCTCTCAAATTCTATTGATGCAATAACAACTGAGAGACTTTGGAGTTGAAGAAACATCTACAGAAATCAAATGTGACAACACAAGTGCAATCAACCTCACAAAGAATTCAATACTTTATTCAAGAGCGAAGCACATTGAAATCAAGCATCATTTCATCAAAGATCATGTTCAAAATGGAGAAGTAGTGATTTAGTTTGTTGATTCAAAGAATCAATTAGTAGACATATTCACAAAGTCACTAGAAAAGGCTCACTTTGAATCAATTCGCTCAAAACTGAATATCACAAGACTTGAAGATGTTCAGACTCAAAATTAAAGTCTTGAAGAGTTCAGACTCAACGCAAGGCTTGAAGGCGTTCAGACTTAACGTAAGGTCTGATTGTGCTCAGACTCAAAGGTAAGGTTTGAAAGAGTTCAGACTCTGAGGTAAAGTCTGAACACTTTTAGACTCTGACTTAAAGTCTTTTTACGTATTTTTTCTTTTCGTATTCTCTGCAATAAAATTATTTTTGTTAATTACTTTTTGAAATTTCAAAATCTCTTTTTATTCGAAGTCTGACATGTATTTATGGCAGTTTACTTTTTCAAAATTGCAATTTACTTTTTCGAAATTGGTAGTTTTTATTTTTCCTTTTTGACGACGGTTCAATATCTCGATTTTATTTTTCCTACTATTTATACTTTGGAATCGTCATCTTCGTCCGCTTCAACACTTTTGAAAACCATCTTCTTTTTACTCTCACTTTCAAAACCCTAAAAACCTCCATTACCGTCCTTGTTCCATTACCTTTACTCGACAAAAATTCCATCTTTCAGTTGCGAACAAGTCGCATTTTTGCTTGTAATCCAAGAATGTCGTCTCGAAAGTCTTCAAGGCTCGCCGGTAGGGGACCACAAAGGCAACAAGAAGGTCTTACAAGGGTGGACCTCACAGGCGAAGAATCTCCACCAAGGGAGACCAAAAGTCAGCATTCTGAGGAACAAATCATTAAAGCAGAACCGGTAAAAACCCTGACCAAAAGTTGCTTTTGATTTGTATAGTAGGCTGAAAGCCGGGGGAACAAGCCTAAAAACGATCGAGGACTTTCTGAAAGAAAGAGGATATAAGAGGGAGTATATCTTTTTGCGGGAGATGGAGAAGTTAAAGGTTGTTGAGGAAGGAACTGCTTAAAGAACACTTGAGAACATTACGAGTGATCCTCTTTACAGCACTGTAAGCCAGACTTTAGACGATGACGAGACTTTTCTCTCATTTTCAACCACGTTTGGGTGTTGCTGTGAACTTAGTTTGTCCTTCGGGTAGTCTTTTTCGGTCTAAAGAGCATGAACGAACGTACACCAAGTTGTTGAAGAGGGGTGTAGTAAATCCGAGAAGTGTGGACTTTGACTTTTTAGATTCATTGGAGATCAATCTTAGAGTGAAGTTTGCTAGGCTGCAGTTGGAGAAATTCTGCACAGATATGACAAATGCCTATCCTGAACTTACGGCATATTTTTATTCGAATTTGTCGTTTCTGGATGCGAATAGGTTGTCCTTTACTTATATGGACAAAGAATATATTGTTGATGTTGACACATTGGCTGATGTTGTTGGGGTGGAAATAAGGAGTTTCCAACCAATAAAAGTTTCTACAGCCTTTGCAACTCTTGAAATTGTGCGTGATCGAAAAGTGGAAGGCAAGATATCCTATTCAAGGATGAATGCCACAAATGTGTTGCTGCACAAGATCATCATCAACTGCATCAGGCCCAAGACAACCTCAAAGACCGATGTCTCTAAGACTGAAGCTAAGTTTATGGTTGCTCTTAACCAAGGCAGACCTTTTTCACTCCCTCACGTCATCTTATTCCACATGTATTGAACTATGGTTAAGGACAAGGGCCAATTGCCTTATTCGTCTATCATCACCAAGTTGTTCAGGCATTTCGAAATTCAAGTTCCTGCACCTCTATGCCTGACCAAGTTAAATTTGATGCTTGTTGGTTACAAGATGGTGATGAAGATGAAGATTCCAGAGCTAAATGCTGCACTAGAAAGATTGAAGGTGAAGACACCCTCAAGGGAGATTGCCACTGCTTCTTCAAAGAGAAAAGGCAAAGAACTTATGGCTGAGAAAAAGCGTAGAAAAGTCATCCTGCAAGACGAGGAGGATGAAGAAGATCTTGATGATGCCATGACTTTATCTACTCTCTCAAAATTGAGGAGCTCAGTTAGCATGAGAACTAATGCTAGAGAGAGAGCAAAGAAAGAAGTAGAGGAGAAAGCAGCAGCAGAGAGAGTGAGGAGAGAAGAAGAAAAATAGAGAAAGAAGGAAGAGGAAATGAAGAAGAAAGAAGAGGAGGAAAGACAGAAAAAAGAAGAGGAACAGAGAGAAGCAGAGGAAAAATAGAGGAAAGAAGAAGAGGAAGCACAGAGGAGAGAACAAGAAGAGTTAAGAAGAGAAGAGGAAGAAAGAAGGAAGAAAGATGAAGAGGAGAGCAGAGCACAGGAAGATATGACTGCAGGATTCGAGCCATCATTTGCTCAATCTGGGGAAGAGATCAAGAAACATCACTCTGCTGAAATGGAATTTGGCGAGGATTATTTGACTTCACCCACTGGCATGAACACAGGGGGAGTTGCTGCAGATCAGGGAACGATATCGCCATTACATTACAGTGATGTGTGTAGGTCTGGTGCTGATGCTGAGGACATTTATGCATCTTATTTCCCAGAAATGGAAGAATCCTCTCCATCAAGAAGAGAAAGGGCTGAGAAGGATGCGCCAAGTTTTCAAGCGCCAAGAACTAATTCTGCTGGCCCAAGCACAGGTAATGCTAACTCGACAGCTTTTACACATTTGCTGGATGTTATGCTGGACCTCAAGAAGCAGATCTTTGGCATGGATTATGAGATAAGGGATCTCAAAAAGGTGATGCTGAGTACTTCCGTGAGTATGCAAGATCAAATCAACGCACTTAGAGCTCAAGTGGAATCAAATGAGAAGAGTGCAAAGTTGATTTTAGTAAAGGAAGCCCTTGCAACTCTTGAGAAGACTGTGCAAAATCTCAGCAAATTTAGTCTTGTTCGCATGCCCGAAGAGCCCTAATTCCTTTTTCAAACCACTCTTGATTACTCTACCTCCTTTGATGGGACAAAATGGGGGAGAGTTTTGCAGATTTGAGAGATCGATTTGATTTGATTGATTTTATTTTGAACGTTATTTCACTTTATTTATTTCATTTGGATTGTTTTCATTATTTTTTATTTGGATTTGGTTTGGACTGTCTATTTGAACCTCCATGACATGACCTTATGCTTATTTGATGTTTGGATTATTAGACTTGTGAATTTGCAGGAACATTATATTTGTGAGGATAATTGTTATTGGACTAACATGTTTCTGTTTTGCAGAAGTAATCCTCAAAATATATATGAGTTATTCTTTGTAGGTTTTGAATTCGCAAATCTGCCGAGGTGTTTTGTCACCATCAAAAAGGGGGAGATTGTTGAAGAAAAATCCCTTGAAGTTTTGAAGTTAACAAAACAGCCTCGTCGCAAAGAAAGTCGAAGAATCCAAGACTCGTCGGTTCGGTCGAAGACAGTCAGACCCAAAGTTCGGTCTGAAGTTTTTCCGTCTGAAGATAGTCAGACCCAGTTACAGTCTGAAGATCTCCAAACCCAAATCTAAATCTGAAGACAGTTTGCGATTTTGTCAAGCAAACAGTAGGTTATTCTTATGGTTAAGGAAATTAAGATTTGGATATTATATTCCCTAACTTATCTATGGAATATCTCTAGCTGTGATCGTGAGCTCGGAAGATTTATTATTCGGAATTTATCCGTTGAAGTTCAAGCGAATTTTGGAAGGATCTAATTTTGGAAACTCAAGATCCTGATTGTATGGGCGAGTAGGATTGACGAGTTATTTTCTACTTATATTTTCGACAACGTGAAGATCATTTAAATTGATTCAGTCCAACGGGTTGATTGGATGAATTCTTGGAAAGTGCCAACGGGTATGGAGGCACGAAGGTTATTTAAGGTGGGTTGGAGTTGTTCAAAATATGAGAGAGAACTGATAGAAAAATTTCGATGTTAGAACCTCTAAAATCTCTTGTTCTCTAAAATCTCTCATGCTCAAAATTGTGTATCAAAGAGAGTCACTTATATTGCGAAACAGCAAGAAGCTGCTGGAGAGACTTTATGCTAAAGAAGTCTAGTTCATGAATTGTAATAGCTCTCATTTGCTATATAGTGATTACAGCCAATTGGCTACCAGCGTGGAGAGTGGACGTAGGCTTACAATAAACCGAAACACTATAATCCTTGTGTCTACTTTCTCTTACCTTACTCTATTTATTTTATGGATGCATGATTTAATTATTTTTGATGTGATTTTCATATTAAAGTTCATTTCGCGAAAGAATTGAGAAAGAATTGTATAAACACCTATTCATCCCCTATAGGTGTATTCACTAGCCTCTATCATACCAAACACGTCCTTACACACTCTTTGAGAGAATTGAGTGGAAAGAACCATGTCTTAGGGCATAGGATTCATTCACAGTGAGTACATGATTTGAAATGATAAAGGCATTTCATTTCCCAATCCCATACACTATTGATATCCCTTGCAAGCCACTTTGAGCCAAATAGCGAGCACTTTCAAAATAACCCTGTCAAGAACAACCCCACATTGGGGCAAAATAGGGGGTCTTGGTTGAAAATTGTGGAGCAAAAGATTAAGAAAGATTTTATTGCTTTCACTTGCATCAATCTTCTTGTATTAGCTTCAGGTGATTTCTTATCGAAACTCGAAGTGTCCCGAAATGAAGAAGAGCGTTCCGTTCACTACTACAAACACAATTACCCTTTGCTTAGCCAATTTGAGACTTATACATTTTCTTTTATAACCTCAAGTGATGATTATCTCCCTACACTGGGGCAAGGCACATGATTTACCAACAAAATTGAGAATATTAGTCATGCCACTCGAGAGTTCTAGATACTCAAAAGAGAATGAAAACTAGGGGGCATGAAAAAGTAGTGTGCCTGGTAAAAGCAAAGCCAATGCCCATAAAAAAAAATGCAAAGAAAAACAAGAATGCAAAAAAGAGCGAAATCCATGATCATGCAAAAGATCATTCGTTGAAAAACAAAAGAAATGTCATGCAAGAGAAAACATGCATTGCAAGCAATTTCATTAGAACAAAAAGCGAAGCTCTCTTGAGACAAGACAAACTACCCAAAGGACTCTTGAGATAGGTTAAATTTCAAGAGTCTAATTTTTGAGAAGTCGTGTGATGGTAATGATGCCAAGATAATCACTCACTTTTTAAACTTTTGATATCTGAAAGTTTTTCAAGCCTTTCTAAGCCTCACCGACCCAACACTACAACCCTTATCTGAAGTTTCTTCCGATTGGGATGGTTCGAGTTGAAATGAGAATATCACATAGGAGCTACTGCTAGAAGGAGTGGAAGCAATCCTATCTTATCTTATCTTCAAGGTTCTTGACTTGTAAACCCGATGAAGATAAAGATTGAATATTCATTTCTTGGCCTCAAAGTACATACCCTTTGTGTAAGCCCATGACCAAGCCATTATTACAGTCCCTTCAAAAGACCTTTTGATCAATGGATTGTGCTCACTATAAACGTTTCCGAAAGCCTTAGACATAGGTTGAATGAGACTTCTCTAGTGAGATTTAAATAAGTTTCTCATATCAATGGTTGGAAACAATAGCCATTTTTGAGAGCTAGTGTGAAAGACCTCTTTTGATTAGGATATTTTCACTTGGCATATTTGACTTAACCCTTAGATGGTTAATCAGATCTCATTTTGTTAAAATATTCTCTAAAAGGATTTGACAATCAATATGACTTTGCAAAATTGATTCTCCAGCAATTGAGACAATCGCATCCGGTCGAAGCCCGTTATTACACGGTAAGACCTTTCTCCAAGTCGAAACCCGTTTTTACACGGTGAGACTATCACATCATGTCAAAGCCCGTTATTACACGGTAAGACCTTTCTCCCAGTCGAAACCCATTTTTACACGGTGAGACTATTACATCCTGTCGAAGCCCATTATTACACAGTAAGACCTTTCTCCCAGTCGAAACCCGTTTTTACACAGTGAGATTATCACATCCGGTCAAAACCCGTTTTTACACGGTGAGACCTTCCTCCCAGTTGAAACCCGTTTTTACACGGTGAGACTATCACATCCAGTCGAAACCCGTTTTTACATGGAGAGACTTTCCTCCCGGTCAAAACCCGTTTTTACACGGTGAGACCTTCCTTTTTCCAGTCTAAATCATATGGTTTGTGGGTCCATCCTTAAACCACTCAGTTCTAGGTTATTTTAAAACCTTGTCTTTGAGTTCTAGTTGATCCTTAAACTTCGTCTTTAGGTTAGTGGTTATCCTTAAACCATTCACTTCTCATTTAGTGATTTTTATTTCTTTCATTCCATCCCACGAGAGAGAGAGAGAGAGAGAGAGAGAGAGAGAGAATGAATAAACCCCAACAAAAGTTCAGATATCCTGATAAGCAAAAGTAAGTGTCAAGTAGGTCCATAATTGAATGTCTTTTCTTTTGTCTTCCTATATCTCCAAAATAGGGTTGACTAAAATTTCAGGTATAAATTTTATCTTTGAGTGGAACCTCTGCGAAATCCCACACAAAGAGGGGCAGTTGTTGACACCTAAAATTTTGCCGACATTTTAATATCCATTTAGTTTTTTTTTTTTTTTTTTAAAAAGGAGAGAAGAAGAAAAAGAAAAGAAAAGAAAAGAAAGAAAATGAAAGGAAAGAAGAAAAAAAGAGATAAAAAGCAAAAAAAAATGATATAAAATAGAAAAAATGAGAAGAAAAGAAAAAAAAAAAAAAAGAAAGAAGAGAAAAGAAGAAAAATGAAAATAAAAAGAATAAAAAAGGGAAAATATAAAAAGGAAGGGAGGGTCTCTCGAGAAAATGAACTCTCTCTCTCCTTGAGGGGCTCTCTCGAGAAAATGAACTCTCTCTCTCCCTGAGGGATTTTCTCTCTCTGGACAACCGATTCCCTCTAGAGATCGAACAGACTCTCTCTCTCTCTCTCTTTGAGGGGGCTTTTGGGGCTGGCTTTCTCTCTATTTCATCGATCTCCGCCGCGAAGATCGAACCGGAGCATCCACATCGACGACCGATGTCGACCGATTCTTCCTGTGTCGCCGGCGAGGCAGCGGGGGAACACGAGGAACCCTAGGGCGGTGACAGACGATCGAAGACTTGGAGCCCAATTGACACTCGCGAGCTATTTCTCCCTCTCGGATCTGGTTTTCGGGGGGATCTCAATCATGGGAGGTTTCACAGTTCGGTCTTAGGAGTTTCAGGTTATCATCGGAGGCTCAATCGTTCTCTCGATCGGAGGTGCGGGAGCTCGCCGGATCAGTCTCTCTCTCGATTGCTCATTCTCTCTCTAGATCTAGGGTTCCGATTCAACTCCAAGGATTGAGCTCCGAGACTGATCGATGACATCGGTCGCGGTGACGACGACAACAACAACAGTGAGTTCTCTGCCCGCTCGATCCTCAGTTTTCTGGTACAGAGGCTCACCGGACCCTAATCTCCTTGAATCAAACTCACCAGATCGGTGAGCTCTCTTTCTATCCTTCTCGATCCGTTAGGGTTTTCGATTTCTATTCTCTCGTTGAATCCGTTCGGGTCGTGGATTTTGATCTCTCTCTCTCTCTCTCTTTTCTCTCGATCGCTCTCTCTGGTGATCTTGCTTTGGGTTGGATTTGACGCCCTCGTCGCGGACCGTGTCCTTCCAAAGCTCGAGGTACAGGGGTCCAGACCCACTCCGAGTTTGGAGGTCTCAGCTCAGTTCCAAAGGTGACTCCCCTGCGGGTTTGGAGCTCAAATTCGAAGCCGACCAACAACGGCGGTGATAGTAGCGACGTTGGCAACAACGGTGACGTCGACAACGGCTTCCAATCGTTTCTTTGTTCCGTTTGCCCGATTATTCACTGTGGTTCAGTGATCTCCCCTTCCCGGCGGTACGTACTAGTGAGTGAACTAATCACCCTCTCTAGTTCTACGTGAATCGACGTTCTCGACATGCTTGATCTGTCCCTTTTCATTTTCGCTGTTAGTTGTCTTCTGTAGTGTATCTAGTTACATATGTCAAGATATATGCAACTTGTGAAATGATCTGTTGAGAAGTGCTCTGCTGATAAATGACAAAAAAAAAAAGTCTATGAGTGGAGGTTCTGTTTTGAGTATATTTTTGCTCTATTGTAGTTTTATTTCTTTTTCTCTCTATTTCTCTCTCTTGGATTGTTCTCTATGGCTCAATCGCTTTATCTTGCCATGATCTGTCGCATTTTTTCTCTCAGCTCTATCTTTGGTTTGATTGGATAACATCTTCGCTATTGACCTATTTGTATCTCCTATACCAACATTTAGAAGAATCATTAGAAATCAATCAACAGAACAATTCTCTGGGCTGCCTCATATATATGCTCTCTTGAATTGTTTGCTTTGCACATGGTATGGCACGTTGCTAATATCGAGTAATAACATGCTGATCATGATGGTGAACTCCACGAGTATATTTTTTTAGTTAGCAATACATAATTCTCTATGTGACATATATAGGTAAATAGAAAAAGGTTGCTGGCCCTTTTGCATCTGACCTTTCCTAATGTAGATACTCTGGCAGCAGATTTTAATGGTCATAACTTTTGATTTAGTCTGCCATTCATATTGTGTTTGAATGCTTTTTTAAGCAAATGATGATGTTGGGATTTTGCCCTTGGTTATTTTTGGTAGTTTTGCAATTGTAGTAGTTACAAGCTTACATATACCAGATGCTGACCATCTCTTGATATCCCATGATTGGGTGTCTTCTGTTGCTGTATTGTGTTAAACTCTTCCTGCTTATCCTTCTCTTGTGATGCACATGATAGAAATCTATCATAAAATGAAATTCAGAACCCCCGTTGTTCCCTTATCAAAGTTGATCTCTTGTCTTTCTTCTATGATTTTCTTCTTAAAGATTCTAAGATTGGGTCCTTAACAAAAGTTGTTCGTCTTCCTTTTGTTCGCACTATGGTAAAATTTCATATTCTTCAGATTTTCTTTTTAGATCAAATCACTATTAATGTGTCATGACATCTTGATATTTTGCTGCATTTCTAACACAGTATTGTGCATTCTTGAATTTTCATAAACTTCTATATAGCTCACACCAGGATTCGCTTATCTGCAAATGATGATGTATTAGGATGTTAGAATGGCCTTAGGTTAGCATTGATTGAGCTTGATTGTTTGAATATGCTTGTTCTACAAAAATCACATGTCTCTGTGATAGATCTGAGAAATGCTGTGCTATAAACTTGTTATTATTATTTTTTTTTTTTTTGTGTTCGATGTCTTCACGAGAGTTGAAGACGACTCAAAGACCTTTCCAACAACCCATAGAACGTTCTGATCTAGTGTCATTTACTTCCTAAAAACAACTCCGCATTTAGCACCAGTTTCTGGAAAATTGTTGTGTTCTGAATTGCTCTCTGTTTCGGATAACCTTCTGTGCAAATAGTTTGATATCAGCTTGTAAAGGTGGTTTTCTATGTTCAAAGTCTTCATGAACGGTGTAGTATACTTCATGAGCTTTTCAACGATATAAATTTTGCACCGATTGGCATCCATTTTTCCTATCAATTTCATGTCCGAAGTTCTACTATATTCTATGATATTGATGTAATCTGTATTTTGGACAACCTGGTATGTTTCACAATTTTGTGTGCAATTTTGTTGATTGAATTGGACTAGGGTATCTGCATGAGATTTAACACTAACATTCAGGTATGGTTACAAAAAAAAAAAAAATTTAGAATTTTCTCAAATCATATAGATAGGATTAATCACAATCGATTCTGGTTTGTGCTATTGTTTCTATTACTAATCTGACCTCCAAGATGAATGTCTTCGATTGAGCTAATTAATGAACCAATTTGTAGAAGATGCCTTCTAGACATACTTAGAGCATATCATAAGCTTCACGATGATGTATGGCATGCGTCATTCGAGGATCATTTACTATGTAAAAACTATGCATCAAGTCGATATGTCGCAACTGAAATTGTCATGCGTTTTGCCCCTTGATGAGTTTGTAGCTGTAAGTAGACCGCATAGTTTGTTTTGTTTCTTTTAGCTGATTTGATCACTTGTATAAATATCTTCACCTGAGCTGAGAAATGAACTTTAATAAGCTTGATGCCGCATAGAACTTGACTTAGGGACTTCGTGACTTTAGTCACCATTTGTGAACATAAAAAATGTCTTGCTTTTGATCGTTTTGATACGTGATGATTGTTTCTTTCACTTTTATGCACCTAGTTATAGATTTCTTAGATTAGGTTTAGAATAGGATTTTGAACATGGATAAAGCATGAAGATGGTGGAGGTCGATGTCCGCTCCGACCATTATTATGTAGTGCTCATTTTCCCGACATATGTCTCAGGTTACTTGTGTTGTATAAAACCTGACGAGTTGCGGGTCTTCTCTTTTTCTCTCGTTTTTCTTAATTGCGCTCTCTTTCATATTTTTTAGGATTACATGATTAGGTTTACTGCTTTTTCTTGATTGTTTACTTCCTGTCTTTCAATTTCAATTTAATTGATTGTTTTTTTTTCATTTTTTTTAGAAATAGAATAGAATGAAAGTAATCCACCACGCATGGTCACTTAGTATAAAATTGATGATCCTGAAAAGGTAAAAAGAATTGCATGGACATAATAGACAAAAACACAACATACTGTTTAGGTACCGAAAGGGCATTAATAAAAATATTAGCGTAACCCAAGTCCCCAAACCTAGATATCTGGTTGCGTAGGAATCGAGGGAATTCTCCCGACCCTCGATTGGGTTTTCTAGCCGAGCCCCAAAAATAAGGCTAGTGGCGACTCCTATATATTTCTTAGGTTGTTAAACAACTAGATCATATAAAAAAAAACTCCTCGCGCAGGATATGAGCTTCGGAGAGCTCGTGATCTTGTGAGGGAACTCACATGATCGAATATCCCTAATAACCTTTTCTCCCCACGAGGGGTAGGTCGCACACTGTTCACATGCACTGTTCACTCGATAATGAAAAGTGGTTTAATTTCATGTATATTGATTCTATGAAGTGAATGGATGTGTAAATGCATGGGCATCCGCATGAATTGGGTGATGTTTTGTATAATTGTACGGTGATTGGGAACTGTTGGCATTTAATAAGAAAATACTGGGTGTCAGGTTTTGGACGCCGAAAGTGTTTTTAAATACCACATCAAACTGTGGGATTTTAAAAGAGATGACACAAATTTTCTAGTTCAATTTGACCGTGTCCCCACACACGATTATTTTACCATACATTTCTAATATAAAGAAAATAGGCCGGGATCCCCATTTTAATTGAAGTATTTGAGTGCAATGCACGGTGTCCTAGGTCGAAATTGAATGAATGCATAAATGATATGAGATGCCGTCATGAGCCTTTGGGGCCAGACGATGCTCCATCAGGAATGCCCCACGTCAACGGATGCCGGTTGCAGTGGATGCTGGGCCGATGCTCCTTCGGGAATGCCCCACGTCAACGGATGCCGGTCGCAATGGAGGCTGGACCAATGCTCCTATATGGAATGCCGTCTAGATGTAGACATTGCCGTGCTTGATGGTGCAAGACGATGCCCGGTTATGCCGGAAAACTGTTATCTGTTGCATTGATTGGGCTGGGATGAGGGATGGCGGTGCGTCCGCGCCTCTACCCCAGATAACGTATTCGTGTGGCAATGGCCAGGTGAGATCGCTTGTCACGTGATTCGTATGTGATTGATGAACTGCATCATCTAATGGCCATGTGCGTTGTGTGTATCGTGCTGAGTTATGATGTGTAGGGTATGGCATACCAGGTAAGGTTGCATGTGAACCGATTATTGATTGGTGATTGTTAATCTTTGGTTTGTTTGTGGAATGGTTCTAAAGAGATACCTCGAGTTGAGTTGGTGTACTAATCGGGGGATTAGGGGAAGAACTCGCTGAGATTTACATCTCACTGGTTATTGAATAACCATTTTCAGGTCCCCAGTGTGAGGAACCCAGAGCTTGAAGCGGAAGGGTCAGGAGCATAGGTGGCTTAGTAGTCCTTTGTGAGATAGACATTCTATATAAGCTTGAGGTGTTTATGAAAGTGTATTTGATTTAAACTGATTGTCCTACTTTTCTATCCCATGTTTGTTGTTGTCAGGGGATTAGTTAATTCACTTCCGCATGTGCAATAAAAAGAAAAGGGTCAGCGACGAGTCCTGGGAATGTCGCAAAAATTCTATCAACCACCGAGGGATGTGCGCGCGCTCGAGGTTCGGGGCGTGACATCCCCATTTAGTGGTATCAAAGCAAGGTTAGAATTTGGAGTGATAAGGTGCGAAGGGTTTTGGGATAGTTAGTAGGAAAGAATTTTTCCTTATGTAGACGCCTGTGATTGGCTAGCTTATTGGTAGTTGTTTGTGTGGGTCATTCAATTTTCCCTAATTCGGTGTGGAATTAGGAGGCAGGTTTTGTAGAGATCCTGTAGGATGAGTGATTCGGATCAGAAGACTCCTAAGAGGAGGTCTGTCCCGTCTGTCACTCGGGATAGGATGCTGACTAGGGTCGGTACCCAAGGTAGAGCACAGGCTTTAGCCAGCGCAAGTGAGAGAGTACCGCCTCAGGCTGGTACTGGTGTAGCAGCACTTGACGATCCTAGATTAGATAGGATTGTGTAGGCGCTTGAGTCTTTGGAAATTTTGATGGGACAGCAAGTTTAGAATCAAGCTACCGCTGTCGCTGCTACAACCGCACCTACTGAAGTACAACCTGGGATTGTGATCGCTAGGAGACTGATGCACAAGCTGGTAGAACAGTTCCTAAGACTTAAGTCACCGAGGTTCAGTGATGTGGGCGACCCTTTGGTTAAGGGATGTTGAGGAGACCTTCACCGTGTTGAGGTGTTCAGAGAAAGATTGAGTACTTCTGGGGGCTTATCAACTTCAAGGTAACGCCTGTACGTGGTGGAAAGCCACTCAAGGAAGAGTGTTCCCGGAAGGCATAGCTCAAACTTGGGGTGCCTTTTGTAAGGCTTTCAATGGAAAGTCCTTCTTAGACAATACGAGAGAGTTCAAGATGACAGAGTTCCAACGGCTTCACCAGAATGAGATGTCTGTAGATCAGTATGAGACAAAGTTTGTAGAGTTGTCTAAGTATGCACTGAGACTAATTGATGACTCAGTAGGTGGGACAAAGAGGTTTTTAGACGATTTAAAACTGGACATTGAAAGTCAGTTGATGCCTCTGAACCTGAAGGATAAGCAAGCTTAGGATAGTGCATTACTAGGATAGGTGACCTCCTAGGATAGTGCCTAACCATGCGCCAAAGGGTAAAACCGCGAGGCTTGGTATGGGACGGGCCAAAGTGGACAATGCCTCTGTGAGTTAGTCCCTATAGAAACGGGACCCCTTCAGTAGATGTGTAGCTCAGGGACGAACCAGGCAAGGGCTGGTAGGCCTGTAACGACCCGGTCCGATGAGGGCGGGGAGTGATTGCCGAGACTAAAGAGCCTAGACAATGAGCGGCTTCTGGCAGGCTTCTAGGATGGCGAAGGGGGCAAGAATGAACCGAGCCATGCACCGAACAGGAGGGGTAGTGTTTCTGGGACAATTTATCAGAGTGGCGCAACGAAAGTATCATTAAGCTTGTAGAACTTCGGTTTAGTGGAATGAGGTTGCAGAAAGGAGAAGCATCTTGCTATAATGGATTGTTATTGTGAAGCAATTCAGTTTAACCTGGTGGCGAGAGGTAGTTTCGAATTTATTGAAAATCAAGGAGGACCCTCAATTACTTTGATTTCATTTGTTGAGGCAACCTGGTGACTAGATGGGAGTTGCCAAGGTTAGTTGGCAATCGTAGTTGACACGACAGTTGAAGAGTTAAAGATCAAAGATATTGTTGTGGACCCAAGCAAGATTGAAGCAGTAAGTAATTGGCCGAGACCGACTACAATGACAGAGATCAGAAGTTTTCTCGGTTTAGCAAGGTATTACAGACGGTTTGTAGAAGGGTTTTCTGCGTTAGCGTCACCGTTGACTCGACTTCTAAAGAAGGAAGGAAAAAAAAAAAATTGTATGGACAAGTGAATGCGAGTATAGTTTTTAAGAGTTTAAGGAAAAGCTGACTACCGCACCTGTGCTGACCATACCATCTTGTCATGGAAGATACGAGTTCTGCAGTGATGCGTTGTTTAGAGGACTAGGTTGCGTGTTAATGCAGCATGGTAGAGTTGTTGCATACACGTCTTGTCAGTTGAGACCTCATGGATTGAATTATCCGACACATGACTTAGAACTCGCAGCAATCATTTTTTCTCTGAACATTTGGAGACATTATTTGTGTGGAGAAAGATTCAGATCTTCACGGACCATCAGAGTCTCAAGTATTTATTTTCTTAGAAGAAATTGAATATGAGACAACGTCGCTAGATGGAACTTCTGAAGGACTATGATTGTGATATTTTGTATCACCCAGGAAAAGCGAATAAAGTCGTCGATACGCTGAGTCGGAAGTCTTCAGTTGCCCAAATGGTAATCAAGGAATGGACTTTGATCGAGAAGGTTAGAGATTTGGATTTCAAGTTTGAGGTACGCCACCTTTCAAATCTTATGGCCACCCTTAGAATTGAACTAGAACTACAAATGAGGATTAAGACACTTCAGTGGACCGACCTAGAGATCCAGAAAATTGTACAGGAGGAGGTAGAAAAGAGAAAATCATATTTTCACATTTTAAAAGACAGAACGTTGAGATTCAAAGGACGATCGCGTGTACCTGATGATGCAGAACTTAAGGGGGAAATCATATCAGAAGCACATCATAGCAGTTACAACATACATCCTAGCAGTACGAAGATGTATCGGAATTTGAGTCAACACTATTGGTGGTCCAGTATGAAACAGACATAGCTAAGCATGTCGCCATGTGTTTGACGTGTCAGCAAGTAAAGGCTCAACACTGTAAACCGGGAGGACTTTTACAACCTCTCAAGATTCTTGAATGGAAATGTGAGCATATCATAATGGATTTTGTGACAGGCTTACCGAGAAGTCAAAGGGGTAATGATTCTATTTGGATAGTGGTCAACAGACTAACGAAGTCAGGTTACTTCATCACAGCACGAAAAGACTTGGACTTGGATAGGCATGCAGAGTTGTATGTACGCCAAATTGTTCGTCTGCAGGGAGTGTCAGTGACGATTACGTCAGACCGAGACCCGAGGTTTACAGCTACTTTTGGAAAATTTGCAGAATGCCTTAGGAACGAAGCTGCAGTACATTACGGCCTATCATCCTCAGACAGATGACCAGTCTGAGAGGACGATCCAAATCCTCGAAGACATGCTGCGGGCTTGTGTGTTAAATCGCAAAGGAAGTTGGGAGGAACAACTTCATCTCGTCGAGTTCACCTACAACAACAGCTACCAGCAGAGCATTCAGATGGCTCCTTTTGAAGCGTTGTATGGCAAAGTGTGCAGAATGCTGGTATGTTGGGATGAAGTCGGGGAACAAAAGGTCACAGGCCTAGAGTTAGTCTAGCAGCTAATGGATGACGTCATAGTTATCATAAGCAAATTAAAGACTACTCAAAACCGCCAGAAAAGCTACGTCGATAAGCGCCGAAAACCATTGGAATTCCAAGTCAGTGAAAACGTGTTTTTGAAAGTATCACAAATGAGGGGTACTTCACGCTTCGGTAGGAAAGGGAAACTAAGTCTAAGGTACGTAGGTCCCTTTGAAATCTTGAAATTTGAGTCTTCTGAGGGATGAATAGATGTGAATTTCGTCAATGCATTGTTGGTTGATCTCACTCGGAATTGATCACTCCTGAGATACTAACCATGAGAGGAAATGCTAATGAGGACAGAACTCGTACGACTAAAGAACTTGACCTGGGAAAACGACTTGACCGTGAGACTTGCGTGAGGACAATCCTGTAGATAGGCAGGCCGATTTCAAGGACGACTAAAAGTCGATTCATAGACAGAACATAATGGAACGACGGGTGATTCCGTTTACTATTATTGAATCCACGAACGACCCTAGGTCGATCCTTAGTAATCTTGTACTTTGAAATAAGAATCTATCCTACGCAACTCCACGTAGTCAAGGACCTCCATGCGTCAAGATGTCTTGAACGTGGTTGGCACGAGTCGGTCACGCGTGAATCCTCAAAGCCACCTGTTAGTCTAAGTTGTACCCAAAATGGCATTAGGGCGAAATTCACATGGCATGAGGACTAAAGATTGGACTTTGAATTATCAGGAATGTTTGGGACAGAAGAAGCTACTTGGAGAAGCGAAGAATCGATGAGATAACAATACCCCAACCATTTGGAAGGAGAATTTTAACGGCTTAAATTTCGAGGACGAAATTTTTGTAAGAGGGAAAGAGTTGTGACATCCCAAAATTTCGGAAAAAGAGATTATCGGATGAAAAATCAAAGATTGGAAGAAAAAGAAAAATGATAACAATATTATTATTATTTTTCTTTCTCTTTCCTCATTCCTCTCCTTCCCCAACGTTCGCCCCACTCCCCACGTATTTCTCTCTCCCTCACGTTTTTCTTCCCCCTCTTTCCACGCAATTTCCTTCCCCCTCTATTTTCTTCTCTCTTTCTTCTTTTTCTCCCTCTCTCTCCCACTTTTCCACCCCCTCATTTACGGTAACTTCTTCTACTGCAATTTCCCCTCAACTTCCTCCCATTACTTTATTGTTTTTGCCCCAAGCCAGCCACCATCTTGCGCCATGGCTGTGGGCCATCACTGTCCGCAAGCCGCCATCCACCGCCGAAGAGCCGCACCATCCATCCGCGAGCCGTCCGCCCGCCATTCGTGCTAAATCAGAAAACACCACCGCCGAGACCCACATTTGCCGAGTGCCTCCGTGACATTCTGGATGTAACCGTACGTAGCCCTCGCCACCACCATCGCGCTCATGTCGTCGGAATTGTCGTCGGGTGAGTTTAGCTCCTAATCCTTTGATTAGTGCCTAAACTTGCTTAGGAGGTTGATTTGGACTTAAGGATGGTTTAGGTTAGCTTAAATATGAATTAGTGATAGTCTATAATAGTTATATTAGTATTAGAATGGGTTAATGTTAGTCTAAAGATTTGCTCCGTTGAGGATGATTTGGTTGAAAACAATGGCTGTTCTTCAAAACTGGTTTCTGGACACTTGCGGTTTGTAATTTTTGTAGATTGAAATTAGTCGTGAATTTGAAGCTGACATCTTCCAGAGAAATTTTTTACACATCCTAAGATACAACATATATTTTTTTAAAGATTTTTGGGGACTCATAAGCAGGAGATATTAGCTCTGCCACTTTCGAACAGAATTGCAGTTTTCGCTGGAACTGGTGACCTTTTAGAATTCTATGGGTTTTTATCAACTCTTGGGGACCGAATTTCAAAATTTTTTCTTCACAAAAGTTTTTTGTTACATATTTTAGTTTAATATACTCAAATTTCAGATCAACGGACATGTTTAAGACCTCGAACCAAACTGATTTCAGAAAACTGACTTTCTGAGAACGGACCTAATTTTGGTGCTGGATTGAGGGAATTACTGGGCCGAATCGAGAAGGATCTGGATCTCGGTGTCTTCATAAAAAATGTTTTTTTATGTGTCCTTTACAACATATTCAAATTTGGGAATTTTCTGAGCTAGATTGGTTAGGTTTCTGGATTTAAATTTGGAGATGCGCGAAAGCCCAGTTTCTGTAAATTAGAACTAATTTTAGTTTAATGGTGTTCTTGATGCTTTTCTTTCTTTAATTAGTGTTTCTAATGACTTGTGGATTTAATTTATTATTTATTGAATTCAGGAATTTTACTGTTCACGACGCACTGTTCACGAGTTACTGTTCACGCGACACTGTTCACAAGTTACTTTTCACGCGCACTGTTCACGTGCACTGTTCACCCGATAACGAAAAGTGGTTTAATTTCATGTGTATTGATTCTATGAAGTGAATGGATGTGTAAATGCATGGGCATCCGCATGAATTGGGTGATGTTTTGTGCAATTGTATGGTGATTGGGAACTGTTGGCATTTAATAAGAAAATACCGGGTGTCAAGTTTTGGACGCTGAAAGTGTTTTTAAATACTATATCAAACTGTGGGATTTTAAAAGAGATGACACAAATTTTCTAGTTCGATTTGACTGTGTCCCCACACACGATTATTTTACCATGCATTTCTAATATAAAGAAAATAGGCCGGGATCACCATTTTAATTGAAGTATTTGAGTGCAATGCATGGTGTCCTAGGCCGAAATTGAATGAATGCATGAATGATATGAGATGCCGTCACAAGCCTTTGGGGCCGGACGATGCTCCTTCGGGAATGCCCCACGTCAACGAATGCCGATCGCAGTGAAGGTTAAACCGATGCTCCTATATGGAATGCCGTCTAGATGTAGACGTTGCCGTGCTCGATGGTGCGAGACGATGCCCGGTTATGCTAGAAGACTATTATTTGTTGCATTGATTGGGCTGGGATGAGGGATGGCAGTGCGTCCACGCCTCTACCCTAGACAACATATTCGTGTGGCAATGGCCAGGTGAGATCGCTTGTCACGTGATTCGTATGTGATTGATGAACTGCATCATCTAATGGCCATGTGCATTGTATGTATCGTGCTGAGTTATGATGTGTAGGTAAGGTTGAATGCGAATCGATTATTGATTGTTGATTGTTAATCTTTGGTTTGTTTGTGGGATGGTTCTGAAGAGATACCTCGAGTTGAGTTGGTGTACTAATCGGGGGATTAGAGGAAGAACTCGCTGAGATTTACATCTCATTGGTTATTGAATAACCATTTTCAGGTCCCCAGTGTGAAGAATCTGGAGCTTGAAGCGGAAGGGTCAGGAGCATAGGTGGCTTAGTAGTCCTTTGTGAGATAGACATTCTGTATAAGCTTGAGGTGTTTATGAAAGTGTATTTGATTTAAACTGATTGTCCTACTTTTCTATCCCATGTTTGTTGTTGTCAGGGGATTAGTTAATTCACTTCGACACATGCAATAAAAAGGAAAGGGCCGGCGACGAGTCCTGGGAATGTCGCAGAAATTCTATCGACCACCGAGGGATGTGCGCGCGCTCGAGGTTCAGGGCGTGACATGTCGTCTGTCTGAGCCACACATGATAAAGTTTTCAAGTGTGGCTCTGACCTTGAAAATGTCACTTGAATGCTGTTTTACCAACAGCGAACTCAGTTATAATTTCATCGATTGTTGCTTTTGCACATCATTTAGTAATCATTTCATGCGTTCATGGTCCAACATCGTGGCTACTTCCTGTTTCATAGAGCAACACACACAAAGAAGAGATTAATCAGCCAAACTGCCTCTCCTCTCTAATTTCCTCCTGAATCAGAAGTCAGTTTAGTACTGTATCAGCTGAATAACATCTATGGAATCCTGCCTTCCAATTCTTCTACACAGCTTGTGCTTCTTGTCCCACGTGTTGCAGATTAGCTATGCGCTGGACTCCATTTCAGCTGGCGAGAACATCACAGATGGTCAAACAATAGTCTCTGCCAGTGGAAAGTTTGAGCTAGGATTCTTCAGCCCTGGCAGCTCCAAGAACCGGTACGTGGGCATATGGTACAGGAAGATACCGGACAGGAGGGTGGTTTGGGTTGCAAACCGAGAGAATCCCTTGAATGACTCTTCAGGAGTGCTGAAGCTCACTCCTCAGGGTGTACTGACTCTCCTGAACCAGACCAATGGGGTCATTTGGTCCTGCAATGTGTCGAGATTGGCCCAGAATCCGATTGCACAGCTTTTGGATTCTGCCAATTTCGTTGTAAAAGAAGGAAATGACAATGAGTTGGATGATGCAATCTGGCAGAGTTTTGATCACCCTTGTGATTCGTTGCTGGCTGGCATGAAGTTTGGTATAGACCGAGCAAAAGGTCTGGACTGGTACTTGACCTCGTGGAAAAGCACAGACGACCCTTCACCAGGTGATTTCACATATAGGCTCGATTCTTCGGGTTATCCGCAGTACTTCCTTAGGAAAAGATCAGTAGTGGTGTACCGGTCAGGACCTTGGAATGGCATTCGATTTAGCGGGCTCCGTCAGTTAAGGCCTAATCCAGTTTTCATGTTCAGCTTCATCTCCAACAAAAATGAAATCTACTATTACTTCAACATTCCGAACAGCTCCATCACGTCAATATTGGTTTTAAAGGAGAATGGGATCGCTGAGCGCATCACTGCAATAGACCAGACACACGGTTGGATACAGTATACACCCTCACAAACTGATGACTGTGACATTTATGCATTCTGTGGAGCGAATGGGAATTGTAACATTGCTAGCTATCCAAAATGTGTGTGCTTGAAAGGGTTCGTGCCCAAATACCCAATCGACTGGGGATTTGGGAATTGGTCAAATGGGTGTGTCCGGAGGACAAAATTAGATTGCCAGGGAGGAGATGAGTTCCTGAAGAACACCCAAGTGAAATTGCCCGACACAAGGCTTTCGTGGTTCAACGAGAGCATGAACCTTCAAGAATGTGAACAGACGTGCTTGGGGAACTGCTCGTGCATGGCTTATTCAAATTTGGATATTAGAGGACAAGGAAGCGGTTGCTTGCTTTGGTTTGGTGACCTGATCGATATTAGACAGTTCAACGAGAACGGCCAGGATATTTATGTAAGAATGGCTGCGTCTGAAGTCGGTAAGTGTTCAAACATGAGTTACTTTCAACGTGATGACAAGAGGAAGAGATTAGCTTGAAAATAATTTTGATAGTTTTTTTAACTTTTATTGTTGAATTCATTGTGATATATATCAAGGTGGCAGTTCGAGTGGGAATACTGGCGCAAGGAAAAGAACGGGCATCATTGTCAGCATCGTGCTCACGGTGGTGTTTCTTCTCGTTATCACGGTTATTTACATGAAGTATAAGAAAGCTGGTAAAGTCATTTTTATCAGATAATTATGCTTTCAAGCAAAATGTTTATCTTGATTCGCAAGAGTCATTTTTTACTCTTGTTAGCATGTGTTTTAAATGTTGCTGCACCGCATCAATTGCAAAGTTTCATCAGATCGTCTTCCTTTAGAATTTTGAATGAAACAAGCGGCATGGAATGTTATGAATGAACCAAATGTTTGTTGCTGTGCATCTGTTTTGCGATTTTTATAGCTCAGTTGTGAGTTCTTTGCATTTAATGAAATTTACTCAATTTAATTTCGACTCGCAGGAAAAGTGCTTACTTTCTCCCGTCAAAGCCATAGTGAAGATCTAGAGTTACCTCTGTTCGACCTCACAACCATTGTAAATGCAACGAATAACTTCTCTGATGATAACAAACTTGGAGAGGGAGGCTTCGGAGCTGTCTATAAGGTTACCATTGTCAATTTTTTTGGAATTCTAAATCTGCCTATATATCCAAATTCTATAAATGAAATGAAGGAATAAAGAAAAACCTCTATTTATTAGGGTGTTCTGAAGAATGGCCAAGAAATTGCTGTGAAGAGGCTGTCAGAAAACTCTAGGCAGGGACAGGTCGAGTTCAAGAACGAAGTCGTCTACATCGCCAAACTTCAACACCGAAACCTGGTCAAGATTCTAGGATGCTGCATTGAACAAGATGAGAAGATGTTGATCTATGAGTTCTTGCCCAACCGGAGCTTGGATTGTTTCATTTTCGGTTTGCTTCGCTCAAGTCCCTACATTTTCATTGATTTTGTCGTAGAAAAGGAGTGAAGAAGCTTCCGTTTAATAACTCATGAGGCCTAAAATTTGGCAGATCAAGAGAAGGGTGTTTTACTGGATTGGTCTATGCGCTTCACTATCATCAACGGCATAGCCTCAGGTCTCCTATACCTTCACCGAGACTCAAGATTAAGAATAATTCATAGAGATCTGAAAGCTGAAAACATCCTGCTCGACAATGAGATGAATGCAAAGATATCAGACTTTGGTTTGGCAAGGAGTTTTGGAGGTAATGAGAGTGAAGCAAGTACCAAGAGAGTGGTGGGAACATTGTGAGTTCTCTTAACAAATGATCTCCGATTTTGGTCCATTTGCTTCAATAACTAATCATTCCTTTCAATGGCTTTTTCACATAGCGGTTACATGTCCCCGGAGTATGCCATCAATGGTTTTTATTCGGTAAAATCAGATGTCTTCAGTTTTGGTGTTTTAGTACTGGAAATCGTGAGTGGAAAAAGAAATCGAGGTTTCAATCATCCTGACAACCGTTTAAGCCTACTCGGATATGTAAGCATAAAGATTTATCAGATCTCTTTGTTTATATATCTTCAGTTGGTTTCTAGTCTTACTCTAGATGACTAGCACGATAATGCAGGCTTGGACACTGTTAAGAGATCAAAAGTTTATGGAGCTCATAGATCCGTCGATTGTATCCACATTCAACCCCGTGGAAGTTTTACGGTCCATCCATGTGGCTTTGTTGTGTGTTCAAAATAATCCACGCGATAGACCAGAGATGTCGTCTGTGGTTACGATGTTGAGCAGCGAGAGCACATTGCGTCAGCCAAAACAGCCTGGTTTTTTCGACGAGGCGTCTGTGTCCGAAGCAAGTTCTTCAAGCAACAGCAAGCATAACAACTATTCGGCTAACGAAGTAACTATTTCACAGTTACTGCCTCGATGATATATCTGTAATTTTGATTATGTTTATGTTGATCCCATATGAATACGGGAAGATCATGGCATAAGTACTGAGAGTCATCTCTTAATCTGGAATTGCAAGACATTACAGGGACATATGAAACATT
This sequence comes from Eucalyptus erythrocorys, assembly GCA_014182555.1. NCBI lineage: Eukaryota > Viridiplantae > Streptophyta > Magnoliopsida > Myrtales > Myrtaceae > Eucalyptus > Eucalyptus erythrocorys. The sequence continues at coordinate 10,061,838 of CM024603.1, forward strand.
GCACCTTTTGTTCTCCAAATTTTGCTGGACTTCGGTCAGAAAGCGAAGAGTGTGTACATGAACCACAATAGAGTGAAAATTTCAGGGTCTTTTTTTGTTTTGATTTTCTAGCCAAAAAACCCTAGAACACCTTAGTGTGAAAACCCGTGACTTAATGAAGTAAATTCTTTTTTTTTTTTTTTTTTTCAAAAGAATTCTTGATGTTTCAATGTCTGCTTCATTTTGAATCGACGAAATCATACTTTAAGGAATAAGTAGCCAAAACTACAACCTAGATAAGTAATCAGTACTAAAACCTTTGCTCTGTCAAATTCTGTACAGTGATGTTTCTTCTATTCTACAATGCGAAAATAATCATGTCTTTCCAATGACAGCCTGCATTATGGCGACATGAACAAGTTCAGATGCAACTAAAACGGGGGAAAAGGAAAAGTAATTGACTTCCCAAAAGTGTTGGCTATAAATGAAAGATTCTCGTATCATCTTAAAAGCCATTTTTCGGACAGGAACATAATAACTGAAAACTAACGCAGGATAGAGTGTTGAATTCGTTGATATGTTCAGCAACCAACCAACGTACCTCCGCCCATCTTTAAATGAAACAAACTAACACCAGTTGATCTCTTGTTTTCCATGATAATTGGTATTAAAACCAAGCTTGGCTGAGTTGAAGGAAATCAATGGTGATGGAAAAAGGAAAAGTTAAAAATGACAGATTTGCACGAAGGATTTTGATTTCTCTAAGGTGCAAATTGAGGATTATCTTTACCAAAGGAATTTACACAGGCCCTACTGGGAAGAAGTAAGCTAAAGTAAAGTTGATTGGAATTGATGGATAGACAAGAGTTGGGTGTTATTAAGCCGTTCACATTCACAATACTCATGCTAAAATAGAAGCCGCGTGTTCACCAAATTCTCTTCTATAAATGTCGCCACTCATAGTCAAATCGTGAACTTCATCAAACGTCAAACTTATTGACCTGGAGGAATTACTAATAGTAATAACAATGGTATTTCAACTATCGAGCAATGAGAATAATAAAATCAAAGCACATACCTCTAAAATCAATTATCTAACAACAACATTGAATTCATTGAAATGTTTGGCAAGTGACTCACCTTTGTCAAGTTTTAAGTAAAACAAATGTCACATCAAATAGATCTTATTAATGGTAGAGGTCTTCCCATATATGTTCGATGGGAGAATCATCAATCTAGTATTGGTACTCTCCTTCATGATATTAACTACGATGTTACAGGTCAGCTCGCATAGCCATCATTTGAGCCTCCAACAATTATTCCAATAATTATATATTTGATTTCACCTATGGACGAGTATGCAAGCATACATTTCATGCTTGTTTGAGTAATAGCAATGAGATTCCCCAATATCATTCTAAGAATAGCTTGGATTTCTAAAAGAAGATGCAATTCGTTTGATGAGAAATAAAAAGGAATATTGAAAATTCGAGTGGCTAAAGCTAAAGCAGCTACTTTCGAAGTAATAGAAAGAAAAGCAATGACTAGAGTAAGAGAGTTGGAGTCGAAAAGAGGATTCCTCACTTTTTTCTCTCATTCAAAATCGTGTATAAGACTTTCATCTCGCATAGCTCCTAAGTAATAAAAGAAAGAACTCATCTTCTTTCTTTTTTGATTACCTTCATGGTAGCTGTATAGATGAATAAAGGCAAGCCACTATAACTGAACCAGACCTATTCTCAATATAGGCGGCAAGGCTGAATAGTAAAGGGGACGAGCTGACTGATGAGAGCCATTTTCTTTTTCTAAAGGCTAAAAAAAAGGCTCTCATGTTTCTTCTAACATGACTAGCTACATACAAGTATAGCCAAATCAAGATGAGATGGGGCAGACAGTCAGAGGCTGCAGCTGGACTACCATTGGAAAGCCCCACCCCAATAGCTAACATAGAAAGAGATTCCCAAATAGCAATAATCTCTATATGAATCTCTTTACGATCGGGCCACGCCAATCGAGCCACCACTTGGGACGGGAATGGCTCAGCCCACATGCATCATTTGATGAAAGCACTCTAGTCCAGTCGCCTCCTCGAAGTGGCTTGTCAACCACACTTTCCCTCCCTTAAAAGAATGCTCCTCACCAAATGCCCTTCCTTGGGTTGAGGCAAGACAATTAGTAGTTCACTTCAGGATTCCACCCCCTCGAGAGCAGGATGCCAATCGAGATAGAGCTAGGAGCCAACCTATACTTTCTTGGGGTTTGCCTTGCCCCAACATTGAAATAAAAGGCCAGCGTCGAAAAGGAATCAGCCCAGCCTCTTCAAGAAAGCTTTGCTTGGTAGGCGCTACCTACTCACTTGGACAATGCCCTGAACACGAAAGTGTGTAATTTTGCCCCCTTCTACCATGCTGAGTCATAGGCAACGCCTCGGAAAGCACGGATGAGCCACATGCAGGGAAACTTGCACGTGAGGTTCTACCAGAATTCTGCATGTGCTTTCGGAGGCCCCCACTCATTCAACCACTTGGTTATGATTGCAGCCATTCCCCGAAAAGGGAGAGACAAGGGAATCGTCCGCTTCCGTTCATGTGAAGAACCGAATATCCTTAGGTCTAGCTGAATAACCTCGACCGCTTGCTATATCCAACAAATTCCAACCAGTTTTACTTTGGTGTCTTCCCAAGCTGGGGTAAGTGTAGATCCCTTTGACAAAGATATTCATCTGCCTGTATCTTTTAGAAATTAAAATCTTTCTCATCAAATTTATTGATTTTCATTTTTCCTTCTTCCATCGCCATTAATTTGCTTTAGCTCAGCCAAACCTAACTCTAATACTAATTGTTGCAAAAGACAAGCGATCAAACAATAGAATAAACCGAAAAAAAAAATAAATCAATTACTAGATTAATGTGATCCGGTCAGTGTGACCTATATCCACATAGAGAGCAATATAAAATTTCACTACAAATCAAGCAATATAATAGTATGAGTGTATTCACTCAAGATAGAACTATGTCGCATCTTATTGGGCCTCAAATTGTCAATTTCTTTGAGTAGTACCAAACTTATTGTGAATATAGATCGGCAAGCAGCCATTTCTCTACTTTAGAAATTAACTTCATTGCTTCATTTTGAAGACAGACTCATTTCTCCAATTGAAAGTATGCTTAGTATTTTCAATAGACCAAGATTCTCCATAATTTCAAGGAGGGAAATGCATGTGTAGATTAGCTAGCAAAGTGGGTTATCCAATCCCGCAATGATGATGATTATGTATTAGATAGGCTACTAATAGATATGCTTCCTTTTTTCTTAGGGGATCAAATTGGATTGTGTTTTATTAAGAGAGTGACTATGTAATTTATAAGCTCTGTCCCTTTATTTATATGAAAAGAAAAAAGAAAAAAAAAAACGAGTGTCCACTCAAATTCATTAAAATGAAAACGCCACATACATTCATGAATTTTCTGTAAGAAAATCAGCCATCCAATACCCATATATATAATTTAGAATATGTAAGATTGAATCGAAAATTCATACTTAGTTTAGCTAATCACTGTGGTTGAATCAATTGACACAAATGAAATCGTTCGAGTCTCATACTAGGTGTTTCTCTCCTTCTTCTCTCTTTGACAGTCTCAAAGAAAGGGTTTTGAATGAGGAGAGGAGAGAGGAGGGAAAATTAGCAAATTAGTTTTAAGTCTATCGTACAAATGCTAATTTAATTCTAAATTTTTAATTTTATCAATATAGTCCTAAACTTTTACGTGAAATTTCAACATAATTATTTTGGCCAATTATTGTTGGAAATTGCTAAAATGGTGTCCAATCATCATCGGTTTTTCTAAATAACATGCTAACATTGACAATTTTACTTGAAACAATTGACTAAAAGGATTACATTGAAACTTCGTACAAAAGTTTAGAATTTTATTGGCAAAATTGAGAAGTTTAGGAATAAATTAGCAATAAATATATGATTGATTTGCTAGTAATCCTAAAGAAGGGAATATAGCCTAATTATTGTGCATTCTAATAGACCCATCCATCCTAGGTCACATTATAAAATCAGTGGGCTACACTAACCATCCAACCATATTATTACCATATCTAGTGTTGTCATGTATTTTATTTGCTTCGTAATCTCCTTTTTATGAATCGAAATATCATGCAATTATCATTTACCCATCTTTATAAAAATCATTAACACATTGGCCACAATAAGATATTGGCACCTTAATCAATTAGCTGAAATTTTCAAATCTGTTCCGTAGATGCTAGAATTTGGGGTTTTAATTGCTGTTTGATAGAGTAACAACTCAACTTATATTATATTGCAATTATTTTCTGATAAAGACTAGTAAGAACACCTAGAGGGGGATGAATAGGTGTTTAAAATAAACCTTGGCAAATATATGCGGAATAAAATAAACTTCGAGCAAAATAAAGGAGTTAAGGGAAAAGAATAAGAACACAAGGTTTATAGTAGTTTGGCTTAATGTAAGCCTACGTCCACTCTCCCACGCTAACAGCCTTCTGTTGGATTCCACTATGCAATGAATAAGAGATTACAACTTTGAGTGCAAACACTTAGTAGTAGATCACACTATCTCACTAAGTCACTCTTTTGGTATTTCTCTCAAGATCACAAATGTTTAAGCTTACGAGAGACAAGTGTATAATCGAACGTCGATCAAGCTTTGGAATTATAAATTCTACGCTCCATCTCTTACTTGCTCATCGGTCCTTCATCTCCTTAAATACTCCTCCACTTCCAAACTAGTCGTTGGACGGTATATTGAGGATCGTCTTCCAATCAACCCATTGGACAGATCTGTATCTAGAAGATTTGATAGCTGTTGAGTGACAAAAGTAGAATCCCAAATTGATTCTGATCGCCCATACAAATAGAATCTTGATTTCCATAAGTAGAGCTTCTTCGTATAGAAAGTTCTTGTCTTCATGATCCAATCGTCAATCAATTAGATTGAGTTAATCAAATCAATTTTGATATAAAATCCAAATCAGATCACTAGCCGTTATTCATCCTAGAATAAACCAAGGCTTTGAAGAATTGAAGATAAACTTGAATCTGTCTTTGTCTTCGTTCTTCATCGCGTTTAGTCTGAAATTTGTCAACGTGGGTAGACTCTTAATCTAGAGTCTGGCGGTCTTCAGACTTTGACGGTATAGTCTGGAAAGAAACGCTTGGGTCTAACTGTCTTCAGACTTTGATTGGGTCTGGAGATCTTCAAACCGTAACTCTGGGTCTGACTGTCTTCAGACGGAAATCTTTAGACCGTAACTCTGGGTCTGAACATTTCCTGTGCGATAGACTTTACAATATAATTCTTCCAAGCATAGACTTTGATAATATCCTTTACATGTTCCATCATCTGCATAGTCTATTACTCAACAATCAAACACGTTAGTAGCCTTTGATTTATTTTGTCATCTTCAAAACATCATAAGGGATTTCCCTAATAATTTCAAGGTCTTTTTTGTCATAAATTATAATTGAAGGCTCATGAGCATATCTTTTGGGCATCTCCTAGATTTGTCAAAGAGTGAAATCCCACAACTAGTCTTATTGAACTCTTCTCTTCTTCAACGCCACTATAGTCGATTAGAGTCGGTTCAATTATTTATTAGCTTATAAGACCATTTGATAATAGATATAGCAGCTCGAACTAAACCCATTTTATACTAGATGATTGATTCCTTTCTCTCTAAAATAAGGGTGGGTTCCCAGGTCAGATCTAGTATGGATCATACATGAATGGTAGTTGGAGCCGGCGGCTCTCTCAGGATTTCCTCATCTGGGATCTTGGGGAAGAGGATCAAATCTCTTCGAGATAGAAAAAGATTCTCTTTGAAAATAAGTTTTGTTTCATCTGCTAAAACTTGAAGAATTCCCAAAGGACCGGCATATTCAGGATCAATATCTTGTTGTATTCCTACAGATATTTCTCTTTCTAACACTGGAGATGGTTCAACTACAACCTAGTATTCACTCGTGGGCTAGCTTCGTGTATTAAGATTCCTTCCATTGAGAACTGAATTTAGTATGACCTTGGAGGTCCAATTAAATTATGCTTAGGTGTATATAACAATAAATTATGTCATATTTGTCTATTTTGGGTTTTGGAAAGATATATTAATTGGACAATGCTATAAATAGTTCCAACACTATTCGAGCGACTATTGACTTACTATTTTCCATCTTCTTCTTCTTGCAACGTGAAGCAAGGGGCCTGACCTGAAATTAACGCAGATTAAGTCATAAGAGACCACGTGCTCATGGAGGAAACTGGAACACAAAAAAAAAAAAATAGTAGGCTGTTATAATCCAGTTAAATTTTGTCAATGGTGCGTATAATCTACGATGAGTCCGCATTATTCTTTCTCTTAGCTCTTGGTCAAGTTGACTTTATACTACGTTCAACCCCAAACCATTTCGTATAAAATAATCTTAAGGCTCCCTCGCCGCCGCCCCACTGATGAAATGTCACAAGCTCATGTGGACCAGACAGTTTGCTTTTATGTACTTATGAAATAATTAAATGAATCGGAAAGTTTGAATATTTTATATTACAAAAAAGGTTATTTTCTGCCCATTGATTGAATTCATTTGATTTCAAAGTGTCAAATCAAATCATTCACACTTCTTTGATGTTTTGTCAAAAGAAGGGACACAATTATCATTTGGAAAAGGAATTACTGTTTATTGGCGGAAGAAGCGCTCCTACTCACGGCATTGATAAAGCACGGCATTGATAAGGAGTACGATTGAAAACAATTTACTTTTAAATCGGTTTTTAGATTGAAAAAATTGATAAGGCACGTTACATGAATCATGATCATTAAAATTTATGGTCACTTTGAAAAGATCGTTCAACATTCAAATTCTTTTTTCAATTTGATCAATCAATTTATTTTTACTTTCAATTAGTTCACCCAACAGCCATGCTCAAAAGTACAGTCTAAAACTCTCTTCCTCGATCTGTTAACATTAATCTGAGCTTCATCATGTCGCTAAATCGTTGTCGAAATCTTCCTTGAGTCCTTCCTAATCAATCAATATTTTTTCCAATAAGTGAGGGGAGTGGCATGAGCGGAAGTGAAAACAAGATACAGTAACTCAACTAGAAAAGAGTAATGCTGGATTGTCAAAGCCAATCTAGTCAATCGGTACAATAATTAGCTAACTACGAAGTGGGTATTCAAATAAGCGAGTTGTTTCAACAACCCTCGTAAGAATTCGTCACATATAGTCAGCATATCGGTTTCTTAAATTAGTCTGATATACACGACATCATCCTTAATGTACGAAACATGAAACTATGTGGCTTGTTTAAAGTTGCGAGGCAATAATTACAAACGTGATTATCATACTGATTTCATCCATTAATCAAGTTCACGATTTTGCACGTTTAGTCAACGATGCCGTGAATTATTTTATTTTATTTTTCAACCTTATTGCTGAAATCATTGTGATGGATTCTTGGTCTAATTCGTAATCCTTGCATCTTTTGATGGACATTTTCCAATGAAACCCATCAACTGAGCAGTATTAGCCAAAATGTTACAAAAACATGATAATAAGAAAACCATAAAAAAAAAAAAAAAAAAAAAAATCACACTTGATGCAGGAGCATGCAGGAGCATTGGCCTTTGTCTATCAAAGAAAGTTGAAGAGGTCGATTATGCAAGAGAGTTGTCCATCAGTAGACAAGCTGTTGATTTCGTGGTTGACTATCGGCTACCAAGACAATTGATATACAAGTTTATTGTCAATCCAAGACTACTAATAGGCTATATAGCAACTGAAGGCTGTTTTAGACAATTTCCTTTGTTGTTTGGCAATCTTCAAAGATGTCTATTGGACTGCCCAAGGAGATGAACGAATTTAGAGTCTATTTTAATTACTTTTAGTCTAGTAAAGTGTCACTAGTGAATCTTAAGTGCATTGTAATTTTCAAAGAGTCAAAAGTTTAAGTCTCTAGATATTTTAATGCATTTTATAGTTCCTATGTCTTTAATTAGATAGGTAGTTTCTTGTCTTCAGTGTTTAACCTATTTCCTATGTAATAATCCCTCTAAATTATGAGGCGAATTCTCAAATATAAGACAATGAATATTTGAGATTTTCCTCTATGTGACTGGATATATTTGGAAAGTAGATCATTTCTGGTTTTTATATCCTTAGAAGGTGGATTCTTCCTTGGTGATGAGCCAAAGAAGTATTGTATCCTCAATTGCTGGTTTTTTTATGTAGGACTTGGTGGTGAGCTTCTTCAATCTTGAAATCCTGTATCCTAAGCTAGCTAGTGATTTCTATAGGCCTCGGTGGTGAACTTCATCCATCCCAATGTTGATCCTCAGCTAGTAATATGTCCTGTGCACCTTGGTTCCGACCGTATTCTATCCCTCATTTGGCAATTACCCATCGACACTCATCCCCCATATACTCACCCATCTTCTTTTTTGCAGCAGTCATTGTTTTTTGAGAAGATCAACGAGAGTGTTGGTTATTTGACAGGAAAACTGTGTTATTGATTTTGGCTCCGGGGCAGTGCGTTCAGATTATATAATGATATTCCAAGGATCATTTGATCGAAATAGACCTGTTGTCGGTACCTGTTTTGGAGCTGCCCCTTATATCCTCTGTTTGTCTCTTCACACTCATTTGTCCGTTGCCCTCTGTTTCTGATTTGTAACTTTACACCTCATATGTCGGGGGTCCCATTTATGTTTTCTTTATAAATCCGTATTGCGTTCTATAACTGAATTTGTTAACCGTGCGTCATTCTAAAACGAGTCTACATTGTTTTTTTTTTTTTTTATCAATCCTACTCTATACCCATTCTACACTCACTCTCAGACTTTTGCCCTACCTCTTGCGGGCGTGGGCGTCGAAACCCACTCCCGAAACTGCGCGTCCCCACCCCATCCTCCTCGAGAAGGTGGGGCTTTGAACCCCTCACCTCCCCCTTCTATGTTGGAAGGTGGCCACTGGGGCGAATCCCAGTGGTTAGTCTACATTGTTTATTTTGCTGCTCTTGATGAAGTTGACTTTATATAGAGATAGCCCTTTTTATATTCAATCCCAAATGATTTCACATTAAATTTTGCCTTGAGATACAAGCGGGTAAAACAGTTTGTTTGCATGAACTTGTGAAATTAATCAAATCAAAAGTCCGGATATCTTATATCATTGGAGAAAAGATATTTCTGTCCATTGATCAAATTGAACTGATTCCAAAGTGTCGAGTCATTCACACTTCTTTAATATTTTGTTAAAAAAAATGCACAAAATCATTATTTAGAAAAGGAATTACTGTTTATTAGCAGAAGAAAGATGAGCTCCTATCCTTAGCATTGACATGATGTACAATTGAAAACAATTTACTTTTGAATAAGACGTGCATCAATTGAGATTCATAGAATAAACTTGACTCGAGACCTCAGATCTCACCTAACCTCTAAACTTGATTGAACAATAAAATATATATATATATATATATATATATATATATTCATAAGACATGTTAATTGAATGATGATCAATAAACTTTTATGGTCACTTTTAAAAGTTCGTTTGACCTTCAAGTTTTTTCTTCAATCCAATAAATCAATTTTATTTTATTTCTCAATTAGATCGCTCAACAACCCACTAACACATTGTCTAAAACTCCCCACCTTGGACTCTTAACTTTAACTTGAGTTTCATCAAGTCACTAAGTCGTAGTCCTATCTTCATCCAATATTCCATAACTTAGCTCAATCACAAATTTTACAATAAGTGAAGGGAAAGACTTAATTAAAAGCGAAAACGAGATTGAGTAACCTAATCCAAAAAGAGTAACATTAGACTATTTTAAAAAGTTCAACTCAAAAGCTTGGGTTAATAAGCAAAGAGAGACCATGTATATATAGAGAGCATATAAATCACTTGGCAAACGATGTGGGATACAATTTGACATCTACTCTCATGTGCACTGCTGATTAGAAACCACACATGCAATTTGACACATGAGAGGGCACAACGCGGAATAAATTAGAGCGGAATTGACTTTGATACCATATTAGAAAGTCAAATATGAAAATTTAAACGAATAAATAAAGAGAGACTACATAAATATAATATTAATCATATACACAAGTGACGTGAGATGAACCGGTCTAGTAAATCAATATAATAACCGGCCAATCACAAAGTAGAAATTCAAATAAGATGGTCGTTTCGCACAACCCTTGTAAGATTTTATCACCTATGCCTAGCATGTTGATTTCCCAAATTAGACTAATGTACTTGACATAATCCGTCACGTTATAAAACATAGAAGATAGGCGACTTTGTTTGAATAAGTTCACAATGAGCGCACGTTTCTTTCAATAATGATGCTAATTGTTTTTCTCAACCTAATTGCTGACGTCACTCTCTTGTTTAATTGAGGCTGGACAAGAGGAGAGCCGAGATGTGAACATATTCACGAACCGCTTCAACTTAGCTTAACCTCAATGATACGTTAGGTGGGTTTGGGTCCTCCATGACCCCACGTAGGCGGCTCTCCAATCATGTTTCGCCAAGTGTGCATAAAAAAATACTATTAGTCAGATCACGTGCCGTCCCCATCGGCACGTGGAGACAATCTTCACGTCGCAGGTCCACATGTCACTCGTCATTTCTCTCAATTCTTTGTCCGATGTTTTCTTTCAGGCATGGGAATTAAGATAGTGAAAGAGGATCTGGAGGCCATCTTGGATTTGACCATGAAAACTGAGACCAGATTCATTTATTAGAACAAGAATTAACTTCAGTCAAAGGCCAGAAGTGCCAAACCTCAGATTTTGGTCAATCTAGTGAATTGCCCGAGGCATAAAAGATTTTTCGTTTCTTAATTATTGATATTCTTGATGCATGAAGTTGTTACAGTTGAAATTATCACAGAAAAAGAAGAAATTGACCATGATTTTATATGAGATATCACGTGATTTCATTATAAATTAAACAACATGGTGGATGTTACATTCATACTTAATCACTTAAACATTTTTAGTGTTTAGTCCCCATAGTGATTTCTATGTACAAACTATCATTCCTAAGTGATCGATTTTATTACTTTGACAATTATGCTTTTACTACTTTACCAATCATGTCGTCTTCATTATTTTGATAATTATATCTTCTCCATGTCTTCACATCAATTGCTTACAAATTTCTTAACTACACAACTTCACATTTTTATGAATTTCCAGTTTTGCGAAGATCTCTTGAACGATTGCGTCTGGAATAGTTGGCTTCCACTATTCGGATGGTTACTTTACCTTGTCGACGGTTAAGTCCATCGTCATCTTTAGTCACTTGAATCAACCTTGATTTGTCAGATATTTACTTTGACTTGTCTATTTTCATTTATATTTTCTGTCGGCTAAATCACTTTTCTAATCTGCCGGCTAAATTTGTCGGCTGTGGAGTCAATTTTTCCTTCGCCACATCTTGCTTGGCCTAGTCTATTCCGAGCCGACAGTCAACGACTTAATCATTTGTTTTTTTTCTGGAAGAAAAACAGTTCCAATTTATGTTCCCATAACATATTTATCCTAAATTTCTAATATAAAAAGCATCAAACTTGTATATGTATTTACTTTTCAGCATTTATATAGACCTTTTTTGAGCAAAGAGCTGTAAAAGTACAAATTTGAGATTTTTGGTGTCATAATAAATATAATTTGAAATTTTTTGTGTTTTTTTTTCTCTTTTTTTGTTGTCAAACGCTTTCCTGTACGAAACACATGTACGTTCACACCTCTTTACCCACCGGCATAGACGACTTTTTTAGTAGGGTTGAAAATTTAAAGGAGATTCTAACAATCTTTTGTCACATTACATTATATTATATTCATCTTGAGTACGTTTGGAGTCATATTATCATAATCAAAATTAATAAATTAATCACCAATTGTTGTTATAACAAGGTCAACTTACAAAACAAGCACGCCCCGTACTCATCTCTACAGCACTCATTAACTTTAATATCCAACCAATCAGTATTATAATATTGAGGTGAAAGCGTGGCCCGCTTTGCTATTTTACCGATATGATCTCCGCCGCCCAGCATCTTAAGCTCCCAGGATAGATCCATTGATGTCGCATTAGAAGCCAATCACCTATCTGTTCTTGCTGTGACATGAAATCGTGTCTTTATCATGCACTTGTCATCCGTTCGGGCTAGAGGTGTGTATGGGACCCGGTCCCATTCTCGGGTCCAAATTTTTGGAACTGGGAATAATTGGTTTGATTTCCGATTCCAAATGCAGAAGCAAAGCGCCCAAACCGAACTGATATGCTTTTTTTTTTTTTTTCCTTTTCTTTTAGAGAGTAAAGAAAAGGAGGTGGCCAAAACCCTAAACCAGACCGACCCCAATCCGGAAATTGATCTCCCCTAGTCCGAGCCACGCGTTGTATAGTTTCCAAGCATGATTGAGCTTGGAAACGTCGTTTCTACACTGCTTTACCAACAGTAAACTCAAAGTGCTGATTTCAACGATTGTTGCTTTTGCCCATCACTTAATAATCATTATATGTCGTCAAGGTCCAACATCGTGGCTAATTCCTGTTTCATAAAGCAACAAAAACGGAGGAGAGATTAATCAGCTAATTGCCTCTCTTTAATTTCCTCATGAATCGGAAGTCAGTATAGCATTAGCTGAACAGCATCTATGGAGTCATGCTTTCCAATTCTTCTACGCAGCTTGTGCTTCATGTCCCTGGTGTTGCAGATAAGCTATGCATCGGACTCCATTTTAGCTGGCCAGAACATCACAGATGGCCAAACGATAGTCTCTGCCGGCGGGAACTTCGAGCTAGGATTCTTCAGCCCCGGCAGCTCCAAGAACCGGTACGTGGGCGTATGGTACAAGAAGCTATCAGCCGGAAGGGTGATTTGGGTCGCAAACCGAGAGAATCCCCTGAATGATTCTTCAGGAGTCCTAAAGCTCACTCCTCAGGGTGTACTCACTCTCATGAACCGCAACAATGGGGTCGTTTGGTCCTCCAACGTGTCAAGATCGGCCCAGAATCCGATTGTGCAGCTTTTGGATTCCGCCAATTTCGTCAGAAAAGAAGGAAACGACAATGACTTGAATGATGCAATTTGGCAGAGTTTTGATCACCCTTGTAATTCGTTTCTGGCTGGCATGAAGTTTGGTATAGACCGAGCAAAAGGTCTGGACCGATACCTGACCTCTTGGAAAAGCGTGGACGACCCTTCACTTGGTGATTTCACATATAGTCTCGATTCTTCTGGATATCCGCAGCTGATCGTGAGAAACAGATCGGTAGTGCAGTTCAGGTCAGGACCTTGGAACGGCCTTCGGTTTAGCGGGTTCCCTCAGTTGAACCCAAATCCAGTTTATAGCTTTGGCTTCGTCTTCAACCAAAACGAAATATACTATTACTTCAATATTCTGAACAGTTCCGTCCCATCGATGCTTGTTTTAAACGAGAATGGGATTGCTCAGCGTTTCAGTTGGGTAGATCGGACACACGATTGGATACTGTATTCGTCTGCTCAAACGGACGACTGTGACACTTATGCATTATGCGGAGGGAATGGGAACTGTAACATTGCTAGCTCTCCAAAATGCGTGTGCTTAAGAGGGTTCATGCCCAAATACCCGAGCGCCTGGGAATTCGGGGATTGGTCTAACGGTTGTGTCCGGAGGATGGAACTGGATTGCCTGGGAGGAGACAAGTTTCTGAAGTACACCGAAGTGAAGTTGCCTGACACCAGGCAATCGCGGTTCAACGAGAGTATGAACCTTCAAGAATGCGAGCAGACATGCTTGAGGAACTGCTCATGCACGGCTTATTCAAACTTGGATATTAGAGGGCAAGGAAGCGGATGCTTGCTTTGGTTCGGTGACCTGATGGATATTAGACAGTTCAATGAGAACGGCCAGGATATTTACGTACGGATGGCCGCATCTGAAGTCGGTAAAGAAGATACATCACAGAAAGGACCAGCTTAAGTACATCAGTGCTAGACAGTTCTTGCACCTTGAATCACATAATATTAAAAAGTTCCGAAGGTTGCAAACCAAAGTGTCCAAACAGTCCAGAAGCAGAACACAATCACACATCCATTAGTATAACAGCTCAGGCTTCACGAAATCATATCTTTATTCGATCCAGGCCCGATTTCCCATCGAGAACGCTGCTCTGTTGAAGTTCCAGGTAGTCCTTGTATTTCATCCCAATGTACATAGCTCGGTTGCTCTCGCCATCCACCAGCTGCCCCGCTGTGTGACGACAGTGTCAGGCGATGGTCCATTAGATAGAACAATTGATATCCTTGTAGCCTTGTTGTTCACGACAGCTCGATGCAGAACACTTCTTGTATTTCCCATTGCTCATAATCTTGCTCAGTTGATTAGTGTCAAAAAAAAAAAAAAAAAATAGTTCCAATAAGCATTATCGGTTCAATGGGGAAAGGCAGTATATCACAAAGATCTGTATCGACTTTTTAACTGATTATTATCCAGTGAAAGAAACAGAGAAAAGAGTGTGTTTCATCAAATTTATCAGACAACTATATGGACTATGGTCTTAATGATATAACAATGTCCCCTCCTCGTACACTGTATGTGCATGAATAAACAAAGGCACGCAGTATACACCAAGATTTAGAACAAATCCGACCTCTCTTGCAAGACAATGAGGGAGATTAGAAAGATGGAACATGAATTTCTATGTATGTACCCCTAAGTGATCACCGGTGTTGATCAAAAAGGCGTTCGGAATGGGATTGATTTTGACCCACTTCCCGCCGTGGTGCACTTGGAGGCCGCCAACTCCATTCTGCATGAGGATGGTCAACAGGCCATGGTCTGAGTGTGGTGGCATGCCCATAGCGAGTTCTGGCTGCCGGCATGGCGGACACAAATCCGAGCTCATGTGATTGTTGTGGTTTGTCATGTGATGGTTTACGTTGGGTCTATATCCGCGGATTTGAGTGCGGAAGATGTTCAATATCTCCCTTTTAGCCACTGCATACTACTTGTTTGACGAAATGCCCTAGAGAAAACCGAAGAACAGTCCCTGCTTTCAACTCGAGATCGTTTCGTGTTCGTTTATGTACTCATGGAAGCATGTCGTCTTTTTATGTTTTCGCTGTGCTTCTACGTGATTGGCGCAAAATTGGTCGGGTATCGTAGGGTTGGCGAAGGTTTTTCTTGGTTCCGGTTAGTGGATTAGCGGTCGCCGGAGTTTGTGGCCGGCGGTGACCGACGCCGGTCAGGATGGACGACCAACGGGTGGTGAAGGTTCGGCGGTTGTACGGCCACCGGCGACCAAGGATAGGCGCGTCGGCGAAGGGGTTGGTCCGGAAGCAAGCTTCGGGCGTGGCAGGAAACCATCGGGGAAGAAGGCACGGGAAGAAGAAGACCAAAGGGGAAAAGAAAAATAAAAGAAAAAGAAAGAAAAAGAATTAAAAAAAGAATTAATTAAAATATTAACATTAATATAAAAACAAAAAAAAAGTTTTAATAAATAGTTTTTAAACTGGGTCGGGTCCGGGTCGTCGTTGGATCGAGTCAACGGGCCGAATCTGGTTTATCGGTCCAAACCCTTTTTCCGAATACAATAATATTAAATATTGAAAATATATTAAAAATTTCAAAGTTCAAAAAGTTTTCAAAAAATTGAAAAAATACAAATTTATGAATTTTCCAAAAATTCAAAAGTTTCAGAGAACATTAAAAAACTCAAAAAAATCAGAAAATATTAAAAATTGGAAATTTCATGAAAAATTCAAAAATATTAAAAAAATTTAAAAAATTTAAAACTTTTTAGAAAATTCCAAAATTCGAAAAATGTTTAAAAATTTCAGTAGTAACTAAAAAAATAAAAAAAAATTCAAAAAGATTATAAAATCCAGAATTTCTTGGGTAATTCCAAAATTCAACTTTTCCGAAAAATACAAAAAAAGTTATTAAAAATATTAAAAATTAAAAATCATCAAAAAGTTTAAACTTAATCTTTTGAGTTATTTTCTCCTAAAAAGTTGAAGTCATTCAAATTAGAACTATGCTCAAGGATAACTAAGCCCTTAGGCTCTACCTTAGGTTTCAATAATCCTTTAGTAAAACATTGATTTTGGTTTTCTTTAGTCTAGTTAGGGTTGACATTTATCTTTTCCTTACCATCCCATGTGGTGATTGTGTTGACTCAAGCTCCCTCCCTCTCATGAAAGGGAGGAGTTCAAATCCCAATGTGGTCGTTAGTAGTCTTAAGTGCGGTGTTGTGGTGGTGGGTCTTATGCTAGCGCCGCCCTAGATTTGCATTGCCGGCTATCAGCTTTTGGTGGTTCCTAGGTCATTAAAAAAAAAAAATTTATCTTTTCCTTAGTGTTTAGTCTTTGTTATCCCATGAAATATATTTAATGCTTTCCTTGGTTGTTGATTGTTATGTTAATGATTGTGCACTCATATGGTCACTTCACATGTTAGTGGATATGTATAAAATCAATTTAAGACTGCTTGACAAAAAAAATCTTTTTTTTAAATGAATGAGATTAGGTACTGAAAGAATGCTAATTGATTAATTAGTATAATCAAGTTCATGACCTTAGATTCTCTAATTGCGTAGAAAATGAGGTACACTACCATGTCTCACTAAATTTTTAATCGACCCTAATAGGTTAGTGGTAACTCCTTGTTATAAAATTTTTATGAACACCCCAATATTGTGTGAGGCATGGACTTGGAAGAGCTTGTGCTTGATCATGGGCCGTAAGCCCGTCCTTTAGACAATACTCTCAAACATATTCCCTCTCCTAAGGGGTAGGTTGTGACGGTACTCTTACCATAATAGTAGCCCTTTCAATGGTACTTTCACCCAAAAAATTGGCATCACTTCATCCTTTCAGACTATTTCCTCATTGAGTTTGCTAAACCATGGTAAGTCTCCACAAGACTCATACCTTGCATGAGGGGTTCATTTTATTATTAGTTGTATTAGACAACCTAAAATATAGTTATAGGAGTCGCCGTTAGCCTTGTTTTGGGGGCTTGGCTATAAAATCCAATCAAGGGTCGAGAGTAATCCCTCAATGTTCGTGCAACCAAACATTCTCAAGTTCAGGGACTTGGGTTACGTTATTTCTATTGACACTATTTCGGTACCTAACAATCGTCATGTTCCTAAGATGATCATGCATGTTTTTTAAATTTTTTTCGTGGAAAATGAAGTAACAAGGTGATTATGCATGGATGGTCAATTTCATTCCATTCATCTTCTACTTAAAAAGAAAGGAAAAAAAAAAAAACGAAAGCAAACAATTGAAATTTAAAGGATAGTAAATAAAAACCGTAAATTTCGCACGCAATCCTAAAATAGAAGTAAGGAAAGCGAAGTGAGGAAAAGCCCACAACTTATTGGGTGTATATACAATGCATTAAAAAAAACTATTTTATAAATATATATATAGATATATATATATATATATATATATATATATATCAGGTGATGGAAATTACAAGAAAATTGGTTGGAAGGGACATTGACCATTTGCCATCTTCAAGTGACCGCGTTCTTGGACCTATTCTAATGCTAGACTAGTACTTGGAATAAAAGAGGCAATCCATAGCAATCACAATCAATCATGGCAAGTAAAGCCCTTAGAAACATTAAGCAAAGCAATTAATCAAGGAATATCAAAAATGACATTGGGGTTGGTCTTTGATTGTCCATGCAACAAGCCACACCAAGACTTCTACCCAATCATTTTAATGGTTTGTAGTGATTAGTCATTGTTTGTGTTCACAAATGATGGCTAAAACTAACAAATCCCTAATTCAAGTTCTGAGTGTCACCCAAAGTACCTCACGAGTATGTGCATTGTGCTTATGCATACATCTAAAAATAACATTCATAGCTTGAATATAAACATGCATGCAAGCCATTTGTAATGACCCGGGTCCTACTGTATAATATTATCTGCTTTGGACACTGAGTCCTCACGACTTTAAAACGCATTATGTAGATTAAAGGGACCCAAGCCTTTATAAACTAGCTCAAGACTCCCCCCCAATAAGCGAACTCCTCCATCAATTTTACAGCCTTTCAAAATGCTATGAGGATAGCTTGGAAGACTGACTAGGTATATGTTTCCGAACGCGAAGGCGGATTATGTCATCAAATTCCGCTCTGAAATAGAGAAACAGAGAGTTCTTGATATAGGGCCTTAGCGTTTTGCGAGTAATCTAGTACTGCTGAAACCCTGGATACCCAACATACCCTTACACTGCTATGACTTCTCCACATGTGCCTTTTGAGTCCAGGAGTTTGGTCTTCCTTTAGAGCGTTGCACAAAGGAATTGGTTAGTAAAGCGGTCCATCATGTCGGCAAGGTTATCGAAGATAAAATTGATGGTAAAGATGGTACATCATCTCGAGCCAGCGAGCACGAGCTGAGCTACATTTACCGGAGCCTCTCAAAACGGGCCAACTCCTCAAAATAGAAGGAAAAAATATCTAGTTAGACTTTCGGTACGAACGCCTACCACATTTCTGCTATTCTTATGGTAAAATTGGACATTATGATATGTCCTGCAAGGACTATGTCTATGATCAAGCGAAATTTGGCAGCGGGGATAATTTATACTATGGGCAATGGCTTAGGGCGGAGGTTTGGGAATTTAGCCCGTTCTGGCTTACCTTTTACACCCCACCTCCAACTCTCCCAGAGGTTGATGAATTTGTCCCTGAGACTCCGGTGATGCCTTCAACTGAATCCAACGGATCTTCCCCCTCTGAATAAAGGTAAAGGACCTTTGTAGCTTGCTGAGGTTCGTCAACCCTTTACTGAGGCTGAGCCTATCAATTGGCGACCTCAACCAGTAGGGCCTATTTCTCAACAAGTTAAGCTTTTTCAGCCTCTTACAAATCACAACAATCCAATTGTAGAGGGGTCAGCCAGCTACATATAAACAAAGAAACCTAGAAACAATAGGTTGAGTACAAAGGCAGGGCCAATCAAGAAGCTTAGACGTTACAACCCGTTGAGAGAAGGGATAGATGAATCCCATCTTTTAGAAACTCCCATTTTTGAAGCTGAAGATTCTGACTGTTGGGCTTTGGTGGCTAGCCCTAATAAGCCACGAGAAAACAAATGAGATTAATCAATTGGAACTATCAGGGTTTGGACAATCTTCTGACAGTTCAAACCCTAAGGGCATTAGTAGCTCGAGAAAAGCCCGATATTATCTTTTTGATGGAGTCTAAGAATCAAGAAGTGGTGCTTCGTCGTTTACAAAAAAGACTTAAGTATCCATATAGTATTTTGGAACAACCAACAGGATTAGCAAGAGGCCTCGCTATTTTTTGGCAAGAGCAGATTTACTTGACAATGGAGCAACAGACCTCAAACTTTATTAGATGTGCTTTGTGATGACAGGGACAACGGTGTTACTATGTGACTAACTTGTCTCTATGTACCCTTTGTGTTTCCAATTCGGCAGCAATTCTAGGAAAATTTGAAGCAAATCAACAACCACAATAACTTACCCTGGCTATGCATTAGCGATTTCAATGAAATCATGTATCCCTGAGAAAAAGAGGATAAGCATCTAGCCAACACTCAATGCATGCATTCCTTTCGAGAACTCTTGAATGACTGCTTACTCTTAGATTTAGAAAGTAAGGGTTGCTCTTTTACATGGTGTAACAACAGAGAAAGGGAGGAAATGGTAAAAGAAAGGCTGGATAGAGCCCTTTGTAATTTGGAATGGAGACTAACCCTTCCTATAGCTGAAGTCTTCACCCTTCCGGTCATCGGATCAGACCACAGCCCACTACTTTTACAAACCTCAGCGACCAAACTTCGGTGTCGTCGATTTTTACTTTTGAATCCTTTTGGCTTCAAGATCAAGATTGTCGTTTGGTAATTTTAGAAGCTTTGAGATCCACTCGAGATCAAAATCTCTCGTTACCTCAGAAATTGAAAGAGATTTTGGCAGCCCTTTCCAAGTTGGAGTTAGTCCAAATTCTCGAATAGTCATCGTCAAATACAAGAAATGCAGCACCAACTCCAACACCTGATCAACAGAAGACACTCTCAGTCAGATAAGAAACGGATGGAAGACCTCAAAAATGAAATACAACGCTTATGGCAACAGGAAGAACAATACTGGGCTATGCATTCTCGGGTTAATTGGCTAAAGTGGGGAGACAAAAACTCGAAGTTCTTTCATGCGACTACAATCCAGCAGTGTCAACGTAACAAAATCAGTATGCTGCAAAATACAGACAACCAGTGGGTTTTCAACGACTATACTCCTCGGTGGGACAACGAGATTATGGACCCATCTTGACTCAATGTCTAGCCGTGGTGTCATAGGAGATGAATAGCACTCTTATAACTGAGGTGACTCTCGACGAAGTCCAATGGGTAACTTTTCAACTTGGTGATTCAAAGGCACCTAACCCAGACGGATTGAATGGTCAATTCTATCAAACTTATTGGGACATTTTAAAGAAAGACATTTTCAGCTCGGTACAAAAATTCTTTACTACTGGCGTCATGGACCCTAAGTTTAATAGGACTCATTACTTTGATACCGAAAATTTCTCATCCTAAAAAACTGGACCACTATAAACCGATAAGTCTCTGCAACTTCATTTACAAAATCATCTCAAAAATCCTAGCTAATCGATTAAGGCCATGGCTACCTGCACTCATCTCTACGGAACAGAGTGCCTTTGTTAGTAGGCGTTAGATCCAAGATAATATTCTAGTGGTGCAGGAAGTTCTACATCAAATAAGAATTCGGAAAACAAAGCGAAATTTTCACGCCGTCCTCAAGCTAGATATGCAGAAAGCTTATGATCGCGTTGAATGGGACTTTCTTCAAGATTATCTCCATCGGCTGGGTTTTCACTCGATTTGGGTCTAGAGGGTGATGCAGTGTATGACCACCGCTTCTCTCAGTATCAAATTTAATGGCGAACCACTTCAGCCTTTTCTTACGACGAGAGGTCTTCGACAGGGCGATCCACTCTCCCCATACTTATTCATCCTGGTTGCAAATGTTCTCTCGACTCTCATGCATCAAGCAGTGACTATGGGTAATATTGAAGGTATTAAACTCAATCCAAGGTGTCCCACTCTCTCTCACCTCTTTTTTGCTGATGACGCCATCTTCTTTCTTAAAGGGCCCTTGCTAGAATGTCAAAACCTAGCAAATATCCTTAACCAATACTATCTAGCAACAGGGTAGGCTTTCAATCGAAATAAATCTAGAATCTTTTTTAGTGGTGCTTGTCCTGATAATCTACAGGAGTCTAGCCAGAGATTTGCGTTTCCAAGTGATGAAAAAGATGGGGAAATACCTTGGTATTCCTTCAGACTGGGGCGAATCTAAAAAGGACATGTTTTCTTGGTTATTGGCGAGGGTGAATTCCAAACTGGATGGATGGAAAGAAAACTTATTTTCCAAGGGAGGTAAGGAAGTTTTGATTAAGGCAGTTGTTTAGGCAATTCCTCAATATGCCATGTCTATCTTTAAGATTCCTATTTCCCTTTGTAAATCTATCGAGCAAAAGATAGCTAGATTTTGGTGGCAAACTCAGGGAAACAGATCTGGAATACATTGGAGGAGTTGGGAATCCCTCAAGAATAGAAAAGATGCTGGAGGTCTTGGTTTTCACGCCCTTATTGCTTTCAATAAAGCACTATTAGCCAAACAGGCTTGGTGTTTGTTCCAACACCCGGCATCTTTATGGAGTAGGATCTTTCAAGGGCTTTATTTCCCTTTGAAAGACTTCTGGCATGCGGAAAGAGGCGCTAGACCCTCTTGGGGATGGCAAAGCATATTGCTCGGCCGGGATTCTATTTCACACAAGCTACAGTGGTCAATAGGCAATGATCAGAATATTTGCATTAGGGAAGACAAGTGGCTACCTACCGGTATAATAGGTGGTCCTACACCTCGCAATGAACCCAAAATGGTTGCAGACTTTATATGCACATAGCAACAATCATGGAATTTGACTTTCTTTGCGGAGTAATTTTGATGATCGGATAATAGACGAGATTCTCAAAATTCAAATCAGACCACAATACATCAAAGATCAACTGATCTGGAAGGGGCGAGCAAACGGACTTTACAATGTTAAAAGCGGCTATAATATTATCAAGGCAGGTGAGAGCAGGCAGTGTCAAAATCAGGCATCATCTTCCTATCATCCTCCACAACAGCTATGGAATACAATCTGGCAAACGCAGACCACTCCCAAATTACATATCTTTGTATGGTCCTTGTGCCAGAACGCAGTAGCAACAGGTGAAAATCTTTACTATCATCATGTTCTACCAGACCCTATTTGCAGGTTATGCAATCACCGTAACATTCACCCAACCCCAGAATCCACAAAACACATATTTCTACATTGCCCTTGGACAAATGCAGTTTGGTCTCATCCTCTACTCCAACTCAGTTTCCAGCCATATCAGACTCATAGATTTGATGCATGGTTGTTACAAATATTACAGAACAAGGATCTCTTACCGGATCTCCTGCTTATTGCCTTTGTCTTGTGGCATATATGGAAAGCCAGGAACAACTTCCTATTCTGCCGAAAAACCCCCAACCCTGATCAAGTTGTTCTTGTTGCCATTGCCTATACCTGTTCATATCAGCATTGCCTTTTGACACCGCTGCATCAGAAAACACAGCAGCCTCCTCCAATTAACAACCATGAATCAGATCTGCATCAAGCTGCTTCAGGGACCATTACCTCTACTGGAACTACTGCATCCTATCCTAGATTGCCGCAGCTCCGCCGTCCTCGTCTTCACTCTGCAATTCACTACTGGCATCCCCCTGATCCGAGTGCACTGAAGGTGAATATCAACGGTTCCTATCCCACAGCCTCAAACCAAGGATCTATCGCTTGTGTCTATCGAGACTCCTCAGGACGACTGATCGATGGTTTCTCTAGCCGAACCACCTCTGCCTCAGCCCTGTGAATAGAACTTCAAGCCCTCAACTTATCGCTCCTTTTTTTGCAACACAAAGGACGCACTCAAGATCACCTTTTATTGGAATCCGACTGCTTGGATATGGTTCTGACGCTTCAAAACCCTAGCCGCACTCCTTGGGAAAATAGGGCACTCTTTGCAGAAGCAATTGCTCTTCTTTGTCTCTTCCCTAATCTAGCTGTGCGTTTCTATCGATGGGAATCAAATTCCATAGCAGATTAGGCCGCTAAGGCCCACGAGCTTCATCTTCTACCTTCTACTTGGGCTAAATCCCCTCCTCCCTTTCTGTTCGATCTCATATGTACGGAAGCTTTAAAATCTTGTAATTCTACTGTAGTTAATATTATTTATCTTTTCCGACCAAAAAAAAAAAAAGTTTGACTCATGGGAAATTGGTCCTAAAATTATTATGGCACGTCAAGCACTCAACAAAAACAATTTCCATGAGGAAGTTTCCTAAGATTAGCTACACATGAATTTCTAAATTTTGAAAAACACAAAACAATACATCAGGTGCGTGAAGGGCAGCAACATATTTGTGTAAACTAATGACAAGTTGCCTTAGTAATCGATGTTTAAAAATTCCAAAAATTTACCACGACATAAACATATGAATGACAATTTAATTTTGTTTAGGACTCAACTTTAGAATCCTTAAAGACGAATCCACATAAAAATGCCAAAAGGTCTGGTTTAGTAGGGGCAAAACAGATATTTCAAATTTACCACATGACAGATTTCAAGGAAAACTTCACAAAAATAGAAAGCGAGGTCAAACAACACATAAATGGGACAAGATCGGTGTCATTAGGAAGATTAAGACATGCTCTAAGACTTTCTAAGGGACATCGAGCTCAATTAAGGTCAATTTCATGTCTAATTAACAATAATTGCAAAAGTACGAGAATCAATAACGTGGGAGGCAAAAGATGATGCATGAAAATAGGCTTGTTAGGTTCACCGTTTATCTTCACACTAAATGACACTGTTGAAGTACACTTTGCATAATAAATGTCACCCACTTTGCACAAAATCCCATATGCAACATGCAATTCTATACAAAGTCCCATTCAATTTTGTCATATGCTTTCTGCATATCTAATTTAAGTATGGCCTGATGTTTTTTCTTCCTCTTTGTGATGCACAGCTGGTGCAGGACTTCCTGCACAATGAAGATGTTGTCTTGTATTTGCCTGCCTTGAACAAATGCACACTTTGCTCGGTTCAATGATAAGTGGCAGCCACTTCTTTAATCTATTTGTTAGGAGTTTTGATATTACTTTGTAGCTGAAATTGCATAGACTGATGGGTTTGTATTGGCCAAAGTTCTCAAGGTTTTTAACTTTAGGGATAAAGGAAATGTGTGTTTGATTAAGGAGGGGATCAAGAATATCTGTTTGGAAAAAGTTCTGTACTAGCTGAAACAAGTGAGTCTTTAAAGTATCCCATGATTGTTGATAGAAAATTCCACTGAAACCATCAGGGCCAGGGGCTTTTAGTGCTCCTAATTGGAAAACAGCTACGTGAATTTCCTCCATCGAAGGTACAGCCACCAGTTCTTCATTAATGCTCTGTGTTATAGGTGAAGGACATTGGTTTAGGACAGGTTGATAGTGTCTTGGACCCTTTGTTTTATATAACCTCCTGTAAAAAGACTGAATATGGTTTCGGAGCACTACAGGATCTCGACACCAGTTGTTATCTTCTAATTGCAGCGTGATGATTCTATTTCTCTGCCTCCCCTGTATAGTTGATGCATGAAGAAATCTAGTATTTTTGTCACCCCATTGCAGCCACTTAATGCGTGATCTCATACCCCATAATTATTTTTCCTATTTTCTCAATTTCTCTATCTGGTTGATAATGTTCTGTATTTGCTTCCTGCTTGTGTGCTGATCTGATTGATTAGTGATCTTTGTTAAGGCCATATTAAGCTCTTTTATCTGCGAAGTTGCATTGGCAAACTTCTCTTTGCTCCACTTTGCCAATACTTGTGATGTCTCCTATAGTTTCTCTAAGAAGGTGAGTGGATGGAAGGATTTTGTCGTCCATGTTTGTTGGATGACTTCATGATACTTCGCATGTTCTGTCCAGAAAACTTCCAATTTGAAGTTTCTTTTTGTCTCCTTTTTTCCAGGGTATATCCGAAGGACTAGGGGGCTGTGGTTTGAGCCAATAGTAGGAAGAGCTTGTACTTCAGCTTCATGAAAGGTATTCCTCCATTCCAAAGTCCATAGTACTCGATCTAGATGTTTTTAACAAGATCCTCCCCTTCCCTGTTGTTTGCCCATGTGTATGCACACCCATGACTGTCAATATCCATTAAAGAAAGTTCATTAAGCATGTTTCTGAAAGCTGCAATTCTACTGTTATTAGCTTCTTTTTTCCCCACTTTCTCCCATACATACAAAATCTCATTAAAATCTCCCATACAAATCCACAGAAGAGAATTATGAGGTTTAAGGTTACCCAACATTTGCCACAAAGTCAGTCTCTCACCAAAATTGGTAGAAGCATGAACAAAGGTAATCTGCATATTTTGTCTGCTTTCTGGATCAGTGCAATCCACATCTATAAACTGCTGTGAGCTAGCTTTCACCTTCAATGTTACTTCCTCATGCCACATAAGAGCTAAACCCCCTACTATACATGTTGGATTAACTAGAAAGAGATTCTGAAATTGTAATTTTTTGCAAACATTTTCCACCATTGTTGCTTTATTTGTTGTCTCCATAAGGAAAAGTAAGCTGGGCCTTTCCCGAGCCATTAAGGCTCTTAGTTCCTGGATTGTCAAGGGGTTGCGCAGCCCTTGACAATTCCAACTAACGATTTTCATGGCATCATTGGTGGTTTATTAGGGCTAGCCACCAAAGTCCACTTTTGTCCATCTTTAATCAACTTAACAAGGGTCTCCAGGAGGTCAGTATCATCAATGAGGAAAGGAGTTATCTCAGGTACACACTTCTGTTTTTTTGCCTTATGTACCTTCATCTTCATATGCTTCTTACTGCATTTCGCGACTTATGATAGAACTTGTTTATGGGTTTTAGAACATTGTACCTGTTTGCCAGAGTCTCTGGTTTCTTTAACATTCACTTCATTTTCTTGAGCTGCCTCCTGTTCGTGAGAGCTGTCTAATCTTTTTTTGCTACAGGCTCCAAATTGCATTGCAGGAGCTACTATAATATGCTAGTGAATCAACCTAGAGGGGGGATGAATAGGTTGTTGCGGAATTCTTTTTGGAATCTTCTATCGTGGAACGCTTTAATATGAAGGATATATCAATAACAATTAAATCATGCATTCAAAAAGTAAATAAAGTAGGGTAAAAGAGAATTGACATGATGATTATAGTGGTTCGGCTTATTCCAAGCCTACGTCCACTCTCTACGCTGGCAGCCAACTGGCTGTAGTCACTATGTAACAAATGAGAGCTGTTACAATTCACGAACTAGACTTCTTCAATAGACAATCTCTCCTACAGCTTCTTGCTGCTTTCGCACTATATGTAACTCTCTTTTGATACACAATTTGAACACAAGAGATTTTTAGAAAACAAGTGATTTGAGAGGTTCTAAGATCGAGATTTTTCTATCAAGTCTCTCCTTATTTTCGAGCAACATCGATCCACCTTAAATAGCCTCCGTGTCTCCATACCCGTTGACACTTTCCGAGAATTCATCCAATCAACCCGTTGGACTGAATCAATTTAAGTGATCTTCCCGTTGTCGAAAATGTAAGTAGACAATAGCTCGTCAATCCTGCTCGCCCATACAATCAGGATCTTAAGTTCCCAAAATTAGATCCTTCCAAAAATACGCTTGATCTTCAACGGATTAAATCCGAAGAATAAATCTTCCGAGTTCATAATCACAACCAGAGATATTCCATGGATAAGATAGGAAATATAATATCCAAATCTTACTTTCCTTAACCATAAGAATAACACGTAGCCAGCCTCGTTAAAATCGCAAAACTGTCTTTAGACTTAGATTTGGGTCTTGAAGGTCTTCGGGACTGGCGAGTCTTGACTGTCTTCAAACGGAAAAGCTTCGGACCGAACTTTGGGTCTAACGGTCTTTGAATTCTTCGGACGTAACCGACTGAGTCTTGGATTCTTCAGATCAAATTGAAGAGGCTGTTTTGTCAACTTCAAAACTCCAAGGGATTTTTCTTCAACAATCTCCCCCTTTTTGATTGTGACAAAACCCTCAGTAGATTTGCGAATTTAAAAACCTGCAAGGAAAACTCATATATACTTCGAGGATTATTTCTGCAAAACAGAGTGTTAGTCCAATAACAATTATCCTCATAAATATAATGATCCTGCAAATTCACAAGTCTAGAAATCCAAGTATCAAAACATCAGGATAAAGTCATAAAGATTCAACAGTCCAATCCAAATCTAAATGAAAACAGTAAACATCAAATGAGATAAAAATCTCAGCAAACGAAATAAACTTCAAACGAAATAAAAACAAACTTCAAGCTTAAAAAAAAAAAAAAAACTTCAAATCTGCAAACTCTCCCCTTTTTTGTCCCATCAAAGAGGTAGAGTGAAAGGTTTTGAAAAAGATTTAGGGGCCTGCGGGGAAACGAACAAGCTGAAACTTTGAGCTCCATGCGACTTCTCGAGATTTGCAAGAGCTTCCTTTACTGAAACTAACTCGCACTAGTCGATTTGATTCCACTTGAGCTCTCGGTGCATTAATCGATCTTGCATATTCACGAAGTACCCGGCATGGCCTTCTTTAAGTCCCTCGGTTCGTAATCCATTCCAAACACCGCTTTTTCGGGTCCAACATAACATCTAACAGCTGTGTAAAGGCTGTCGAATTTGCATTACTTCCATTGGGACCAGTAGATTGAGTTTGGAAACTAGGAGCTTCCTTCTCAGCCCTTTCCTTCTCGATAGGTGAGGATTCTTCATGCTCGAGAAATGAGATGCATAGACCTCTTCGGGATCAGCACACGACCTACTCACATCACTAAGGTGTAGTGGCGATATAGTCCCCTATTCTGCAGCGACTCCCCCTGTGTTAATGCCAGTGGGTGGAGTGGAATATTCTTCGCCAACATCCATATCAGCACTTGGATGTTTCTCGGTCTCTTCCCAGCAAATGATGGCTCAAATCCTACAGCCATATCCTCCTGCATTCTCGCTTTCCTCCTCATCCTTCTTCCTTCTTTCTTCTTCTTCTCTTATCATTTCTTCCTCTTCTTCTTTCCTTCTTCTTTCTTCTTCTTCAGCTTTCCTCTGTCTCTCTTCTTCTTCTTCTCTGTTCCTCTCTTCTTCTCTCCTCCTCTTCTCTGCTTTTCTCTTCCTCTTCTCTTCTTTTCTCTTCCTCTTCTCTTTTCCTCTGTTTCTCAGCTTCCTTTTCCTCTGCTTCTTTCCTTGCTCTTTCTCCAACCTCTGTTCTCAAACTAATAGGGCTTCTCAATCTTGAGAGATCAGACAAGGTCATGGCATCATCCTCATCCTCTTCATCTTGCAGGATGATTTTTCGACGTTTCTTCTTAGCCATGGGCTCTTTGCCTTTTCTTTTTGATGAAGCAGTAGGGATCTCTTTTCCAGCTGTCTCCTCCCTCAACCTTTCCAGTGCAACATTTAGCTGTGGAAGCTTCATCTTCATCACCATCTTCTGCCCAATGAGCATCAAACTTAACTTGGTCAGGCATAGAGGTGCAGGAATTTGTATATCGAAGTGCCTGAACAATTTGGTGATGATTGATGAATAAGGCAATTGACCCTTATCCTTAACCACTGTCCTGTACATGTGTAAAAGAATAACATGTGGGAGAGAAAAGGGTGCGCCTTTGTTGATGGCGAACATCGGCTTGGCTTCGGTTTTGAAACATCGGTCTTTGACGTTGTCTTTGGCCGGATACAGTTGATGACGATTTTATGCAACAATACATTTGTGGCATTCATCCTAGTGTAGGATATTTTGCCCTCAACAATTCTATCTCACACAATCTCCAATGTTGCATAGGCTGTAGAGACTTTGATTGGTTGGAAACTCCTCCTTTCCACCCCAATAATATCAGCCAGCAAGTCAACATCAACTATAAATTCTTATCCATGAAAGAAAAAGACAACCGATTTGCATCCAAAAACGACAAATTTGAGTAAAAATAAGCCGTAAGTTCAGAGTGGGCATCAATGGTATCCGTGCAGAAACTTTCCAGTTGCAGTCGAGCAAACTTCCCTCTAAGATTAATCTTCAGCGAATCAAGGAAGTCAAAATCCACCTTTGCTCGGATTCACTATACCCCTCTTCAACATCTTCATATACACACGCTCATGCTCCCTTGACCGAAACACACTTCCAGAAGGACAAACAAAGTTAGCAGCCACACCATACCGAGGCTGAAAGTGAGAGAAAAGTCTCTCGTCATCATCTAGGGTCTCAGATGGAGTATTTTCAAGCGGATTACTCGAAATATTCTCCAGCGCCCTTTGTGATGTTCCTTCATTGCTGTTCCTTCATCAACAACCTTCAACTTCTCCATTTCCCTCAAGAACATATACTCACTTTTAAAACCTCTTTCTTTCAAATATTCCTCAATCGTCTTTAGGCTTACCTTTCCATCCTTAAGCCTTTTGTAAAGATTATAAGCAACATTCGGTTTGAGAGTTCTTACCGGTTCTGCTTCTGTGATCTCTTCCTCAAGGTGTTGACTTTCAGCTTCTCTTTGAGGCGATCTTCTCTCGTGAGGTCCACCCTTGTAGGACCCTCTGACTGTCTCTGTGGTCCCCTACTTGCGATTCTAGAAGACTTCCGAGACGACATTCTTGGAGAGCAAGCGAAGATTCAACTTGTTCGCTTAAAAAGATGGATTCTTTGTGCCGAATAAGGGATGAAACAGGAACGGCAAAAGGAACTTTTAGGGTTTCGAAAGTGAAAGAGTATAGAGATGAATTTTCAAACGAGTAGAAATGGATGAAAGTGACGATTCGAGGTATAAATAGTAAGAGAAATAAAACCGGAATATGAATCGTCGCCAAAAAGTAAAGATAAAAACTGCTAAAAATAAACCGTAATTTCGAAAAAGAAAAATGTCTTTTTGAAAATATAAACTACCATAATTACATGTCAGAAAATGAGTAAGAAGAGGTTTTAAAAATTCGAAAAGTAATCAATAAAGATAATATAATCACAAGAATACGAAGAGATACGAAAAAGAACTTTTGAAAAGAGTTTGACAGTTGTTCGGACTTTACCTCGAATCGACCTCTTTTCGGACTTTACCTCGAGTTTGAGTGCCATCGGAATTTACGTAGAGTCCGAGTATCTTCGGACCTTTCGATGAGTCGAAATACCTTCAGACCTTGCATTAAGTCTGAGCTGCCTTCAGACCTAGCGTTGAGTCTTAACCTTTCAAGACTTCAATTTTGAGTCGAACTTCTTCAAATCTTACGATATTTAGTCTTGAGCGAATTGATTCAAAGTGAGTCTTTTCCGGGGCTTTGTGAAAATATCTGCTAATTGATTCTTTGAGTCTACATGCTGAATTACCACTTCTCCACTTTGAACATGATCTCGAATGAAATGATGCTTGATTTCAATGTGCTTTGCTCTTGAGTGAAGTATTGGATTCTTTGTGAGGTTGATTGCGCTTGTGTTGTCACATTTGATTTTGTACTTGTTTCCTCAACTTCAAAGTCTCTCAATTATTGTTGCATCCATAGGATTTGAGAGCAGCAACTTCCAAGAGCTATGTATTCTGCTTCAGCGGTTGAAAGAGCCACGGTACCTTGTTTTGTTAAGAACCAAGACACCATCCTGTTTTCCAATAGTTGACAAGTACCTGTAGTGCTTTTTCTATCCACTCTACAACCAGCAAGGTCAGCATCAGAATATCCAAGGAGAGTAAAATCTCCTCGTTTGGAATACCATAGACCTAGCTTATATGTAGTTGCAACATATTTAATAATGCGCTTAGCAGCAGTCATATGAGATTCTTTAGGATCAGATTGAAATCTAGCACACATGCATGCACTAAATAAAATATCAGGTCTAGATGCTGTAAGGTAAAGAAGTGACCCGATTATACTCCTGTATAGTTTTTGGTCTACACTCTTTCCTTATTCATCTTGATCCAGTTTTGATGAGCTTGACATAGGAGTTTCTGTTTTCTTGCAATTCTCCATTCCAAATTTCTTGATAAGGTCTTTTGCATACTTCTCTTGATGGATAAAAGTCCCTTCACTTGATTGGTTGACTTGAAGTCCCAAAAAGAAGTTCAATTCTCCCATCATGCTCATCTCAAATTCATTACGCATACACTTTAAAAAATTCTTGCAAAGCTTTTCATTAGAAGAACCAAATATTATATCATCAACATAAATTTGAACAAGTATGAAATCCTTGCCTTCTTTTTTATAAATAAAGTAGTATCTACTTTACCTTTAGAGAAAACATTTTGAATTAAGAAATTACTTAACCTTTCATACCATGCTCGAGGTGCCTGTTTTAGTCCATATAAAGCTTTCTTCAATTTGAAAACAAGGTTTGGTCTTCTAGGATCTTCAAACCCTTGCCACCGGAGCATAGGTTTCATCATAGTCGATGCCTTCTTCTTGTGTGTAGCTTTTTGCCACAAGTCTTGCCTTGTTCCTTACCACTTTTCCTTGTTGATCAAGCTTGTTCCTGAAAACCCATTTAGTACCAATAATTGATTTACCTTTTGGTTTAGGAACTAGCTCCCAAACATTGTTGATTTTGAATTGATTCAATTCTTCTTGCATTGCTTCAATCCAGCTTTCATCTTTCAAAGCATCTTCTATGTTTTTAGGTTCGATTTCAGAAATGAGTGCAAGAGCACTAGAAGCTTCACGCCTTTTAGATCTTGTACGAACTCCTTCATTAATATTGCCAATGATGAGATCTGCAGGGTGACTTGATTTATGCTTCCAATTTGTAGTTGGTTTGTTACTTTGATAAAGTTTTTCTTCAGTTGGAGTTACTGAATTGGTTTGAGGCTGTGCGTCTGAGATTTGATTTTCTTCAAGGGAATTTGTAGACACTTGGCCAGACTCAAAATCTTCAGATTGAGTTCAATTTTGTACTGAGTCTTCAAACTTCACATTCATGGATTCTTCCACAGTTTGAGTTCGTTTGTTGAAAACTCCGAAAGCTTTGCTTGTCATAGAGTAGCCAAGGAAGATTCCTTTATCGATTTTTCTTCAAACTTACCAATTCGATCACTAGAATTCTTTAGGATAAAACATTTACAACCAAATATATGAAAATATGAAACAATAAGTTTCTTACCTTTAAGCAATTCGTATGGTGTTTTCTCTAAAATAGGTCTTAGAAAAATTCTATTTATAATATAACAAGCAGTTGAAGTAGCTTCAGCCCAAAAATGAGATGAAACATTACTTTCTATTAAAAGAGTTCTTGCCATTTCTTGCAAAGAATGATTTTTCCTTTTTACAACTCCATTTTGTTGTGGAGTGTATGGGGATAAAAAATTATGTTGAATACCATAGTCATCACAATATTTAGCAAAATCATGATTTTCAAATACTCCACCATGGTCAGTTCTAATACTTGAAATTGCATATCCTTTTTCAATTTGGATTTTCTTTGCAAACTTAGTAAAATTAGTCAATGCATCAGATTTATTTGCAAGAAAGAATACCCAAGTAAAACGAGAATAATCATCAACTATAACCAAACAATATCTTTTACCTCCAATACTTTGAATTCTTGTTGGCCCGAACAAATCTATGTGTAATATCTGCAAAACACGATTAGTGGACACTTGGTTTATAGACTTATAAGAATTTCTAACATGTTTTCCAAGTTCACAAGGAGTGCATAGATCATGCTTTTGATACTTGAGGTTAGGAAGTCCCCCGAACAAGCTTTTGGATGAAACTTTTGCAATTTGCTTCAAATTGACATGTCCAAGTTTCCTATGCCAAAGGTTGGCTTCATTTTGAATTGATATCAAGCATTGTGGACTATCAGACTTTACATCCAGCAGATAAATGTTTCCATGTCTTCTTCTAGTAAAAGATTGTGAGAGATCTTTGCTTGTTCCAGAACATGTATCTTCTTGAAAGTTGATTTTGTATCCAGTATCGCACAGTTGACTAATACTTAATAGATTGTAGTTCAATCCTTCAACAAGAGAGACATTATTGATTGTGAGGTTTCCTATTTTCACGGTTCCTCGACCAACAATTTTTCCTTTGTTGTTGCCACTGAAAGAAACATTTCCTCCTTTTACTTGAGAGAGTTTTGTAAAACAATTTGAGTCTCCCGTCATGTGTCTTGAACAGCCACTATCCAGATACCACTTGATTTTCTTCTTGATAGTGACCTGCATTTAAATGAAAGACTCAAGTCTTCTTTGGTACCCAAACTTTCTTGGGTCCTTCGTTGTTAGTAACATAAACTGTCTTTGCCCAGCTCTTCTTAACATGTCTCCAAACTTTGGGACATTCTTTTTCAAAATGTTCTACGCTTTTGCATTTTGAACAAATAAGAGCATTTCTACCAACATGCTTTACAAAAACTTTTTGGAAATGATTCTTATAAAACATTTTTGTTGGTCTATTCTTGATTCTTTTCTTTACTTTTGGGAAATCAATCAAAGTAATGGTTTCATGTGTCATTCCTAGACCAGATTTGTTAAAGTAAGGTCTTTGAATAGAAAGAATTTTATCCAACTTTTCAGAACCCATTGAAAATTTCTTTGTAACTCTTAACAAATCTTCTTTCAAGCGAGGCATTTTCTTTTGAAAGTTCAATTTCATTTTCTTTTGAAACAGCAAGAGACTTGTCTAGACACTCAACTTTTTTCAATTAAAATCTTTTCTTGTTGTTTTAGTTTGGAATTCTCCCTTTTTAGTTCAGAATTCCTTTTAAGAGAGCTTTTCGGACCGAGACAAAGTTCATCAATGTATTTTGATACTTTGGTAGGAATTCTTAAATTTCTAACCTTGGTGCCATTTGTTTGAGTCTCGAGTCGAATCGAGTCCGAGTCGAGCTTGAATCGAGTCGAGTTTGAGCTTGAATCGAGTCGAGTCTGAATTTACCATAAGACAAATATTTGCATATTCTTCATCACTCTCCTCACATTCGGTGTCACTCCAAGATTCAGCTTTGAGTGCTTTCTTGAACCTTTCGGGTTTTCCTTTCTTTTTCTTCAATAAGGGCAGTTGGGTCTAATGTGTCTCTTCTTCTTGTATTCAAAGCAAACAACCTCTTTGCTGGTATCTTCTTCTTCATTTGATTTCTTTTGAAATCTCGATTGTTTTGTTTCTTTCCGTTGAACTTTCGCCTTTTCTATTTAACCTTCGAACTTTCTAATCGAAGTGCAAACTCCTCATCATCCAAGTCTTCTTCGAATCGTAGCATCGAATCATCATTAGATTTTAAAGCAATTGACTTCTTACCTTTTGTGTGAAATTCCTCATTGAATTGCTCGACTTCATAAGATTGAAGTGTGCCGACCAATTCATCTACCGAAAGAGGCATGATCCTTTGTGTTTCTCTTATAGATGTCTTGACGTGATTCCAATCTTTGAAGAGTCCCCTCAACAATTTATTGACCTTCATAGGTCCTGAGATTGGCTGTCCTTGGTATGCCAAGCTGTTTACAATTTCTGTAAATCGACTAAACATATCAGTGATGGATTCTCCTGGCTTCATTTTGAAGGCTTCATATTGACCGAGAAGGATATTGATCTTGGTTTCTTTGACTCAATCTGTTCCTTCATAGGTGACGTGCAATCTATCCCACACTTCTTTGGCTGTCTCACAAGATGAAATTCTATTATATTTAGCAGGAGATAATGTACAATATAGAGAGTAGATAGCCTTTGCATCAAGGGCTTGTCTCTTTGAGATATCGATGTGTGACGCTCCCACTCCATCAGGTAATTCTTTCCCTATGATTGATGCAGCTTTAGGAGCAATTCCATTCTCCACTACATCCCATTCCATAGGATCTTTGCATCTTAGGAATGCCTTCATCTTGTTTTTCCATACGTTGTACTCCTTTCCATCGAAGTAAGGAGGTCTGGTATTGCTTTGCCCTTCAATTAAACCTGGAGCCAAAACACTAGCCATAGATCTTTAGCTTTAGAAATAATAACACTTCCAATAAATAAGCAACCTACTTTGATACCAATTGTAATAGGCTAGTGAATCAACCTAGAGGGGGGTGAATAGGTTGTTGCGGAATTCGTTTTGGAATCTTCTATCGTGGAACACTTTAATATGAAGGATATATCGATAACAATTAAATCATGCATTCAAAAAGTAAATAGAGTAGGGTAAAAGAGAATTGACACGATGATTATAGTGGTTCGGCTTATTCCAAGCCTATGTCCACTCTCAACTATTTGGCACCAACCGGGGTTGTAGTCACTATGTAACAAATGAGAGCCGTTACAATTCACGAACTAGACTTCTTCAATAGACAGTCTCTCCTACTGGCTTCTTCTTTGCTTTCGCACTATATGTAACTCTCTTTTGATACACAATTTGAACACAAGAGATTTTTAGAGAACAAGTGATTTGAGAGGTTCTAAGATCGAGATTTTTCTATCAAGTCTCTCCTTATTTTCGAGCAACATCGATCCACCTTAAATAACCTCCGTGTCTCCATACCCGTTGACACTTTCCGAGAATTCATCCAATCAACCCGTTGGATTTGAATCAATTTAAGTGATCTTCCCATTGTCGAAAATGTAAGTAGACAATAGCTCGTCAATCCTGCTCGCCCATACAATCAGGATCTTGAGTTCTCAAAATTAGATCCTTCCAAAAATACGCTTGATCTTCAACGGATTAAATCCGAAGAATAAATCTTCCGAGTTCATAATCACAACCAGAGATATTCCATGGATAAGATAGGAAATATAATATCCATATCTTACTTTCCTTAATCATAAGAATAACCTGTAGCCAGCCTGTTAAAATCGCAAACTGTCTTTAGACTTAGATTTGGGTCTTGAAGGTCTTGAGACTGGCGAGTCTTGACTTGTCTTGGACGGAAAAGCTTCGGACCGAACTTTGGGTCTAACAGTCATTGAATTCTTCAGACATAACCGACTGAGTCTTGGATTCTTCAGATCAAATTGAAGAGGCTGTTTTGTCAACTTCAAAACTCCAAGGGATTTTTCTTCAACAGCTGCCTCTTGAACTATGATATCCATACCACTGGATTGGGTAGGTGAAACAGGTATTGTCTCTTTTACAATAAACTCTTCTTCTATTTTACCATAAAACGCTTCCCAATAAGGATTATGTTCACATGCTTCTGCCTTCAGCCAGGACCCATATGGTCCTATTTTGTTGATTGCCCAAGGTGATTGCGCATAAGGAATTTCAGCACAGTCAGTGGCATAGTAACCTATTCTCCCACAGGAATAGCAATAATGCGGGAGGCGCTCATATTTAAATTCCACCCAAAGCCATTTGGTACCAATATCCAGGATAGCCCCCGATTTCAGTGGAATGTTCAGGTCAATTTCTATTCGCACTCTTCCTCCTTTCTATTGAGTGTTACCTGTTGAATCAAGTTGGACTTCCATAACTTGTCCAAGCCTTCTTCCCAGATCAGTGAACACTTTCTCTACTCTCCAGTCAGGGGGAATGCCTCCAATACGCACCCAGAAGGCAGTTTTACTAAAGTCGTAGCAATTCTCAGGAATTTTAGGCTCACATTGTCTTAGGACCAGCAAGTTACTAGAGTAAGACCAATGTGATGTCTTCATTACCCTCTCTTTTTTCCCCTCCGATTGAAAAACAAAGGTATATAGGAGAGGTTCTTTTTGTGAACAGGTAACAGTTTCAGTTTCCCATGCTTTTTTCATTGTAGATAGAAAGGCTGGGTAACTGACGTTGGGTTTGGAGTAGAGTTTGCCAAAGAGTGTACGTTTACATCCTTTTTTTGTGGAGGAATGTAAACGTGCACTCTTTGGAATACTTTAAAGACTGACCTATTTTAGCTAGTACAAAACTTTTTCCAGGTAGGTATTCTTGATCCCCTCCTTAATCAAATAGACATTTCCTTGATCCCTAAAGTTAAAAACCCTGAGAACATTGGCCAATACAGACCCATCAGTCTATGTAATTTCAGCTACAAAGTAATGTCAAAACTCCTAGCAAATAGATTAAAGAAGTGGCTGCCACTTATTATTGAACCAGAGCAGTGTGCATTTGTTCAAGGTAGGCAAATACAAGACAACATCTTCATTGTGCAGGAAGTCCTGCACCAGCTACGCATCACAAAGAGGAAGAAAAAAACATCAGGCCATACTTAAATTAAATATGCATAAAGCATATCACATAATTGAATGAGACTTTATACGGGATTGCATGTTGCATATGGGATCTTGTGCAAAGTGGGTGACACTTATTATGCAGTGTATTTCAACAGTGTCATTTAGTGTGAAGATAAATGGTGAAGCTACTCCATTCTTCTACCCTTCGCGAGGACTCAGACAAGGTGATCCCCTTTCGCCTTATTTATTTATCCTGATTTCAAATGTCTTAACTTGGTTGATGAAAAAAGCAATTACAGATGGCGGCATCAAAGGCATACAGATCAACAGGTTTTGTCCTAAGCTTTCACACCTCCTTTTTGCTGATGACGTTATCTTTTTTCCGAATGGCACTATAATGGAATGTCAGAATTTAGCACTTATACTTAACCAGTATTGCTATGCTTCGAGACAAGCAGTTAATTTAAACAAATCAGGGGTGTATTTTAGTGCAAACTATCCCTTACCGTTGAAAAGAAATATGGCCACAAAATTGAGAGTCCCTATGTTTGAAAAGACAAGGAAATACTTGGGCATCCCCACGGAATGGGGGCAATCTAAGAAAGAACTGTTTGCATGGATATTAGCCAGGGTAAATACAAAGTTAGAAGGGTGGAAAGAGAAACTACTTACCAAGGCAGGGAAGGAGGTATTGATTAAAAGTGTAGTTCAGTCCATACCTACGTATGCAATGGTCCATATTCAAGCTGCCAGTGTCTATCTACAAAGCAATAGAAAAATGAGTTGCATCATTTTGGTGGCAGAAAGGAGATTCTAAGCGGGGGATTCATTGGAAAAATTGGGAAGTATTGAAAACCCGAAAGGATGAAGGAGGGTTGGGGTTTAAAGATTTGATTACCTTCAATCATGCCATGCTTGGCAAGCAAGTCTGGAGATTATCTAATTCTCCTTCAACCATGTGGAGTAGAGTGCTGAAAGGGGTCTATTTCCCAACTGGCGATCTCTGGACAGCATGCAAGGGCCAACGACCATCATGGGGTTGGCAGAGTTTGTTGCTTGGCCAAGACACAATCACAGCAAATATCAAATGGTCAGTCGGGGATGGTCAATCTATTCGCATTTAGGAAGATAAGTGGTTAATGCAGGGGGTAATTGGAGGACAAACAAGCCAAACAGAACCTATTATGGTGTCCGAACTAATAAATGCAAATTCCAAAGAGTGGAACCAATAGAATATTCAACAGCTTTATAATGAAAATATTGCTAACAAAATTTTAGCAATCCCACTGAGTCAGCAACCACAACCAGATACTCTAGTATGGATAGGTAATAGTACAAGGCAATATTCTGTAAAAAGTGACTGCAACAGAGCATATTCAGCAACCAGAAGCCAAAACCACAATAAGGCTTCCTGCTCATTCCAGCCACCACGTACCTTATGGACTTAGATCTGGAGCCTTGCCGCGCCACCAAAAATTAGAACTTTCCTCTGGACTCTTTGTCAAAACGCCCTTCCCACGAGAGAAAACCTATACAAAAGAAAGATAATCCATGACCCATTATGTCCGTTCTGTTATTCGAAGGTGGAAACCACAGAACACCTCTTCTTTTTCTATAAATGGACAAAAGACATCTGGAAAGACCCACAATTTAGAGGCATCATTCCATAAGCAAAATCAGGAGAGCTAATCAGTGGCTAATGGAAGCTTTTGGAGCGAACGGGAGCTTACCTGTACGAGAATACACTGGCCTGGTTCTTTGGAACATATGGAAGGCTCGAAATAGCTGGATCTTTCGAGCAAAATACCCGAAACCTGCAAATCTATTGATTTTAGCACAAGATCAGCATCTCAACTTCAGCAGAGGGCAGACGAACCAGAAGCTACCATACCCAAATCGAAGCACACTTGTTAGATGGAAACCACCAGAATGACAAGATCTGAAGTTGAATGTCAACACCTCATGGGTTCCAGGTGAGTTTCTCTACTCCGTTGCTGGAATCGTACGTGATTCGTTTGGGCAAGTTGTCGAAGGCTTCGCCTGCACTTCTAGGGTTTCTTCATCGCAAGAAGCAGAAGCCGAATCGATTTTACACGGGATCTTTTATATCAAGGAGCTTCAGTTGAGGCACGTGGGAAGCATCCAAAGTCAACCACTTCAATGGGCGTGCGAAAGTGACTGTTCACTTGTGGTAGATCTGGTATTGGGCCGGGCCGAACCTCCGTGGAATTTAAAAGAAATTGTGCAATGTTGCAGACACGAACTAGCCCAATGCAACAATATTAAGGTGATCCATTGTCCCCGAGAAGAGAATAGAGCAGCGGATTGGATAGCACGAACCCACCGAGCGAACAAGCTTCCTCTAAATTGGTGGAACACTCCCCCTTTACCTCTATGGAATATTTTATGTTCGGAAATTTATCCGTCTTTGTCTTGTAAGACTCTTTTTAAGCAAGAATAGAACGTACTATCTATTTCGACCCAAAAAAAAAAAAACTACCTAAATGATGCATGAAAATTAGGATATTTTGACACGACATAGAATTGAGTGTGATAGACAAGAGTGATAGAGACACTTAACCCTAAATCAGTATACAAAAAATTCTATAAACTTATGAAATCAACTAGGTAAGACAACTTTATCTATCATGAACCTTTGGGAATGCACAAAATCGCAGCAACTTCGCAATATGTTTTCATAAGGCAAATGGCCATCAATCTACATTAATCATGTGCCGTTTCTATTGAAGTCCTTTAAGTATGTCTAGAAGAAACCATGTGAAGATTTTGCTCTTAAGGAGCTCAGTTGAATATATCTTCACGAAGATGCAGATCAGCCACAATTGCAGCAACATTTGCACTGAATATGAATGATTTTCTCTAACCGAAAGGCATGATAAAATGTCACAAAAATTCATGCATATAAATTGGAATGTCCTGATCATTTCTCATGGAGATGTCTAAGTCCAATTTGAATCTGACAAACCTACATAAAATAGGAAGATAGAGTAGAACATCTAACATTACAGATTATGTGATCTATACCTCATTGGAAAGCTTATGAAGTACTCTACAACTTTCATGAAGGATACAAATCCAATTAAGCATGCTTACTAGTTCCATTCTAAGCAAACACACAACGGGCTTAGTTAGGACAGAATGACCTAAAGACCATTTATCAAAGATTTCCTTGACTAAATCTATTCCAAAATTTTCAAAAAAAAAAAAAAAAAAATATATATATATATATATATATATATATATATATGTTATAGAAGAGGTCAATAAGAACAACTTTCATGAAAAGAGCCAACTTAAAATTCGAAGCACAAAAATCCATAGAAAATTGACAAACAGTAAACCAAGCAATCAATCAGGTTCAAGCTATCCTTAACCATCTATATCTAGTCTAGAGCATCATAAACATCCTAACATAGATGTAATCATCATTGATCAAACCCTAGGTGTGAGCTCTAGCCCTGGTCCTCTAATAAGACCTCGCTTCATCCTGCTCAAGGTTTAAATGATACCTTTTGCATGTTTTGATCGATTTAAGCTCAATTGATTGGCGATCAAGCATCCACAGTAGTCAAGGAATGCCAAGGGAAATCTGAGGGACCTGAGAACCGCTAGAGAAGTACCTGCATGGCCCGAATTTGCATCGGTCAGTGGTTGAGGAAGAATCAAATGCTAGTTTGGATGAGCGAAGGGAGATCAGTCACTGAGAGGCCATTGGTGGCTGTTTTGTTGGTTCAACCACCAGCCACTTGAGGACTCGCCGGTGGATGCAGCTGAGGTGATCGGGACGCCAAGGACATGTCATAGACCACCGATTGAAGTTAAGGAACATGCCGGGCTCAATACCGGCTTGGACAACATCCTCGTGCCCTCGAGGGAAGAACAGCTAGACAGGTGAATTAGGTGGCCACCGCAGGCAACGGCAATATCGAGCAGCACCAATAGAGATAGGGGGGCTCGAAGGTGGTGGCACAGTGCCGAAACAACGCAGTAGGGCGGCAAACGGCAGGGTCAATGAGGCGATTGAGAGAGAGAGAGAGAGATTTTTAAGAGCTTTCCTGCAGATTTCCAGATCTAGGAATCGAAAAAATGGGGTTTCCCCCTCCCTTTTTGGGAAATAAAATCCTATTGATATGGGCTTAGGGATGGAATCCTAACTCTTGGATCAATCCTAAGGCTAGGATGCTATTCTTCAATGAATCCTAGCTGACATCCTAATTAGGCATATGTTAATTTCAAAGTTGGTGATGCATTCTTAATGGACGGTGATGCTCTAATCTTGAGATAATGGCCTAATCGAGGTCTTTTTTTTTTTTTTTTTTTTGTAATTTCACCAAACTTGGGGGCAAATTTGCAAATTTAGTAAAATTCGAGGTAAAATTGGAAAATTGGAAAATTGAAAATTAAAGGTATGTGTCTATTGGCCATGAGGTGGGTCACCTCATGGTGGTCGCCTATTGCCAAGAATCAATTGGGAACTGGCCGAACTGGTTGTTCTCGCTGGTGATTGGTCAGACCAATCAGTCCGGTTTGAATCGGTCTAGATTGGTTCGGCCTCACTTCCCTATTTTATGCAATTAGGTCCTTTAAGAAGAATTTTCTTCTATCATGGGGACAAAGTAGATGAAAATCATGCAATTGGCTCATCGAAAATACAAATTAATCAAAATTGAGCTTAATTGGGGCCACATGACATGGATTCATTCAATCGGCCATGCTTACAATGACCTATTGAATTCAAATTGACATTACAATGATGGCACAACTTTTCTACTAAAATTGAATTGAGGACTAATAACAAAATTGAATCTCGATTCTCGACATTAGACCTTAATCTTAAAAGGTCAACTTGAACTTTGCTAAACGGAGTTCATTAGCCTATTTTTCTCAAATTCAAGAAGGTTAAATCTCCCAAATTGAAAAGTTTTTAAGTGAATTTTCCTAAATCGAGCACAAATTCAGACTTATCTCACAAAACGAGTGGAATGGAAGTGTTTGTTTGCAAATCATGTAGAATTGATCCAGATCCCCTAATCAGGACTAAAAATAAGAATCCATATTTTGACATGCTTGATCTCAAAATTGATTGAACGAGTAAATGGGTAATGATCTCTAGATCAAATGTCGTAAATGTAACTAAGCCTAATCATGATTAGAATTAAAGTAATTTGATCTTTTGATCAATTTTGAACCTAAAACTGAAATTTTCGGAAAACGAGGTTCTTAATTAATTTTTGCAAAATTTTTTATGCGACGGCCAAATCGGGACTAAAATGAATCTTTGTATGTGGAAAGTCAACTTTTGACTCAAGGTTTTGACTTAGTTGGTCACCATAAAAGTTAATTGTTTGACTTTTCGAGTTTTTGATAAAAAGGGCTTGAAAATTGCTTGAAAATGATAGGCCAAAGAAAAAAGATATAACAATTGACACTTATGTTCGAGAAATGGGCACCAATCGCAATCAAAAACCTTAATCTCGAGTTTTTTTAATTTTTATCAACCGTCGACTAAAAGTCGGGTGTCAATAATGAGTAGAAGAAACGTCCTTATGTGTTATGGTTTTTTGACGTAGCTCCATAACTTTCGTACAGTGCTCACTTAAATGTTATAACTTTTTTTGGCTCACTTGAGTGCCATATTTGTGTAAAATTGATCAGTTGAAATATTATTTCTAGCAAATTGTCTTATGTGGATTTTTTCTTAGTTTTCCATTTCCATTTCAACATGGAATTTTTAAAAATAAACTGATCGTTGTTTTTT
Organism: Eucalyptus erythrocorys; assembly: GCA_014182555.1. Lineage (NCBI taxonomy): Eukaryota > Viridiplantae > Streptophyta > Magnoliopsida > Myrtales > Myrtaceae > Eucalyptus > Eucalyptus erythrocorys. The sequence continues at coordinate 10,104,898 of CM024603.1, forward strand.
GCTGTTTCTTTAAAATCTTGAACAATTAGACGATGCCGTTTGCAAACTCTCTTTCTTCCTTGAATGATGACTAGAAAATCCAACAGGACATTAGTATTAATATAAGTCGTCCGATGCGACTCACTAGAGCTACTTCAATCTAGTGTTGCTTGCGTTGTTGATGTAATATATGGGCCTAGCCAGCCATTTCTTTTAAGGCCAAGGCCAAGCCCATACCTTTTTTTCTTCTCTCTTCTTATTTGAGCTCGTCCGTTTCAAGCACAAAAGGAAAAGGAGGAGCTGAAGCTGATGGATGAAACAAGGAGGACAAGAGGAAAGAAGAAAAGAAAAACAAAATTGCAGTGTGCAACCGACTCGAACACCTCAACTAGTCGAATCAACTATGAATCGTATTGCATGGTAAGTATCCTAGCCAATTATTTGTCTAATTTGAGTAATTTTGGAAGTTAGGTCACAAATTTGGATTTACGTAAATTTTGTACTACAAGGTTCGATTGACAAGTTTTTTAGCAACAATTCTTTTGGAAATGGTAGTCTAAGGCATTGTGGAGCTGTGGGCTTTAATGAAAATCGATTCAAAGAATGATTGATTTGGAACAAAATTTGGAAGTTTTGTGTGAGAGTTACGAGTAAGGAAAAAGATGAACATACGCCTTAAACGAGCTTCTTTGCTATTGCTTAGGAGTTGATTGATGGTTGAGCATAGTTTAGTCAAGTTGTTAATTGGAGTAGTGATTTTGATATCATTTTTTGGTTTAGTGATATGAATACAAGTGCATCAACTCAAGTAACTATCATAGGTTGGTTTTTGGCTTTCCCAAATCAGCAGCACTATCTACTCTATGAATTTTCAAATCATGTATTGAAAGCGATAAAAATTTGATATATTATGAGTTATGAATAAGCATGTTTATTTCATAAATTTGAATAAGACGTTTACTACAATTTGTTTTTTGTGACTAGTTTGAGAAATGCTTTTGGAAAGGTATTGGGAAACCTTATATATATATATATATATATATATATATATATATATATATATATATTGATTTGTGAACTTGATTTATGAAATAAGTTCTATAATAATTTGAAAAATGTTTTATGAAAGGCATTTCAAAATACCATGGGTTTATGAAATAGATTCTGAAATGATGTCGAAAATGTCTTTTGAAGTGTATTCTATTTGATGAACTGAGTTGCAAAAGTTTATATGCTTTGGTTTATGAAACCGACTTGTGATAAATATTTTGGATTGACTTTATGGATATTGGAGTGTGTGGCTTTGGTACTCAATGTCTTTGTAAGATTTTGGGGCTTGTGGGTATACATACCAGTTTAGGATATCATTCTAGGCCAAGCCACCGATTTTGTAGGTAGAGACCTTGCCATGGGGGGAATTTTGGTCGCCTTATCACTAGGCATTGTGTCTTGAGCATAAGAATATATCAACCAATAGATTAATCAATAAATGGACCATTGACATATAGATTAATCAATGGACTTGACTATTGATGCTTGAATTGTGGTGATGGTTTAAATGGGTTTTTCTTACCAATATGAAGCCTGTTGATAAAAAACAACTCATATATGATTCGATATGTATTTTATTTCTTAAGTTTGCTATTGCTTTGTATACATGTATAGTGACTGCTCGATTTGCTTAAAAAAGATGTACTATGTAGTGGGCTATAATTGCTCATTCCATTCCTTCTCAATCTTTTCAAATTTCTCGATTAATGGATAATGGAGCAAGAGCGATATTGGAGTGGACTTTTGGGAATTGGATTTGGATGGTTAAAACTTGTGTCCTTCAGGTGGAAGGACGGCCATGTCAACCCATTTTTCTACTTGGATTCGTGGTGTGACAGTTGATGTCTTGTTTGACCTATTTTATTCTCAAATATAACCTAAGCAATGAAAAGAAGCTATCAAGTGGACCAGAGCCGAAGAACGTTGACATATGTTTTTGTATTGGGGCAATTTTATGCTTGAAGTCTTGTTTTTGTGCTTTAATATGTAATGACTTTTCTCAAGCAAGCAAGCTACTACTAATTGGAAAGTAACTTTAATTTGTGTTATCTACTGCCCAGTTTTGTACTCAACTTGTTGGAATTGTGTTTTATGCTGCAATTGCTGATTAAGGATGGAAGGTCTAGTAATTGTTGGTCAAGCAAGCTAGCTTCCTCTCTTTCTTTTGCTATTCTTGGTATGGGGTTGAACGGTCTGTTTTGTGCTCAACTAGATTGGTTTGTTTGTTTGTTTGTTTGTTTGTTTTTGGTAAAAAATAACTAGATAGGTTGAACCGCCTGTTATGTACTTAATTTTTCTGGAGATGGTGTTTTGGTACTGCAATTGTTGGTTAGGGACAAATGATCTAACTTTTTATGACTGGTTTTGGCTATCCTGTGCATCGGTTGACAGATGATAAAAGTTTCACAAGTTCACAATTGATCATTTGAATGCTAAAATTTGTTAAATGACGTATGAAAGTTAATTTTAGCTTAAGTTTTATCATGTCACTAGCCCAATTAATATTTTTTACAATAAGTGAAGGGTGCCACGTGATTAGAAGCAAAAACAAAATTGAGTAAATTGATTAGAAAAGAGCAAGACTAGGATATTAAAAGAAGTGTAGTATATTGATATGCTAACTGGCCCACTACAAGGTGGGAATTTAAATTAGTTCATCACCCTCATAAGAATTTATCACGGGAAAAGGACACTAATGGTACCATAAGTTGTATACGGCACTCACTTTGGTGCCAAAAGTTTCTGTCATATCACTTAAGTGCCAAATCGAGGAAAACGATCATTTTGGTGCCACCGGTGAAAGATTTCGGCCACCGGCGAAAGATTCCGGCCAAAATCTGACGTGGCCTCAAATTCCAGCGAGCCACATCAGCGTACGGAACCAATAAAAAAACGCCACGTGGATTTTCGGCCGATCAGATCGGCGTTGGCACCAAAATGAGCGTTTTTCAAATTTTTTGGCACTTAAGTGATCCGATTGAAACTTTTGGCACCAAAGTGAGCGCCGTACACAACTTATGACACCATTAGTGTACTTCTCCCAATTTATCACATATAGTTAGGGATAAGGACATACAAGTGCCATAACTTTCATACAATGCTCACTTAAGTGCTATTTTTTTTTATCACCTTAATGCCATAACTTCCAAAAACGTTCACTTGAGTTTCATAACAGTCCCAAAACTTTTTAAAAATATTCATCCAAGTGTGGAAAAATCCAATGTACAATAGCACTAGAGATAAAAAAATTTTAAAAAAAATTGTCACTTAAGTGATTGATTAACAAGTAATATAGCATTTAAGTAATCGAAAAAAAAAAAAAAGTTATGGCACTCAAATGACTGTCATGTATAAGTTATGGCACTCAGGTGATTAAAAAAAAGTTATGACATTCAAGTACACCATACGAAATTTATGACACTTATAATGTTTTATCTCCATATAGTTAGCATATTGAATTCCCAAATTAGACTACTATACTCCACATTATACTTGAGATATAAAATAGAAAAACTAGGTGACTCAATTGAAAATATAGAGCAATGTTATAGTCTAAAATGGGATGTTAAACATGGTGAATGGTCCGTGACTATTGATCTTCATACTAAGAGAAAGAATGAGGTTAGAATATTTACTGTGGTGTAACCATAATTAAGGTAGCTAGATATGAATTTATAAGAGTGATTAACTACAGTCATGACATTTATTGAAATAAAATTACAGAAAGGCCCCGCGATATATATCAATTGCATAACAATATCCTCAATCCTCGATCCTCTATATATCAATTACATATTAATATCCTTAATCCTCGATCCTGCTAACTGGATCCATCGATGTTGCATTAGAAGCCCATCACCAGCCTGTGTTCTCAGTATCGCGCGTAGCCATGTCGCCTTGGTCGCGGTGAATCTTGCCTTGGTCGCCGTGCTTGTCATTCATTTGAGCCAAACGTGATAAAGTTTCCCGAGGGTGCCCCAGAGCTGAAAATGTCATTTGTATGCAGCTTTATCAATAATAAAGTTACGGTGGGTTTGCTTCAACAAAAACTCAAGATTTAAAAAATATTTTTCTAAAAATATTTGGTTATATCACTCAAAAATTTATTCGATGAAAAATGTCTATTTTCGTAAGGGATGAAAATATCTTTCATTTATTAATTTTTATAAACGATATAATTAGAAAATGATTTCCAAATCTTGAGTTTTTCATGAAATAAATACACCCTTAAAATGCAAATTTCACTGGCTCTTGCTTGAGAAAATATTCAGTGGTTTTGAAAATATGACGTTAGTTGCTAACATGGTGAGAACTTTTCACTAATAGCCAATCATCACCATGGCCACCAACACGATGCCTAAATCTATTTGGCCATGGATGGCCAGATCTTGAGTTTTGGAGAGTGCTGGCGAAGGTGACAACGACCATGGATGAGGGACGTGATGCCAAATTTGGAGGTTGGAGAAAAATATAAAAAGACTGAGTAGGGTCTATGAAGTACTGATACTCTCCAAGAGTTTTTATGTTGTGTCGGACACTTCGACACATATTCGACACTCTCGGACACTTAGTCAACACGTGTCCAAAAATCCAACACTTGGTCAACTTTCTCGACACTCAAGTCGGAATTCTGACATATGAGTTTCCGACACGTGATTTCGGTAGCGAGGTTCATTTTAAAAATTTCCAATAAATGAGAGGTCAAAATGTAAAACACAATAATAAAAATAATAAATGAAGAAAGAGAAGAAACATAGTTTTTCTTTTCTTTTGACTCTCATTTTTTGTTATGCACAATTTATCCCTTAAGTTTTTTTTTTCCTCTTCCAACATATTTAACATGCGAGTCCGAATGTGGATTGCTTTTTTTTTTTTTTTTTTTTTTTCAGGTTTTATTAATTATTGGAATATAATTGAATTAGTCAAATTGAAATAAGGGAAAATCTCAAAAAGGACCTGAAGTGGAGCCATTTTCTCAAAAATGACCCAAAGTGGACTGTCTCAAATAAGGACCTGGAGTGACTAACTTACTCTCGATTAAGGACCTCAACTTCTAATTTTATTCACAACAAAGGGTACTTTTGTCCAAGAACATTATTGTTTATTTTTTTTTTGGGAAAAAGAACATTATTGTTTATTTTTTGTCTCTCTCTCTCTTCTTTTTTTTTCTTCCTTCATCTTTTTCACTCTTTACATCACCTCCATTATCAACCCCTCTATCGCTTTTTGTGTCATCTCATTGTATGACCAAGATTGGGTTTTCTTTAACACGAGCCATTACAACGTAGTCTAACTCATTAAAAATATTAAATTTTGCTCCTCAAAATTGTTTGTAGACAATTCCACGGAACCAAAATGAGCTTTAAAAAATAAATTCTTTTTATTCCAAATTCTAATCTCAAAGCCATAATATGAATTTGCTTTTGCTAAGACTCAATTTTTGTCGAACTCCCAAGCTATGCAACTAATCCCTTTGGTAACGTATTTCTCTCACCTTGAGAGTGCATCAAACTCCATTTATTCCGAGCCTTCCACTAACCCAGCAACTACAATTTTTTGTGTTGTTTTCGATCCTACTTGCCAACAACAAAGTAGCAATATCCAAGCATCGCGGATCGTCTTGTTTGACTAACTTATGCCTCTATTCAATTAACACTTGGTGATCAACAATTTCACGCCAAAGAACAATTTTGTTGCGGCTGGCGACTATTTCAACCTTGGCAAGAGTTTGCCTCATCAATTTCAAATTTGGGTTTGCCTCTCTTGCATAAATTCAATCTTTCAAAGATCCCCCTTTCCCCTTTGCAATGGCAATGGGTCCTTTCAATAATCCCTAGTCAGGAAACACCCACTCACACTCTTACCATTCTCATCGACACAGCTCTTCTCCTCAATCGATGCCTCATCTTGAGATTGATCATTAGTCGTATATGACATCATTAACTATAGAAACTGTTGTACTTCATTGCCCCATCGCCGCCATTGACAAGTCCTATTCGAGCTTTCGACCTCATCGACCTGATAAAAAATCCAGTATTGTTGTTGTCGGGTGGAGGTCAATCCGAGCTTTAGGCTGAGCACAAGTGAGCGGAGATTTGATGCATCTTGAGGAACTTAGGATTTTAGCATCCAAGAAGGTGACCAGTAACAAATAACTCCAATCCAACAACAAAGTAGCAATATCCAAGCATCGCCAGATCGTCTTGTTTGACTAACTTATGCCTTTATTCAATTAACACTTGGTGATCAACAATTTCACGCCAAAGAACAATTTTGTTGTGGCTGGCGACTATTTCAACCTTGGCAAGAATTTGCCTCATCAATTTCAAATTTGGGTTTGCCTCTCTTGCATAAATTCAATCTTTCAAAGATCCCCCCTTCCCCTTTGCAATGGCAATGGGTCCTTTCAATAATCCCCCCTTCCCCTTTGCAATGGCAATGGGTCCTTTCAATAATCTCTAGTTAGGAGACACCCACTCATACTCTTGCCATTCTCATCGATACAGCTCTTCTCCTCAATCGATACCCCATCTTGAGATTGATCATTACTCTTATATGACATCATTAACTATAGAAAATGTTGTACTTCGTTGCCCCATCGCCGCCATTGACAAGTCCTATTCGAGCTCTTGACCTCATCGACCACTGCCCTTGATAGAAAATTCAACATCGTTGTTGCTGGATGGAGGTCAATCCAAGCTTTAGGCTGAGCACAAGCGAGCCGAGATTTGATGCATCTTGAGGCACTTAGGATTTTAGCATCCGAGAAGGTGACTAGTAGCAAATAACTCCAATCTGACTTCTTGTCACTAGGACCAACTACGTGATGACATGACGCTTACGAGATTGCTAGTAGGAGCCCTAGTTATGGTGTTGAAGGAGGCAATATAGAGTGAAGGAGGAGGTATGAGGAAGATGAAGAAAGAAAAAAATTAAAGAAAAATGTTCTTGGACAAAACTACCCAAGCTGTAAATAAGATTGAAAGTTTGGGTCCTTATTTGAGATGAAATTAGCCACTTTGGGTCCTTATTTGATACAAAGTCTACTTCGGGTCTTTTTTTGAGAAAATGAACCTACTTTAGGTCCTTATTTGAGATTTTCCCTTGAAATAATGAATGATATTAATAAATGGTGAATTAATGTTTTTAGTATAAATTAATTCTAGACTTATTTATTTATTTATTTATAAATTTGAATCAAATTAATTTAATTGAAATAAACATAAAAATGATAATTTATTATGTATATAAAAATATATATTTAATATCCAACGTATGCTAACGTGTCGGAATTTTCTGCTTTTTTATAAACGACGCGTTAGTGTGTCGCGTCGCATTATGTCGCGTGTCGCGTGTCAATATCGGTACTACTTAGACTCAAGTTGGCCGTGAAGAACACGAAAGGGGTCTGCCATCATCCATGGGTGTAAGCTTTGTCTTTTTATGCCTCGCAAGGCACCTCATCCCCAGACCTGGCGACCATGGATTGCCCATAGCCACCGGCCTTGACGGCGAGCTTCAGATCTCGTACATGGACGAAAGATGTCAACGACAGAAGCTTTGCTTGCTCCGTTGAAGTTGCAGACCTCCCCTCACTGTTGCCACCAGCGGAGTCATCGGTGCTGCCTCCTAAGCGTCCAAGGCGAGCCACTTCGCAATCCATGGACAGCCAAATCTTGCAGCCATGGACGATAGAGGAGAAAGGAGAAGAGAAAACTCGAACGGGGTGGGTGAGAATGAAAGGGACAGGAAAAAAATAAGTTAAACTTCTATTTGAAACCATGTGACCCACTGAAGTGGCAACGTGGACAGGTGTCAATTTGTGAATGAATGTGAGTAAAATACATACATGCCACGTGGGCCGTTGACGTGATAGTTTGAATCTACTGAATATTTAAAAAAAAATGACACAAATGATTTCTGAACTTTTGTCGAATATGTAATATAATTATGAGAATTCAAATTTGCTCAATGTGATCCTTGAATTGTAGCTCAATGTATAATATAGATTACAAATCTTTTGTATATATTTAATTTAGTCCCTAAATTATAAAAAATTATTCAATATTATCCCTAAACTTATAGTAATGAAAGGATAACATTAAACTATTTCATATAATTCATAGACTAATTCCAAGAATTATGAATAAATTAAAAGTTCAAAGATCACATTACATATTGAGTTATAATTCCAGAATTATATTGAATAAATTAAAAATTTAAAGATTAATTATATATTTTGCTAAAATTGAGAAATCATTTATGAATATTTTCTCATGGATGGGTGACTGAGAAATCATTTACCATTCGGGATTGTTCCGTACTCCACCGAGCGATCACATGCATCCCCCATCAGCACATGGAGACAACCTTTGAGTTGCCTTGGAAAGCACGTCGCATGTCGCTTTTTCCTCTAAATTTCGTTGGCATTTTCTTTCCGGCACGAGAATTGAGATAGTGAAAGAGGATAGGGAGCCAATCTTCAACTTGACTATGAAAAACGAGACCAAAAGTTACCGACCAGATGCAATTTATTAGAACGAGAATTATGATCCGTTTGTTTCGCAAAATTACATGTTTTGAAGATTAATTTTTTAAAATGATTAGTTAAATCATTTAAAATAATTAATCAATAAAATATATTTTCATAGCCAACATTAATTTATACCTATACATTTTCATGGATTTGATAAAAGTATTTTCCATTTTTATTTTTGTGAGCAAAACAAGCAACTATATTTAGAAAAAAAAATTAAAATTATTCATTTTTGGCAAAACAAACGAACCCTAACTTAAATCACAGGCTAGAAGCACTAACCTCAGATTTTGGTTAATTTAGTGAATTGATCAAGCGATAAACACTATTTTATTTATACTTAGTCTCAGAAGATTCAAGTTACAAATTCACCTTGAGTTGTACATCATCAAGATTCACATAAACACCACTACAACCAATCTTAGAAGTATTAAAGATATGCCAAATGTAAATTCTCTACTGACAATGGTGAGTTTAATATCAAGCACCACAATAGAAAGCCCGACTTACCTTGTGTATAGCTTAGGAATATGCATTTTCTTGCTATCCCATTGAACTTACCATCACCTCACTCAAACATATCATGAGCAACAAAATATTTTAAGAACATAAGTATCAATAATGTTACCTGAACACGCCAGGTAACTCATTGTACTAAGCGCATTTTTCAAGAATTTCTTAGGCATACCAACGCTAGAAAACATTCTATGAACCATATCTAATAATGAGTTGCTCATTAATTGTACAACCTATTGTAATTTAGTAGCACTAGTGCAATGTCTTGGTATGAAAAGTGGTATTCATTCAATAGCTCCAAGAAAAAAATCAATGCTTCTATCAATCCACGTATACTTGATTGTCTCATAAATCTCCTTATATATATCAAAGCTCTCAATTGTCTAATTCTGACAATAGCTTCAATATTGTGCTTTAGCACAAACACGTAGGTCCTCCTTGCTGTTGACAACCATTGGCATAAATTTGATATTCTTCTTCGAAGGAAAACGTGACAACCTACAAACACTCAAGTGAATGGACTCCGCAATCTCCGTGGTTTCTCTGATACTTGTACAATAGTATACTTTTTGCAATTTGCCTAAGTCACAACACTTGCATATATTCAATTTCAAAGCTACATAACTTCACAGTTGATTCATTTCACTTAGAACCTCGATGCTTTTTTCACCAATGTGTCCCAAACATATATGTTGCAATTTAGACTCTCGAACATATGCACCTGACATTTTCGAGTGAAATCCATCACCCTCCCATTGAAGCTCATACATACGATTGAGCTTAATTTCTTTCATCATTACCGTGGCACCTCAAACGGCCATTAGAATTTAGAAATATACCAACACCTAACTATATTCAAAAGTACTCAAGAAAATCAGATTTTTCTTCCATTCCGGAACACATCTCACTCTGGTCAATGTCCCACGATGACGTTATGCAATCTAATTCTGGCAATTGCTTAACCAAGAAATTGCTCCTATCAGTTTCCCATCCCCACAGGGAGAGAATCTTCAAGTTTCCCTCAAGAGCACGTCGCGCATGTCCACATTTCGCTTTTCCATCCTCTCAATTCCGTCTGTTCTCAGGCATCAAGTATTGAAACGGTGAAAGAGAATTTGGAAACAATCTCAGACTTGACCATGAAAAGCGAAAACGGAGAGTAAAGACCAGGTGTAGTTTTTTAGAACAAGAATTAAATAAATCGAAGGTCCGTCTTCGGATGCCACAAGTTTCTCTATTTCTTCACAGACCATAACTTTCCCATGCGATATGCACAAACCTGACAAAGAAATTAAAAGTGATTTAATAGGTAAATTTTGGCTAATGTCTGAGTCATATGTCAAAAGAATAGTAATATTTTTCTCAATAAATTATGTGTAGCACGCCTAGCATCATGACACCACTTAAAATGACAGCCGCGTTTCAACCTATGGGAACCGGCATCTTGTAAAATGACAACTTTTCTTCAGGGCCAACGTACATTGCACCTTGAGCACGTTGAAGTTAGATTATGATAGACAAGATTAATAGTTTATTGTTGGTATAATGGGGTCCACTTACAAAAATAAACACCCCACATTCTTATCTGCACAGGAATCATCAGTTGTCAAGTCCCACAAATCAGAATTAGGCTCTTAACGTGCAAGCATGGATATTTGTTATTTCACCTATTATCTCCTCCTCCGCCCATCATCTTAAGCTCTCGGGATAGATCCATTGATGTCACATTAGAAGCCAAACACTTGTCTGTTGTTCTTGCCTCGGGGGATACGGAATCGTGCCTTCGTTGAGCACTTGTCGTCTGTCTGAGGCACCCGTGATAAAGTTTTCAAGTGTGGCTCTGAGCTTGAAAACTTCGCTTGATTGCTGCTTTACCAACATCGAACTCAGTTATAATTTCATCGATTGTTGCTTTTGCACATCTTTGAATAATCATTTTATGTGGTCATGGTCCAACATCATGGCTACTTCCTGTTTCATAGAGCAACACACACTGAGAAGAGATTAATCAGCCAAACTGCCTCTCCTCTTTAATTTCCTCCTAAATCAGAAGTCAGTTTAGTACTGTATCAGCTGAACAACATCCATGGAATCCTGCCTTCCAATTCTTCTACACAGCTTGTGCTTCTTGTCCCACGTGTTGCTGATAAGCTATGCGCTGGACTCCATTTCAGCTGGCGAGAACATCACAGATGGCCAAACAATAGTCTCTGCCGGCGGAAAGTTTGAGCTAGGATTCTTCAGTCCCGGCAGCTCCAAGAACCGGTACGTGGGCATATGGTACAAGAAGATACCGGACAGGAGGGTGGTTTGGGTTGCAAACCGAGAGAATCCCTTGAATGACTCTTCAGGAGTGCTGAAGCTCACTCCTCAGAGTGTACTGACTCTCCTGAACTGGACCAATGGGGTCATTTGGTCCTGCAATGTGTCGAGATTGGCCCAGAATCCGATTGCACAGCTTTTAGATTCTGCCAATTTAGTTGTAAAAGAAGGAAATGACAATGAGGATGACGCAATCTGGCAGAGTTTTGATCACCCTTGTGATTCGTTGTGACATCCCGAATTTTCTTGAATTTATTTTCAGTCAATTGAACTGGGCGATTCATCTGTCCATGTAGTCATCCTTCTGAGTTGGCCACTCGCGTGAGGACTGGTCTATTGGGGGAGGCAATTAAGGGATTTTGATGTGTCAGGCTCGGGGACTGATCACCCTTGGGTCGGATGCAAGAAAATTTCCCTAAAAGCTACTCAGTAGATCGGGCGTGCTGAAATCGCACTAGATTGAATTTAACCGTGAAAATTGAATTTGAAATTAAAAAAATTGGAGGCCCGGTTATGTCACAAATCTTAATAGGATCTTGGATTAATTTTTTTGGATTTTAATTGGACTCAATTAGAAGAGAATTGATTGAGAAATTGAGGAAATTAGAATGTACAAAAATTGGACCGGCGGAAAAGTGAGGTGCAACCATTGAATGAAGTTGTGGGAAGGGTTAGTGGAAGATGACATCACCCACATGATGTCATGGTGATGTGGCTAGAGTGAAGGAGGTGGTGACAAGTGGAGGGTGGAGATTTCATCTTCAACCTCTAGCCTAGGAGAGAGAAAAGGGAAGAAAAGAAAAAGAAAGGAGGAGAAGAAAAACTTGCAGCCCCTCTCGTCTCGTCGACCCCCCGAGATCGCCGTCGCGCGCGCCGTCGCCCCCCGCCGCCGCGCGCGCCGCGCCGTCGCCAGCCACCGCCTAGCCGTCGCCCCGCCGTGCCGCCAACGCCCCGCACCAGCAAGCAACCGTCGTCCCCGTCCCGGCTCGACCAGCCCCCGAGCCGGCAATCGCCGTCCCCATTCGCTGCCGTCCGGCCGCCGCCGGTCCTCTCCGCCTCTTCTCCGCCGTTTTTTTCCCCCAAGCCCGCCATTCAGCCCGCCGTCCAACCTCCGTCCGGCAGCCTCGGCAGCTGGAAATTAGTGGGTTTCCAGCCACTTCGCAGGCCCGTTTCAGCCCTTTCCGGCCGGACGCGAGATCGGCTTTGGGGAAAATCGATCCGGCGTCGCCCTCTTCGATCCGAGCTAAGCGGCGTCCTAATCTAGTGAGTTACATCACTAATCCTTGATTAGAGGGTTAATTATGCCCTAAGTGTGTTTACTTTGAATTAAGTGTGTTTATGTGGTTAGATTAGATTATTTTAATATAAGATGGATTAAGGAAATTGGATTAAGTTAATTTGGGTTTAATTAGGGTTAAGAATGGTTTATTTAATGTTAGTTGTGATGTGACTTAATTAGAATTTAATTTAGATTTATTTAAATATTTCGAATTTCGGATTATTAAAATAATATTAAAATATTCGAAATTAATTAAATATAAATATTAAAAAAATGGAAAAATTTATTTTTAGCCCGGTTGCTCAGAATTTCGTGCCGATCACCGCTGTGATGTTAGAATTTAAATTTGATGCTTGATTGGTGGCGAATTGAGTGTGATTGCATAAATAGGGGTTATGTGTAGAAATTCCAAGTGTAGGAATTGGAGGGGTTTTGGCCGTGATTGACCGCCTATTAGAGGCCGTGCCGAGTAGGGCCGTGATGCCACTAGTGATTGACCGCCTATGAGAGGCCGTGTCGAGTGGGGCCGTGATGCCACTAGTTGTTAACCACCTTATTAAAGGTCGTGCCACGTGGGGCCGTGATTACCACCGATGGTTGAGTCTACCCTTAGGGTCGTGGTTGGGATCATTGTGATTTGCTAGAATGACATGTAATCGGCCGAGCCGATTGATCGCTGAGACGATCCAAGTGGTTGATGACATGATTGTGCCGTGCTTTATTTATTTATCGCAATTACACATGATTGAATAATATGAACTGTACTAACCTGCAGGCGCAGACTTTTGAGAGGTAAGTCTTCTTGATGTCGTGGCTAGGTCATGCTGGGGTGTATTTTCTAGCTAATAGGGGCTTAGGAGGGGTGAACTTGCTGAAACAATGTCTCACCCCGTTGTGGGAAAAATATTTCAGGGCCGTAGGTGATGGGGCCAGTGGAGAATGATGGACTGTCGATGAAGATGGTCAAGGAGTGTCAGAGCTTGAAGATGAGGGATTGAAGATTGAGTCCAGCTAGTAGCCTTAGGACTTTTCCTTCTTTTGTTGGTTCGACCCCTAGTGGGTAGTCTCCTCCTTTTTGATGTACTTAGACTCTGACTCATTTTGACTGTTTGTAAACCTGGTTGATTTTGTGATAGTATGTCGGCTTGTATTGATTTGATTTTTATTCCTGCTTTTCTATCCCGCTTTTAAATTGTTAGGGGATTCTTATTATGTTCCGCATGCGCTTAATAAATTAATTTGGGTCGGCGACACTACCTGGGAATGTCGCAATTTCACAACCATGGCGGGTTGTTCACGTGCCTCGGGGTTCAGGGCGTGACATTCGTTTCTGGCTGGCATGAAGTTTGGTATAGACCGAGCAAAAGGTCTGGACCGGTACTTGACCTCGTGGAAAAGCACAGACGACCCTTCACCAGGTGATTTCACATATAGGCTCGATTCTTTGGGTTATCCGCAGCTGATCCTTAGGAACAGATCAGTAGTGCAGTACCGGTCGGGACCTTGGAATGGCATTCGGTTTAGCGGGGTCCCTCAGTTAAAGCCTAATCCAGTTTACAAGTTCGGCTTCATCTTCAACAAAAATGAAATCTACTATTACTTCAACATTCTGAACAGCTCCATCACGTCAATATTGGTTTTAAAGGAGAATGGGATCGCTGAGCGCTTCACTGCAATTGACCAGACACGCGGTTGGGTACGGTATACACCCACACAAACTGATGACTGTGACACTTATGCATTCTGTGGAGCGAATGGGAATTGTAACATTGCTAGCTATCCAAAATGTGTGTGCTTGAAAGGGTTCATGCCCAAGTACCCGATCGACTGGGGATTTGGGGATTGGTTAAATGGGTGTGTCCGGAGGACAGAACTAGATTGCCGGGGAGGAGATGAGTTCCTGAAGAACACCCAAGTGAAATTGCCCGACACAAGGCTTTCGTGGTTCAACGAGAGCATGAACCTTCAAGAATGTGAACAGACGTGCTTGGGGAACTGCTCGTGCATGGCTTATTCAAATTTGGATATTAGAGGGCAAGGAAGTGGTTGCTTGCTTTGGTTCGGTGACCTGATCGATATTAGACAGTTCAATGAGAACGGCCAGGATATTTATGTAAGGATGGCTGCGTCTGAAGTCGGTACGTGCTCAAACATGAGTTACTTTTAAACGTGATGACACGAGGAAGAGATTAGCTCGAAAATGATTTTGATAATTTTTGTAACTTTTGTTGTTGGATTCATTGTGATAAATATCAAGGTGGCAGTTCGAGTGGGAATACTGGCGCAAGGAAAAGAACGGGCATCATTGTCAGCATCGTGCTCTCGGTGGTGTTTCTTCTCGTTATCACGGTTATTTACATGAAGTATAAGAAAGCTGGTAAAGCAATTTTTATCAGATAATTATGCTTTCCAACCAAAATGTTTATCTTGATCCGCACGAGTCATTTTTTACTCTTGTTAGCATATGTTTTAAATGTTGCTGCACTGCATCAATTGCAAAGTTTCATCAGATCGTCTTCCTTTAGAAATTTGAAGGAACCAAGTGGCATGGAAAAATATGAATGAACCAAATGTTTATTGCTGTGAATCTGTTTTGCGATTTTTATAGCTCAGTTATGAGTTCTTTGCATTTAATGAAATTTACTCAATTTAATTTCGACTTGCAGGAAAAGTCCTTGCTTTCTCCCGTCAAAGCCATAGTGAAGATCTAGAGTTACCTCTGTTCGACCTCACAACCATTGTAAATGCAACGAATAACTTCTCTGATGATAACAAACTTGGAGAGGGAGGCTTCGGAGCTGTCTATAAGGTTACCATTGTCAATTTTTTTGGAATTCTAAATCTGCCTATATATCCAAATTCTATAAACGAAATGAAGGAATAAAGAAAACCCTCTATTTATTAGGGTGTTCTGAAGAATGGCCAAGAAATTGCTGTGAAGAGGCTGTCAGAAAACTCTAGGCAGGGACAGGTCGAGTTCAAGAACGAAGTCGTCTACATCGCCAAACTTCAACACCGAAACCTGGTCAAGATTCTAGGATGCTGCATTGAACAAGATGAGAAGATGTTGATCTATGAGTTCTTGCCCAACCGGAGCTTGGATTGTTTCATTTTCGGTTTGCTTCGCTCAAGTCCCTACATTTTCATTGCTTTTGTCGTAGAAAAGGAGTGAAGAAGCTTCCGTTTAATAACTCATGAGGCCTAAAATTTGGCAGATCAAGAGAAGGGTGTTTCACTGGATTGGCCTATGCGCTTCACTATCATCAACGGCATAGCCTCGGGGCTCCTATACCTTCACCGAGACTCAAGATTAAGAATAATTCATAGAGATCTGAAAAGCTGAAAACATCCTGCTCGACAATGAGATGAATGCAAAGATATCAGACTTCGGTTTGGCAAGGAGTTTTGGAGGTAATGAGAGTGAAGCAAGTACGAAGAGAGTGGTGGGAACATTGTGAGTTCTCTTAACAAATGATCTCCACTGATTTTGGTCCATTTGCTTCAATAACTAATCATTTCTTTCAATGGCTTTTTTGCATAGCGGTTACATGTCCCCGGAGTATGCCATCAATGGTTTTTATTCGGTAAAATCAGATGTCTTCAGTTTTGGTGTTTTAGTACTGGAAATCGTGAGCGGGAAAAGAAATCGAGGTTTCAATCATCCTGACAACCATTTAAGCCTTCTCGGATATGTAAGCATAAAGATTTATCAGATCTCTTTGTTTATATATCTTCAGTTGGTTTATAGTCTTACTCTAGATGACTGGCACGATAATGCAGGCTTGGACACTGTTAAGAGATCAGAAGTTTATGGAGCTCATAGATCCGTCGATTGTATCCACATTCAACCCCGTGGAAGTTTTACGGTCCATCCACGTGGCTTTGTTGTGTGTTCAAAATAATCCAAACGATAGACCAGAGATGTCGTCTGTGGTTACGATGTTGAGCAGCGAGAGCACGTTGCCTCAGCCTAAACAGCCTGGTTTTTTCGACGAGACGTCTGTGTCTGAAGCAAGTTCTTCAAGCAAAAGCAAGCATAACAACTATTCGGCTAACGAAGTAACTATTTCACAGCTACTGCCTCGATGATATATCTGTAATTTCAATTATGTTTATGTTGATCCCATATGAATACGAGAAGATCATGGCATACGTACTGAGAGTCATCTCTTAATCTGGAATTGCAAGACATTGCAGGGACATGTGAAATATTGCACCTTTTGTTCTCCAAATTTTGCTGGATTTCGGTTAGAAAGCGAAAAGTGTGTACATGTACCACAATAGAGTGCAAATTTCAGGGTCTTTTTTTGTTTTGATTTTCTAGCCAAAAAACCCTAGAATACCTTAGTGTGAATACCGTAAACTTAATGAAGTAAATTCTTCTTTTTTTTTTTTTTTGTCAAAAGAATTCTTGATGTTTGAATGTCTGCGGGTGCGTTTGGATGGGCATTTAGAAAGCCCATTCAGCTCCCAAAGCCCCTTCAACCCAAAAATGGGTGTTTGGCAACCAATTTTGAAGGGGCTTTCAGCTGAAAGCTGGCACTTGGGAATGCTCAAAGCTGAAGGCTAGTCTCCACCAGCCTTCAGCTTTGAGCATTTTCGGAATGCTGGAGACTTGAATTAATGAAAAAATTGAGTTGTCGATTTTACCCTCAAAAATCTCCTGAAAACCCACTTTTGTCCATTTTGAAAACAAAAAAACCCTAGCCGCACTCCTCTCTCCTCCTTCCCGTCGCTTCGCTCTCTCGTCGATTCGCTCCCGTCGCTCTCTCCTCCCCTTCTCCCTTCTCCCCTTCCGTCGCTCTCTCCTCCCTCGTGATACCGGTTCTTGCTCGAGCGGAGTCCAAGGGAAAGCGGCGAGCTAGAGCGCGAGCTTGAGTCGACACCTCGCCCGCGCGCCAGCTCCATCGACGAAAAATCCCCGTTTGTCTCGATTTGCTCACGCTTTTCTCGATAAAAATGGGGGCTTGAACGGGAATTGAAAAATCCCCGTTATCTCGGTTGTTTGTGTGTGAGAACGGTGTTTTTTGTGAGCATAAGAGTGTGTTTTGGTCTGCTTGGTTTCCATTGTAGGATCGAATCAAAATTCAGATGCGACAAAAGCTGGAAGCTCCAGCCGAGGTAGGGGTTCTGGTTCTAAAAGCTTGCCGAGAAGTTCAAGATCGAATGCCGTCGGATACCAGTATCCATCTCACGACCTTCGAGTAAAGTCTATTTGGCTTTTAGGATCCATGTTCAGGTTGCAATAATTTGAAGGTTGTCGGCTTTCGTTTGGAATTTCATGCTGATAGTCGCCCTCCTGGGTGTGAAAAGTTCATGAGTCAATGTAATTGCTTATTACTGTCTCTTGGATTTCATACCCGTTCAGTTTTTTAAACGGAGAATAGAAAGTAATTTTAGGAGTTGTTCTTAGTTAATGTCATGAGGCTTAGATTATGGTTTTTCGTCTTTGTAGCTTTCTTGATTTGAGAAGACTTCTTGTGGATTAGCTTATCGCAGTCACTCACTTGTGTTGATCTGGGTTAGTTAAATTTTTTTACAGGATGGTTTGCATCCAGTATCGACGTTCAGAGATACAAATGGAGAGAATGAAATGGATTTTTCTCAGCCTTTCACTCTGTGTGGTTCAAAGGACAGCCAAATTGTTGCTTATGTAGATGAAGGGCCATCGTCAGTGGATCAAGCAAATATCAGTTATGAGTACCCAAAGCCTTTCATTCTATGTGGTTCATAGCAACCCCCTTGTGCTCGGTTACATTGCTTTTTTTTTTTGGTAGTTCGATGTAATTCTGAGTAGCGGTTTGTCACCTTGTGGTTCTTTCATGGGTTTACATCTCGCTTTGTCGCAGTCCGAGTTCATCGAAGGTCCGGGGGTTTTCTTTGGATGATGTCTTTGATTGGGTTGGTTTATGTTAGTCATACTTTTTATTTATCTTGTAGTTTGCAGATGTGGATGCTGATATGTTCTTTGTTGTGGCTTGATGGTGTGATTATGTTAATGTTGCATTAATGGTATGGGAGGTCTCTCATCGCTTAGGGAATATTAATTCACCGATGTAGTGGTTTGCACGGTAGACTTGAGGCACTTGAATCTAGGAAAGCGTGGAATGTGTTCTGATCCTAGAGACTATCGGTTACATTGATTCATATGACTCTCAAGTCTCAAGTATGAGACAATTACTCTCTTTTCCTCGAAGATTTTGTTAGTTGCATTTACCTTGTGCTTGGTTATATTGGTTCATATGACTCTCAAGTATCAAGTATAAGACAGCTCTCTCTCTCTCTCTCTCTCTCTCTCTCTCTCTCTCTCTCTCTCTCTCTCTCTCTCTCTCTCTCTCTCTCTCTCTCTCTCGGGGTTCAGGCATGCGCGTCCGGGTGTCCTGCTTGTTCACCCGCACACATGTAGGCACACTATAATAGTCTTCAGTTCTTGATAGATTTGCTGTAAATTTGAACATGCGCAATGTCCATTCGCCTTGAATATTTCTCTTATTCGGTCTTCGCTTTGTTCATGCTGTCATATAATTCAGTCATTGAATGCTTGTGAAAATTTTCTGTCCCAGGTTTCTCAAATTCTCAAATATTGTAACTCCAGATGCTTGGCTGTTGTTCCTCAGGGTGGGAACACTGGTGTTGTTGGAGGAAGTGTGCCCGTTTTTGATGAGGTGCACCTATTATTGATATGATACTCTTTTTTTTTTTTAAATGGAATTCATTGCATGCGTGCTTGTGCATGCACTCACCAGTCTCCTTTTGGTCTCTTTATCATATTTTAACTTACTGCCATCTAATTATGAATGCCTGTTCTGTTATGAACAGAGATTTTTCCTTAATCAGCAAGAAAAACCAGTTAGTCAAAATGGAAGATGGCATTAGGAGAGCAATTTCTGAGATATGACAAGGGAAGCTTTCAATTTTGCAGGCACAAGAAACCAAGTACAAATGGAGGGTGGCTTGAGGAGAACCCGTTTGGAATTAGGTCGATTGGGAGCAACATGTTCTAGATCGTGGGGCCCCTATGTATAGGCCGATGCTCTTGAAATCGAACAATGTGCGGTGAAGATGTGGGATTGACTGTTATACATCTACCGAGTGACTTTGTCCAAGTGAAAGTGGTTTGATTTCGGATGCTAGTCCGCAAAGGCTTGAATACGGAGCAACAAGAAGGCACTCTCCCATTCCGTATTTTTGCATCCAACCAAGCCATGAAGCATAAAAATGTTATGGAAATGCAGTGAAAATGGCATTATGCTCAATTTCATGAGAAGTATTGAGATCATTGGATTGGAGCCATTGGGAGAGTAGGGAATGAAATGCATTATTAGTGCAGTGAAGATTTCTCAGAAGAAACACATATTTTCAGCGATGGTAGGGATTGAATGCATCATCTTCTGGAAATGTAATTGAGCAGCCATGCTCAAAAACATGCAAGAGAAGAGGATAGTTTCTGAATCTGGCCAAAAACATCAGGGCGACTACTAATGGTCAGCTGCAGTTAGTGGCTATTTGAAAGGGTAGAACAATGGTCAAAGGCCGTCTATCATCCCGCATTTCTTGATATTCTGTCATTGATTACACTCTTCCATTAGTTGACGCAGTTAATCTGTAATCTACCTTTTACTTATTGTGGATAGAACCTCTTAATGTAAGACTTTGATTGTTCGGATGATGCAACCAAGAAGTTTTCGAAATGAATGACATTTCCTCTAATATCCTGCAAATGAGAGTCCTAGTGATTTGCACTTTTCTTTTATCTCATAGTAATGTCATGAGAACAACTTATCTAGAAAAAAAAAAAAAATTCACGATAGTCACATTTGTGGATAGTCCGGTCAAAAATGCTTTGTGGACAACGAGCACAAATAGTGGAACCCCAGCTTAATTTTGGGGATTGGAAAAGGGTGGGTGGGTGAGTGATGGAGAGCCTTCTTGTATTCCTTTTGATGTCAAAGTCAACTTGCCAAGAGAAGGTAAGAGAGAGAAGCCTGTAATGTGGCGCAAGTCTCGCATAATTCGAGTGTATAACAATTTGGGAGGAGGGTATTTCTTTTTTTAATTTTAGTAAAATTATTTACACAACATTCTTAACATTGTTGTCAAATATAAATTGAAAAAGTCATAAACATTATTTTTTTAAATTTTAAACAAATTAAAATTAAAATATTTAAATTAATCACCAAAGGGGCTTTGCAAATGTGTTTTCTACCAAACAGCATTTATCTCAAAGTTGCTTTTCAAAGCAAAATTTACCAAACAGTCTTTGCATTTCCTTCAAGTAGCTTTGGGCTTTCAGCATTCGCATTGGACTCAAAGCCCCTTGTAAATGCTGAACCAAACGCACCCTGCTTCATTTTGAATCGACGAAATCATACTTTAGGGAATAAGTAGCCAAACTACAACCTAGATCAGTAATCGGTACTAAAACCTTCACTCTGTCAAAGTCTGTACAGTGATGTTTCTTCTATTCTACAATGCGAAATAATCATGTCTTTCCAATGACAGCCTGCATTATGGTGATATCAACAAGTTCAGATGCAGCTAAAACAGGGGAAAGGGAAAAGGATTTGATTTTTCAAAAGTGTTGGCTATAAATGAATGATTCTTGTATCATCTAAAAAGCCATTTTTCGGATTGTAGAGAAACAAAATAACTAAAAACTAACGCAGGATAGAGTGTGGAATTCGTTGATGTCTAGGGCCAGTTTGCCAAACAGTGCTTGTTTCTGTTCTTGTGTTTCCAGGAGTAGATTTGGAACAGAAATGCGTTTGGTAAAATTTTTATTCCTAAAAACAAATTTGGAGTAGAATCGGAAAAAAAAAAAAAAAAAGTTGATTCTTGTTCTCGGGAACAATTCCAAAATCAAGCACTTTGAAAGTGTTAGTATGAACACCTAGAATGGGGTGAATAGGTGTGAAGAAATAAACATTGGCAAATAAATGCAGAATAAAATAAATTTCGACCAAAGTCTGAATAAGGATCAGACTTTGAAACTGAGTATGATGAACAACAGACTTTTGAAATTGAGTCTGAAGAATAACAAATTTTGAGTGAGTTTAGACTTTAGCAGTTAAATAAAACTACGAACAAAATAAAGAGTTTAAGGAAGAGAATAAGAACATAAGGTTTATAGTGGTTCGGCTTAGATCAAACCTACGTCCACTCTCCCATACTAACAGCCTTCTGCTAGATTTCACTATGCAATCAACAAGAGATTACAACTTTGAGTGCAAACACTTAGTAGTAGATCTCACTATCTCACTAAGTCACTCTTTTGGTATTGCTCTCACGATCATAGACGTTTAAGCTCACAAGAGACAAGTGTATGATCGAAGGTCACTCAAACTTTGGAATTATAAATTCTATGCTCCGTCTCTTACTTGCTCATCAGTCCTTGATCTCCTTAAATACTCCACTTCCAAACTAGTTGTTGAACAGTATCTTGAGGATCGTCTTCCAATCTATCCATTGGACAGATTTGTATCTAGAAGATTTGGTAGCCGTTGAGTGATAGAATTAGAATCCCAAATTGATTCTGATCGCCCATACAAACAAAATCTTGATTTACATAAGTAGAGCTTCTTCGTATAGAAAGTTCTTGTCTTCAAAATCCAATTATCAATCAATTAGATTGAGTCAATTAAATCAATCTTGATATGAAATCTAAATCAAATCACTAGTCTTTATACATCCTGTAATAAACCAAGGCTTTGAAGAATTGAAGATAAACTTGAATCTGTCTTCGTCTTCATTCTTCATCGCGTTCAATCTGGAATTCGTCAGCGTGGGCAGAATTTGAATCTAAAGTCTGGCTGTCTTCAGACTTTAATGACAGAGTCTGGAGGGCTTCGGAACAGACTTTACAATTTGAAAAGATTTAGCTTTAAGGTCTAGACGAGTCTGAATAAGTTTAGCTTCAGTATAGAGTTTGTCTTCTAGTTCTTCTAAGTTAGACTTTGATAATATCCTTTATATGTTCTATTATTTGCATAGTCTATTACTCAACAATTAAACATGTTAGTAGCCTTTGATTTATTTTGTCATCTTCAAAACATCATAAGGGATTTCCTTAACAATCTCCCCCTTTTTGATGATGACAAAACAATCTATGAATATGCAGATGTGTAATCACACTTTCTAAAATATTAATAAATCAAGGCAATCGCATTACGAAGATAGCAAATAGATTGAGCATAACAATATATAGAAAAGTAATCACAGCTCAATATTATGCAATAGATAATATCAACCAATCAATACATATGCATATTCATATTCTTTCCCCCTTTTTGTCATATTCAAAAGTGATAACAATAGAAATAGTATCATGTAGAGAATATAAAATGATAACAAATATGTCTTGCATAATTTCCAAAAATCATTTTTATAAAGTAAATCGAATATTGAAGATATGCAATATAGCTCACTTCGATCATATATATCAACAAATAAAAATACACAAATGCATTATAAAATTCACTTATCCTTTTTGTCATAATAAAATGATAATATAAATAAGAGATTTGTTGATGACAAAAGGTAATGAAAGATGCACAAACCGGATTTTGTAGAGCTTTAAAAAAAAACTTCTAACACATTTACCCTTTCCTTCCTTCCATAATAACAAGATCATGATCAATTCAAAAAAATTTCCATAATTGATCAAAGCTCCCCTTCAATTTGTTGCCTTTTTGAGGTGATCACTATTCTTTTCCTTTTCTTTTGGATTCGCTTTCTCCCCTATCATCATGACAATATTTGCGAATAGCACTAATTGCGGCTTGTGCACATTGAGCAAAATATGTTTCCATTATTTCCTTCATACAACAATATCCACAACGATCATTTACATTTTGAAATTCAAGGCAGAAATTTATTTTTTTCTAACTCGTCTCGAATTCAACCTGCATTAATTTAACAAACTTTTTGCACAAATAAGTTGTAATAATATCCACATAATGTATAATGCCCTTTCTTTAAATAAATAAATTAAATAGCATATATAAAAATATCAAATATTTAAATTTAGAGCTACTCAACCTTTTGTACGACACATTAGGGACTTGCTCAATAATCTGCAAAAACTTTGCATAGGGAAGAGAATCTTTGAGCTTCCAAAAATATAGAATCTCCACAAATTTATGATCAAGCTTTCCAAAACCCATATGGAAGATTCTTTTGCCACCTACAAATTCTTGTGTAATAGACAATAATCTTTGCAAAAATAACACATAATACCTTCATTTGATTTACGGATCAAACTTGCTAGATATAATATATCTTCTAAGAATATAGCAAGAGTATCCATAAATATGTAATAATATCTTTCAAGATCAAAGGGATATCCTTGAGCATAAATCTTAGATATATATATATATATATATATATATATATATTTTGGTAAAGAAAGAGGAGGAAAATTAAATTGTAATAGAAAATAAATCTTAGATATATATGATTGATGCATTTCGCAAAAAAAAAAAAAAAAAAAGTAGATATTTCTATCACGTGCCAAGTCAAGTAAAAACTTGTAATGCCTTATATTTATGACAAAATATATTTGCAATATAATCATCCAAAATTATGATAAATGCACGTAGAAATTTGTAAGGCATGATAAAAATATTCTCTTACCTAAGGTATATGTTTGCAATATAACAAAAAAAAAAAAAAATCATTACCAATCTTCGCTTAAGATTCTTTTCTTATTGCACCAAAATCTGCGTAGATTTACAATCATTCTTGCCTTATTGAATTTCCTGCAATGCACTCATTTCCTTTTTGGTATCCATCAATTTGGATCCTTCCATTCCATTAGAGTAAAATAGAAAATCTCCATAGATAAACAAATATTCTTTCTTAATTCATCATAACAAATTATTTAA
This sequence comes from Eucalyptus erythrocorys, assembly GCA_014182555.1. Classification (NCBI taxonomy): domain Eukaryota; kingdom Viridiplantae; phylum Streptophyta; class Magnoliopsida; order Myrtales; family Myrtaceae; genus Eucalyptus; species Eucalyptus erythrocorys. Next base: position 10,129,463 of record CM024603.1, read on the forward strand.
GGAAAGAATATTATGCACAATAATATCTTGAAAAAGAAATTCTTGCTTAGTCAAAGCACAATAAAATCAGGGAGAATGAAATCCTTAAGTATCTAAGAATATCTTGCACAATTAACATCACGTAGAACAGATTTTCACTTTGCAAAATATGACAATTTGAGAGCATAAAATCAATCCAAATAAACTCAATTGTCTCTAAGCAAAATATCAAGAATGATCACACGTATCAAATCAAATCGCAACTCATGAATAAAAAAATAATCACGCGATTCTTTCTTCAATAAAACAAATCATTGAATACAGTCGTAATAAAGTCTAAATCAATCAAGGCACAAAGAGAATGTAAATATAATGAGAATTTTTAAATTTTCTACTAAAAAAAAATACCTTCCTTACCAAATTCTCTTTCTTCTCTTCCTTTATTTCCTACAAAAACAACTCATCTTTTCTTTGGTACCCATTTTTTCTTGGGTCCTTGAAAGTTAGTAGAGTATGTTGCTTTTATCCAATCTTTTTTGACAAGTCTCCAGACTTTAGGACATTCTCTCTTAAAGTATTTCGAGTCTCCACAATTTGAACACTTGAGGGCATTTCGACCAACAGGTTTTGTAAAGATCCTTTCAAAATGCTTCTTATACGCAAGTCTAGGAGGTCTTTGTTTAAGTCTCTCCTTGACTTTAGGAAAATCTATTAGAGAATCACTTTCCTTTTTGAAACCAAGTCCCAACCTATTGTAGTAAGGAACTTGTATGGAAAGGATATGCTCTAATGTTTTTGAACCATTTGAAAATTTTGTCAAAATATTGGAAAATTCTTTCTTTAAAGAATCATTTTCTTTCACAAGTAAATCTTGACTTTCTATTGTTTGTAGGAAATCTTTTTGTAAAATTTCAAAATTTTCTTTTTGAGAAAGATCCTGTTGCCTAAGCCGAGAATTCTCCTTTTTAAGTTCGGAGATCCTTTTAAGAGAAGATTTGATATTTAAGCAAAGCTCATTTATATACTTTGAAACTTTGATAGGAATTGTTGAATGGCTTACCTCGATTTTCTCATCGAATTCTGAGTCTGTGTCCGAGTCAGACTTTGATTCTGAATCTGTATCTGAGTCAGACTTAGATTCTGAATATGCTATCAAGCATATATTTCCTTGCTTGTCATCTTCTCTCATGGTTCTTTTCTGACCATTCTGCTTGTATTGTCTTCTTTCACTGAATTTCCTTCCTTTTCTACTCAGCTTTTTGAATTTCCTAATCATAAAAGCAAGTTCTTCGTCATCCATGTCATTTTCTGAGTCAGTATCATCAAAATCAGCATTAGATTTTAAAGCAATGGACTTTTTACCTTCAGGATCTTCGTCGTTGATTTGTTCCACTTCATAAGATTGAAGAGTGCCAATTAATTCATCAACAGAGAGTGGCATAATCCTCTGAATCTCCCGGATTGAGGTCTTGACATGGTTCCAATCTTTTGAGAGATCTTGCAAGAGTTTGTTGACCTTCATTAGGGAAGAAATTGGATAACAACGATACGCCAAACTATTTACAATTTCTATAAAACGATCGAACATATCTCCAATTGACTCTCCTGTCTTCATCTTGAAGGATTCATATTGGCCAAGCAGGAAGTTTACTTTTGTCTCTTTTACACGATCAGTCCCTTCATATGTAACATGAAGTTTATCCCAAACTTCTTTTGTTGTTTCACATATTCACATGAAGAGATTCTGTTATATTCAATAGGAGACAAAGCGCAATATAAAGAATAAAGGGCTTTTGCATCAAGCGCTTCTCTTTTGGTCATCTTCGTCTGAGACATAAGAGCGGGATTGATTCCTTTTTCCAAAACATCCCATTGTAAGGGATCTTTGGATCTTAGGAATGCCTTCATTTTATTTTCCAAACGTTGTATTCCTTTCCATTAATATATGGTGGCCTGGTATTACTCCGTCCCTCCATAAGTCCTGGTGCCAAGATATTAGCCATAAAAGATCTTTAGCTCAAAAGTAAAAACACTTTAATAAAATGAGCACTTGGCTCTGATACCAATTGAAAGTGCTAGTATGAACATCTAGAGAGGGGTGAATAGATGTGAAGAAAAAAACCTTGGCAAATAAATGCGAAATAAAATAAATTTCGAGCAAAGTCTGAATAAGGATCAGACTTTGAAACTGAGTCTGATGAACAATAGAATTTTGAAATTGAGTCTAAAGAATAACAGACTTTGAGCGAGTTCAGACTTTAGTAGTTAAATAAAACTACGAACAAAATAAAGAGTTAGGGAAGAGAATAAGAATATAAGGCTTATAGTAGTTCGACTTAAATCAAGTGTACGTCCACTCTCCCACGCTAATGGCCTTCTGCTGGATCCCACTATGCAATCAACAAGAGATTACAACTTTGAGTACAAACACTTAGTAGTAGATCACACTATCTCACTAAGTCACTCTTTAGATATTTCTCTCACAATCACAAACGTTTAAGCTCACAAGAGACAAGTGTATGATCGAATCTACGCTCCGTCTCTTGCTCATCGGTCCTTGATCTTCTTAAATACTCCTCCACTTCCAAACTAGCCGTTGGACAGTATCTTGAGGATGGTCTTCCAATCTACCCATTGGACAGATCGGTATCTAGAAGATTTGGTAGCCGTTGAGTGATAGAAGTAGAATCCCAAATTGATTCTACTTGCCCATACAAACAGAATCTTGGTTTCCATAAGTAGAGCTTCTTTGTATAGAAAGTTCTTGTCTTCAAGATCCAATTATCAATCAATTAGATTGAGTCAATTAAATCAATCTTGATATGAAATCCAAATCAGATCACTAGCTGTTATACATCATGTAATAAACCAAGGCTTTGAAGAATTAAAGATAAACTTGAATCTGTCTTCGTCTTCATTCTTCATCGCGTTTAGTCTGGAATTCGTCAGCATGAGCAGACTTTGAATATAAAGTCTAGCTGTCTTCAGACTTTGACGACAGAGTCTGGAGGTCTTCAGAGTAGACTTTAAAATCCGAACAACTTTAGCTTTAAGGTCTAGACGCAGTCTGAATAAGTTCAGCTTTAGTATAGTGTTTGTCTTCTGGTTCTTTCAAGTATAGACTTTGATAATATCCTTTATATGTTCTATCATCTACATAGTCTATTACTCAACAATTAAACACATTAGTAGCCTTTGATTTATTTTGTCATCTTCAAAACATCATAAGGGATTTCCCTAACACACCTATTTTCTCTTTTCCTTTTTTCTTGTTCTTCTTCCCTATTTCTTCTTCTTCTTCATCTACTGCCACCACCACCATTGCTGACCGCCGCCATTGCCATCCCCTGCCATCCGCTGCCCATTGTCGCTGGTCGCCAACAGGCGGTTTGGCGAGCTCGCCGAAGGCTCGCCAAGCTAGGGGGAGGTCCGGCGAGCTCACTGGAGGCAAGCCCAACCACCGGCGAGGCTTGCCTGACCGAGCAAGGCTTAGCCAACCCCGCCGAGGCTCGATGAAGCCATGGCTGGGTGAGGCTTGACCTCGCTCAAATCTGGCAAGGCCGCTCACCTAGCCATGGCTAGGCCGAGCCTCACTAGGCCTCGCCCAGTTGCCGATGAGGCTCGATTGATGAGGGCTGGCCTCGTCGAGGGCGGCGACGCTCTAGTGAGGTCGCGGCCTCGTTAGGCTGGTCGCCGATCATCCCAAGGCCAACGACCAACGACTTGAAGGAGAAGAAGAAGAAGAAAGGAAAAATGAAAAAAAAAAAAAATGAAAAAAATGAAAAAGTAATAAAATTATTTAAAAATTAAAAGAAAATCATTTGGAGTAGAAATTTTGAGCACGGTACCAAACATAATTCTGTTCCGAAATAAAAATTTTTATGTAGTTACCAAGCATGTTCTTTTTCTTCGAAATTATTTTCGGGAATATAATAAAAAAGAATCATTTCGATCGAATTTGTTCCGGAAACAGAAGGGTTATCAAACGCGCCCTTAGCAACCACCGTACCTTCGCCCATCTTGAAATGAAACAAACTAGCACCAATTGATCTCTTGTTTTCCACGATAATTGGTATTAGAACCAAGCTTAGTTGAGTTGAAGTGAATCAATGGCAATGGAAGAAGGAAAAGTTAAAATTGACAGATTTCCACTAAGGATTTTGATTTCTATAAGGTGCAAATTGAGGATTATCCTTATCAAAGGAATTTGCACAAACCCCCACTAGGAAGAAGCGAGCTAGAGAAAGTTGATTGGAATTGCTAGATAGACAAGAGTCGGGTGTTATTCGGCTGTTCATGTTTGCAATACTCATTATAAAATAGAAGCCACATGTTCACCAAATTCTCTTCTGTGAATCTTGCCACTCATAGTTAAATCGTGAACCTCATCAAATGTCAAACTTATTAACTCGGAGGAATTACTAATGGTTATAACAATAGTATTCAACTATCGAGTAATGAGGATGATACAATTGAAGTACATACCTCCAAAATCAATGACCTAACAACAACGTTGAATTTATTGAAATGTCTAGCAAGTGACTCACCTCTATCAATTTTTAAGTAAAACAAATGTCACATCAAGTAGATCTTATTGATTGCAGAGGTCTTCTCATACATGTTCGATGGGACAATCATCAATCTAGTAGCGGTAGTCACCTTCATAATATTAACTGCGATGTTATAGGTCAGCGCTCGCATATCCACCATTTGAGTCTCTAACAATTAGTCCAATAATTACATATCTGATTTGACCTATTGACAAATATGCAAGCATATGTTTCATGCCTGTTTGAGTAATAGCAATGAGATTCCCCAATATCATGCTAAGAATAGCTAGGATTTCTAGAAGAAAATGCCATTTGTTTGATGAGAAATAAAAAGGTATATCGAAAATTTGAGCGGCCAAAGTTGAAGCAGCTACTTTCGAAATAATAGAAAGAAAATGAACGACTGGAGTGGGAGAGTCAGAATCAAAAAGAGGATTCCTCACTTCTTTCTCTCATTCAAAATTGTGCATGAGACTTTCATCTCGCATATCTCGTAAGTGATAAAAGAAATAAGAACTCATCTTCTTTCTTTTTTGATTACCTTAATGGCAGTTAGTATAGATGAATAAAGGTGGGCTGCTTGAATTGAACGAGACCTATTCTCAACATAGGCGACAAGGTTGGATAGTAAAGGGGACGAGCTGATTGATGAGAGCCTTTTTCATTTTCAAAAGGCTAAAAAAAAGGCTCTAATGTCTTTTTCTAACATGGCTAGCTACATACAAGTATAGCCAAATCAAGATGAGATAGGGCGGACAGCTAAAGGCTACAGCGGGACTACCATTGGAAAGCCTGCCCTTGATAGCTAACATAGAGATTCCTAGATAGCAGTAATCTCTATGTGAAATTTCAACATAATTATTTTGGCCAATTATTATTGGAAATTGCTAAAATGGTGTCCACTCATCATTGGCTTTTCTAAATAACATGCCAACATAGACAATTTTACTTGAAACGACACCCTTTATAGATCGCCAAGTAAGTGATTTCCTACAACAATTGATTGAAAGAATTACATTGAAACTTCGTTCAAAGGTTTAGAATTTAATTGACAAAATTGAGAATTTTAGGATTAAATTAGCAATAAATTTATGAATAATTTGCTAATAATCCTAAAGAAGGGATTATAGCTTAATTATTGTGTATTCTAATAGACTATACAACCATGTTATTACCATATCTAGTATTGTCATGTATTTTATTTGCTTCGTAATCTCTTTTTCATGAACCGAAATATCAAGCAATTAATATTTACCCATCTTTATAAAAATCATTAACACATTGGCAATAATAAGTTATTAGCACCTTAATCAATTAGCTGAAATTTTCAAATCTGTTCCGTAGATGCTGGAATTTTGGGTTTTAATTGCGGTTCGACAGATTAGCAACTCGACTTATATTATATCGTAATTATTTTCAAGGTTTTTTTTTTTTTGTTATAGATTATATTTGAAGGCTCGTGAGCATATCTTTTGGTAATCTTCTAGATTTGTCAACGAGTGAAATCCCACAACTAGTCTCATCGAACTCTTCTCTCCTTCAACGCCACTATTCGAGCGACTATTGACTTACCATTTTCTATCTTCTTCTTCGTACAACGTGAAGCAAGAGGCCTGACCTGAAATTAACGCAGATTAAGTCATAAGAGACAACGTGCTCATGGTGGAAACTGGAACACAAAGAAAATAGTAGGCTGTTATAATCCAGTGAATAATTTTGTTAATGGTGCGTATTATCTACGATGAGTCCACATTATTCTTTCTCTTAGCTCTTGATCAATTTGACTTTATATTACGTTCAACCCCAAATTACGTTCAACCCCAAACCATTTCGCATAAAATAATCTTAAGGCTCCCTCGTCGCCACCCCACGGATGAAATGTCATGAGTTGGTGTGGACTAGACAATTTACTTTGATGTACTTAAGAAATAATTAAATGAATCGAAAAGTTCGAATAATTGATATTAAAAAAAAAAGTTATCTTCTGCGCATTGATTGAATTCATTTGATTTCAAAGTGTCAAATCATTCACACTTCTTGTACACTTCCCTCTGCTAGGGTTTCTTCTCTCCGGAAATGGAGTCTGCTCCCTACCATCTGGGTAGTCGATCTCTACCAAATGGGTAGTCCCTCTCCTTGATCTTGAAGCTTGTCCAGTTTGAGAAGACGCGCTCTCCATCTCGAACTGGACGCCCTCTTTCGCATCTTCCCCACAAAGGTAAGCCTCTCTACCTTTCTCTGGTCGAAATCCAAGATCAGCTTTTCCAGTATCATCTACACACCTTTCCCTCCCCCGATCCCAGACGAAAGACCTCTAACCACCAAATCCCCATACGAGCCCCCTTCGATCCACACCCGTAGTCCACCTGCAGGAAAAATGGAAGATCAGTCTGATGCGGCAAAACGTATGTCTGCCCTTTGCAAGAGTATGGGCGACCTCTGGAATACAGTTGAAATAGTTGATATCTCTGCAGCTATTCCGCCAGAAAAACTGACTGAATGTAATAAAACCCTATTTGGCCGTTTTTACACCCTGCCTCCTCTAAACTTTCCTGCTTTCGTTACCACCATGAAAAAAGCATGGAAAACGGAAAATGTTACTTGTGCGATGATAGATCAAGGCTTCTTTTCATTCTCCTTCCATTTGGAAGCTGAGAAGCAACGAGTTCTCCAATCAGGACCATGGTGTTATTCCAACCATCTTTTAGTGTTAGAACAATGCGAACCTGATACCCCGGATCTCTGCTATGACTTCACAAGCTGTGATTTCTGGGTTAACTTTGTTGGGCTGCCCTATGGGAGGGTCACCTATGATGTGATACAGGAACTTGCAGCTAGAATCGGAGAAGTGGTGGAAGTGAAGCTAGTTGAAAAAGGAAATAGTAGTTACAAAGTTGGCAAAGCCAGAGTTACCATGCCACTAGCCAACCCTCTTAAGACAGGAGTTATAGTTAATCTTGAAGGTAAATGCATTTGGGTCGAATTCAAATATGAACGTCTGCCTTACTTTTGTCACTCGTGTGGAAGGATAGGGCACTTTGCTAAGGATTGTAAGGAGATAATTTCCACGATCGGGGGTTCGACAAAAAACTCACCTCCTCGTTTTGGAGATTGGCTAAAGGCGAGGCACGCCAACCGAGTCATTATGGAAAAATCTATTATGGGCAACTTGAACTTCCTCCAGAAGATATAGAGGTGGTGCCTGAAACTCAGCCCTCCCCTGATCATATCACAGAAGACCAGAACATTCCCAATTCACCCAGTATTCAAGACTGCAATGATCAGAGAAGGGAAGAAACAACTCACCAGTCAAGCCCCATGATGGATATCATACTGGCTGAGAGGAAAAGTCCTCATAAGAGGAGCAGCTACCATATTGATGATGAACTAATACAGATTATCCAAGATGCCATGGAAAAGGAAATGGAGAATACAGGGACTCCTTCTGCAAAAAAGACAAGCAAGAGTAGTAAGGCATCTACTTCAAAGAAGGGCAAAAGGTTCTGCCCCTATGGAGCACTATCCAATAAACCACTTTCTGTGGACGCAACTCAACTAGTGGAGACTCCAATTCAGGTGGTTGAAAGGTCAGACCAATGGGCTTTGGTGGCTAGCCCTAATAAGCCACCAATTCAGCCATGAAAATCTTAAGCTGGAATTGTCAGGGGCTGGGCAACCCCCTGACAATCCAGGCCATGAGAGTCCATGTGACTCAAGAAAGGCCCAATTTGGTGTTTGTGATGGAAACAAAAAACCGTGAACAGAAAGTGTTGAGTTTAAAGCGGAAGTTAAAGTTCAGAAACAGCTTTATAGTAAACCCAGGGGGTTTAGCAGGGGGCTTAGCTTTGTTTTGGGATGATACTATGCACCTCACTATAAACCAGCATTCTGCAGATGCTATCTACACTCAGTGTAACCTGAAAAGCAACAACCAGCTGATGAACATTATCTTTCTTCATGCACCAAACGAATTCAGGGAGAGAGTACAATTGTGGGAACAAATTCAGGCAGTCAGTACATGTTATAGAATACCTTGGCTTTGCTTGGGGGATTTCAATGAGATTTTATTTCACCGGGAGAAGGTTGGGAGGAAAAGACCAGATAATTACCGACTTGCAGCATTTAGGGACTTCATGAATCAATGCTCCCTAATGGATCTGGAATGTAAGGGCTGCTCCTTTACCTAGACAAATAACCGTGAGGGAGAAAATTTGGTCAAGGAGAGGCTGGACAGGGTGTTTTGCTCACTTGAATGGCGGCTTACCTATCCGGAAGCTGAGTGTTTTGCTCTTCCTACAGTAGGGTCTGACCATACCCCTTTGCTGCTATCCCTATCAAAACCGAAACGTAAGAGCAAAAGATCATTCAGGTATGAAATTTACTGGGCTGAGAACACAGAAAGTAAAGACATTGTTAGAGAGACCTGGAATGATCCCGAGCTGAAGCTACTCAGCATGGTTGAAAGGCTAAAGCATGTGCAGTTGAAGTTGACAGAATGGAGTCGCACCAAGTTTGGAAATGCCCAGAGGAGAACCAACCAATTAAAAAGTGAGCTGCTTCACCTGATGAATAGCACTCAAAATTATGAAGAAACTCAACAGGTGAAAGCCTTAACGCAAGAATTGAATCATATATGGAGACAGGAGGAAATGTACTGGGGTATTAGATCGAGAATCAGCTGGCTCAAGTAGGGGGATAAGAATACCCGCTTCTTTCACGCAACTACAATACAGAGAAGGTGCAGAAACCAGATATCCATGCTGAAAAATGGAGATGAAGTATGGATTAGGGAGGAACAGCAATTAAAAGCAATGACCATAGACTACTTTCAAAGCCTATACACTACACAAGGCCCTCGTGACTGACAACCTATCCTGCAGCTCATTCCCACAGTAGTAAATGAAGAGATGAACAGCAGCTTAACTGGCCCTAGCACGGAGGAGGAAATTACCAGGGCAATGCAGCAGCTTGGCGCCTACAAGGCTCCCGGGCCTGATGGTTTCCGTGGGATCTTCTATAGGGATCATTGGCAGGCTCTATCAAAAGATATTATTCAGACAACACAACTGTTCTTTAGCTCAGGATACCTGGATCCTGCACTAAACAGCACCCTAATCACACTTATACCCAAAGTTCCTCAGCCCGAGAAATTAGAACAATACCGACCAATCAGCCTCTGCAACTTCCTATACAAAGTCATATCAAAAGTGCTCACAAATAGATTAAAACCCTTATTGCCCCAACTAATCGCAAAGGAACAGAGTGCATTTGTGGGAGGCCGCCAAATACAAGATAACATACTGCTGGTACAGGAGGTTCTCCACAAACTACGGGTTGTTAACAGGAAAAAGAAATTCCGAGCAGTCCTAAAACTAGACATGCAGAAGGCGTATGATCGCATCGAATGGGACTTCCTAGCAGCATGCCTACGCAAAATGGGTTTCTGTGAGAAGTGGGTGTAGTGGATTCTTCAATGTGTCACTACAGTCACCTTTAGCATCAATTTTAATGGTCAGCCCTTACCTCCTTTTATACCTTCTCGTGGATTAAGGCAGGGCGATCCCCTTTCTCCTTATCTGTTTATCCTTGTGGCTAATGTGCTATCTACAATGATCAAAAAAGCTGTTCAGGAGGGTATCCTAAAAGGAATTCAACTAAACAAATACTGCCCAACTTTATCTCACCTTCTCTTTGCAGATGATTCTATCTTTTTCCTTCATGGAACAATTGTTGAGTGTCAAAATCTGGCGGAAATTCTAAAGCAGTATTGTTATGCCTCGAGGCAGGCCATTAATCTGAATAAATCAGGAGTGTACTTTAGTAAGGGATGTCCCACAACTCTTCGTGCAAACATGGCATCCACACTAAGAGTTCCAGAAATTAGCAAAACGGGAAAATACTTGGGTATACCTTCTGACTGGGGTGGCTCCAAAAAAGATGTCTTTGCGTGGATATTGGCTCGAGTCAGCTCAAAACTCGAAACCTGGAAGGAAAAGCTTCTGTCAAAAGCGGGTAAAGAGATTTTGATTAAAGCGGTTATTCAAGCAATTCCCCAATACGCTATGTCAATTTTCAGCATACATGTGTCCATATGCAAAGCTATTGAACAAAAGGTAGCCTCCTTTTGGTGGAAGAATAATGAGAAATCGGCTGGTATCCATTGGAAGAAGTGGGATATCCTAAAAACCACAAAAGGGGCAGGTGGCTTGGGCTTCAAAGACCTGCGGTACTTTAACCCGGCGATGTTAGCTAAACAAGTGTGGCGAATAGGGACAAATCCAGATTCACCGATGGCCAAAACCCTCAAGGCACTCTATTACTTACACTCGGATATCCGGGAAGGCCGCGGAGGGTCCCGTCCTTCATGGGGCTGGCAAAGCATCTTAAGAGCCAGAGATGCAATTGTTCCTCACCCGATGCATAGGATAGGAAATGGGAAAGCACACATGTTAGAGAAGACTGGCTGGCTGAGAAGTGGAAGAATAACGGGGGCAAACTACATCTAATGAGCCCACCAGGGTTGCGGAGCTTATAAATCAAACAACAGGAACATGGAACGAGCCCCTCATACGATCTCTCGTTCAATCGACAATAGCAAACGAAATTCTAGCAACCACAACAGGTGGACTCGAAGAAAAAGACAGCTTTGTCCGGAAGCACACCAAATCGGGGAATACCAAGTCGAAGTGGGTATTTCTCAATTAAGGAGGCGTCGGCCAAGCCACACACGAGATCAAGCTTCATCGTCTCACACGAAATCCTAAACGTGGAAGTATATTTGGCAAGCTAAAATTCCTCCCAAAATACAATTTTTCTTATGGAATGCTTGTAACAACGCCGGCCACGTCGGAAAACTTGTACAAATGGAAAATTTTACCTTCCCAAAAGTATGCCCTATTTGCGGGCAGGAAGCGAGACCCTTGAGCACCCTGTTCCTCCTCGCCCATGGACGCGGTGTGTCTGGACGGGAACACCTCTCAACCTTCGGATCTCCCGACACGGCCTCACTTGCCTAGAAGACTGGATCTGTCACTTACAGCAAGATCCAGACTTTCACGGTGGCATCGACGAAATTGGAGTACTGTTATGGAGCATCTGGAAGGAACGTAACCAGAAAATCTTCAACAACCGCAACCCCAACGCAATATCAACGAAGAACAGAGCCCTAGCCCTGCTTGAACAGTACAAATCCGCCCATCCCCGAAGGAAACAGTCGAGCAACTTACCAGAGCGATGGCGTCCTCCCCCCTCCCCCGGGCGTTCTGCGGCTCGACATCGACGCAGCTTTCCTCCAAGATCTGGTGGGAACCCACCCCCACCGGAAGCTGAAACAGAGCAATCATCGTGAACAGAACAACCATCGCATGCGGCTGCTATTGCCTGTGTTTGCAGGGATTACCGAGGGGTGTTGATCGACGGATTCGCGAAGCCGATCGCCGCTGCTTCGGCCCTTCAAGCGGAAGCCATCGCCCTTGAAGAAACCCTAGACTTCCTCAACGCTCGACGTTTCTCTCTCCACAGTGCGGTCCGACCGCCTTGCCCTTCGAACACGGCGACTCCTCCACTTCAACACACGCGTGTACTTGAACCGAACAGGAGATTGCAGCCACGATGGGCTGAGTAAAGGAGAAGCTGGCCAAGCATCCGAGCCTGAATTTGGCCCATTGCGAAAGAAGTGCTAATAGGGTAGCCGATTATGTTGCAAAGGCGTGTCGCAATCTTTCTCCCTCGCTAATTGGGTTTTACACCCCCTCTCGCTATTATCGACTTATTATGCTCGATGCTCTAAGTACAAACACTTATGATAAGTGATCATCAATGAATAGCAATGTTTTCGTTCAAAAAAAAAATCATTCACACTTCTTTGATGTTTTGTGAAAAGAGGTGGACACAATTATCATTTGGAAAACGAAATACTGTTTATTGGCGGAAGAAGCGCTCCTATTCTCGGCATTGATAAGAAGTACGATTTGAAACAATTTACTTTTAAACCTGGTTTTTAGATTGAAAAAATTGATAAGTCACGTCACATGAATCATGATCATTAAACTTTACGGTCATTTTGAAAAGATCGTTCAACGTTCAAATTCTCTTTTTTCAATTCGATCAATCAATTTATTTTTACTTTCAATTAGATCACCCGGAAGACTTGATCAAAAGTACAGCCTAAAACTCTCTTTTTCGATCTGTTAACATTTAATCTAAGCTTCATCATGTCGCTTAATCGTTGTCAGGTCTTCCTTGAGTCCTCCCTACTCAATCAATATTTTTTTCCAAGAAGTGAGGGGAGTGACATGAGCGGAAGCGAAAACAAGATAAGAGTAATGCTAGATTGTCAAAACCAATCTAGTCAATCGATACAATAATTAGCTAACTACGAAGTGGGTATTCAAATAAGTGAGTCATTTCAACAACCCTCATATGAATTCGTCGCATATGGTAGTCAGCATATCGGTTTCTCAAATTAGACTGATATACACGACATCATGTACGAAACATGAAAACTATGTGGCTTGTTTAAAGTTGCGAGGGCAATAATTACAAACGCGATTATCATACTGATCTCATCCCTTAATCAAGTTTACGATTTTTGCACGTTTAGTCAACGATGCTGTGAATTATTTATTTTATTTTTCAACCTTATTGCTGAAATCATTGTGATTCGTAATCCTTGCATCCTTTGATGGACATTTTCTAATGAAACCCATCATCTGAGTAGTATTAGCCAAAATGTTACAAAAACATGATAATAAGAAAACCATTAAAAAAAAAAAATCACCCTTGATTAGGGAGCATTGGCCTTTGTCTATCAAAGAAAGTCAAAGATGTTGATTATGCAAGAGAGTTGTCGATCAGTGGACAAGTTGTTGATTTCATGGTTGACAATTGGCTACCAAGACATTGATATACAAGTTTATTGTCGATCCAAGACTACTAATAGACTATATAACAACCAAACGCTGTTTTAGACAATTTCCTTTGTTGTTTGGCAATCTTCGAAGATGTCTATTGAACTGCCCAAGGAGATGAACGAATTTAGAGTCTATTTTAATTACTTTGAGTCTAGTCAAGTGTCATTGGTGAGTCTTAAGTGCCTTGTAGTTTTCAAAGAGTCAAAATTTAAGTCTCTAAATATTTTAATGCATTTTCTAGTTCCTATGTCTTTAATTAATTAGGCAGTTTCTTGTCTTCAGTGTTTAATCTATTTTTTATGTAATAATCCCTCTATATTATGAGGCAAATTCTCAAATATAAGACAGTGAATTTTGAATATATGAATATTTGAGATTTTCCTCCGTGTGAGCGAATATTTTTGGAGAGTAGATTACTCCTGGTTTCTATATCCTTAGAAGGTGGATTCTTCCTTGGTGATGAGCCATAGAAGCATTGTGTCTTCAATTGATGGTTTTTTTTTTTTTTTTAATAATATGTAGGACTTGGTGGTGAGCTTCTTCAATCTTGAAATCCTATATCCTAGGCTGATGATTTTTGTAGGCCTTGGTGGTGAGTTTCATCTATCCCAATCTTGATCCTTGGCTGATAACACGTGCTATGCACCTTGGTTCCAATTGTATTCTATCCCTCATTTGGCAATTACCCATTGACATTCATCCCCCATACACTCACCCATCTTCAATAATCACTCAAAACTACTCTCGTCCATCCCACAAGTGCGTCAACCCTCCCGTCTATCAATCAAAACAAACCCCTCGCTTCCTTTTATCTTTTATTGGACTCTTGGTCTAACTCATAATCCTTACATTCTTTCTAATTAGAACTATAGTTATACTCTTCACCGATATTCCTTTCCCCATTATCTTCTTTTTCGCAACAGTCATTGTTTTTTCAGAAGATCAATGAGAGTGGTGGTTATTTGACGGGAAAACTGTGTTATCGATGTTGGCTTTGTGGCAATGCGTCCGAATTATATAATGATATTTCGAAGGATCATTTATCAAAATAGACTTGCTCTCGAGGACTTTGTTGGTACCTGTTTTGGAGCTACCCCTTGTAGGGGTGAGCATGGTCTAAATTGGGCCAGTTTACCCTCTAACCCTAGGACCAACCCGCACAGTGCTGGTCATCAATTTTTGGGACCAAGAATCAACCCTATTGAGTTTGGGACCGAAGACCGGACCAACCTAGTGGGTTCGATCTAGTTCTAAGGTTAACCCGAAATCAATTTATAATTTTTTATTTCATTTTTTCTACTCCTTGAAAAAGTGATTGATGACAAAACTGACCCAATAGATTTGATCTAGTTCAGGGTCAACCCGGGACCAACTAATAATTTTTTTATTTCATTTTGTGTACTTCTTGAAAGGGCAACCGAGGACCAAACCAACCCAATGGGTTCGAAGACGAGCGAGGTTAGCTAAGAAAGGCAAGCGGTGAGGGTCGAGTTGGGTGAGTGTCGAACAAAGTGAGCATTGAGTGTCACGCAGGGAGTAATAAGCCAAGCGAGTTTTAAGAGGCGAGTGGCACCCAAAGAGAGCGATGCAAGTGTCAAGTGGTGAGCGTAGCAGTTGTTTCTTTCAATTTTGGTAATTGAAGACTAAGAGGACAAATAATGTGACATCCTGATTTTTCAGGTTCTGATTTCGATTGGATAAGTTGGGCCTTTCATCAACGCGCCTATAGTGCTTTTCTCTGAAATGGACACTCATGAGATAACTAGACCATCTAGAAAAGTCACTAAGAGATTTTAATGCAATATACTTGAGAGTTCGACCAGGAATCGACTACTCAACCGTATTCATCTGCAGAGATGATTTCTAACAGTAAGATTGATTAGAAAGCAAAGATAGGTTGGTTCAATTGGGATATGTGGTTAAACGTGGGTGATCCCACTAAATTGCAAAATCCTCGTCGATCGACACTAGATTGACTTCTTTTTTTTTTTTTTTTTTTTTTTTTGTTTTAGCACCTTGTGTATGTATTTGAAATCTCACGATTTTCACGACCACCAAAAGTTGCCAATATGTCGAAGAAGTTCATTGTGGCTAAAAGAAAATCGACCATGGGTCATTTGCACTAAAAACTTTTGAAAGCTACTAGGTCACGCTAAAATCACGCCAAATTGAAATTAACTGCGAATTTGAATCCGATTTCAGAAATTTAAAGTTTTGTCATGTCATAAGTTATTTTAGGAACGTTGACTTAGTCTCCGAAGATTTTTCTACAAACCGAGATTTTTTGGGAGAAAGTTGAGGTAGAGTCGTTTTGTCCGGAAAAATCCAAAGACCTTTTTTTTATCGTGAAATTGGGATGCAAGTAGGTTCTATTGACAAGGAAAAATGTCAATTTGATCAAAGGCTTGATAATGGAATTTAGGGGGTTCAAATTGCATTAATTCAAGAGAGAATTGAAGAGAATTTGGGGGAAATGTCTTCAAAAATTCGTAGCCCCCCATGCCTTCAACCTTTGGACCATCTCCAAGACTTCCTAAGCAAGTTAAGGGGCTATTTGGTAACCATTCAAACAGTACCCGATTCTGATTTTTTGTTCCCAAAGTAATTTTGGAACAAAATCGCATTTGGGAAAAGTTTTGTTCCTAGAAACAGATTTGGAGTAGAATTAAGAATAAAAAAAAAAAAAAAAGTTGATTCTTTGTTCTTGGGAACAATTCTAGAATCAAATCTACCTAAATTTTCCTTTTTCCTTCTCTTTCTTCATTGATTCTTATTTTCCTCTCTTGTTCTTTAAGTGTCACTGTCGCCGCCATTGCCGTCTATTGCCGTCCCCCGCCGAACGCCGCCGTCAGCCGCCCATCACCAACGAGGCTTGGTTTGCTCACCAGAGGCTCGTCCAGCCACCGGTAAGCCTCCCTCAGCCATCGGTGAGCCTCACCTGGTTGGGCGAGGCTCGACCTCACCCAGATCTGGCAAGGCCGAGCTTGCCCAGCCAAGGGTCGGCCGAGCCTCGCCCAGCTGTCGACGAGGCTCAGCCGATGAGGCACGGCCTCGCTGAGGGCTGGCGACGATCTAGTGAGATCATCGGCCCTCGTCGGCCGGTTGTCGGTTCTCAAGAAGAAAAACAAAGGAAAAAAATAAAATTATTTAAAAAAAAAAAATGAGTTGAAGTATGAATAGAAATTTTGCTATATATAGAATACATATTTAATTTTGTATTTTAATTTATAGTTTATACTATAGTTTATTATTTACGATTTAATAAAAATTTGATTAGTTAATATGTTTATTACTTAGTATAAATATAATTAATCAATATAATTTCTATAATTTGATAAAATTTAGAATTAGAATAGAAATTTTATGTATTTACCAAACGCATTTATCTTCTTTTTCTATTCCAAAATCAGAAATTTTGTATAGTGACAATGCATTATTTTGCTCGAAATTGTTTACGAGAATAAAATAAAAAAAAAAATCATTTCTGATCAGAATCTATTCCCGGAAATAGAATCGTTACCACACGTGCCCTAAGGGGCTGGAAAATTGCTGAGGAATCCAACCAAGTGGTGAGGCATGGTCAAGGGGACAAAGGGGGTAAGGATAGAGCAAGAGGGACCTTCCACAAGCTTTGTTGTCTCATATCTTCCTCCCTCAACCTTGCTTTCCCCATTGTTAGCCTTTTGAAGCTTTGAAAATTCCAAAGAAACCTCAGCTCCCTTCCCTCTAGCCCGTCGACGCCCGCCAAGGCCACTAGATCTTCTCTACCGTGACATCCCGAATTTTGGGCCCTAATTTCGACTGGATAAATAGGGCCGGGTTCGTTCAATTGAAGCCGGGGGTTGTGAAATTGAGGAATATGAGGGATTTTTGGATAAATAAAATAATCAATTTGAGAAGGGAGACATCAATTGATTTTATGAGAGTCAATTTGAATGGAATTAAGGGAAATTATAAGTTTCGCCTATGGTCGTACTTTTAGGATTTGAATTGGTTCTATGGACGAGCCAAGGTGTGAATTAAAATATGGTGACATTGGTTTAATTTTTGTGGACTTCTATTGGATTTAATTGGAAGGAAAATTGAAGAAATTAAGCGCGCAAAGTTTTGGACCCCGGCGGAAAATGTGAGTGCAACCATTGAAAATAGTTGTGGAAGCTTGGTGAGTGGAAGATGACCTCATCGATGAGGTCATGTGGTGGGCCACTAGAAGAAAGAAAGAAAGAAAGAAAGAAAAAGGAAAAGGGGAGAGAGAGAGAGAGAGAGAGAGAGAGAGAGAGAGAGAGAGAGAGAAGTGGGGCCCATGGTGTCATCCCCTACCTTGGAGAAGAGAGAGAGAGAAGAAGGAGAGGAGGAGGAGGAGGGAACCGGCCGAAGCCAGCCCCGCCCCGTCGACACCCGGCCTGCCCGCCACCGCCCATCGCACATGTCGCCGGCCGCCGTCGCCGCCGCCGCCGCGCGCTCCGCCTCACCCCGCCGCTCCGCCTCGCCCCCGCACCGTCGCCCCCTCCTCCCCGCCCGCCCGCGCGCCTCCAGCCGCCTCAGCCCATCGCCGAGCCGCCGTCGCACGCCGCCGTGGACCACCCAGCCTCCCCCGTCGTTCCTCCGCCTCCTCAGCCGCCGAACCACCGCCGAGGTCCCCTCCATTCGGCCCCAACCAGCAGCTCCCAAAAATGGGTTTCCAGCCACTTCATGGCCCGATTTGGCCGCCTTCCCGCCCCTGCACGCGAGCCCGCCTTTGGAGTTTATCGATCCCGGCGTCGCGCTCGTCGTTTGGTCCGTCCGGCGCGTTAATCGGGTGAGTTACCTCACTAATCCTTGATTAGCCGGTTAATTATGCCCTAAGTGTGTTTAATTTGAATTAAGTGTGTTTAGGTGGTTAGATTAGATTATTTTAATGTGAGTTGGATTAAGGAAATTGGATTAAGCTTAATTGGGTTTAATTAAGTTTAAAAGAGGTTAATTAAAGTTAAGGGTGATGTGACTTATTTAGATTTTAATTTAGAATTATTTAAATTGGTTCGAAATTCGGATAAATAAAATAATATTAAAATATTCCGAAATTAATTAAATATTATTATTTTTATAAAAAAACGGAAAAATTTATTTTTAGCCCCGATTGCTACGAATTTCGTGCCGATCGCGCTGTGATGTTAAATTTTAATTTGATGCTTGATTTGTGGCGAATTGAGTGTGATTACGTAAATTAGGGGTTTTGGGTAGAAATTCCAATTGTAGAAATTGATGGGGATTGAGGCCGTGATGAACCACCTAGGAAAGGCCGTGCCGAGTGGGGCCGTGATGCCACTAGTTGTTGAACCGCCTATGAGAGGCCGTGCCTTGTGAGGCCGAACCACCTATTAGAGGTCGTGCCTTTGGGGCTGTGATAACCACCTTTTCGAGGGTCGTGCCGAGTGGGGCCGGGATGCCACTAGTGTTGAACCACCTTTTCGAAGGTCGTGCCACGTGGGGCCGTGATACCACCGATCTGTTGAGTTTACCCTTAGGGTCGTGGTTGGGAGCATTGATTGATTTGATAGAATGACATGTAATCGGCCGAGCCGATTGATCGCCGAGACGATCCAAGTGGTTGATTAATTGATGTTGTGATTGTGCTTTGGTTTATTCAATTGTCACATTTGCATGTGATTGAATGATATAAATTGTACTAACTTGCAAGCGCGGACTGTTGCAAGGTAAGTCTTCTTGATGTGTGGCTAGGTCATGCTGGGGTGTATTTTCTTTCTAATAGGGGCTTAGGAGGGGTGAACTTGCTGAGACAATGTCTCACCCCGTTGTGGGAAACACATTTCAGGGCCGCAGATGAGGATTCCAGCGGAGTCAGGTGGACTGCCGGTGAAGTTGGGCAAGGAGTGCCGAGCCAAGAAGATGGAGGATTGAATCTGATTAGTAGTCATAGGACTGTTCTCTCTTTTGGTGGGCTGATCCCTAGTGTTTAGACTTCGACCTATTTCGGCTGCTTGTAAACCTTGTTTGATTTTATGATTGTATGTGGTTTGTATTAAATTGATTTTTGTCCCTGCTATCCTATCCCGTGTTTAATTTGTCATTGGATTCTTATTACGTTCCGCATGCGCTTAAATAAATTAAATTGGGTCGGCGACACCTCGGGAATGTCGCATTATCACGACCATGGCGGGTTGTTCACGTGTCTCGGGGTTCGGGGCGTGACACTATCGCCATTGCTCGCCTACACGCGCCCCTCCGCCTCCACTACATGCCGAGCGTTGTCCATTGCTGTCCCTGGTTGTCCAGCACCCCTCAGCCCATGTGAAGCTCAGCAGAAGCCCGTTCAACCACCTAGATGCCCGCCTCCATCCGTCCAAGCCTGTGCTAGTCTTCTCTTCCTATTTTGGCCCCAAACAGCCACCAATTTTCCCTTTCTTGACTCCGAACAGAGACAGAAATGAGTGGGTTTTTCCAGTAGCTCTTGGCCCGCTTTCAAGGCTTTCTTGACCTCATTTGGCAGTCCCACTTTGAAGTTTTTGCTCCCTGCTGCATCCCCATCATTTTGATCCAAGCGGATCCTAAAACAAGTGAGTTTGCTCACTAACCTTACTTAGTAGGTTAATTATGCTTAAGAATTGTTTATATTAGCTTAAGTATGGATTAATGATAAGCTAGAATGATTATATTAGCTTTAGAATGGATTAGTATAAACTAATTAGTGAGATTTGCACCGTTGAGGATGGATTAGTCGAATTCAGTGGAATTCCTGCAGTTCGGATTTCTAGACCCTCACCATTTGTCATTTTCGTAGATCGAAAAAGGCTATGAATTTGAGGTTGATGTTTTCTGAGAAATGTTTTAGACATCCTCAGCTACAACATATATTTTTATCAATATTTTTAGGGATCTAAAAGAAGGAGATATCAGCTCTGTTATTTTCAAAAGAATCTTAGTTTTTGGTGGAATTGGTGACCTTCTAGGATTCTAGGGGTTTTCATCAACTCTTAGGGTTTGAATTTCAAAATGGTTCCTTCAAAAAAGTTGTTTCTCACATCTTCTAGTTTAACATAGTCAAATTTCAGATCAAATGAACATGTTTTGGATCTCTAAGAAAACTGATTTAAAAAAATAGACTTTCTGGAAATAGACCCAGTTTTTGGTGCTGGATTGGGCAATTCATTGGCCCAAATATAGAAACATATGGGTTAATATTTCTCCATGAAAAATGTCCATTTATGTGTCTTTTACAACATATCCAAATTTGGGAATTTTCTGAACTCGTTTGATTTGATTTCTGGATTTAAACTTGGAGATGGGCGAGTGGGCCTATCTGCCGATTAAGACCAGTTATAAGTTTGTGATGGTTCTTGAAGCTTTAGTCGTTGGAAATTGCACATTTGATGATATATGGTTGGTTTGTGATATGCCTAGAGTTTATACTTGATGATCATGTGAAAGTTAGGAGGACCTGTCCCCAGCGTGTGTTGGAGGACGTTAGTAATTATTATCTAACCTCGGCGTGTGTTAGTAATTATTATTTAACCCCGACATGTGTCAGTAATTATTATTTAACCCCAGCGTGTGTCGGTAATTATTATTCTTCTCTGGCGTGTGTTGGTAGTTATTATTCTTCCCTGGCATGTGTCGGATATAACTGATCATGTGGGTAGTAATAGTTAATTAATTGGATCACATGTTAAGTTGAATTGATGGACTGGCGTGTGTCAGTAATTCTTGTTTTGATTTGTATTGGTAGTTCTTGCTTGTGTGAGCAGTGATTTAATTATAATTCTTGCTTTAATTTGTATTGATAGTTCTTGCTCGTGTGAGTAATAATTGGTTTGGATGTTCCAAATTGGTGTGTGTATTTGCTATATACACATGGTTGTGATTCTATGCTGACCTGTAGGAAGAAACTAAGGCTAAGGTAAGCCTATATGATTGTATGATTGTGTGATTAAGATGTCTTAGGCGTATTATCCTCCTAATCGGGGTTTAAAGCGTGAACTTGCTGAGATTTATATCTTACCTCGTCGTGGGCTTCATTTTTCAGGATCGTAAGTTGGAAGACCTGGAGCCGGGTTGAGGGGATCTGAAGTATAGGTCATATATGATAGTTTTTTTTAAGAGTCAATCATTTGAAGTCTTGTGGCTGTAGACTTTTGTATTTGACTCGGTGTGTACTTAAAAGCATGTTTGTTTGAAAATCTGTTGTCCTACTTTTCTATCCCGAGATGATTACTGTCAAGGGATTTATTATTCACTTCGCATGTGCAATTAAAAGAAAGGGTCGACGATTCGTCCTCGGAAGTCGCAAAATTTTTTTATCAATCAAAGAGGGATGTGCGTGCACTCGAGAATCGGGGCATGACATCCCCATTTTAGTGCTATCAGAGCGGGTCTGTGTTTGAAGTGATAAGATGCGATGGGATTTGGGATAGTTAGTAGGAAAAGCGACTTTTATTTTGCTGATGCATGTGATTGATAGCTAATTGATAGCTTGGTTGTTGTGGGTCACTCAAATTCTAATATAGTATTGGAATTAGGAAACATGTTTCTATAAAGACCATATAGCATGAGTGATAAGGAGCCAAGGACTCCTTTGAGGCGTACCTTTGGACTTGTTGCTCAGGGTGGAACATCGGCATGGGTCGATACCCGAGGAGATCGTAACGGTGGTAGAGCGTCAGCTTAGGCCAATGAGAGTGAAGGAGTACCGCCACAGGCCAGTACCAGTGTAGCAGTACCGAGCGATCCTAGGTTCGATGGGATCGTTCAGGCACTATTGAACTTTGGGAGTTTGTTGGGGCAGCAAGCTCAAGACCGAGCCACCGTTGTTGCCACTGTTCATACCGCTGCCAATGTCGTAACCCTTGTTGTTGCCGCACCTACTGAGGTCCAACATGGAGTTGTGATCGGGGAGCAAGCTACCGCATCCGAGTCAAGATTCAGTTCCAGTAGAGATGACAATCGACTAGAGAAGAAGCCGATGATTAAAGGGAAGTACCCCATGCATCCCAATCAAAGGAATAGAGTTAGAAAGCCAGTGCAGAGTCAGAATGATGTGTGTCACTTTTGCAAAAGACGGCATGGACCAACCCCGTGTCACTTCATGACTGGTGCCTGCTTTAAATGTGGCCAGCAAGGTCACCTAGCCAAAGATTGTCTGCGCAGGCAGATGGAACCGCAATAGTTGTCACCGCCACCCCCGATAGAACAGAACATAGGGAACACGCTGTAGGACATTAAGTGGGATGCTTGGATTAGGCCTCCAATGCAAGGAAGGGTGCAGGCTATCACTCAACTGGAGTGAGAGGACTCATTGAATGTGTGCCAAATCTGTGGAAGGAAGCATGCGTCAGCCTAGTGTCCGAGTATATTAGGAGCGTGCTTTGAATGTGGCCAGCACGGCCATCAAGCAAGGAACTGCCTGCGTAGGTCCAGAAGAGCATAAGCACCGTTACTATAGAAAGGACGCCACTAAGATGGCTAAGGGAACATGAATAGACCGACCTTGCATCGATCAAGGGAGGAGTGTTTTTGAGGTGTTTTTGTTAAAGTAGCGCAACAAGATGGTGAATGAAGGTTGTAGAACTCCCATGATTGTAATAAAGTTGTAAAAAGGAGAATCACGTACTATGGTTGTACTTGACTAGTGGCTTATGTATGATCTTAATGTTATGTATAAAAGGATGGCTAGAGGAGCTTTTGTTATAATGAATTATGGTAGTATTATATTACCATATGATCCATTAGTAAGTGAAGGTTTCAAATTTATCAGAAGTCGAGGAGGATCCTCGATCCCCTTTTGTTTCGTCACTTAAGACAACTAGTTTCTGGATGTAGGTTGCTAAGATTTATTTGGCAACTATAGTGGATGCGACGGTTGAGGAACCAAATGTGGAGAATGTAGCCATGATACAGGAATTTTCTGAGATGTTTTCAAAAGAATTGCCAGGCCTGTTGCCAAGGAGATAGAATTCGTGAATGAAATTCACACCGGGACAGAGCCACTCGCTAAGGCTTCTTACAATACGTCGTTGTTTGAGTCGAAAGAACTGATGGTGCAAATGCAAGAAGTACTGGATAAGAAATTTACTTGTACCAATGCATAACTTTGGAGAGCACTAGTATCGTTTGTGAAAAGGAAAATGGTTCATTGCATCTGTGCATCGGCTATTGTCAACCCGATCAAGTGACCAGTTACAAAGAGTGTCGATACTTTCAAGGATCGACTTGAGGGCAGGCTATTATCCGTTGAGAATCAGAAAGGAGGTTCTATAGAAGACATTGTTTCGTATTCGATGAGGCCTTTATGAGAGTATTGTAATGCCATTTGGTTTGACAAACGCTCTAGCTGCTGTCATGGATTTGATGAACCGAGTATTTAAGAAAAACCTAGATCAGTTCATGATCATGTTCATCAATGATATCTTGATATGTTCGAGGAGTGCTGAGGAGCATGAGAGTCATCTGAGGATGGTACTTCAAACCTTAAGGTATCATGGATTCGGCATCTATGAGAATGACAACTTTTTTAGCGGTCTTTTTTTTTTTTTTTTTTTTGCCCTACTATATTCCTACTTTAACTTTCACCTTCAGACTTTTGTCCTGCATCTTTATAGTCGAAATTCACACTTAAAACTAAATTATTCATATCCCTTAGAATGTGAGGATTGGAACCTCGTACCTCCCCTCTTCATATTAAAAGGGTGGTTACTAGGACAAACCTAGTTGCTTTTTATAAGGCTTTTGATGGTCTAAGTTTTGACAATTTAAAGGAAATTTTGACAATCTTTCATCATGTGAATCATATTATATTCACCTTGGGTACGTTTGGAGTTAAATTATCATAATCAAAATTAATAAATTAATCACTAATTGTATCTAGTGATGTCACATTAGAAGTCAATCACTTATCTGTTGTTGTTTTTCTTGCTGTGACATGGAATTGTGTCTTTGTCACGCACTTGTTGTCCGTTTGGGCTAGAGGTGTGTAAAGGACCTAGTCCGATTCTTAGTTCCAAGTTTTTGGAATTGGGAATAATCGGTCTAATTCCCAATTTCAAATGCAGAACCAAACAGCCCAAACTGGACCAATATGCTGCTTTTTTTTTTTTTTTTTCTTTTCTTTTAGAGAGTAAAGAAAAGGAAGTGGTCAAAACCCTAAACCAGACTGGCCCCAACCCGGAGACTGATCTCCCCCCAAGCCACACGTTATATAGTTTCCAAGCATGATCAAGCTGGGAAACGTCGTTCGTACGCTGCTTTACCAACAGTAAACTCAAAGTGCTGATTTCACCGACTGTTGCTTTTGCCTATCACTTAATAATCATTATATGTCGTCAAGGTCCAACATTGTGGCTAATTCCTGTTTCATAAAGCAATAAAACCGGAGGAGAGATTAATCAGCTAATTGCCTCTCTTCAATTTCCTCATGAATCAAAAGTCATTATAGCATTAGCTGAACAACATCTATGGAGTCATGCTTTCCAATTCTTCTACGCAGCTTGTGCCTCATGTCCCTGGTGTTGCATATAAGCTATGCATCGGACTCCATTTCAGCTGGCCAGAACATCACAGATGGTCAAACGATAGTCTCAGCCGGCGGGAACTTTGAGCTAGGATTCTTCAGCCCTGGTAGCTCCAAGAACTGGTACGTGGGCGTATGGCACAAGAAGCTATCAGCCGGGAGGGTGATTTGGGTCGCAAACCAAGAGAATCCCCTGAATGATTCTTCAGGAGTCCTAAAGCTCACTCCTCAGTGTGTACCCATTCTCCTGAACCACAACAATAGGGTCGTTTGGTCCTCTAACGTGTCAAGATCGGCCCAGAATCCGATTGCGCAGCTTTTGGATTCAGCCAATTTCGTCATAAAAGAAGGAAATGACAATGACTTGGATGATGCAATTTGGCAGAGTTTTGATCACCCTTGTAATTCGTTTCTGGCTGGCATGAAGTTTGGCATAGACCGAGCAAAAGGTCTGGACCGGTACCTGACCTCTTGGAAAAGCGTGGACGACCCTTCACTTGGTGATTTCACATATAGGCTCGATTCTTCGGGATATCCGCAGATGATCCTGAGAAACAGATCGGTAGTGCAGTTCAGGTCAGGACCTTGGAATGGCCTTCGGTTTAGCGGGTTCCCTCAGTTGAGGCCAAATCCAGTTTATAGCTTTGGCTTCGTCTTCAACCAAAACGAAATTTACTATTACTTCAATATTCTGAACAGTTCCGTCCCATCGATGCTCGTTTTAAATGAGAATGGGATTGCTCAGCGCTTCAGTTGGGTAGATCGGACACACGATTGGATACTGTATTCGTCTGCTCAAACAGACGACTGTGACACTTATGCATTATGCGGAGGGAATGGGAACTGTAACATTGCTAGCTCTCCAAAATGCGTGTGCTTAACAGGGTTCATGCCCAAATACCCGAGCGCCTGGGAATTCGAGGATTGGTCTGTTGGTGTTTTGCGGAAACGTGTGTTTGCGCAAGTGTGTTTTGCGTGTGACTATCAAGGAAGCAAATTAAGAACAATGTGGACAAGAAATGGTTGGACAAAGTAATACTAAGAATATGTAAAAGAGAGTGGCTGCAAGGGAACAACAAAAGAAAGTTTTATGTATTTATTTGGTTGTGGTACAAAGGAAAGGAAGGGGGAGGAGCTTACCTTTTTGCTCTAATCTCCTACACTCCCCCACCTCCCTATTTATAGTGGTGCTCCACCCACTAAGTACAAGATTCTAGATTAATGTAGAATGCTTGTCCACATAGGCTTCATCTAGGAAATTCTAGATTGTAGTTATGCCACTCTTTTCTAGAGACTTCTACATTCATTTGTGCTTCTACATTTTTCTTTGCCATCTAAACTAGATTTTCTTTTATAAGGATTTTTCTTGTCTTTTCTAGAAACTTTCTAGCTAATATCAATCTTGAAGTTTCTAGAAATTGTATCAATGACTCTAACTTGAAGATTCTAGAAATTGGATCAATGATTTAACACTCCTCCTTGATCCAATTTCATGTTACTTCAAGCATTTCCATAATGTCTCGAACTTGGCTAGCGGTAGTGCTTTAGTGAAGATGTCCGCTACTTGTTCCTCGTTTTTGCAATATTTTAGCTCGATCTCTTTGTTATTTTGCGCCTCTCGTATGAAGTGATATTTGATGTCGATATGTTTGGTTCTTCCATGGAATACTTGGATTCTTTGATATAGCAATTGCCGACTTATTGTCACACGAACGGAGTCGGTTCCGTCTCGTGCTTCTCCAAAGTCTTCTAGAATTCTTCATAGCCATATTGCTTGACCGGCGGTCGTAGCAGCTGCGATATATTCAGCTTCTGCGATGGGGTCCCACCGAGTCTTGTTTTTGGATGCCCATGAGAATATGCCGAACCCGGTGTGAAGGCGTAGCGTAGTACTTCTCCTATCATCACCGAACTGCCCCTGGTCGCTATCGGTGTAGCCAATGAGCTTGGTGTTTGCACTTGGGCGATACCAAATGCCGTAATCTATAGTTCCTCGTAGATATCTGAGAATTCTCTTGGCAGCTCCAAGGTGAATTTGACTTGGACTTTGCATGAACCGTGATAGTAGACTTGTCGCATACATGATATCCGGTCTTGTAGCGGTGAGATATAGCGGCGCCAATTAGACTCCTGTAGTGAGAGGCATCGGCTTTCTCGCTCCATCTTCCTTCAATAATTTCTCATTTGTCATGAGAGGAGTTGAAGCGCTTTGCAATAGTTCATCTTGAATTTCTTCAGAGGTTCTCGGTATATTTCTTCTGCGAGATAAACACTCCTTTGTTTTGGTCGATCTCAATGCCAAGGAAGTAATGCATCAAGCCCAAGTCCGTCATCTCAAATGTCTTCATCATTTCTTCTTTGAATTCTTGGATCATTGTCTCATTGTTTCCTGTATATATAAGATCATCTACATATAGAGAGACAATGAGAGTGTCGGACTTACCTTGGGTCTTGATGTAGAGTGTTGGCTCACTCATACTCCTCCCGAATCCTTGCTTGATGAAGTACTCATCGATTCTACTATACCACGCACGTGGTGCTTGTTTTAACCCATATAGGGCCTTCTTAAGTTTTAAGACTTTTTCTTCATTGCCTTTGACAGTAAAGCCTTCTGGTTGAGCTACATATATTTCTTCTTGAAGATATCCATTTAAAAATGCCGACTTTACATCTAGTTGATAGATCTTCCATTCTTTTTGTGCTGCTAAGGCTATAAGTGCTCGAACAGTATCAAGGCGAGCGACGGGAGCAAAAGTTTCAGTATAGTCAATACCTGGTTGTTGCAAGTATCCTTTCGCCACAAGCCTTGCTTTATGCTTCTGGATTGATCCATCTGCATTGAGCTTCGTCTTGTAGACCCACTTGACGCCAATGATCTCTTTGTCTTCGGGTCGATCGACAAGCTCCCAAGTTTCATTTTTCTCGATCATCTTGATCTCTTCCTCCATGGCTTTTATCCAGACTTCATCTTTGGATGCTTGCTCGTAGTTTTCTGGTTCCAAAATAGCAAAGTTGCATGTGTCGTAAATTCTTCTAAGGGCTTTTACCCTTAGTATTGGAGACTCTGGAGTAGATTCTTCTTGTGTCACTCTCGGAGAGCTTGGTGGAGTTATGTCGTGAGTGGTGGTATCCGGTACTCCTCCTTCTTCTTGTGACGTTGACTCCTCTTGAGCAGGTGGTATGTCTGGCAAGGTGATGTACTTCTTCTCGATCTTCTCGTCCTCCCAATTCCAAGCAGCATTTTCGTCGAACTCGACATCTCGACTAATCATAAGCTTTTTGGTTTTTAGGTTGTAAACCCGATAGCCTTTTGATTGGTCACTGTAGCCGAGGAATATTCCCTTTTCTGTCTTTTCATCAAGCTTACTCCTTTTCTGAGCAGGGATGTGGACGTAGCAAATGCATCCAAACACTTTGAGATGCTTTGCTGAAGGCTTTCGTCCACTCCATGCTTCGACTGGAGTTTTATTTTGAACAGCTTTAGTTGTACACCTGTTTAACAGGTATACTGCAGTATAAACTGCTTCTGCCCAAAAAATATTAGGAAGGCCTTTCTCCTTTAGCATGGACCTTGCCATCTCCATGACGGTTCTATTTTTTCTTTCGGCTACTCCATTTTGCTCTGGGGCGTAGCCAACAGTCAGTTGATGATGTACTCCTTCATCTTCACAAAATTTATTAAACTCCTTTGAATTATATTCTGTGCCTCTGTCACTCCTTAGGACTTTGATTCTCTGGCCACTTTGATTCTCGACGTGGTTCTTGAATTTTCTAAAGATTGAGAAAACCTTTGATCTTTCTCGAAGAAAGTATACCCACGTCATTCTTGTGTAATCATCAATGAATAGGATGAAATATTTATTTTGACTGAGTGTGGGTGTCCTCATTGGACCACACACGCCTGTATGCACTAGCTCCAATGGCTTCTTAGCTCTCCAAGCACCTCCAGATGGGAAGGACTGTCTCGCTGTTTTCCAAGAAGACAGCCTTCACAAACATCTGAAATTTCTGTGATGGCTGGAAAATCTCTCATCATATTTTTCTGATGGAGAATTTTTAGCCCAACAAAATTAAAGTGGCCAAATCTTCGATGCCATAGCCATGAATCATCAAGTTGAGCTTTCATGGCTATATCTTTAACATATTTCCATTGAATAGGAAAATTGTTATTTTCATCTTG
This sequence comes from Eucalyptus erythrocorys, assembly GCA_014182555.1. NCBI lineage: Eukaryota > Viridiplantae > Streptophyta > Magnoliopsida > Myrtales > Myrtaceae > Eucalyptus > Eucalyptus erythrocorys. Next base: position 10,158,587 of record CM024603.1, read on the forward strand.
ACAGAGGCAATGATATTTTTATATTTATCATAAATAATGCAGGTATCTCTTTTAAAATATAGAGAATACCCACTTTGTATCATTTGGCCCACACTTAAGAGATTTTGTGCAAGACGAGGGACTAGATATACATTATGTATATATTTTGGGCCTTTATTTGTTTTCACGGCAATGGTGCCTTTTCCTTTGACATCTACTAATGCACCATTACCTAACTTTACTTGAGATTTCACCGACTTATCAATATCAGTGAATATAGATTCGTCCCCCGTCATGTGATTGCTACACCCACTATCAATGTACCATGTTTCATTTTTGTTATCATTTGCCGCTTGGCCTGCGTAGAATGTATTCTCTTCACTTTCCTTTTTTTCTACATAGTTTGCTCGATTATTTGTTTTCGAGCGACAATCTTTTCTACGTGGCCATATCTTTTACAAAAGCGGCATTGTTTTTTATTTTTAAACCAACAATCCTTCTCCAAATGATTTGTTTTCTTGCAAATACCACAAGGTGGATAATTTTCCTTCTGTATAGTTTCTCCTCCTCTTTTATTTTTCCATGAGCTCCTTCCACCATTTTTAAATTGATGAGACCGTATGTTTACTTTAGACTGAAAGGCACTTTCTACTGAATCTTCATCTTGTGCCATTAGTCTTTTCTCATGTGCTTCTAGAGAGCCAATTAATTCACTCACCGATAGGGTCGTCAAGTCCTTAGTGCCTTCTATAGTTGTGACTATGGGGTTGTATTTTTTAGTAAGTGACACCAAAATTTTCTCGACAACCCTTTGATCAGTTATTCCATCTCCATAGGCTCTCATTTGATTAACTAGTTCCTTTAATTTTCCACAATATTCTTGTACGGTCTCATAATTTTTCATTTTAGAATTCTCAAAATCTCTTCTCAGAGTTTGAAGGCGAATAGTGCGTACCTTTTCCGATCCTTGAAATTCCTCTCGTAGTATATCCCAAGCCCCTTTTGCAGTCCTCGCTCCAATTATTCTCGGAAATATGGTTTCCGAGAGTGCTTGCTGGATAAAATATAGCGCCCTTGCATCCTTTTGTAGTTGATCCTTCAAAACACTTGCACCTTCTTGCGGAGCCTCGCAACCTTTCTCCACAATGTCCCATAAGTCTTGGGCCATCAAGAATGTAGTCATTTTTATGCTCCAAAAGTCATAGTTGTTCCCATCAAAAATGGGAATGGGAAATGAGGATGAGGTAGAGTTGGCCATGGTTTAGTTATTGGGTATTTGGAAAGGATAGTTTTAGGAATGGGTAGGTAGGACAAACGCCCAATACCAACCCAAGACGTGGCTCGATACCACTTTGTTGGTGTTTTGCGGAAACGTGTGTTTGCGCAAGTGTGTTTGCGTGTGACTATCAAGGAAGCAAATTAAGAACAATGTGGACAAGAAATGGTTGGACAAAGTAATACTAAGAATATGTAAAAGAGAGTGGCTGCAAGGGAACAACAAAAGAAAGTTTTATGTATTTATTTGGTTGTGGTACAAAGGAAAGGAAGGGGAGGAGCTTACCTTTTTGCTCTAATCTTCTACACTCCCCCACCTCCCTATTTATAGTGGTGCTCCACCCACTAAGTACAAGATTCTAGATTAATGTAGAATGCTTGTCCACATAGGCTTCATCTAGGAAATTCTAGATTGTAGTTATGCCACTCTTTTTCTAGAGACTTCTACATTCATTTGTGCTTCTACATTTTTCTTTGCCATCTAAACTAGATTTTCTTTTATAAGGATTTTTCTTGTCTTTTCTAGAAACTTTCTAGCTAATATCAATCTTGAAGTTTCTAGAAATTGTATCAATGACTCTAACTTGAAGATTCTAAAAATTGGATCAATGATTTAACATGGTCAAATGGTTGTGTCCGGAGGATGGAACTGGATTGCTTGGGAGGAGACAAATTTCTGAAGTACACCGAAGTGAAGTTGCCCGACACGAGGCAATCATGGTTCAACGAGAGTATGAACCTTCAAGAATGCGAGCAGACATGCTTGAGGAACTGCTCATGCACGGCTTATTCAAACTTGGATATTAGAGGGCAAGGAAGCGGATGCTTGCTTTGGTTCGGTGACCTGATGGATATTAGACTGTTCAATGAGAACGGCCAGGATATTTACGTAAGGATGGCCGCATCAGAAGTCAGTATGTGCTCAAACTCTTTGTTATTTTCGACCAGATGACATGAGGAAAAGAATGAGTTCGAAATAACTATCGGATTCTCTGTATCTTTTATTTTCAATTCGTTGTAATGTGTATCAAGGTGGGAGTTTGAGCGGAAATACTGGCACAAGGAAAAGCACAGGCATCACTGTCAGCACCGTGCTGTCCGCTGTGCTTCTTCTCGGCATCATGGCTGTTTTCATAAAGTATAGGAGAGATGGTAAAGTCATTTTATCTTCCAAGCAAGATGTCTTTCTTGATACACAAGTCATTTTTCACTCTTGTTAGCATAGGTTTTAAATGTTGCTGCTCTGCATCAAATGCAAAGTTTCATCAGATCATCTCTCTCTGGAAATATCAATGAACCAAGTGGCCTGAAAATGAATGAACCAAATGTGTGTTGCTTTGGATTCTGTTTTGGGATTTTTAAAACTCAATTGTGAGTTCTCTTTAGATGATGAATTCACTCACTCTAATTTCTACTTGCAGGACAAATCTTTAGATTCTGCCATCAAAGCCATGGTGAAGATCTAGAGTTACCTATGTTCGACCTGACAACCATAGTGAATGCTACGAATAACTTCTCCGAATACAACAAACTTGGAGAGGGAGGTTTTGGAGCTGTCTATAAGGTTACTGTTCTTGGTTTTTTAGAATTCTAGATCTGCTCGTCCATATCCAAATTCACAACGAAATGAAGGAATTAAAACAAAGGCTCTATCATTTAGGGTGTTCTGAGGAATGGCCAAGAAATTGCTGTGAAGAGGCTGTCGGAAAACTCTAGGCAGGGACAGGATGAGTTCAAAAACGAAGTCGTCTACATCGCCAAACTTCAACACCGAAACCTCGTCAAGATTCTGGGATGCTGCATTCAAGTAGATGAAATGATGTTGATCTATGAGTTCTTGTCCAACCGGAGCTTGGATCGTTTCATTTTCGGTTCGCTTCGCTCAAGTCCCTACATTTTCCTTTCTTTTGTCGTAGAAAAGGAGTGAAGAAGCTTCCATTTAATTTACTCATGAGGCCTAAAATTTGGCAGATCAAGAGAAGGGTGTTTTACTGGATTGGCCTAGGCGCTTCACTATCATCAACGGCATAGCCTCAGGGCTCCTATACCTTCACCGAGACTCAAGATTAAGAATAATTCATCGAGATTTGAAAGCTGAAAACATCCTGCTCGACAATGAAATGAATCCAAAGATATCAGACTTTGGTTTGGCAAGGAGTTTCGGAGGTAATGAGAGCGAAGCAAATACAAAGAGAGTGGTGGGAACGTAGTGAGTACTCTTAACAAGTGATCTTCACTGGATCTGATCCATTTGCTTCAAAAACTAATCACTCTATTCAATGGCTTTTTTGCATAGCGGTTACATGTCGCCAAAGTATGCTATCCACGGGTTATATTCGATAAAATTGGATGTATTCAGTTTTGGTGTCGTAGTGCTGGAAATCGTAAGCGGGCAAAGAAATCGACGCTTTAATCATCCTGACAACCATTTAAGCCTTCTCGGATTTGTAAGTCATCAAATCTTTTTGTTTTATTATCTTCAGGTTGGTTTCTAGTCTTATTCTAGATGACTGAAATAACCTTGCAGGCCTGGACACTATTCAGAGATCGAAAGCCTATGGAGCTGGTTGATCCATCGATCACATCCACATTCAATCCTGCAGAAGTTTTACGATCGATCCATGTGGCTCTGTTGTGCGTCCAACAAAATCCGAGATATAGACCAGAGATGTCGTCCGTGGTTATGATGTTGGGCAGTGAGAGCGCATTGCCTCATCCTAAACAGCCCGGTTTTTTCAGCGAGGAGTCCCTATCGGAAGCCAGTTCTTCAAACGCTGGCAAGCACCAACAAGATTCAGCCAACGAAATGACTATTTCAGATGTACAGCCTCGGTGATATATCTGTAGTTACAATATTGTATGTATTAATCTTACACAAATATGAGGATCGCTGCCTTTGTTGTGACAATCTAATTTTCTACTTCTGTTTTCAATTGAATAAATCGGACTTTCATCGACGTGTCTATAGCTCTATTCTCCGAGTTATCACTCGTAAGGTAACTAGATTAGTTGGAGAAGCTATTAAAGGATTTTGATGCAATAGACTTAAGAATTTGACCAAAAATCGATTGCTTGATCGTGTTAATGTGCAAGAGTCATTACGACACAGTCGAAAATCTATTAGGGACCGGAAATAGGTCGATGCGATTGAGATATGTAATTAGCCACAAGTGATTCCATTTAATTACAAAATTCTCGTCAATCGACACTAAACTGATTTTTCTGTCATTTTGATACCCTGTGCTCGTATTTGAAACCTTTAGATTTTCATGATAACCGAGGATCGCCAATGAGTCGAAGATGTACATTGTGGTTCGAAAATAATCGGCCACGGGTTATTTGCACCGAAAATTCCCAAAAACTACCCGATAGTTTAGGTTGCGCTGAAACCACATTTGACTGAATTTAACTGTGAAATTTATTTCGATTTCAGAAAATTGAGAACATCAATGTGTCACAATTAGTCCTAGGGATGTTATTGCATCTTTCCGAGAATTATCGACGACGGGACTTATTAGAGAATAAAACAAGTGCAGCAATTTTAAAAGAATAAAGGAAAGGCCATTTATTAAACAGGATATTGGGTCTTTAGTATTGAACAATTAGAGAAGAATTATAAGTGATTAATAGGGGACTTGACCCTATTAACTCAAGTGATAAATTGGTACAATGGAAAAGGAAAAGTTACGGGAATTAGCTCCAAATTCGGATGCCTACACATTATGATGAATTCCACCACCATTTGCATTTCTTTTGGAAGAGATAAGTGTGTTCAAGCAAGATGGTTCTCATGAGAAGGATAAGAACCAATTTTTCTATGGAAAAAGTACTAAAGCTCTTGTGGAAAAACTAAAATAGGCTGTGGAATTGTGAGAGGAGGGACCCTCATGGTCCTTTTCCTCCCTCTCCTTTCCCTCTCCGTGCAATCCCCTTCCCCTTCTTGGCACCACACAACTACTCTCTTCTCTCTCCCCCTTTTCTCTTTCTTTTCATTTCCTTTCTTTTTTCTCAGCCGAAAAGCTTGTTTTTTGTTTTCCCTATCTCTTTTTCTTCCGCGCATATTTCTTCTCCCTTGCTGCCGTGCGCTTGTCTCCCTCTTTCCCTTTCTGTTCCTTTTCTTTTTCCCTTTTCTTTTTCAACCATGCAAGCTATTGTTTTCTTCTTCTTTAAACATGTAATCCACGTTCCTGCTTCCTCTTGGATGACAAACCAGCGACTAAGAAAACGGAGGAAGGCATGGTCTTGACATTACAAAATTCCTGGAACCACAGAAACTTCGACCCCACTACCATCATGTTTATTATTAATATGACTTGGAGTCCAGGTGGCAGCAAAGCTTCCTCACCAGCAAGAGAAACGTCCAGCCAGCCAAGCTTCACATTTTCCTCCCTCTATAAAAAAAATTCGTGACTCCCTGTGTTGCTGTTGCGGTCACCCAAAAGCACCTCGAACTGCTGTTTCGGCTCCAACTCACCATCAAAGGACTCAAGGCTTGTCTATGTGCTGCCGTCCAGCCACAAGTGAGAGCTGCCATTAGTTCAAAATAGGTAAGTTGTCTCTTAAATCTAGATTAGGGACTGAGTACCCTTATTTAAGAGTTCCTATACATAAGAAAGAGGTAGATGATGTTATACATGGATGGGTGTTGGTTAAGAATGTTAGAATAGCCATAGAAAAGCTTAGTTATGGTTTGGAGGGCAAGATAAACACCATGGATGAGAATTCAGCCAAGAATAGAGGCTGATTCTTGAAACTGTTTCCTGGACGTGCATGTTTTGCTAATTTTTTAGACGGATGTGTGTTGTGATTTTGAATAAATTTCCTTCTAAATAAATGTTGTAGACATATTAAATAATAACATATATTTTTTTCAAAATTTTTGGAAATTAAAAAGATGACGATTTTAACTACATCATCCCTTAAGCTGAGATCCGGACAGTACTATATACCTTGACCTGTTATGATTCCACGGGCTGTTACCGACCTTTAGAGGTTGAATTTCCAATTGGTTTCTTCATGAAAATTATTTTTTTATAACTTCTAGTTTAACATACTCAAATTTCAAATCAAACGGACCAAATTTCGACCCAGAACCAAACTGATTTCGATGAATCAGACTCTCTGGAACTGGACCCAATTTTTGTGCTAGATGGAGAGAATTTCTAGGCTAAATCCAAAACGATCTAGATCTCAGTGTCCCATGAAAAATGTTTTTTTATGTGTCTTCTAGCACGTGTCCAAGTTTGAGAATTTTTCGAGCTCATATGAGTGGGTTTCTGACTTCGAATTTGAGAGTGCATAATTTGACAGTTTCCTGTCAATTCGGGTTAGTAAGAATGTATGTCTGTTTTGAAGTATTCTTGATCTAAAATCGTCTAATTGATGCTGTGAATGATATGTGTAATTGATTATTGGAGTGTAATATTGATTAAATGCATTCACAACATGAGATTCTGTCATGAGCCTTTGGGGCCAGACGATGCTCCTTTGAGAATGCCCAAGCCAACGGATGCCGGTCGCAATGGATGCTGGACCGATGCTCCTAATTTGGAATGCCGTCTAGGTGTAAACGTTGCCGCACTCGACAGTGTGAGGCGATACCCGGTTATGCAGAATGATTGTTATATGTTAAAATTAGCCATGGCCAATGAACTGACATTTGCATCCTTATCTATATATGCATTAAAGTATTCAATTGCTATATGATATTAATATTTTATTGTGTGATTGAGTGCCACTAACGTGCAAGAAAGTGTGAGTGATAAGAAAGTATAAGAAATGTGATTAGACCGCATGTTATGTGTACCTTTCCCCTAATCGGGATTTAGGGGATTGACCTGCTGAGATGTGATCTCACCCCTTAGTGGGCTAACATTTTCAGCCTAGATGGAGAGCGGACAGGCAAGAGGTAGAGGTCTACAAGTAGTGGAGTACGGATGCCTTGGTAGCTTCTACCAGATAGTGACGGTCTGCCGTCAGGTTTGGATATGGGATGACCACTTACTCTAATCTATTAAAGAGTCTGGCAGGGTTGTACATAGAGACCTAACCCCATGGACGAAGAGCTTAGAGTGTAGTTAGCCTAGAAGCTTTTCATTTTGAAACACTCCATGTTTTGTTAGACTCTTCTATACTAGAATGCTATAGTAAGAGTAAGTGCGGTTTGTAAGACGTGTGGTTTGTAAAAATATAATCCTATATTTGCTATCTCATTTCTGTGCTGTTGGGAGAATATGATTTCGCTTCCACATGCTTGATAAACAAATGGGTCAGCAACAGGTTCTGAGATGTTGCAAAAATTTATATCGACCACAAAGGGATGTGCATGTACTCGGAGTCGGGTCGTGAAATTTGTGCTGAGGGTCATCTCTTAATCTAGAATAGCAAGACGTTACGGGGACATACAGAAGACTGCACCTATTTTTCTTCCAAAATTTGGGGGATGCTAGTCAGAAAGCGAAGACTTTTCCGGTATTTTTTCGTTATGATTTTCTAGCAAAGAACCCCTTCATCACCTTACTTGAATATCCACAACCTTAATGAAGTAAATTTAAATTAATAACAGAATATTTGATGAATCAATGTCTGCTTCAGTTTGAATCGATGAACATATAATTAGGGAAGCTCGTCTTAGTTTAGAAAACAGCTATAGGAGTGAAAAGGTAGCCATAACTGCAAGTGAAAATCTAGACAGACAAATTTGCTAGCTCATACTGACTAACCATCATGATTTATAGGACTACAAACTTATGGTGTTTAGTCAACATTATGAAGTTAATTACTTCCATTTATTATGTCAAGAAGATACATCACAGAAAGGACCTGCTTACATACATCAGTGCTAGACAGTTCTTGCACCTTGCATCACATAATATTAAAATGTTCCAAAGGTTGCAAACCAAAGAGTCCAAAAAGTCTAGAAGCGGAACACAATCACACATCTATTAGTATAACAGTTCAGGCAGCACGAAATCATATCTTTACCCGATCCAGGCCCGATTTCCCATCGAGAACACTGCTCTGTTGAAGTTCCAGGTAGTCCTTGTATTTCATTCCAATGTACACAGCTTGGTTGCTCTCGCCATCCACCAGCTGCTCCGCTGGCGTGACGACAGTGTCAGGTGATGGTCCATTAGATAGAACAATCGATATCCTTGTAGCCTTGTTGTTCACGACAGCTCGATGCAGAACACTCTTGTATTTCCCATTGCTCATAATCTTGCTCAGTTGATTAGTGTCAAGAAAAAAAATATACAGTTCAAATAAGCTTTATCGGTTCAATGAGAAAATGGTAGTAAATCACAAAGATCCATATTGACTTTTTAACTGATTATATCCAGTGAAAGAAACAGAGAAAAGAGTGTGTTTCATCAAATTTATAGGACAACTATATGAACTATGGTCTTAACTATATAACAATGTCCCCTCCTCGTACACTGTATGTGCATGAATAAACAAAGGCACACAGTGCACACCAAGATTTAAAACAAATCTGACCTCTCTTGCAAGACAATGAGGAAGATTAGCAAGATGGAACATGAATTTCTATGTATGTACCTCTAAGTGATCACCGGTGTTGACCAAAAAGGCATTCGGAATGGGATCGATTTTGACCCACTTCCCGCCGTGGTGCACTTGGAGGCCGCCAATTCCATTCTGCATAAGGATGGTCAACAGGCCATGGTCTGAGTGTGGTGGCATGCCCATAGCGAGTTCTGGCTGCGGGCATGGCGGATACAAATTCGCCGTTAGTCTCTGCAGGCTTGAATCCATGTTCATTGCCTCATCGATATAGCCCGGTTCAAGTCCTAGACTTTCCGATATACCCTTGAGCAGCCCCCTAGCTAATTTCCGGACCGCCCCAGCGTATTCTGCTAAAACTTCACTGCAACAAACATTGCTTTCATTCATAAGAGGAAATGCTTGTGGTGTTCTCTTCATCTTTAGGGATGTCACGAGTTTGCGTCACACAATTTTCTATTTGGCGTGTTACTAATTGTCCTGCTCTATCAAATTGAATCCTCAACTTGTTAATTTTCTCTAGGTGTACAAATTTGTTCTTCTTTGCCATCAAGATTGTTGCAGCAACAAACAATCGGATAGTAAAATAGACAAAACAAGAAAATAAATCAAACGCCCAATATACATGATTACAATCACACTCGACTCTAACAAACATTATCAATGTTTCCAACCCCTAGTTACACCCAATAATCTCACATGGTGTTTAGCCTCACAATTTCTCATGAAATAATCTATCAACATCACAAAGGAAATTATAAAACTTTAAAGCAAGATTTTCATGGCTTCAGACACTCAAAATGTAATTCACAAGCAAAAACTCCTCTTTAGTGTTATTCACAAAGAAGTCATTTCTTTTTATATAGAAGAGATTTGGATTCAAAATAGAAAATTTATTCAAACTAAGAATCCAACTCCAACTAGGAAATTACTCAAATTAGGAAAGTTTCATTTCTAGGATTCAAATTCAATAAATATGTTAACAAAGACAAGCCAAAATAATGCTACCTTAATACAATACCCTGTAATTTGTATTTGCTGTGTTTCAAGATTGGCAGATTTGTGGATAAACACGGATTTACTATACAAAATTAACAAACTGGAACCAAAGATCCTAAAGAGCTTGCGCATAGGACAGATTGAAGTTCTTTAAGTTAAGATCCAAGATTAATTGAATAGTCAAGTGCTCCATGCAAATATGGAAGTCTGACATGAGAATCACAACATCTCGCATTTAGGTAACTCTAGAGATCGAGTCCGACACCCAAGTGGGCAGAGTCTTATACATGGGCAGATTGTGAAATTAGTCCAGTCGAAGATTTGGATTCCGTATCATCAGGAAAAAGAATCTGTTCAAATTCCTTGTCATGCTTTCTTATTCTGATATATCTAATAATTTTCTGCAGCGCACTAAGGTGTCGATGCATTGATAACTCTGAAGTGTCATTTCAATGGATTGTTGTATCCCTGCATCTACTAGGATGGACCCACCACTAATCAATAATGCCCCAGAATCTCTAATTCGTACAAAATGACAAGAGCATACTACTCCATGGAGTCTTTGTCATGAGCCCACTTTTTTGGCCCCTATTCACTGACGAGTTCTAATTGTTCACTATTCATGAGGCAAGAGAGGGAGAAAATGGGTGTTACTATCATGACCTTGAGATTCCGAAGCATAACTTGCTACTTCCATTAGGTGGGGCCTCGAGTTGTTGGCCCTCATCCATAAGGCCACATCTGGCTCCTTCTTAGAGGGAGATGCAGCTACCCGCCCCGGGCCGGGGGAGGAGGTTGTGAGGTTTGTTTGGATTTGTTTGGCCAGATGGATTGGGCAAATCTTAATGTGTTTTGAGAGGTGAGTGGCTCTTAGATGATTTCGCATGGTAGGTAATGCCTCTGCGGGTCGATTGCAGCAAAACCTTGCCCTTATAACAAGCAAGGAAGTTCAACTTTAAGTAGATCCCGCACATAAGTACCAACTAAGAGTCATGGATCAAATAATATGTGAGCTAATATCTCGGTAGGCTTCTGAAACATGAGATTGTGTCCATTTATGTTGGAGTAAACTCAAAATTTTTGTATTCTAAAGGAATTAAGAAAACAGAATATTGTATGGGACTCACTTGAGTGTTATATATATATTGCCATAATTTACGTATGATACTCACTTTGAGTGCCATCATTTTTTTTAAATTTCTTGAATGCCGTATAACTTTTCAATTGATCATTTGAGTATCAAATTTTTTTTAAAACATTCACCACAAATGCTATACCATGTCAGATTTTTGGTAGTTAGGTGAACGATCTGAAAATTTTTGACACTCAAGTAATTGATTGAAAGTTATAGTAGTAAATGTTTTTTAGAAGTTATGACACTTGAGTAAGCATCCATACAAAAGTTATGGCATTTGTGTAGAAGAAGCAGAAGAATGGATACCTGAAACCTTCTGGCTTATAAGGGCAGTGAAACTTTGGATGCACCCTCACCTTCAGATAATCTCTCCAGAAAAACACCTTATCGACTGAAGCATTGAAGCTCGTCCCCCATCTTATGCCGTCCAACACGTGCTTCGCTTCGAACTCCCTCTTCTCCTCCTCTGTCAGATCGAAGAATCTCGTCAACATGTCGACCATCGCCTTCATTTGGCCCTCGGGGACTCCGTGGTTGATCACCTACTCACAACCCAGGGGCCATGATCAATACATAGTATACATGACGCTGCCAGAATATGTATAAAGAGTTTGTGTCATACAGATCAAGATTGACTTTGATACCAATTCCTGCAAGATGGATTCAATAATAACAAAACAAGATTTGTGGTTTGATTTACGTGCAGCACCAATCTCTCGGAGTCCAAGGCATAAGAAATAATTTATCATGAATTTTCTTTAGCTCCAGCAAGAATGAACAACCATCAGCAGAACCAGCCAATTCAATATGAACTGTCAGTCTTTTCAGTACTCATGACAAGTTTGATAAGTGAAAGCTTAACAAAGATCACCAACCGTTTGTTTTAGATCTCCACAACCAGATAGAATAAAGAAAAGTACTATGAAGCAGCTAATGAGTTGATGAACTGGGCAGGAACATATGTACCATGAAGAAGCCCCAGTCTTGACAAGCCTTTGCAAGATCCAAGACGACTTTACGCCGTTGATCAGGATTACTTGAGGAGAGGAGAGAAAAGTCGATGACGGGGATGGAGTCATCGTGGTCAGAGTGGACGGCTTGATCATCGGAAGCGGAGGTGGTGAAGGCGTAGTGGGAGGGGACGGAAGTGAGGTTGGAAGATTCAGCTAGAGTCTTAACACTCCCGATTTTGAGCCGAGAAGGATTAGCTTCTTGATGGAGTGAAGCAACTGGACAAACAGTAGCCATTTGAGATGAAACTCTCTCTCTCTCTCTCTCTCTCTCTCAAGAAATCCCGCGGTGCATGTGTACATCAATTATGAAAGAGAAGATCTACTTCAAAAAAAGATGAAGAGTTCTTCGGCAAACTCTCCAAGACTGCCACGTGGCAGCTTCTTTTTAAACGGTAAATGCGCTTCCATTTTCGACGCCAGGTGCCTGAACGTCAGGGCCTTGTGGAGCATCATACTAACTCCTCCGAGCCACCAAAATAGCCCACTTCCCCCCCACTGTAACCAAGTAATTATCATCAGGGCAGAAGGCTTCTGAAGTAGAGGTAACCATGGCAGCCCCCTTGGCTTGCTTAGCCCTGGTCAGGCTCAACCTGCCTCCGGGGGAAGAAAATGGGCAAGCCTCGGGAAGTAATTCTGTCTTTGAACCCATACTGTCTTCTTGGATCCACTCCGGCCAGGTCAATTTTGTATTGGAAAATTAGTAATCTTGGAAATGAATGGGCATGTCTAGTCGAGGATAGTTAGGCTCGGTACCAATCCAACCCACCCATTGATCATGTCTACTCTAGAGACATTTCCAGGGAAAATTGCCTTGGTCAAGACTCAAAATAGTGACCACTCTCCCTCAGTAACAATTTGATCTTATGTCTAAACTAACTCGGCTAATCCGAGATTAAGTAGCAATTACAATGTTTGTCTATTTTCAGCAATAGTTCATAGAGAAGTGTCTAAGCACGTGTACTTAAACTCGCATAATTTGCCATCCAAATTGGCTTAACAAATTTGTGGATTACTGTTTATCCCAAAAAGTAATGAAAAGAGAGATCACCACACCAATCTATGATTGTCTTGCTAGATAGAAAGCTTCTTCATTTTCTTTGGCTCTGTGAAATGATGGTGAACCAATTCAAAGGCGTTTCCAAATTGTATCATGTCATGCCCCAAAAACTATAGTAATGAGGGTGATATGACAGTCCTTCCATCCGAAGAATGCAGACTCAAACTATAACATCCTGGTTTTCGACCATATTTCGATTAAATGAAATGGGCTTTTCATCAATGCCCCTATAGTCCATTTCTCTAAGCTGATCACTCACGAGATAACTAATCTATCAGGTGAAGCCGTTAAGGAATATAAATGCGACAAACTTCAGAATTCGATCAGAGGTCGACTACTCGACTGTGCTAATCGATAAGAGTTAATACGACACCATTGTAACTTATTAGAGATCGGAGATAGGTCGATTCGACAAGAAGCACGTAATTAAATTGTGGGTGATTTCACCTGATTGCAAAATTCGCGTTGAATGGCACTACTAACTTTTCTGTTGTTTCTATACTCGGTGCCTATAATTGAAAACTTAAGATTTTTACGACAACCGAGAGTCGCTGATGAGTCAAAGATGCACTGTCACGCCTCGAACCCCAAGCATGCGCACATCCCTTGGCGGTTGATTAAATTGCGACGTTCTCAGGACGTGTCGCCGACCCATTCATTTTATACACATGCGGAAGCGAACTAATAAACCCCATAAACTATCAAACATGAGATACAAAAGCACAACAACCAATTTTCATGAAACACACTTTATACACATAAGTCTCAATTCAAAAGAAACTACCAGGTAACCTATACTCCGGCCCTTTTCACCTCGGGCTCCGAACTCTCCATCCTAGGGACCTGAAAATTTTAAACCACGATGGGATGAGATAAAATCTTAGCGAGTCAACATCATAAACCCCAACTAGGATGAGAGTTCACTCAAAAGCGGTCCTAAACATGCACCACACATAAACTTAAATCGCCTCGGCACGTCCTTGCAAATTAATGCGCCATATATGCATTATAGATATCACAAGCATGTTTGACAAATGGAACACCTCATTTCATCCATTAAATATTCACATGGGTCTCGATTATAAGGTAAAACCGTTATGACACGTCACATACCGTGCCACATAATTTTGCCCCATAATCAGGTGCCGCTATCTCATCCACTCTTGCATGTTCTAGTTTTTATGGCCCATCGGCCATGGCTAACTCCCCAATCGGCAGTCATCCGGACTCTCGCCAGGCATCCAATAAAAATCGGGCATCGTCCCATCCTATCGGGCACGGCAACGTCTAGAACCCCCACCCAAACAGCATTCCATAAAGGAGCATCGATACTGCTTCAACTGTAACTCGACATCTGGACCCCTACCGGGCATCCGATAAATCAGGCATCATCCCCAAACTCCTGCTAGGTGACGGGTTCTGATAATAACCACAAGCACATCCATATTTGGCCAAGAACACCGTGTTTTGTACTCAAGTACTTCCATTTCAAATAATGGACTTGGCCATTTTCTTCGTATTAAAAATTCCTAGTAAAATAATTGTACGTGGTCACACCGTCAAAATGAACCATAAAACGTGACTCTCCCATTTAAAAATTCCACGATTTTATATAGTATATAAAACATTTTTGGCATCAAAAACCAACACCCGGTATTTTTCTAATTAAATACCATGAAATCCAATTTTTGCAATAATAGTCCAAAACGACAATCAAGCACCCAATTGCACAAATAAGCAATCAATTTCACATATCAATCCATCCACAACAATCAGCGTAAAATTCCGATAACTAGCTATTCCGACACAATTTATGCTAATTATAATTAATTAAATAAATCACAATTAAATAAATAAATTGTAATTAATTAAACTGAACTACTTAATTAACCCGACCATGTAGGCACATCCTCAATCAAGTCAACTTTTACCTTCCATCACATAGCCAAAACACCGAAATCCCCTTTTAAAAACAAACTTAGGAACTTTTTTTTTTTTTTGTTCAAACTTTCTGAAATAAATTCATATGGGGTCACGTATTAAAAATTAACCTGCCAAATTTTGTACACATCTAGTATAAAATCTCCTCATTTCATTGAGCACATAAAACTTAGCGTCCAAACCCGACACCATATTTCTTTTCTAATTTCTTTTCCAACCACCCCTTTTTGAAAACAAACGTTAGTTAACCCTTTTTTTTTTGTTCAAAACGTTTAGAAATAAATTCATAAATGCTCACGTACTCAAAATTAATTCATCAAACTTTGCACGCACCTAATTTAAGACCTCATTGTTTCATTGAGCAAATGAGTTTTGGTGTCCACACTGGACACCTCATTTATTTTCTATGTAATAGTGCACAATGTCACTTTTTGCAATAATAATGGACAACTATACACATATTATCACTCATAAGTTCTAAGCATGCCCAAAGTCAACCACAGCACCAAATATATGCTATCCAACAAGAACAACACCAAGAACAATCACAAAACTACAATCAGCCCTAATTGGCAAAAACCGGGCCACTCGCGCGCCTCCAAGTTTAATTCCATAAACATAAACAAACAAACTCAGAAAATTGACACTTAAATGAATATTTTTAATGAAGAAATCTTGATCCAAATCTTTTTACAATGAGAGAAGTAAATCGCCCAAACCATTACAAAAATTGTGTCCGTTTCCAGAGATTATGTTTTCCAAAATTAGTTTGGTTCAAGATTCAAAACTTGTCCGTTTGATCTGAAATTTGACTATGTTAAACTAGAAAATATGATGAACAACTTTTGTGATGAAACTCTTTCGAAATTCGAATTCTAAGAGTTGATAAAAATCCACTGAACACCAAAAGGTCACTAGTTTCAGCACAGAACGAGATTCTGTTTTGGATCAAATGAAGCTGAAATCTTGTTCTTGTAAATCCATAAAATCTTGAGTAAAATATATGTAATATCTAAAGATGTCTAGAACATTTTTCAAAAATGAAGTAACCTCAAAATCGCAGCACCTTTTTTCCCACAAAAATGGCAAACAGGGAGCATCTAGAAAACTAATCCGAGAGAAATCCACTAAACGAACTTAATTAGCACTAATCCATCTTAGCATTAATCTAACCAAGCTTAGTACTAATCTAAAAAAATCTAATTAATACTAATCTAACCTTCTAAGCACAATTAACAACCTAATTAAGGATTATGGAGTTAAGTCATCGGAATCGACAGCAGCGGCCTCACGATGACAACGGCGCAAAGGCGGTGAAGACCCGAGCCTATCGTGTCTCAAACGGAGGCTTGACGGAGGCCGAGATGGCCCTACAAGCCTTCAGCCAAGGGGCTAATTGGTGGACGCTTGCAGGCTAAGCTGGTGGCGGTGTTGAGCTTCAATGGTGGCGCTGAGGTGATGAAGGAGCTACGAGCAGTTGGTGTAGCTGCTGCACGATGGTGTGATGATGGAAGGCTATTCTAGTGGGGGGTGAGGAAGCCACGAAGAAGATGACTCTGGCAAGAGGGGCATTGGTGGCGTGCTAGATATGCAAGTGTTGATCGGTGGTGCTTAATGTAGAGTGGAGAAGACGGGGTATTAGGCTTGAAGGGTGGGTGGATGGGTGATGATGGATGATGAAGAGAAAGCATGAAGGTGGCTGCTGGGCGTGCGGCAAGAGATGAAAAGCAAATGGGAAATGGGGCAGAAGAAAAGGAAATGGAGAAGGTTGGTCGGCTGGGGGGAAATGTGCATGAAAGTGAGAGGGAAAGAAAAGAGAGAAGGAAAGTGAAAGGGAGAGGCTAGCCAAGAAAGTCAAGTGGGTGGCCAATAGAAAAGCTAGGGAAATATCTAAATCATGATGAAAATGCCCCCAAAATCTTGTACCACCAAAGTCAAAAGCCCAACCACTAAGAAAATAGCTCTAATTTCCCTAATTGAGCTATTTTTGGGCAGCCAAATACAACGATTAACCTCCCATCCGAACTTCCATTTTTCTTTTCCTTTTGCCGAAATTGATTTTTCCACAAAATTCCGGACTCGACAAAATTTCTCCAAAAGACGAGACAACATCCTAAAAATAAATCATGACACGCTCGAACGTTCGATTCCCAAAAATGAATTCAATTTTGTGGTTAAAATCGACCAAACGTGATTTTAGCACGACCCGACCTACCGGTAGTTTTTAGGGATTTTATCGCGTTTGACCTATGGTCAATAATTTCGATCCACGTTTATGCATCTCCGACTCATCGGCGACTCTCGATTATCGTAAAAATCTCAATGTTTCAATTACAGGCACGAATATAAAATCGACAGAAAATTAGGTTAGTGCCGCTCGACCCAAATTTTCTGATCATGTGGAATCACCCACAATTTAATTATGTCATTCCATCGAATCGACCTACATCCGATCGCTGATTGCTTATAACGGTGTCGTATTAGTCCTTGCTAATTATCATAGTCGAGCAGTCGATTTCTAATTGAATTCTCAAGTTTGTCGCGTTTATATCCTTTAACGGCTTCACCTAATAGATCGGTTAACTTGTGAGTGATCAGCTCAAAGAAAAAGAACCATAGGCGCGTCGACAAAAAGCTAATTTCATATATTCGAGACGGATCAAAATTCAGAATGTCACATGCACAAACGTGGATCGAGAATTATCGACCACAGGTTAAATGCGATAAAATCTCTAAAAGCTACCTTGTAAGTGATAAAGGCTAGTAAGTACACCTAAAGGTGGGGTGAATAGGTGTTTATAATTTTCTTTTGAAACCTTTATCCCAAATCACTCAACTTGAAATAAAATCATAGTATAAAGACGGGATAAGAATGCTTCAAGTGCCATAACTTTACACGAAAGGACACTTAAGTGCCATAACTTACAAAAGGTATACTTAAGTGCCACATTTTAAGAAAAGTGAGACACTTGAGTGCCATCTCCGGCGAAGCTGGTCGGAAATCATACGTGGCATTAAAATATTAATATTTCTCGACGATGTGTCTCATCGGAGAGCTAAGTCAGCTCGAATTCACCCCAAACGATGTCGTTTCGGGTGTTGGCCCAAAATAGAGCCCTTAAATTAGCGAAAATGCCGTCGTCTCCCCATTTGCCCTAAATCTAAAACCCTAAATCGAGCGAAATGCCATTGAAGCACTGGAGCCCTAATCCTGCACCCTAATTCGATTTGCCCCAAATTCTACCACCGAATATTGGAAATGGAGAGCAGGACTTTCAGCAGTGGCTCAAATTTCTCTCATCGAAGCGAAGGAGAAGGCGAGCGTTTCTGTTTTTGTGGATTACCAAGTCCAAGAAGAATATCGTGGACTCGATCAAATCCCAAGAGAAGATTCTATGAATGTGCCCGATACAAAGAATCCTCGAAGTGCAAATACTTCAAATGGGTCAATGCGAAATTCTCTCACCGAGCGACAAAGGTGATATTAGACCTACTTGATAGATGTCATCAACCTCCATCTACGCTTGTGAACGACTTGGACGATGTTGACTCAATGCAAGCTTAAGCTCAAGCTCAAGCATCTTATGTTAACAATTTGAAGAATGAAGTTTCAAAGATGAAAATTGAACGGAAGTGTTACCGAGCGTTTATTGTGTTGCTGTTTTTTTGTCTATCTTACTTTATGATGAAATATAAAGTATTGGAAGATGAGAAGAAGTTTCTCCGACTGCCATAGTTGTGTTGAATGAAATGTAACTTAATTTTTTGGAAAATGAGAAGAAGTTTTGGGCTGTCATATGTATTATATGTTACTTTTTGTGCTTGTGGGGAGGTCAAGGAAATGGAATGAATGAATGAATGATTTCGACAAATACTGTTTGTACTATGTTTTTGCTTATTCTCAAATATAAATCGGTGATGATGGAACGTATATTGGATCGATGTGTTATGGTGAATATTTTACTTGAATTGAATGTAAACCGGTAGCAAATGTGTAAACCAGCAGCTTTTACTTGAAGAAGCTCAACCAACAGCAAATGTGTAAACCAACAGCAAATGTATAAACCAGCAGCTTCTCTATTTTGCTGCAAACCACCATATACATAGAACAGACACAACAGATTACTCGAGTGCTATAAGTTGTATCTAGTGATCACTTAAGTGCCAGTCAGGATAAAAAAAGAGTCATCTAAGTGTCAAGTTATTATTCAAAGGATCACTTAAGCGCCACTTGTTGTTAAAAGTGTACACTTAAGTGCCACTTGTTGTTAAAAGTGAACACTTAAGTGCTAGGTTTTTTAGAATGTGATCAGTTAAGTGCCATTTTTTTTGTACATTTCACCAGCCATCGGCTACTACCAGCCACCACCACTGCCCACCACTGGCCACCATCGGCCTCCAGCCATCACCACCAGCCACACCAAGCATCCCAGACATCCACTTGAGCTACCACCAACCACCACTATGCTGGTGGTATATCGTTGCATAAGTTGCTAGTATAAAGTGTCTTACACCAGCTTGCAGCAGCACTACCTAGTGCAAGATGTGCATATTGCACACTTACATCTTGCACCAGGTGCAGCAAAAACCTCCAACCCAACACACCACTACCAAGCTTCACTAGCCGCCACCACCGGTCACACGAGCACCCCAGTCATCACCACATATCCACCACTAAAAGCAGTAATAAGTAAAAGCCAAAACAAAATTAAAAAAAAAAATTGAAAAAGGCATGCTAAAAATGACAAGCAACAACCGTTCCATTAATATTGAAATGAAGTCTCACAAACTCAATAACAAATGAAGTCTCACAAACTCAACTAACTCAATGACAAACTATTATTAAAAAAAAAAAAAAAAAACCAAACATCCACAAATGTTTACAATTGACTCCTCAACCTCACAAACCATATCACATCCCATCATCAATCAATTTGCACAATGCCTCCTGTTCGTGCTCATTTTGAAGGATCTCGCACTTGATTCATAATCCTTGCACTTTTTCTAACTAGATGTGAGACTTCTTCTTCAATTGTGTTGGGATGTGTTGATTCTGATGGAGCTGCAATTGTCCTAGGCTGAACTAATTCAAGAGCTAAAACTGTTGTAGGCTGAACTGAGTTAGATGGACCTGCAACTGGGTTCTTCTTACTCTTCTTTCTTGTTGGCGCAAGCAATGTCTTCTTCTTTGTTGGATGATTCTTGAGTTCGACCTTCAGAGATAAGAACCTCTGAACTTCTCCCAGGCTTCAAAAAGAAAACTCAATTATCAACAAAACTTTACACTATAAATTAAATTAAATGCAGCATATAAAACTTACATTAAGAATAACCGTTCCAGATCGCTCATCTGTATAAAGGCCATAACCATATTGTTTTAGCCTCTTCTCGAGAGCCCCTCTTATTCGAAGGGGAGCGTCACGTTCAGGTACTTCTGATTGGTTGCCTCTTCTTCTCACATGTGATTTCTTGGGGTCTTGTGGCTGTTCAGCTACAGCAGGGGCTTCTTTGGCCAATTCTTCAGCTAGGCGTCTTATAGATGGCCTTCTTGTAGGTGGCTCTTCATTTGGCTTTCTTCTTCTGGTTGTTTTTCTAGTTAGGCCTTCAGCTTCAATGACACCTTCGGTTGGCTTTGGTAGTGGCCCTTGTGATGACCCTTCTAGTGGCCTTTGTGATTACCTTGGTGATGGATCTTGTGGTGGCCCTTCAGTTAGGCCCTCTATTGGCAGCTGAGCTCTAGCTTGCCTTCTTCGCACCTGAGAAAAAGGCAAAGGATATCATAAATAGTTATATAACATCAAGCCATATTAGAATGTAAATGAAAAGTAAACTCAAATCATTGAACTTACCGGGTATTTTTTTCTCTGTTGCTGTTGAAGAACAGTCGACTTAACTGGCCCTCCACTTGCTTCAGCCAATCCTGCAGTCGGCTGTCTTCCACTTTGCCTTCTTTGAACAAGCCCTTCAGTTTCAGGTATAGCAGGGGCTTCGGCCAATTCTTCACGTGTCACAGTGACCTGACAAAGACAAAAACATTACATACATGTCACTTATATCTACGTACATATTCGTAATAAACCATAAAGCAACATAAACGCAATTATCATGACTTACTGGGTTTATTGTCGTCGACTAAAGAATAGTCAACTCACTTCGCCTTTCTATTTCTCCTTCTCTAACTGTCCCTTCACTAGGCCCTTCGGCTGGTCTCAATTAGTCCTGCTGCTTCTTCAATTGACAACTCTTAATATTGTGCCCTGCTATGTGGCAAAAAGAGTACTTTACTGGTACACCTGTCCTATTCATCCTACGGTGACATGAGTCCTCTTTCTCTGTCATTTTTTGTTTTCTCTTTGGTCTTCCCATTCTCTTCTTTACCGGCAAAGGTTAAGGTGCTTCGCGATCTGTTGGCTCCCAGAACTTGCTACCTCTAATTGGCTACAACATGAATTGATACGAAACAAGATATTTCGGTTTCTTGTACTAATCATCAAGGTAGTCTTCTGTGCTATGGCCCTTCAATTGAATTGCACACATGGTATGTGCACAAGGAATTCCACTCAGTTGCCATGCTCTACATGAACATTTTCTCGTATCTAAATGGACAACATACTTGTCGGAACCCTTCATGATCTCATATCCGTCATCCCCATTCCAAATGGGATGACAATACCTACTTGCAGCCAAGTTGTTATCTAATTTCTTAGCAATCCTAGGACCATATTGCTTACTCCACTTGGCAGTCTCATCTCTTTGTCTCTGCAACTGAGTCATGACCAAAACCCATATATCTTCACGCATCGAGATAATTGGTTTGCATCTGGCATTTATTATCCTCCCATTGAATGCTTCGCAGATGTTGTTATCAACGTTATCGCACTTGAATTCCTCGCTGAAGAACGCCCTACACCAATGCTTCGAGTTTGTTTGGCACAGTGCATCATAACCATCCTTTGTCAATTGAAGCATCTCTTCTTTGGCCATCCTAAAGTCAACCATATTCGAGCTCTTTGCTAGCTGCCAAAATCGCGACTGTAGCACGTCCACTTTATAAGTCTTTGCCCAATTTGCGTATATGTGCCGCGTGCACATTCGATGTTCAACATAAGGCAACAACTTAGCTATTGCTAGAACCAGTCCCTGCAATAATATTCAAAATAAAAAAAAAAAAAAAAACTGTAAGCAAATGACATGTTGATATCAAAAAGTAAACAAGTGACCAAATTTTTTAAAAAGCAAACATTACCTTTTGTTGGTCGCTCATGAACGCCCACCCTGCCCCATTTGTTATCTCCAAATCAGTCATTAAATTTTTTAGGAACCAAGACCAATTGTCCTTGTTCTCTACTTTTACAACAGCCCGAGCCAGGGGAAACATTTGGTTGTTTGCATCTCTTTCAATTGCGACCAACAATTCTCCCTTGCACAAGCCCTTCAAAAAAACACCCATCCAATCCTATAATCCGTCTACACCCAGATAAAAATCCTCGTTTGCATGCATCGAAGAAAACATAGAATCTATCGAACTTCGTTCCAATGTCGAAGTGGTCTCTCTACGACCTCTACAAACACTCTATGTCCAAGATTTTGCAGCCTACACTCCCAAGCATAGTCCCAAACCTTTCCATATTCACTGCTGTACTGACCAATGAGTATCTTCATCACCTTTTGCTTCGTTCTTTTACATTGATTCTTGGATATATTGATGCCTACCTGCTCCTTCACCAACATCCTAAACTGAGTAGTATTCATCTGAGGCATCAGCTTGATCAATTCAAAAAAGTGGTTCGACAACCATGCACTTGTTACCCTTTTATTCTCAAAATTAATGGAACAAGTATGTTCCTCTTGGTAGGCTCTAATCTGGAAAGATCCACTTCTCCTAACAAATGTGCCATAGATCTTTCATGGACAATTTTGCTGCGAACACTTAACTCTTACAAACGTCTTAGTGTTTCTAATGAAGTCAATGTTCCTCTGTTCAGCAATGGAATTCTTCAGTATAGCTTCTCTAAATTGCTTTGCATCATGAAATGTCATGCCTACCAATAAAGTAGGAGTGGCAACGGATGGATCATAAGAAGGAAACTTACTTTTCCTTTTCCTTCTATGCACAGGTCCTTCATCTTCTTCAAGCTCATCTTGGGAAGTAGCATTCTCGACGCTTTCTTCATAGTCAGTCTCCTCGCCAACAATACTAGCATCTGTAGGGCCTTCAGGTCTGTTTGGAAATTCATCAGTTACCTGCAAAGTTGCAAACTTAGCTGTCAAAAAATCCCTTCGCTGTCTTCTTGACTGTACAAGCTCCTCCTCCTCATCATCACTTATAAAATTTTCAGTAGGCAATGCTTAATCATCATCATCAGTTGATTCAGCTACTTCCCAATCAAATCCAGATATTGTGACATCACCTATGTCACAATCACTTTGGTGAACTGTAGCTGCGCTCCTCTCATGTCCATCATATCTATCCTGCCCTCCTTTGACCCTAATGTCAGTACTAGCTTGAATACCATCTCCTTCTTGTCTATCTTGAATACCATCTCCTCATTGTCTTACTTCGGCGTTCTCTCCATCATCATCTTCATCCTCACTTTCACTAATGTACTCAACATATATTTTTACCTCTTCACCATGAAGATAATGGTATAGAACATCCCTAAGACCATTATCATCTTCTAAGCATCTCAAACCATCACTTAAGTCTTTCCCAGGAATACAATATAGCAACTTCTGAACTTTACAAGGCAAATAAGTATTTATATCCCTACAAAATCCTATATAAGATGCCTTCTTTATATCCACAAAGATGGTGCCCTCATTTCCACCCTCATATTCCCACTCATCCTCCCCAATCACAAATTCCCCATCGTAGCAAACTATGACAGCGATATAATCCTTGTCATAAGCCATTACTGCACCAAGAACAAGAAAAAGAATCATTACTTTTTGGGACCACTAGACAATTACACATGGGAGTCCCCCCACTCTCATGGACTTTAGTAAACAGAGGTCCCCACATGACAGCCAAAAAAGAGGTTGGCAGGTCGGCACTTTAATTATTTGCCTTCCCTTCCCTTAAATTATTAACCAAAACAGAGATCCTCACAACAAGCACAGCCCAAGCAATTTTGTCTACTAAACTAAACTTGTGATGTGAGAGAATGTACATCAATTTAATCAAATAAAAGCATACTCTGACATCAACTTAATCAAATCACAGTCGCTGACTCCTACAAATTTCTTTAGAAGTTTAAACTAAAATTAGAAAAACAAACAGAAAATGAAGCACACACAGATCACTCCAAAGTCTTAGACTATCCTAACCCATAACAAATTTGGACAAGCAAGCAGGCAATACCTTTCTCAAAGAAGACTGACGCAAGCTACAGAGCCAATTGCAGGAAATAGCTTCACCAAAACATGTTTCAATACCCTTTCTCAGTTTGTAACTTTACCAATAAAACTCTAGCTACAGTTGTTATGTTGTCTTTTTCATCTTTCTATCATCATTTAGGATTTTGGATTGATAAACATACCTTATACAGCCTCACAAGCAGGGTGGTTCAAGGGCTTAATTTTCTTCTTGGATTTCTTCTCGGATATACATTAGTCACTTGTTTATTATGATGCTCTTAAGGAGATGCATAGCCAATGACTCAACAATCAAAGCATACTCTGATATTGGCTTCAAAAAATTAACGAAAATAATGACAAATCTTGTCTCTTTGAGTGATGTCAGCAAGTTTCAGTTGAAGTGTATCAACAGAAATTCCATTCTATCGGATCTGTAATAAAATAATCGAGCCCTAATAAAATAATCGAGCGAGCCCTAATAAAATAATCGAGAGAGAGCCCTAATGAAATAATCGAGCCCTAATTTCATTACAAGGGAGGGGGAGAAAGGGCCGAACCTGGACGAGTGACAATGGTGAGCGGTGACGACAACCAACGATGGTGAGCAGTGAGCGGTGACGGCAACCAACAACGGTGACTGACAACGGCGACCGATGACCAGCTCTAGACGTGAACAGCGACGGAGAGAAGGCCTGAGATCCAGTGTGAACACGGACGGGGAGGAACGTCGACGACGGTGTGCTTAAGCCACAATGACTTAAACAATGTCGTTTAGGTTAGCACACTCAATGTGGATGGACGATGTCATTTTTGTCGTCCACGTCGGCTTTTTAAAAAAAAAAAAAAAAAAAAAAAACATTTGCCACATCAGTAAAAGAAGTTGCCGGAAATCGCCGGAAAATGCCACGTAAGCAATTTGGCCGGATTTTGGCCGGATTGGCACTCAAGTGATCCTGTTTGCTCCAATTTTGGCACTTAAGTGTACCTTTCATAAGTTACGGCACTTAAGTGTCCTTTCGTGCAAAGTTATGGCACTCCAGGGGTCCGCACGTCGTATAAAAACTTAAAACTAAGCACTTAAGCAATTTTAGACCGTGCAGCAATAAAATAAAGAGATTAAGGTAAGAAGATTTGAACAAGAAGTTTATAGTGATTCGGCTTAATCCAAGCCTACATCCACTCTCCATGCTGACAGCCCACTGGCTAAATTCACTATGTAGCAAATGAGATTTGTACAGCTTATGATCTAAACTTCTTCAGTAGAAAGTCTTGGTTGTTGCTCACACAAATCCTCACTGTATGTTTCTCTCCCTTGTACACAACTATAGCTCAAGAAATTTGAGAACAAGGAGCTTCAAAGGTTCAGACTTTGAAATTTTCTATTAGCGCACTCTTTTGAACAACAATGACACCACCTTTAAATACTCCCTCGCGCTTTCATAGCCGTTAGCACTTTCCAAAGGAGTTCATCCAATCTACCCGTTGGAATAAATCAATTAAGGTGATCTTCAAGCTGTCGAATATATGTGGAAGATAGCTCGTCAATCTTGTTCGCCCATACAATCGGGATCTTGAGTTTCCATGAGTAGAACCTTCCAAATTTTGCTTGTTCTTCAATGGATATTCAAATCGAGATAAATCTTGATGAGAATAACCAAATAATTTTCGAGCTAAATTCAGCCAGAGATCTTCCATGAAATCATAGAAGATATTATCCAATCTTTGAAATCCTAAATCGTTAGATTGAAAAGCTATCAACTTGGGCAGACTCTGAAATTGAGTCTAACTATCTTCAGACTTTGATTGAGTCTAAAGATCTTCAAACTGAAACATTTGGGTCTTGAACTCTTCAGACTTAAGCGATTGGGTCTTGAACTCTTCAGACCAAACTGACAAAGATGTTTTGTTAGCCTCAAAACACTAAGGGATTTTTCTTCAATAGTAAGTTTGGTCATGCTAAAATCGCGTCTGATCGAAATTAACTATGAAATTGAACTCGGTTTCAGGAATCAAAAATTTGAGTGTGTCACAATTTATTTTTAGAACGTCATCTTATCCTTTGAAGAATTTTCGGCAAGTCCAGAATTTTTAGCGAAAAAATGGAAATCGGCAAATTAAATTAAAGAATTTCGGAGGGCCACTTTTATGTGGATTTTTTGCCCTCAAAAGGGATCAAGTGGTGAAGGGAATGGTGGAAATTGGTTAGGTTGCTGCCATGGCATGCTGGACCATCAAATTGAGTTGAATTGGTGAGGAATGGAGATGAATGGGTGCAAAATTCGTAGGTCTGCTGGATTAGCTACATTTGGCCTTTAATTTGGCTAAGTTTGTGAAGTTTTGAAGAGGAAATGGCCTATGGAAGAAGCTTGGACAGTTAAGGGTAAAAGACTTTGAGGTTGAAGCACTTGAGTGGGAGATATTTGAGGTGCAAGCCCATTAGCCAACAACAAGACTTTCTCGGCCGAACCCTCGCCGACCGGCCGCCCCCTCGCCTATAAATAGGAGGGCCCCGAGGACGACGAAGGCACACGGTGAGAGGCAGAGGCAAGGAGGGGAGCTGGATCAAGGTCACGGCTCTTGACTACCCTACTGAGAGACTTCAACGGGGGGCCGAGGGCTCACGGCCGAGAACCCGAGCTTCGCCAGAAACCTAGAGAGAGAGAGAGAGAGGAGACCCCCGTTCTGCTGCGAATCGTCGCCACCACCATCGCCGGTGTCGATCCCGTCCGGGTAAGGCCCGAAGCTTGGTCGTCCATCGAAGCCCCCCATCACCATCGCCGTCGTCGTAATCGTCTCCGTCGCCGTCGCCGTCGTTGCTGCCCCCAAATTCGGAACCCTAGGGTTCCCGATTTTTCAAGTCATGATCCCAGTCGCCGGGTTGGACCCGGATCGGGAACCGAGTAAGGTTCCGTAGACTCAGGGGCAGCGTCGAGTCGAGTCGTGGCCTAGGGCGGATCCGGGTCGGGCATCTGCGAAGGGCCCGGACACGGCGCCGTTTGCAGGGTTTGGTCGTCGGGTCATGGAGCGGGTCGCCAGGTCACCAAACCGGGTCGGGCATCCGCGAAGGGCTCGGACACGACGTCGTTTTGCGGGAGTTGGTTGGGTCGTCAAACGGGTCGTGGAGTAGGTCGAGCGTGCGACCCGCGCCCGCGTGTTGCACGCAGCCGACCCCTCCACGGTGTCATTTTGGCGTTTCATTTAAAAATATATATCAAAAAATAATTTATTTTCAAAAAATATTAAAAATTATTTTAATTTCCAAAAAAATAAAAATGTTAAAAATGTTTTATTTTCCGAAAAATCTAAATAAAATAAAAATAATTTATTTTCCAAAAATATATTAAAAATATATATAATATTTTCCCAAAAATCAAAAATCAAAAATATTTTATATTTTCCCAAAAATCTCAAAAATCCAAAAAAATCCCAAAAATCCCAAAAATGCCAAAATTCATAAAAAGCCCAAAATTTTCATAAAATGCCAAAAAGACTTGCAATTTTCCAAAAATACCCAAAAATCCCTTTTATGTCCAAAAAAAATGAGAAAAGATCCAAAAAATGTTTTCCTCCCAAAATGCATGGGAAATCCCTCAAACATCCAAAAAAACCTTAGAGTTTAAACAAGATTAGGTATTGAAAGGGTATTAGTGGTTAACTAGTGTAATCAAATCCCCGATCCTAATTTCTCTGGTTGCGCAGAAGCAAGTATTTCTCCCGATACTTCGCTCGGGTCTCTAATCAGCCTGTCCCAAATTGATTAGTGGCGACTCCATTTTAAAAATTGATTTACAAGCTAAAAATTTTTAAGTCGTGAATTGACGGACTTGGGAGAGTCCGGGCATTAATTAATTCCAGCCGAGCCATTAGACTCCTTAGACGCCCACACCCGATCCGGCGGGTGCCCGAAAAGAAGAGGTCTGGCAAGCTCTTCACCTACAAAGCCAATGGCTTGGCCCAAAAGGATATCCTAAACTCGATATACATACCCACCAGCCTTTCAATGGGCTCACAGCAATATTGAGCACCAATCCCACATTCTCCAAAAATTCAATCCATAATCAATCTCATAATTCACGATGCATTTCATTAACCAAAACACATAATCTTTCTCGTTTATCAAACTAATCACATTTCAAAGGCATTTCTCATGGCGTTTCAAAATCTTGACATTTCAAAATGCCTTTTATAAAGGGTTTCTCAAAACATTATAGAACTCATTGCATAAATTAATTTGTAACACAATACATATAAATTTCAACCAAAAAAAAAAAAACACAATACATATAAATAAATATATGTATTCTTTCACAATAATCTTTTTAAAACAATTCTCAAACTATTTCAGAATTCCTTTCATAAGCCGTATTCAAGACGAAATGTCTTTCATAAAACCTTTCTCAAGTCATACCATATAATCTTTTGCAGTACAGCTCATATGCCAAAAATACCTGTTACAAAAGCATTTCTCATATCATTCAAAAATCCTTTGATAAACTCATTCACCAAGCGATACATATACATAATCTTCCACACTTCCTTGAGTAACACATTTTCTAAAACATTCATAAATAACCAAAAAGCAGTAATTGTCGGATCCAGACTTTTATGCAGCAAACATGCATATCAACTATTTATTGCTTCCAAGAGATAAGTTTACAAATCCCTAGAAGAGATAGCACTACTCATCTTGATATACTCCAAACCAAACAACAAAGCTAATTGCCATCTCAACTATGGCTCGATTAAACTAAGCTTAAGCACTAACAAAATGATTTCTATGGGCTAACAAATCACCTACCCGAGACAATTACTCGAACTTAATTTCGATGCGAAACTCGGCCATCAAACCCTAAAATTTCCCTTGGACCAAACCGTTACTTCAAGTTAACCTCCATCAAACCCTATAGCTCTACAATGACATAGTCCACCATTTCCATGAAATCCCAAAGCTCCTCAACTAGAAAATCAGACTTTGCAGCTCAATTTTCACATAACTTCGAATTTAAGCCTTAATTCCAAAAACTGCCTTGACTAGATGAATGAGGGAGGCAAATACTTATCGAGCATTGCGATACATAGCCAACTCAACTTGACGAGATCCTTATGGCATGTGTGCACAAAACCGCGCTTCTTTCTTCTTCCTTTTCTCTTCTTTCCTTTCCTCTCCTTCCTTTTTCTTTCTTGCGCGAGTTCTCGAGCTCTCTTTTATTCTGAGCCAAGCGTCCCCTTCTTCTTTTGTTGACTCGTCTCCTTTCTTTTCTTTTCTTTTCTTTTCTTTTCTTTTCTTTTTTAGTCAACCTTTGACTTTTGAATTTTCAACACCGATATTACATATCCCACAACTCTTCTCGTTTTGATGATTAAAAGGGTTTTGCACACGGAGACATGCAAACAAAGAGAGCCGTGTTTCCATCAGTGGGGGAAAAACAATTGCACCATCATTAAACTTTCCTAAGGCTATTCCGATTCAAGGAAATAGCAAGCCGTTGAAATTCATTGCCTAAAGGCGCAAAATGTTTAGACACTCACACTGTACCGAGCCAGCCCTCACGCTAGAAACGGAAATTTTCGAGAGGAAAACCAAGTATAAGTACGATAATACAGCTCATGGTTACAGCATTCAAACTACAACACAAGTGGTCTATGCCTCGAGTGTTCAACAGGCCCTATATCTACATTACGGACATGGGCATGATTTGATAAGTGGATCTTGGTGCAAGAGCCCCTCACGTTGTTCTCCACATCAGCCGTTTGCTTCTCTAGATACTGCTTCGAAGTCTGCAAGAAGACAACGGTTTAGGGGAACCGTGAAAACCAAAAGAAGCCGAGGCTCGGATGCCTCAGTGGCCCTGATGCTTGGGATCAAGTGCACAATGCCTCAGCCCAAATAGTCCAGATTTTTTGTGGAGAAGATAATATTCGAAACATGTTCTTCGAGTTGCGGCGAGTACCCAAGATTTTCAGCCTGATGAAGTGCCCATTTTTAGTGAAATTTTAGACAGAAAATTTGCTAGCTCATGCTGACCAACCACCATGATTTTATAAAACACAACAAATTTATGGTGTTTAAGCAGACAACATGAAACTCTCCCCTCCATTTGTCATGTCAAAAGATACATCACAAAAGGAGCAGCTTACATGCGATAAGTGCTATATGGTTCTTGGACCTCGCATCACATAGTATCAAACGTTCCATAAGGCTGCACTCCAAAGAGTCCAAACAGTCTAGAAGCAGAACCCAATCACACGACCCTTTTTAAAGGGATACAGCATCATAGTTCAGGCTGCACAAAATCATATCTTGACCCGTTCCAGGCGCGATTTCCCATCGAGTACATTGCTCTGAAGAAGTTCCAGGTAGCCCTTGTATTTCATCGCGAGGTACATGGCACGGTTGTTCTCACCATCCAACAACTGCTCCGCTGGTGCGACAACAGTGTCGGGTGATGGTCCAATAGATTGAGGGATTGACATCCTCGTAGCCTTGCTGTTAACAACAGCTCGATGCAAAACGCTCTTGTATTTCCCGTTGCTCATAATCTTGTACAGTTAAAAGGTGTCAAGAACAAATTTTAATTACAATAGGTTGAATCGGTTCAATGCGAAAAACAATAGCAAATCACAAAGATTTGTATAGACGTTTTAACTGATTAATATCCAGTCGAAGAATCAACGAAAAAAATGAAAATCTTTCAGAAATTTTGAAGACAACTATATGTACTATAGTTTTTTTTGTATAATAAAAACGTCCCTTCTACAAAGATCTACATAGTGTCTGCACCTATAAACCAACCATACAGTGCACAGCAAGATTTGAAACAAATTGGACGTCTCTTGAAGAGAGATGAGGGAGATTAGAAAAATGAAACATGAACTTCTATAGATATGTACCTCGAGGTGATCACCAGTGTTGACCAAAAAGGCATTTGGCAAGGGATCAACGTTGACCCACTTTCCGCCGTGGTTAACTTGGAGGCCGCCAATTCCATTTGTCAGAAGATGAGGAATTGCAGAGAGATGACCGTAGAGAAATTGTAATTTTTCTATTTGCTTCGATAATAGTCGATGTACAACATGCTTGTAGTTATAATACAATAAAGCACAATTAATGGAATTAGATGATTCTATGATCAATCTATGTCTAAATCTAGTGCTGATTGATTGTGTACAGTATACTAACTTTCTAATTAGATCAATAATCAAATCATGTCTCCAATTGAATCAAATCAGGTCTTTGATTGAATCAAATCAGGTCTTCGATTGGACAATCCGGGAGATACCGCATATCTTCCAACACTCCCCCTCAAGCTGGTGGTCTGTAAATGTCTAAGACTCCCAGCTTGCTCAACAGATATGCGTGTTGTCTCTGACATAAGGGTTTGGTGAAAATATCAGCTGGTTGCTCCATTGTTCCTATTCCCTTTGTCTCAATCACACCCTCTTGGATTTTCTCTCGAGTGAAGTGACAATCGACTTTAATGTGCTTAGTTCTCTCATGTACTATGGGATTTGCTGCAAGCTTAAGAGCTGCATCATTATCATAGTACAATTTAGTTGGTCCTTTCACTTCTACTCCGAGGTCCTTAAGTAGACCTCGCATCCACACTATCTGACATGTGGTCTTGGCCATCGCCCGATATTCTACCTCAGCTGAAGATAGAGACACGGTGGGCTGCTTCTTGGTCTTCCAAGAAAGAAGTGATTCCCCAAATTTAATGCAATATCCAGTGATTGATCTTCGAGTTATAGGATATGTTGCATAATCTGCATCACAATATGCTGTCATCTTCATATCACATTTTCTTGACAGAAGTATCCCAAGTCCTGGACATTTCTTTAAATACTTTACTATCTTCAAGGCTGCATCAAGGTGAGATTGTTTTGGGCTGTGCATGAATTGACTGAGAGTCTGGACGGCATAAGAAATATCCGGCCTTGTCATAGTCAGATATATGAGTTTCCCAACAAGTCTTTGATACCCTGATGGGTCTTTGAGTATTGGGTCATCATTTTTGGATATGCCCCCATCATAAGTTGCAGTGGTCAGTTTAATATTCTGCTCAATGGGTATTGCTGCTGGATTGCATCCTGATAGCCCTGCTTCTGATATAATTTCCAGTATGAACTCCCGTTGACTGAGGGAAATTCCTAGATCAGATCGAGCAATTTCGATCCCAAGGAAGTATTTAGGTGCCCCTAAATCCTTAATATGGAAGGTAGCATGCAAGTATTCCTTGAAATTTTCTATAGCAGCTTTATCATTTCCCATAAGGAGAATATCATCGACATATATCATCAAGTAGATAGATGACATACCTCTGTTTCTTGTGAATAAGGCGTAGTCATGTTTTGACTGCTAGAAACCTGCTGATGTGAGGGCACTTGCAAACTTGGCATACCACTGTCTGGATGCTTGTTTTAATCCATAAAGGGATTTGCGGAGACGACACACTTTATTCTCCCCCTGTCTCTGTAAACCCTGGGGAACATCCATGTAGATCTCCTCATCTAAATCGCCATGGAGGAAGGCGTTGTGTACATCCATTTGATGTAGACTCCAGTCTTTCATAGCAACAACAGTCAAGAAGGAGCGGACTATGACGTCTTTGGCAACTGGTGAGAATGTCTCATGGTAATCGAACCATTCTCGCTGAGTAAAACCCTTGGCGACTAAGCGTGCCTTGTAACGTTCAATGGATCCATCTGCACGGTATTTTATCTTGTATACCCATTTGCACCCAATTGGTTTTCGATCAGGTGGCAATGGGACAAGATCCCACGTATGGTTCTCGTTCAGTGCCTTTAACTCTACTGACATGGCTTGTTGCCATCTTGGATCAAGAGCCGTAGTATCATAATTTTCTGGTTCTTTTTCTTCTGATATGCGACTGATACAACACCTATGTTCCTGGGAT
Source organism: Eucalyptus erythrocorys (assembly GCA_014182555.1). Lineage (NCBI taxonomy): Eukaryota > Viridiplantae > Streptophyta > Magnoliopsida > Myrtales > Myrtaceae > Eucalyptus > Eucalyptus erythrocorys. The sequence continues at coordinate 10,191,779 of CM024603.1, forward strand.
AGTCTATTAAAGGAAACATAAGATGAGATTGGGTATCGAATACCTGAAGAGTTGTGAGTGGCACAGATATAATCCTGAGTCCAGGTTGGGGGTCGAGTAGTCCGACGAGAACGTCTGGGAAGATTATTTTCAGTTGGAGTAGGAATCGGCTTACTGGAGATGGATGGCGAGGTATCATGCCTCACTTCTTCTTCAGTGTCATAGTGTCTCATGTCCTCCTCAGTGACTTCTTCAGTGACTTCTTTTGAGAGGTTTGTTGATGGTTGGGAGTGCTCAACCAGAGTTGATGTCTCTGCTGGAACAATAGCTGGAGTAACTGAAGGCATCATGGGGGGTAGATTCCTTGATTGAGCCAGTGGTATGTAACCAAGGTTTGAATCCAATATGTTGTCATTTGAGACATCATGAGGACTGGTGCTAATGCCTGAGTTTGCATGTTGAGATGTCATGCTAGAAAAAGGAAATGTGTCCTCATGGAAAATTACATGCCGGCTTATAAGGAGTTCCTTTGTTGACATATCAAGGAGTCGATATCCTTTCTGCAAATTTGGGTAACCCATAAAAATGCATTTCCGAGCACGAGGACTGAATTTGTCCCGAGAGCCCAACATTGCAGCATAGGAGAGGCAGCCAAAAACTTTGAGATGTTGCAGATCCGGTTTTCTTCCATAAAGCAGCTCATATGGTGTTCGCCCATTGAGTATCTTGGTGGGCATACGGTTGATTAAGTAAGCTGCTGTGATGATGCAATCTCCCCAATAGTCATCTGGAATTGAAGCTTGAAATTTTAAGGCTCGTGCGACTTCTAGGAGATGCCGATGCTTGCGTTCTACCACGCCATTTTGTTGTGGTGTGTACGTGCATGAACTCTCATGCTGGATGCCATGGGATGAGAAAAGTGTGGAGCAATTATGACTGAAGAATTCGGCTCCATTATCAGTCTGGATTCTCTAAATTAATTTCCCGAACTGAGTTTGGGATAAAGCAATAAAGATCTTCAAATAAGAATAAGTCTGATCCTTGGTCCTCATAAAAAATATCCAGGTTGCACGAGAATAATCGTCTACTATTGTGAGAAAATAACGAGATCCATCATGATTACGCGTATGATAAGGTCCCCAAATATCAACATGTATCAAGGAAAATACTTTGCTAGCACGAGAGCCACTAGATGGAAATGGGGAACGAGATTGCTTTGCAAGAGGACAAATTTGACATTTAGGATAAGGAAAAGTGGCACTGTGGCCCAATCTTAAATGCATGAGAAAATTTTTGTTATTTAAGCTCAAATTACATGAGGAGGACTTATTCAAAGGAAAACTGGATAAATCAAGGTTACTTGGGAGGCTTGACCAAAAAAATAGTCCTTCTGAAAGACTACCCCAGCCCATCAGTCTGCCAGTCGAAAGGGCCTGAAAGAGACAGGTATTATCACTGAATATAACTCGACATGAATTTTCTTTGCAGACTTTGGAAACGGAAATGAGGTTAAATTGAAATTCTGGGACATATAGAACATTTTTAAGAACTATTTGAGGACTGAGATTGACTGTTCCTGTCACTTTGATGTAGCTAATATTCCCATTAGGCAATTGTACGGAAACAGGAAAATTCAGCTCCTCATTTATTCTTGAGAAAAGTCCCTTGTCACATATAATATGGTCACTGGCCCCGAAATCAATAATCCATGCTTTCTTTGATATAGAATTAATTAGGCCATGTGTAATACCTGAAAAGCTGCTCCCTTTGTCAGAGACCTCCAATTTTTGTAAAGTTTGCATCAATTGATGGTACTGTCCATAGGTAATGGGAGAATCAGAATTTGGGCCGGCAGCTGTATTCACTTGGTAGGCTGCTGAAATTTTCTTCCCTTTTTCCATTGGTTTACCATGCAACTTCCAACAATTGTCAATCATATGGTTAGAACGTTTGCAATATTCACAAAAAAATTTAGCCTTTCCTTTGAAATTTTGCCCGAAATTTTTAGTTGACGTGGCAAAAATCTGTCCGTCGGATCCTTTAATCGCGGGATCATCTAAGCCGTCCGATCTCTTTAAAAGATCGGTCTCTTGTGCGCCGTCGGATGTGCGCGCTCGATCTGGGCCGTTGGTTCCTTCCCATTTATAGGGTCGCGTTTCACTTCGAAACCCTAAGGGGGTCTCTCCGCGAAACCCTAGTGTGCCTCGTCTCTCCCTCTTCTCTGCTAGGGTTTTGTTGAGTCCGTCCCTTCGCTCTCCTCGGACTGCAAGAGCGATACTCTCGCTGCTCTTTGTGCTCTATGGTGATGCGAATCGCTGGCTTTCCTCCTGCACTGCCAGTTGATAGATTCGCCCGATTGATGGCATGGGATCCATAGCCAAAATCTGCGAGTGCAAGGTGAGAAAGGTATCGTTTAAAATGAGCAAGAAACGGGTTGCTTTCTCCCTGTCTTTGATGGCTTTGTACTATTTGATGGTTGATTCGGGCCCCTCGAGTTTTTCTTCGGCCGCCTCGAGGCTGTTCCACAACGATGATAGTTTGTTGAAACAAGCGGTAACTGACATGTTTCCCTGTTTCAAATCGCTAAGTTCCTGCATGAGAGTGAATATCTTCGCTTGATCTAACTTCTCGTACATTTCTTTGATATTGTCCCACATGCTCTTGGCGTCCTCTGTCGGTGGTAATCCAGTCGCTACCTCTGAGGAGACGCAATTGCCAATCCAAGTTCGGATGAGGCGATTGCTCTTCCTCCAGAGTTGAGCGAGGCGTTCATCGAGGGGAATTGGGATGGTTCCGTCAAGAAATCCATCCTTGTCCTTCGTGGCTAGGGCACGCCGGAATTCTTGGGACCATTTGTGGTAATTTTCTGCCCCGGTTAGGCGAGGCTGATCGGCCCGCAGCTTCGGGACCGTCGGCTGTGAAGACGAACAAAGGGTCCCTGTGCTCTGGCCGTCCGACGAAGGCTCCTGCTGGAAACGGCAAGAAACCGGGCGCAGGGCTCGGGTAGGGATTCGTCCCTTGACCCGAGTCACTCGACCCGAAAGAAAAATCCACATTGAAAAACCCGGGTAGGGATTCGTACCCGTACCCGGCCCTCTCGACCTGTGCATCCATTCCATTCTGTTGGTCGGGTTTGCCCCTCCTGTGGTTGGTGGACCCCCGTCGGATTGGACGTGGCTTTGGTGGCCTGCATATTCAGGTGATGATGAGTTTGGGTTTAACCCAACATAAATCGAATATGGAATCCATTGGTACTGAGCCTGCGCAGGCCGCCATTGCACGGGTTGAGTTGGAAACAAAGGTTGCTCTGTTACTGGAGTTGAAACAGGGGAGCTCAAGGTCTGAGATACAGCAGCAACAGGAATAATCTCTCCGGCAGATTGGTTCCCAGTGGCAGACGCTTGATCTTGCAGATTTGCCATGGTAAGTGATAAAGAAATTTGAAGGAGATACCAATGCTTGATGCTGTTTTTTGTGTAGGTTGAAATTTCAGGGCAAAAAATGAAGGAAAAGAGAAGCGGAAACTTGGTTCGTAGATTCGATTGCTCGATACCATGTCGAAGATGAGGAATTGCAGAGAGATGATCGAAGAGAAATTGTAATTTTTCTATTTGCTTCGATAATAGTCGATGTACAACATGCTTGTAGTTATAATACAATAATGCACAATTAATGGAATTAGATGATTCTATGATCAATCTATGTCTAAATCTAGTGCTGATTGATTGTGTACAGTATACTAACTTTCTAATTAGATCAATAATCAAATCATGTCTCCGATTAAATCAAATCAGGTCTTCGATTGAATCAAATCAGGTCTTCGATTGGACAATCCGGGAGATACCGCATATCTTCCAACACCATTTTGCATGAGGATGGTCAACAGGCCGTGGTCCGAGTGTGGAGGCAGGCCCATAGCGAGTTCCGGCTGTGGGCACGGCGGATACAAGTTCACCATTAATATCTGCAGGCTCGATTCCATGTTCATTGCCTCGTCGATATAGCCCGGTTCAAGTCCTAGACTTTCCGATATACCCTCAAGCAGTCCCCTAGCTAATTCCCGGACCGCGCTAGAGTACCCTGCAAAAACTTCACTGCCAGAAACATTGCTTTCGTTCATCAGAGGAAATGCCATGGTAGAGTTCCTTTCATCTTTAGGGATGTCACGAGTTTGTGTCAATCAATCTTTTATCTAATGTGTTACTAATCTTTTTGTTCTATCAAATTGAATCCGCACGTTGTTGATTTTCTCTGGGCATTCAAAATTATTCTTTTCAGACATCAAGATAATCCAGAATAATGCTATTCTAATATAAGAATCGTGCAGTTTCTATTGTATGTTTCAAGATTATCAGATTTCTGGGTAAATATAGATCTACTGTCCAAAACTAACAAGTGTCTTTTATAGATTGTGAGAATTCATGGGACTACAGCCAACTATTCTAAAAGATTAACATGTTAGATGAAGGCGGATAGTTTAATCTTTAATTAATCTTAACACTATCCCTCATCATTAATCTAGTATTTTTGTCTAGTACTAATTGTGGACATATTTAAATGGAAAAGGTAAATGGGGCTTAGAAAAAAATGAACTCGGGACCTCCATTTCTAATATAATGTGAGAATTCGTAGGCCCATAGCCAACTATTATAAATCTTTAAATTATTAGATAAATGTGCAGTTTAATATTGAATTACTCTAATATAGATATGATAAATTTGGTATTTCAATCATGTCATCTCCCCTTTAGGTAACTTTAGAGATCGAGTGCGCCATCCAAGTGAGAGAGCCTTAAACATGGACCGAGAATGGAATTAACCAAGTTGAAGATTCGGATTCTCGTGTTACCAGGAAGAAGAATTTCTTCAAGTTCTTCATCATGTTTTCATTTTCTGATATATCTGATCATTTTCTGCTGTGGCTAAGGTCTGGATGCATTGATAACTCTAAAGTACCCTGTCAAAGATTTTTATGTCCCCGGATCACTAGGATGGACCCATCATCAATCAATAATGCTCCAGAATCTGTAACTTGTATAAAATGACAAAAGCAAATTATTCCGCGGTGTCTTTGTCATCGGCCTGATTTTTTAATCCTCATTCAGTGACAAGTTCTAATCGGTCGTGATTCATGAGGCAAATTCTCGACAATCATATGATTTAGATAATTTCTTCTTTTCATTTCAAACTAAAACTTTTCATTGCATTATTGAGCAGCTTCCATGGCAAAGCTAATTCAGTTCAGAAAATGATGGCTCTTAAAACTTAATTTCCTCCATTATTACCCCCAAAATTTTAAGATCCACATCATTTACAGCAATAGATTCACCACCTGTGTTAAACTTATGGTCTCCTCTGTTACAAATAAAGCTAAAGCAATATAGCATTCATACATGTTCACATATCAAACATGCACCTTATCAAAATCAACAGCTACAACAATCGCTGGCTCTATAGAATTTACCTTGCTACTTATATTGTAATGTGGCCATTCCCACGCCAGCACCTGCTACCTCAGGTGTATCCTCATTGAAACTCTAGCTTTGGGCCGAACAGTACCGTCAACATCTGTGTAAACACTGCCACAATCCTTTTTCCCTCTCGCCCCGCCCCACCCCTCTCCTAGAGTCTTATCATTGAGTTGTGATCTCTCTCTCTCTCTCTCTCTCTCTCTCTCTCTCTCTCTCTCTCTCTCTCTCTCTCCAATTGGCTCCGTCTCCATCTAAGAAGAGCAAGATCTGGTTCTATCGGTGGGGGGAGAGGAAGAGGAGGAGGGAGGGAGAGAAAGAGATTCATTTGGTTTTGTTTAGCCAGGATTAGGTTAGATTAAGGTGTTTGAGAGGTGACCTTTTTCAGTTGATATTGGTAACGTCACTGCAGGTCGATTGCAGTAAAACCTTGCCCCTATGACGAGCAAGGAAGTTCATCTCAGGTAAACCCCGATCTCGTAAAAATCCCAACTAATTGTCATGGATGAGATAATATGCAAGCTAATTTCTAAGTGGATTTCTTAAACATAAGATTCTTTGTAGTCGCGGGATAGAGAACATGCACATACATGATAGAAATTATTTCCATACATATTAGACCTTTTCTTCAGAGGAAAAAAAAAACGAGGGGTACCTCAAGCCTTCTGGTTTGGTAGGGCAGTGAAACTCTGGATGCACCTTCACTTTCAGATAATCTCTCCAGAAGAGCACTTTGTCGACCGAATTATTGACGCTCGTCCCACATCTTATGGGGTTCAACATGTTCTTCCCTTGGAAATCGCTCTTCTCCTCCTCTGTCAGATCAAAAAACCGCATGAATGCATCCACCGTCGCCTTCATTTGGCTCTCCGGCATGCCGTGGTTGATCACCTGGCCATGTATAGAGAGTTTACATCATACTGAAGAAGAATGACTGCAGCTTATAAACAGTTAATGAAAAATAGATTCATAAAAAAAAAGGAGTCGGGTTTGAGTTGCGCACAACGCCCAATCTTTCGAAGTCCAAGCCATGAACAACAATTTCTCATTAATTTTCCCTAGTTCCGGCATGGATGAACAACCATCGGTTGAACCAGCCAATTCAATTTCAACTGTTGCTAGTCTTTTAGGTACTTCTAACGAGTTTGATAAGCAAAAGTTGATCACAGATGCCAACTGCTTGTTTTTAATGCTCGAGATCAACTAGAATAAGAAAAGTACTATGAAGCAAATCTATGTAGCACGGACACTCTCCGGAAGCCTTCGTGTCGTGTCCGATACTCCGACACGTGTCCGACACGCCTCAACACATCCCAACACGCTTCGACACGCAGTTAACGAGTGTCGAAAAATCCGACACGTGGTCAACTCTTTCCGACACGCGAGTTCAAAATTTCGACACGCGATTCCGACACGCACGGGGTTAATTTTAAAAATTTCTAATACTTGAGGGGTCAAAATATAAATATACACAAAAGAAGTAATAAAATTGCTATAAATATACATGCACATGTCAATATTTTTTTTTTTTTTTAGTTTTGGTTTTTTTAGAATTTTTTTTTTAAAGTCTTTTACTATGAAAGAAGTAATAAAAAAAAACGTTACCAAAAAAAAAAAAAAGAAGTAATAAAAAATACTATATATGATAAATAAATAAATTTAAAAATATCATTTCAGCATTTTTCTTTAAACAATGTTTTTTTTTCCTCTAAGTTTTGTATATTATTGCAACAAATTAAAATAATGAATGACATTATTTAATATTTTTCATGTAAATTAATTCTAGGCTATTTTTATTATTATTTATTTATGTATTTATATATAAAAATATATTTAATATATAACGTGTCGGAACGTGTCGAAATTCTCTATTTTTAAAAAATGACGTGTCGGCGTGTCGTGTCGTGTCGTGTCGCGTGTCGCGTGTCCGTGTCGTAAGCAAATAATAAACTAGCAAGGAACATATGTACCATGAAGATGCCCTAGTCTTGACAAGCCTTTGCAAGATCTGAGACGACTTTAGCCCGTTGGTCGGGATTACTTGAGGAGAGGAGAGAGAAGTCGATGACGGGAATGGAGTCATCGTGATCGGTATGAACGGCTTGATCACCGGAAGCGGAGGCGGTGAAGGCGTAGTGGGAGGGAATGGAAGTGAGGTTGGAAGATTCAGCCAAAGTCTTGACACTCGTTATTTTGAGACGAGGAGCACTAGCTTCTTGATGGAGGGGAGCAACTGGAGTAGCCATATGAGATCTCTCTCTCTCTTTCTCTCTCTACTGGAGTAGCCATATGAGATCTCTCTCTCTCTCTCTCTCTCTTCCCGAGTCTCCGGTGTATGTCTATGTCAACAAGGAAAGGAGGTCTAAATCACGGATGATTTCCTTGGTAAACGCTCCGAGACTGCCAAGTGGTAACTCCTTTCTAAATAGAAAATGTGATTTCTTTGCGAGGTCAGATGCCTGCTTGTCCGGATCTCTCCAAATGTGTTTGATAACATTTTTATCCTTGGGAATAATTATAGTTCTTTCCATTTATATTCGATGGACAAGTTTTTAAACAGAACAATACATATGGTATGACCTTAAATCATTTAGTACAACCCTCAAATTTTTTTTTTTGTAACGTGTTTTTTAATAATTTTAAGAGGTTTTTAATTTTTTTTTTCCTTTTTTCCCTCATTTCTTCTTTCTCCTGTGGTAGAGAACCTACCAAAGACAAGGGCAGCGAGGTCGACCTCACCTAACCACCACGAGGTCCACCTCACCATGGCTAAGCGAGGCTCACTCGAGGCTAGGACCTCGCTTGCCATCGTCAATGCTCAGCGATTGGCTAAAAGAGGAAGAAGGAAGGAAAAAAAAGAGAAAATGACCTTGTTTTGAAAATTATTTGTGAGAACAAAAAGTTGAGTTTTTTTTTATTATTTGTTCCAAATCTATTCACTAATCACCGATTTATTTTTAAAAAATAGAAAAATTAGTTGACATTATTAAAGGGTTTTTTTTTGTTCTAGGAACAAAAGAAAAAAATAGAAAAACAGATGACTACCAAACAAGCTCAGAACATCCGCCTAATAGCGTGGGGCCGCTAGGCTTTAGAGTACAACTCATCATGGCAGCCTGCTCGGCATTCAAGGATTTTTAAACTTGGTACCAAGCCCAACTTGCCTATTGAGCAGGTCCATCTAGAGGCATGTCCAAGGAAAGCTGCGTTGATCGAGACTAGAAATAATGACCTCAGCCTTTGAGGCCTCATTTGGTGGTGTCTAAATTCACTCAGCTAATCCGAGATTACAGAGCGATTACTGTGTTCACAGCCAAAATTCATTACAGAAATCCACCTGCGCACATTTGCTTAAACTGAAACGGTTTGCCAAGCGGATTAGCTTTACAAATTCGATTATTATATCATTTAGGAATGCAAATTCCAAAAGTGATGAATAGACAGATCATGACTTAGATTTACAAGTGTCCCAGATAGAAGGCTTCTTCATTTTGTTTAGCTCTGTGGTTAACCAATTCAAAGGGGTTTCCCAAAGTGTTTTCCACACTTTTTTTTTTTTTTTTTTTTTTTGCTCTGATGATTAAAAGGATTTTCAAACGAAGACATATGAACAAAGAACTTTTCTTTTCATCAACAGGTGAAGAACATTTGCACCATTAATTTAACTTTTCCCAAGGCTATTCCACTTCAAGGAAATAGCAAGCCATTGAAGATTCGTCGCCTAAAGGCGCAAGATGTTCAGAAAATTAACACGGTACAGAGCGAGCACTCATGCTAGAAACAGAAATTTTCAAAAGGAAAATCAAACATAAGCTCAATAATGCAGGTTAAGGCTACAGCATTCAAAGCTACACCAAACCAGAACACAAGTGGTCGATGCATCCGAGTGTTAACAAGGCCCTATATCTACATCACAGACATGGACATGATTTGTTGAGCAAGACTAGGATCTTGCTGCAGGAGCTCCCTCAAGTTGTTCTCCACATCAGCCATTTGCTTCTCTAGGTACTCCTTTGAAGTCTGCAAAAAGATTATGTGAACCAGCTTTTCTGATAGGAGACGATAATTCACTTAAAAAGGAACAGAAAGAAGAAATACCCACGTAGTAGATCTAAAAGAACAACAGGGTACACAAGCACGGGTTACCAAATTACTAAGAGAAAGTACTATCCAACCAACGTCCACTAAACTTACTTTCTCATGAACAAAACAAACATTCTCAAAAAAATGGCTTTGCTACCTTTGTCTTTTATGCCAGATATAGCACGGCTGGTCAAGAAAGACAAACCATGCATGCAAGTAATGATGATCAGATAATCAATAACAAGTTTTACTAGGAAAACCTTGCAGATTAGACTTCAGACGTTAATAACATTTGGGTAGGTTACGTTTTTCTCAATGTTAAGACCTCATTATATATATGTAAGATTCCTCTGTACATATATTGGTTGGATGGCAATGCACGTTTTTATACAGCCACATCTTTGATGTAGACAAATGTACACACAATACCAGAAGGCATTGGTAATTATTTTAAAAAATCGGTCAATATGACTCATACTTCAGGAGTCAACCTGGCTTGACAATCGAGAAATACGTGCCTATTGAAAAACTCCGTTAAAAGTCTATTATAGAATAATAACATCATACACAAGCAAGTGAAGAGTACTAAAAAGTCTCAAAAACTTAAACTGGGACTATTTAATGAAAATTCACAGTTAAGCACCAAAATGAAGAAACAGAGTCCTCCAAGCAGTTATCTTTCATAGTACAAAAGTAGCCACACTTGGTAGACTAGGCTAAAAGTCCCTAAGCACATTATGAAAGTAACAGAGAATCACTACAACGAAAATATAACTACTTCCAGAAACCATTAGTGTAAAAAGTACCTGTAATGAAGATATTGCAGTCTCACTATCTTTATGCTTTTGCTGCTGTTCATTCACTAAAACCGACTTAGGCTCTAAAAGAAACCTATAACAGATAAATTCAATGTGAGAAAGAGCTTCATCAAGTATAGCAGAGATAAGGAAATAGAGGGAAGGCTTTACAACTGTGACCCTTGTTTCAATGTATAACATTAGACAACAACACACAAAAACAATAACACCTTTTAACCTGAGACATACTTTAGCACTCCTAAAAGTTGAAGCTTATATCAAAAGCTCCTAAGCTGTTATACACATGACAAACTCCAGAAACCTCTAAAGGTTAGACAAATAAGTCCGTAAACTGATAAGACCTCATCAAGATCACATTCTATGGTAGTTTCTTTTCAATTATGTGACACCTAAGCTCAATGTGGAGGGAAAACAAAGGGACTAAACATGAATTGAATGCCAGCTTGGTTATGACAAATGAGATTTACTTGATTTGAATGTCTAACACCAAACCCTTCTATGATGTGCTTCAACAAAGCAACTCATGAGAGGCAAGTGCCATGACTTAAGGATACCTTGATTCAACACCCAACCTAGTAAGAGCGACTTGTTTTCACATGCCATAACACAAATTGACCTCCAACAAATGAAAAAGACCCACTGGTTGAGAATCTATCTAATCAAGATCTAGCCTACTCTCGATTAGAACAAACCTCACGATCAAGATGGTCATGTAATTCATAAAGGAAATTCTTCTAAAACACCTTTAAAATATGTCAAGAGTGCTTAGAGCTCCATCCAAATAAACAGGTCTAGGAGCTGCTAATCCACCAAAAATAAAAAAAAATAAATAAATAAAAACTAGGATTTTATCTCAATCGCATGCAAATCTACAAAAAATTGAATGATTCCGTAAAATCTCCACAAATCAAAGTCAAGTTTAATTGATTCAACCATTTGTAGACCATGGGGGTGTCCATGCATTCTGCTCACTCCTCCCATATCCAAATGACAAACAAATGAAGAAATTCTCTCCATTTAGTGTCTTAGATAATCCAAGTTGAAAAATTTTAGGGCAGTAATATTTGAGAACTAGGATTGGGGTAGAATGGAGTATATTGTGGCTCCAATACAACATAGAGAAAAAGGAGAGAGTGGAAAGAAATCCAGAGGCTTGACACAATCACGGCCTCCTATTCACATAAATAATTAGATAAAAATTCATGAACAATAAAACTCATCAACCTAAAACATAGGTTAACAAGAACAAACCGATATTTCGCACAAGTTCATAATTATCATGTAGATATCAGTACAAAAGTAGATTAGATCCAGCACTCACGTTCTCCCTGCATAACAAAAAGATCAAAAACATATGATGTAAGAGGCACTTAATGTTATATTAATGAAAGCAAAACTCAGTCAGATGACCATGACAATTCTTGCCAAATCGTATAACAATTTCCTCGACTGTATTGTACTCTTTCAAGACCAATCAAAATACTGTACCTACGGCCTTGTATGTGTTGGTACTGTCAGGTAGCTGTCCCAGCTCCTCCAAAGTTAAAAAAGCACGCTTCTTTTCTGTTTCCTTATTTCGAATCTGGTTCTGCACCTGAAGAGTGACCATTTACAACCACAGTCAATGTTATGGGTGTTGTGAGACACTCAAGACAATTAGTATCCATGTTAGCTAGGATGCGACCACTAAATATTGTTAAGAAGGTTAACAAACTATTTTATTGATCTCCACATAGATATGTTACTTCAAAAACGAGTATCAATTGAATGTAAGAAATCTTCAACCCATAAAATAAATGGATTTTGTCAGGTAAAGATTCCTGCAGAATTAAAATTATAGCAAAGTGTGTTATATATGCATCTCGATGTGCCAATCTGAAGAGCTTCAAAATGGCACTCTCACATTCTCAGGCTGTTCGCGGTAGCATCATTTGCAGAAGACAGATGAATATAATCTTTTTTGGGAGAAAAAAAAAATGCTCTTCGGTTTTCCACCACCATAACAATTCCTTTGAAAAAATTCGATTGCATGAAAAGACTGCATTGAATATAAACAACATATTTCTCTGAATGGTTCGTAATCGAGTATTATGCCATAAAATTGATATCCTATCCTTCTCATTGTCTAATGATATTCTATGAACATCACTCTCCACACACTTCAATAGCTAAAGGCCCCTGGACATCAGTTCAAGTAACCAACGTGTTCAAAAGATGCATTGTAATCTAGTCGGTAATTTCTTTTCTGGCAAAATTTCTCAGAGATCCTTGAAAATGCAACTCATAAACAAGCGATTCTTGAAATTCTTTCTTTCAGACAGTATAAGACCAAGTTAGTCAACAAGGAGTCAACAAGGAGAATAACTTACATATGAAAAGGCCAAAGCCATCTTAGTAATATGATGCTCACATAGCATGCTCACTACTTTCAAAGATGATCAAAAGCTCTTCAAAAAACGAAATACAAGAAACGAAATAATATTGGCTCAAAGATTCTGACCTGTTTCAATTTGCCAGTAGTCTCAATCATGCGCCCTTGAATCTCCATAAAGGCCTAATTTAGAAAAGCCCCATCAGTAACAAATTCAAAATAAAATAAAAACAGTTCGATTGCAACAGCACAAATGTTAGTCTGTCACAGTGAAAGTAACAAGATAAAAGTAAAAAGTCAGCAAGAAGCCCAAAAGGTTAGTTTTAACTTTTTTGCCAAATTCCATTCAGGAAGAGTATTAGAGAAACCATCAGTTTAAGTTATAGATTCAGTTAATCTGTCAATGTGACAGTAACAAAGGAACATAAAAAGTCAGCGAGAAGCCCATCACGTCAGTTTGAATTTTTCGCTAAATCCAGTTCAGGAAGCCTTAGAGAAGCCAACAATTTAAGTTCTAGAAATGGGTCAAAGTTAATCTTACCGCTCTGTTTGCTTCGTCGGACATTTTCCCTGATGAATTGTTTGCAGACTAGCCACCCAGACTCCCAACTGATGCAAGAGAAATCAAACCCATTGTTAAAACCCTCATCTTCCGCAATACAACATCATCCACATTCTTGTATAAACAATCGAGCCAACCCGCCACGGGAAAAATACTCAAACTCGACTAGACCCACTAGACCAAAATACTCTGAGCTAGGAACTCGACCCGAGCTTGACAATTATCATTTTCATACCCGCAAACCCAGATCACAAGCTACTGAGAAACAGTCAAGCACGAATTGGTTCACAATCCAGCCCCAGTGAGCTCAAGAAATAAAGGCACTATGCTTTTTTCCCTCCTGGAATACAAGAACAAGAACAAGAACACAGCACCATCAAATACAGGAACTTTCCGCCATCTCCACATTTCCACAAGCAAATTAAAAACAACCCAATGAAGCAAGCTACAAGGCATTGACGTGGGGACGAACAGGCAGCGAATCGAAGTTAAAGAGGGATGAAACGTGGAAAAGACAAGGGGAACAAGAAAGCAGTGCCCATGATGGGTAAGCCACAAAAACTGAGAGCGCTGAACAACATGGGTAGAGAGAGAGAGATCAAGAACGCAACACCGCAGGAGGGAGGAGGGAGATGGAAGAAACCTGCAAAAGACCGGAACTTTGGGAAGGAAGAGACGGAGAGACCGGCAGGGTTTGAAGATGGTGCGAGGCGGACCGGGCAGGGGAAGAAGACGTCTCCTCCTTGATCGACGATTTCAAGGGAGGGTATTATGGTAAAACCACAACCCTTTTTTTGGCCAATTTTCCCTTAAGTAAAAGCTGATAATATACTTAATGCACATTTAATAACAATTCTATTCCCAAAAATAATTTTTCATCAGAGATGATTTTTTCTAATTTTATTCCTGAAAATAATTCATGAACAAAGGAACATGTTTGGTAATTATACAAAATTTATATTCTAATGATATAAATATGTCCTAGGTTGGATTCTTAAATTTTTTTTGTCTTTTAATTTTTTAAACTTTTATTATATTTTTCTTATTTTTCTCTTTTTTCTTCTTATTTGTTCTTTTTTTCCCCCTTTTTTTCTTCATCTTCCTCCTTCTTTGTGGTTGGTTGCCGGCCGCTATGACCAGCGACTAGCTGAGTGAGATCCAACAAGCTCACTGAAGGCTCACCCAAGCCACTAGCAAGACTCGACCTCGTCATGGCCAGACAAGCTTCTAGTGAGTTTGCCGAAGGCTCGCCCAACCATGGCGAGGCGTAGGCAAGACCAAGTCTCACTTAGCCACTAATAAGGCTCAACCTTACCCAAATTTGACGAGGCCGAGGCTTGCCATAGCCAAACGAGCTTCCAACAAGCTTGGCAAAGCTCACCCTGACCTGGCAAGGTTCTGACGAGCTCGCCAAACCTTGCCTCATTGGTCGCTAGCCACAACCAGTGACAACAGAGATGGCCAATAACCAATCGAGATTGAAAGGAAGAAGAAGAAGAAGAAGAAGAAGTTAAGCTTGATTCTTGAAATTATTCTTGGGAGTAAGAATCAATTTTTTTCTACTTCTTAATTCTGTTTCAAATCTATTTCCAAAAACAAAAAAATAGAATTTTGTTCCAAAAAATAAAAAATTTACCAAGCAAATTTTTGTTCTTTTTTCGTTCCGAGAAACAAGAATAAAAATAGCTATTTCAAGGATGATTACTAAACAATGCCTTAGCGACAACCTGCACTTGCGTCCTAAAACTTCCATGCCATTGATTCAAGTACTAATGCTTTCACTGATAATGCAATTAGAGAGATTTCGTCCGTCTCATAGTTTTCCCTACACGAGAAAGCTTATTAATCTATATATGTTATGTGATTGATACCATATTGGCATAGGATTGGAAAAAAAAAATTAAAAATTAAAAATAATAATAATTAAAAGTTAGACAAAAGAGGGAAAAAGCTGAAGGAGGGATCACCTCGAGGGTATAGGAGGTAACACCGATGTCGCCCTTTGCCCGTTACCCTGGCAGAGTGGTCACAAGGGTTAGCCTTGCCACCAGTGGTCAAGGCAAGCAAGCCCTGGTCGGCCCTAGCAGAGAACTGGTTTATAAGTACCACATCCCCGAACCAAAAGATAATTAATTGAAAAAAACTAGATAGAATTTACTTTTACAAAAAAAATTTCGGGTATAACTGAATCTCTCGAATGCATTTTTGCATTGAGTAACAAGACTTACTCTCTTACCGGCACCAATAGATAATCAAATCTAGGTGCTTTTAGTCATAAAATACTTTGCATTTTCCCTTCTCCCTCTATAAGTAAACGGGTCGATTAAGTCTGGAGGAACTATTAACAATTCATGCTTTCTATCCATCAATTTGCCTATTTGGTTTAATTTACTTCACACAAGGAAAAAAGTGTCAAAAAAAGTCATAAATCTTTTGTACTTGTCTCAATTTAGTCATAAACATTTTATTTATATCAATTTAATTCTAAATATTTGATTGGTGCCAATTTAGTCCTAAACTTTTTAATTCGGTACCAACTCAATCATTTCGGCTAATTTTAATCGGATTTTGCTGGCTGAGCGCCAATCGGCCGACATGGAACGCCCGATACGACATAAATAACTTGTAATAATAATTTAGTATATTTTTGAATTTCTTTTCATCTTTTATTTTATTTATTTATTTTTTTTCCTTTTTCCTTCTCCTCCTCCTCCCTCCTCCTCCGACCGATCCCCGAAGCCTTGCGATCAGCTAGAGGTGATCACCAATGAAGTCAAGGTTGACCTTGCTGACCACTAGCAAGGCTCAACCTTGCCGAATCTAGCAAGGTCGGGCCTTGCCCATGGCCGACAAGGCTTGACCCTCACCAAATCCATCGAGGGCAAGCCTCATTACATTGAGCTAGCCTTGCCCATGGTTGGCGAGGGCTCAAGCCTTGTCTAGTATAGCCTTTGGTTGATCGCCGAGGTCCGCCGACCAACCGAGAGGAAGGGGAGAAGAGGAAAAAGGAAAAAAAAAAAAAAAAAAATTAATTAAATTAAATTAAAAATGAAAAATATTTAAATATTATTAAAAATTATACACATCGGCACCGATGATGCCACGTCGATCAATCGCCATCCGTCAAGCAAAATGACCAAAATTAGTTGAAAAGAACTGAATTGATACCAAGTGACAATGTTTAAAACTAAATTGACATTAAATGCAAAGATTTATAACTAAATTGACACCAATAAAAAATTTAAAATTAAATTGACACAAATACAAAAGGTTTAAGACTTTTTTGACACCTCTCCCCATAACCTCATATTTAGAAATTTTCGCCCACAGTGAAGACTTTTCTAATTTACTTTTGAACAATTATTTTTCAATGGGATGCAGCGTTCGTTGCAAGAAGCGACTGGGAATTGTCATGTCTCATGGATGAATGCAATGCTTAACCTAATCATCAGCAAATATTCAATGCGAAATCAAGTAGCTGCTGAAAGAGAATCACCGTCGATTCAGAAGACAGGTTAGTTTGTCAATAGAACCACAATCCGCCTAAATATGAATCTTGATTTCGCAATTATCTTCTACAATGTCGATCGGATCTTCACTTAAAAAGTGAATCAAAAGCGTCATCACTTGACGGTAACATGTGGTCAATGCTGCTTCTTGTTGAAGAACCAGAACGCTGCATATCAAATTCCAATTGCGAATTCAAGGATAGACGATCTGAAAACAAGATTCGGTTCACCTCAGCAAATGACGGCGAGCTATCAAGGCTGAAAACCGGAAAGCATAATTGCCTCCATTCGGTTCCAAGCACAGGAGTTCCTGTTTCTTGCGTTACGATGGCCCATGGCCGGACTTTTCTGATCATGGTCAGACGGACACAAGTCCGCAACAGTAGTCCAAATACCAGCAAAAGAACAGGGAAAAAACAGTTACAAATGCATCTTTTTTCGACTATGTTTAACCTGACATGGTAAGTTATCAAGAGACGCACGACAATTGATTTTGCCAACGTCGGACTAACAAGATAAGTGAATGAAGTCCGTCCACGTCTTCGGATTCGGTTATAGCCATGCAGGCATGGAAACTTGAAACTATTATGCCCCAAAAGCCTATAGCCATCTAATATATAGCATGAGGTAGCCCGAGTAATCTCATGTGTCAATTCTCATAGACTAACCGCTGATCACATGAGAACATCTTGCAGTCCTCCCATATAAAAAGCAGTGGAGAAAAATGAACTCCCCTAGCTATTGAGCATGTAGCCTGACATATTTCTAGATAAAACCAGGGTGAAGGCATGGGAACATAGTTAGGGACAGGTGGTATCAAAAGCAAAAGAAAACCTGAATCAAACATACTAAAGAAAATTGTCAAAATGGCAAGTAGAGAACGGCACAATGTTGCTTCATGAGGCTCGCAGAACCTGGCGGCGATATTCACCAAGAGCCCATATTGGGAAAATGTTTCTGTAGGCTGCGTAAGTTATCATACAGTTCTTGTTGAAGACCCCCATGATCTCCTGTGAAGATAAAAAAGCATGAATGACATCAAACATCCATTGTTTTAAGTACAGAAACTGGTACACTACAGCAGCGGATCCATTGAAACAAAATATGTCCAAACGCAACCATATAGCACCGTGATTTTTCCTGTCATTTTCATCCTAGATGCTAACCCCATAGTCACATACCACGAGAAAAGCTGTCACATTGGAAAATGCAATATTTCCTTACTTGGTCACCTAAGAAGTGCGCTACCTTTTTAACAGAAACTTATAAAAAAAACTAGCATGCCCATGAAGGGACATCATTTAAAGGGAAATGAAAACACAGACTATATAGTTTTACCTCTTGGGGAAAATCTCCATTCTCCATTTGGGAATTTATCAAACATCTAGCAGCATGCTGCAATGGAACCGGGTTTCTCTCGGCCTGATGAAGCAAGTCATATTTTATAAGTAAATTAAACACCAAGAATTTACAAAACGTCCAACTAAGGGCTCAAGGGTACATGTGACTCAAAAACTGTTGCCTTGTGAAAGGAGATTTAACAATAACATATCATGTTCAAGATAATTTGAATCAACATGTATTGACAATCACAAGGAAACAATGCAGCCTCCAATAAGTGATGATCAATTATAAGGTCACAAATAAAGAAAATAAAACATTGCAAATGAGCATTTATACCTGCCCAGCACCAATGAGAGCCAACATCGCCCAACTAGTATTCACAACATGAGACCGGTCGCCCTCTAGATTTGTATAGACCTGATTATTCATTTTGATCAAAGAATTATGGTAAAACAGTTTCAGTGACCCAAAAGAATTAGAGCATCATTTAAACAAAAGGCTATGATTCTTATAAGCAGCCACTTTCAATATGTATTTCACACTAAAACAGTTTGATCAATCATCCTGAGATAATATCTGTATAGAAAGGAAAGATTTCAATTGAGAGGAGAAACAATTAAACATCTCAATCTAGTAACTTTTCTCCAAACAAAGTAGACCTTAAATAACAAATGGATGAATAACTTTAACAAGACTGCGTCATCCATAATATAAGGCAGAGCAATTATTAAGAGCCTTCCAAACTTATGCTCCAGGGCACCAAAAATAGGAAATAGATAAGTGATTTTCATGCATCAGTTTGACTCAATGAAAAACTGACAAACAGTACATATACTTCAAACCATTAATGATTAGACAAAAAGAAGGTTTTCTAGCAACATAAAAGGTGGATAAATTCTATAAGTACCTCAAATTGGGAACTTCAATTAGAATTCAAAAATCCTAAAGTACACTGTTCAACAAAAACCAAATCAACCACCAGCGTCACTGATAAAGGCAGCATTCAAGTCCGATTTCCAGATTACTCTAATGTGAAGTTATAAACAGATGGCAGCTTAAATACAAGAAGAGGTGTTCCTCATGAAAAGAATTAAAAATATATAAAAAGAAGCTTGATGTGAAGGCATCTCAAGTTGATCCACTGCATGGTCTAGACTGTAGTTAATTCGTCAAGTGGGGAACACACTGTCCACAAATTCAACATCAACATATTCATACACATTCTTCTCTCAAAGTGCCTTCATTCCCATGTCATATTGACAGGAAAGGAACAATGATTGAGATGCTGCCAAATGGAAGCTAATGTTTACATTTAGAGCCAATCCGTTAATTGAGAATGCCCCCTCGATGAGATGGCCAAGCAATATGAAGGCTATTGAAAAACTTATTATGAATTCTACTAGAAAGCAAAAATTGGTTGTGTGCAAATGGGAGCTGTGGAAAGATAGCTCCATAGTTGCATCTAGTTCTCAGAAAAAAGCAAGTTCAGTTTTGTCATGCACTTGATATCAGCAGTCTCAGAAAACAATAAAGATCCTAATTTAAAATTCTGTTGTTTTGGGCTACGCTTTCATTCCTAATGTCACTGTACCATGTCACACAACATGACATAATTGACAGGTGCCCATCATAGCATAATTTTATTACTCCCAGTTTCTATGTACTCAGCTTCATTTGCTTTCTTAAGGCTGTATAGCTAACATCAGGAAAACACGTAAAACACTCCCTACATCACAAAGATGAAACATTAAGCAGGAATGCATGTCAAGCAAGCAATTGAGAACTTAATGAATGTTTCAGATAAAATCAGAGAGCAGACCTTGTTTTGGCATGAGAGGTAACTTTCTCCCCATCCACCAGAAGCAAGCTGCTTAGATAGCAAAAATTCACAGGCCTTACGAAGGCTACCACTACTACTATAGCTCCTTCCCGCAGCGACCAGCCCCAGTACTCCAAACCATGTACCATATGTGAAGCAAACACCCCAAGACCCATACCTATTAAGCATTTGCATCGATAAAGCAATAAATATTCTGATAAAACTACAACTGAGCATAAGATACTTCATGAAAAGAAACTGGTCGAGTTCATCAACAGTCAAAAGATTTAAGCAGTGAGAATCTCAAGACATGCTGCTGACAAAAATTCCTGGTGAAGACCACTGATACAGAAAACATAAATCGCGAGGATTTTAATTTCATTATCTTATACATTTAAGTCAATTCAGTTTCCAAATTCCTTTTCCCTCTTTCTCTTGATTTCATTCAGGCCATAGTGTCAAAAGGATGAAGACAAACCATGAGCCATCTGGTGCTTGTATCTTTTCAATAAACTTAGCAGCCCTCTCAATGCAATGCTCTATCTCTTCACGTCGATGCCCAGGATATAATTTCTTAAATGATGTCAAAGCCTGAATAGCAGCTGAAGTGCATTCCACATACCTAGAAACCCATTACAGTCATAGTAAATGCTTTTTCATAAGCAAGAACATAGCAATAGTTTCCTGATAGAGAGTATATGGTCTTACGGGTAATCAATAACAATGTCTCCAAAAGTTTCAGCTGGGTTAATCAACTGGTACAGACAAACAGAAGGCTCAAGTCAAATTCAACCTTCATTAAATAAAAAATAAATTAAAGGGGGGGAGAAGGGGGGAGAGAGAGAGGTTGATCATGTGCAAGTTATCTGTCATTTGAATGGTGAGACATAAGAAAGAATGTATGATATTCTCCCCTTAAGTGGCCCGGCCAACAATTTGGTATTAGCTGGCAATCAAGCATGGCAGGTCATTAGGATTAGGTCATACCGATGTAATGATTGTTTCGATATTCCAGTCATCCTTGTTCCTACTTTTCGACATTCAGGTCAATTCTGGATGCAAATCATGAGTTCAGGTTTTGTTGTACTAGGTTCTTTTATTGTGACGCATTTGCTACGATTGATATAAGTTCTAGCTCTCCGTTAAAGGGTTAGTGTTCTGCCATTCCCTACAAGGACTGACTTTTGATCTATAATAAGTTATAGCATCTAGGATTCGGTCATTCCATGTAATGATTGTTTCGGATTCCAGTCATCCCTGTTCCTACTTTTCTAGATTCAGGTCAATTCTGGATGCAAATTATAAGTTCAGGTTTTATTGTACTAGGTTCTTTTATTGTGCCACGTTTGGTACAACTGATATGAGTTTTGGTTATACTTTCAAGGGTTCATGTTCTGCCATTCCCTACAAGGACTGACTTTTGATCTGTAATAAGCTCTAGCATCTAGGTGAAACAGTGGATGCTCCCATTTTCCAGTTGAATAGCGGATAATTTGGGTTCACGCAGCAGATCAACTTCTTTGCTCTCTAAAATTTATAATTGACATTGACTAGGAACACAATTTCTATCACATGATATATTTTCCCAATTGGAAGTTCAGGCATATATCTTAAATTTGGAAATATCACATTTGATCATTCGATATTGATGGTAACATATGATGTACGGACAAAATTACAGGGACAAGCATTCAAATTGTGGGTATAGCTTGGTCAGTGTCCAAAGTCACGTTAGGCTTTTAACCCACTCCATCGTAATTCAATAAAATGACTATCACTGAGCTTATTTTTTCATATCTAACAGGTACTCACATGGAAAGCAACTGGACACTAGGGAAAAAACAACATGATTTCATTTTATGCTGACGCCAATTTTCTTTACCATGGAACAAAATGGAGAAGATGAAACCTGCACACTAGCTGGTATAGAAAGCATGGATATCGAGCTCATATACTGCATAAATATTTTCCTTTTGTTCTTTTCTCCCATTTATTTTCAATGTTTTTCTTCAGAAAAGAGAAATGATTATATGAAGAATACCTCCAACCAAGCATATGACCTTGTCAGTTCATATGTAGCAAAGCCCCCGTCTTCATTCTGTCACATATAACAAAGGGAAAAGAGAGCCACAATTAAATGGAATAAAGTAAAAAATTCTGTTAATGCCCAAAATAGTCAATCAGCAAAAAAGATGAACTGAAAAGGGTTTCAGAATATGCTTATGTTAGAATCTTCAAGCACATGACAGTGGTTTTCTGGCATAATTTCAGACTCTGCACATGCTTACAAATTTGAACAAAAAGCAATAGTAAATGATGCATCGCAATTTTCCAAAAACTATTTTCGGTGAAGCCCTCTTGTACACATTTCAGGAGATTGTTTGGACCAGTGAAATGATGGTCTTCAACATTTTGTTAGAAGTGATTATGGGACAGAGACATAGGCTAAAGGAAGCAAAGAAAGACCAAGAAAGAGTGAAGGAAATGATAAGAAAATATGAGGAAAACTTAAATCTTATGGAAGAGTTGATACATACTCAAGCATAATGGTGTAAAATGATTCATGAAGGTGACCCTCCCTTACTATGGTAGGGCTCATTAACTATGGTTCTCCATAAAGACAACCCCCAACCCACCCCTCCCAGATTCCTTGTCTCCCCCTAGCAGTACCCCCCATGCACGAGTGCGGATGCTCAAACACATAAGACCACATAATGTAGCATAAGGCTTGAGGGAAAAGATCCTAAAACCCTCAAACTTGGGAAAAAATGATAGATGCTCGCTCCTTCTCCCTGCCACACCGACTTTTCCCTACAGCGTGTAGTATAATTATCATACAAGTCATACATATTATATCTAAAATAGTATTTCTTAGTGCTAAGAAACATCACCTACTTGAGCAAAAAAGAACATGGAACTAAACCATGTGAGTTGCCTAATTTAAAGTAGGGTCCATTTCACTGTAACAGAAAGGTGAGATGCTTTATCCTCTTTTATTCGTTCCATCTCATTTTGGGTTCTGAATGCATTCTTAGGGTTGATCTAAAAATATATACTCAAGATTATGCATAAGGACTGTGAGACCAAAGGTAACTCCTTTAAGTACTGATATAGATATAGTAGTAATTCATGAGAGATAAATTAGAGCAATTTACTTCTCAGTCAGAGATTTGTTGCAACATATGTACCTGTAACGAAAGAATGACATTTACAGCATCATATAATCTCTTAGCATCTAATGGTTGCCCAACAATCTCCGATGGAATTTTTGACAGTAACAGGGCAGCCTGGAGAGAAGGACTGAGCAGATTAAGAAAACAATGTATCAAATTAAAAATAAATAAACAAAGCACTCAGCCTTTAGAAAGATTACTTTTAATCCTTCTGCTGTGCAGTCTGAGATGGGCCATCCGTGATCTGTCGTTGAAAAAGGCCAAGCACCTTTTGAGATGTGGCGATACCAGTAATCTAGGTCTCCCGGGCAGTCTTCTAAAACCTTCGAATAAAAGAGAAGATGTCACAAGGAAAATACCATGAGACTTGCCTCAATCAGTTAACCAGAAAGTCATCTGTGTGGTAAAAACAACCAACATGAGCAGAGAACCACCTGTGAATTTTTTATGTACACATGTGCCTTTTGCAAGGTTGGACCAAACTCTTCTATAAGATTGGTTGAGATAATTGCTTGAGTTGCAAATGCAGTATCCCATAATTGACTTCCATTGTAACCCTGCAGACAACGTATTAGTCTATACACCTGATATAGAAACCTGCCAAAACCCTCGACATGTCACAACTGACAAAATTGTACATGGTATCTACACTAAATCATAGTGGCATTCGTGTCACTTCATTCAACAGAATCAGCCTATGATTGTACACCAGCATTCATTCTGCATAACAAAATCAGGTTCACCCATGCCAACAAATTAACAAGAAAACAAGGATAAGCTTATTTCCATTAAATTGACATCACTTGTGCATGCTAGTGAATGTGTCAGAAAGTTGTCTCGCACCTGCATTTTCATGCCATCTTCCGCAAGCCACAAAAAGTCATATATTCTTGGAATATGCAATTTAAAGGCCTCTGAATTTGGATCTTCTGCCCAACAGCAGAGCATATTCAGCACCTGCATATTGCAAGAAACCAAGTCCATTAGCACAATACTAGTCTTCCCTCGTTGATTAATTCTGAGATCATGTATGAAAAATCTGACAGATGAAAAATAAAGATGCTGGTGGAGGGAGGTGGGAACATACAAAAGCTACTATGTTGTCTAGCCTAAGTGTGAATACGTCATATGGATAACGAAGCGTTCATAGTAAAGTGAAATTAGAGCATCTGTGTTGAGTATTAAGTCTCAACTCGCTCAATTCCAACAAATTGAAAATTCATAGTTTTTTGTAACATCACAACTTAAAGTTTCAGCACTTGCAACAGCCATAAGCCAGACAATCCAAACAGAGAAAGAACCACAGTTAAGATGCAGCAGATGCATACCTTGTTAACTGGACCAATGCAGATATAACGCGTATTCTCATCTTCATAATGAATATGCTCAATTGCTGTGCGAAGAGCCTTTTCTCTCAACTTTTTCCCAGGCCAATTCAACAAGATAGGTTCGACAGCCTTTTGCAGAGTGGCCCACAACATATCTTGCACCAGTGGATGAGGATAGTAAAGGTCCTCCTAAATGTTTAAATAGAGTAACGTCAAGCATTGCAGAGGCATACTATTTCCACTTTTTCCAAAGGTCAAATTAGCAAAACCACATCATCCATGTGTCCATACAGTCAACAACATCTACTATAGAGTCTCTGTATGCCAAAAAAGACCCACCCAACTTCTTTCATAACATGATCCCTTTCCTTTAACATAATTCAAGCAAGGACCCCTTTTAACAACTGGCAAACTTACAATCCATGACCTTACATGGATAAAACAGCTATAGAAGTTAAAGCAGGAATATTTGTAAGTCAGAAACCATGCCGATTGTTCAGTGATTTGGTTGGTCAATAACACTGTTTACACTATGGATCACGAACTTCCTTCTATCTCTTTCTCCAACTAATGAGATGGCAAACGCTAAATTTGAATCACTGAATGGATGTCAATATCAAGTAGAACCAAGAAACTATTTAAGTAACATCAGCTTCAAATATCAAGATCATCCAACATAACAGATTCTGAGAGGTCTTATAAGCTGTTCACTGCATACAAGCAAAGGTGTATATTCTCATTCATCCATGTGTGGCAATGCTACATTTGCGTAATAAGTATGACCATGTAATTGAAGTTTGACCAACCTTCGCACATAAATTTCGTGCCTGGTTCCAATCTATCTCATGATAAGGAACTGCATAAAGCTCCTTTCTCAAGGACAAAACGGTTGGTGTTATGGGACCTACAAACCTCTTCCCATACAAGTATGACATTGGCAAATAAACCATCCGGCAGTGGCACCACATTCTTCCTGATCAAATTTATTCAAAGATAACAAAATCTATCATATGAACTTACAAGCTGAATAGTAGGCTGTAGCACAGACAAAGAAAATGAATTTGTGCCATATAATTATTATTTTCATTTTTTAGCTAACTTTCTATAGCAATGCCAACTTCCAGAAAAAAAAAATAATCAAATTGACCATCAAAACAGGTGGGATTTACTGCAAAGATGTTTGACTCCACATGTCGTTATCTATCTGTTAAAGCAAAACATCCAAAAGTGGAAACTCTATCAAAAAAGGACAAATAAACATTATAAATGTGAATGAATCCCAGGAGATTGTCAACTCTATCTTCAAGTGAATTCTCACTGTGCACTATAAATGAATTGCAGTTCCTTGGTGATTTCCAGTGAAACTTCAGCTTTATATTTATCCTCCCAAATACAGCACTGAGCTTATTAGATTAGCTATATCAACCACAAACACGATTGAAAATTCATAGTGGATCACAATGCCCTGGCATATATTTTAAGCACTATCTTAGCCAAGACTTATGTCACAGGGCTTTCAAGTTTCAATATGAATGATCTAGTCTGAAGTTAGATGGTTTGAGGCCAACTACTTATGTGATTATCAATGCTTGATAAATTGCTCAATAAGTATTCTAGATTTCCCTTACCACCCATTTACTTATACAGAACAAATGGAATAAAGTAAGCTCAGGATGGGCAAGAACCTGGATGAATTGGAAGCATGTAAGGAAGAAGCCATATCTCAGGGGGCAATGGGTTATTGCCTGACCACTCAAATGCTCCGAGTACCTGCCACAGTATACAGTAAGTACTATTGTAAGAGCACTATGGCATGCAAGATAACCATGGTTAAAGTGAACATTTTGTCTACAAAAGAGCTAAAAAAATATGTCCGTAACTGAAAGCCACATTTTTCCCCATGATGTTATTGCAGTAGCACTGCCATGGTCCAGAATCCATTTTCGTGCCTTCTCCATAGCCCCTTGTCCATCGTTTGCAGCTTCTCCAAGTAACCTTAATGTGACATAGTTCAAGACAGAACCAAACATGGTGCTTGGACCTTCAATGTGCAAACCCCAACCGCCATCTTTGTTCTACATAATAGGTGAAAAATAATAGAACTTCAGAGACAGCTAAAAAGCAATTCAGAGAAATGAGAATAGACATAATCTTCTAGTACAGATGCACCTAGATGAAGAAGAAAAAGCCATTATGATACAATACAATAGAATACAATACAATACAATACAATACTTACTTGATGATTGTACAGATATCGGCACATCTCTTGTTTATGTTGCTCAGACAAGACGGCATTTAGTGCTCCAGTAATAGAAAGGGCAATTACCTGATCCATGGAATGGAAGTGTTCATTAAATATTAACATGACTCAAAATTTATAAATACTTTTATTTGTAAGGCTAATTCTTTAACAAACCAAATTTAACACACAGTATGAAAGGCACAGTACTATTTTATGACAATTGCATCCACATCATAAAATTATTTTGACAAAATCAATGAGGTGATCAAATATACCGTCTCCAAAATAAACTCCAATGCAGGCAGAATAAGCACTTACCAAGCCAGGCATGAGAAACATAGGTCCGCCATAGTCCCCTGGCCAGTGTCCATCATGGGCCTGAAGAGTTGAATGGAAGCTTATGGCCCTTCTCAACATGTGCGTTACAGTCTCCTCTGTGATTTCATCCAAGTCTTTCACCTTTACTGGTGGTAAAACTACATTGCCTATATTTTCCTTGGAAAACTGCAATCTCATGAAGGAACTGAATGATTAGAGGGCAAGGGAAAAAGAAGTATAGAACTGAACTACAGCATAAGTACCTGACTAAGTTTATTTGTTTTAAAACTTTAGAGAGGTAAAAACAGTGAGAACCATCACTAATAAAGCATAAGCAAGCACTTCTGTAAAGGGCCAGATATCTCAAGATGTATTAACAGCCAAGTCAGCAAGAATCCAAAAGAGACCTACTGCAAATATATGTCCCTCTCATGGGAAAATTCTTTCATTAGTTAATGAATAAGAGGAGAGTTCTATCCTATGCTTCCTTAGAAGGGTAAAACTACAGCAACAGCCAAAATCATTAACTACATCTGGTTAGTTTAATCTAATAAGCAATTTATCTTTGTTGATCATGATGTGCTGCGACTATTTTGTAAGATTCCATGTGCTCAACAAAATATTCAAACCAACGTAACTCAAGTTATCCATGGCCAGGCCAGGACAAACTTCTCATTTTAGCTGTCCATAAAGAATTTGTGACTGGAAATCTAAATCTTCACATGGCTGAAGCTGGGGAAAACAGTTCAAAGGAGGCCAGATATTGAACATGGATGTGGAGACATCTTGGCATTAAAGAAACGGTGTAATTATTGAGAAACTGGCAACTGAATTATCAGAACAATAACCAACTTCATACAGATGAGGATAGAAGTTTGCCATCATTCCAAATCTCCAATTTAGTATCTACACATCCATCTGATGAAAATAACCATATCAAAATGAGAACACCTTTTTTAGTTAATTTATGAGTAAACAGAATCTCACAGAAAGAGTATTGCAGTAGCTAAGCACTATTTGTGCAACAAAGCACAACCCTATTTCTGTTGCAAAAGTCAAACTGCAGCAGCAGAAATTGTCATTGACTAAAAAGTTCTCATCTGTCAATGGTCCAAAAGTTTCAACTTCCAAAACATATGTAGCGTGCATACTCCTTTCTTCTACAGTGGAAAGCATCTTCTTACATCAAAATGGTACAACCAGCAAAAGGAGCATGACCACCTATACTTTTATCAAGGTTACATGAAGTGGAGATTCACCTGAATTCGCATGATCAAATCTGAGCTGTGCTTCTTCTCAAACCGATGCTTTAAAAAGTTTGCACGAGCATCTTCAATCTCCTGAATCTCTTCTGGGGTTCCACAATTTGGATCGAACTCCCAAATTTGTCTACCGACATGATTGTTCAGACTTCTTAGCCAAGGATTTGCTCCTTCCGCAACTTTCAGTTTCCACATCCTAAAGGAAGCATCACCAATAAGTGAAGGACATGACAACAAACAGGTTTGTTTCAAATTTACAAACATTTGAGGACAGTTGAGCTACCTAATTATATCATTCCACTTCTACCAACACACAGAAAGAAAAACAAAAGAAAACTTTGAGACATTTCATCACATCCATAAAGTTAATATCAAGCATTAGTATCTGCATAACTAGTCACTTGCCCCTCAATTATTATATATGCTAGAGAAGGGTACCACACGTTGCTGCATGCTGGAAAGACAATTTTTTGACTATCAATTAGTTTCATGTGTGCAGGTTCAAATGCATACTTAAATGGACTTTATAACCCAATCAAATTATCCTAACTAGTCACACAATTTCTTTGAAGAGCAATTATAAATATATAACAGACGAAAAGGATGAGGAAAGACAGATTTTAAAGGGATGTCCAGATGATAAACGTCAGAATTGTCCAAGGTGCACTCTTTCTTCCAAATAATAGAAACTTATAGTAAGAAAAGGACATAACCCACGTGAAAGGGGAGAAAGAAACAGGGCGATTTACCAGAATTTAAAAGGAAAAGAAAATAAAACATGCATTCTTGAGAGAGTGACATCTGACCACACAACCCTAATAACTTCCCCCAAGAATACTCCTTTGTATATAGAAAGATACAGGAGACTTAATTAAATTGAACAGCTATAGCTAAAATACGCGGCATTGCATCATATTTTTTAATTAGTCGCAACGACATTGACAGGCGCCCTTACCATTTCTCCCCAATAGTTCGTTGAAGTGATGGGAACAGGAGCGTGGAAGGAGTACAATACTTATGGAACAAGCAAAAGAGAAACATTTTCAAAGCTCATAGTACACTGAATTGAGGATAATAAAAACTGGTCAATTGAGTAAGAGGCACATAATTCATTTGGTCAAGTGGCAGTCATCAGCATGGAACAGTTACTGTGTAGCATTAAAGGGCTCAAGGAACCGCTGACCAACTCAGGGTGGTCCATCCCCAGTTGTCCAAAGTCTGGAATTAACTAGTAAACGTGAGAACGTGCAATCAATGTGCGGAAACCAGCTCGGGTTGACACACCGGTATTTCGACCCGCGTCACGGGTAAAAATCAGGAATGCGAGCGAACACAAGCCGAATATTCAAGCCCATTGCTCAGATTCACAGAATCGGACGCCGAACCGGGACGATCTTGCATCTCACAAATCAAAAGAAACGCGCTTTTTCCTCGAAACCCAGAACCGATCAGAAACAGAACAAGTTCCCTCTCGAGCCGACACTAAGCATTGACACATTGCAACCTCCCGGCTCACGGACGATCCTCCATCTCGACATTCCTAATCAGTAACGAAGCCATCGAAGCAAAACACCCATCCGGACCAAAATGCAAACAGATCTAACCGTCCTCACCTGATCCCAGGACCAAGAAACGACACCCCAGAAACCCCAGAGAGGCTCTTGCTGGAACCGGGAGATGGGTGGCCGCGTTCAGCGCTCCTTGTTGCAGCAGCGGGGTGGCGCGGCACGGCACGGCTCTTCAAGAGAGACGGACGAAAAGAGGGACGGGGAAAAACTCAAATGGGTTCTTTATACTCCTCCTCGGGAAGCAAGAGAAAGCCCGACAAGAGGCAGGAAAGCTCCAACCAAAGCCACCCACCCCCACCCACGCTGGCGAGAGCCCGTCTCGTTTAAATTACTGCGTCCCCACAAAGATGCAGACTTTGCAGAGAGGAGATAGACAGAGAGACAGAGAGAGAGACGGGAACAAGACGACAAACAACGTGGGAAGGAAAACCTACGCGAACCGCGTGGCCACCGGACAGGGCGGATGGCGACGAAGATCGCACGCTTCGGTCTCGTCAGAGAGAGAAGGAGAGGGAAGTACCGGCTACGGAGGAGTTTCTGCCGTGAACGGCACCAGCTCAGAGGGAAACATTTTATGTTGTTGGACCACGGAAAAATCACACTTGGTTTTCTTGCAAATTTCTCTAAAAAGAAAAATCACATGGGAGTTTTCTGAAAAAAAACAAATGGATGTGATTGAGATTTCGCTTTCCGCGACATATTTATTCCAAATTAATTTTTGTTTGATCCGAAAGTCCCGATCCGGTGCCCATGGCCCAAGATTTATTTTCGTTTGTCAGCATTTTGCCGATTCTCTATCGAAATGATGTCGTGTCAACACGTGTGACGTACACATCCAAGATGGATTTTGGAGTGGAGAGGAAAATTTAGGTATCTTGGCTTGTATGTATTTTTAACGGAATGTTGGATGGAATATTAATATAATGGTGAGACGCATAGATTCTTCTCGTAAGGATACGTGTGAGGATACGTATGTATTTTAACAAAAATATTGGTTATATAATTCTAAAATAGGGTGAATTCGAGTCTAGTAGCCAAGTTGAGATTAATGTATCATGCGCACCAATTTAAATTTTTTGTTTTCGTTTGAGGGGATAATCAACTTTCGAGCAAACGTGTGTCCAGGCAGTAATAATTGGAATTTTTTAATGATACCGACGCAAAAAATAAGCACGTCGCCATTGCCGTCCGTGAAAAAAGCGGATCTGACGCAACTCGTGAGACGGACCGCATGTGAAAACTTTCAAGACTTACACACACAAACAAAAAAAAAAAAAAAAAAAAAAGAAGGAACTGCTATAGGATTAAAACGTCTAGCCGACGCAAGGTTTTCAGAACTCCTACTTTCTTTTTTTTATTTTTTTATCAGTCCTACTCTATATCCTATTCTATACTTATT
This sequence comes from Eucalyptus erythrocorys, assembly GCA_014182555.1. NCBI lineage: Eukaryota > Viridiplantae > Streptophyta > Magnoliopsida > Myrtales > Myrtaceae > Eucalyptus > Eucalyptus erythrocorys. The sequence goes on from CM024603.1 coordinate 10,223,024, forward strand.
CTCAAATTTTTGCCCTACCTCTTCTAGGCCATGAGAGTCGAAACCCACTCCTGAAATCTTGCGCATCCCCACCCCATCCATTCTTGAGAAGGTGGAGGTTTGAACCCCTCACTTCCCCATTTCATGTTGGAAGGGTCCTCTTTTTTTTTTTTTTTTCTTGTTATTTATTTACAAGAAGGTCATCTCATTAGGCCCATATAGCTAGAGTTGTATAATCAAGTGAACCCAATTACTTTGAAAACCGACTCACTTCCTGATAAATTTTCGGAATCGATAAGAACTAATTTAATTCTCCATTTCAAGTAAGGAACCATCTAGGATTCTTATTGAATTTGAAACCAATCTCGTAAAGCATAAAAACTTTAAGGGCACATTTGGTAATAATTCTGTTTTCGAGAACTGATTCTGACAAGAAATGATTATTTCTTATTCTGTTCCCGGAAACTGATTCTGAATAAAAGAACGGGTTTAGTAATTGTTCAAAATTTCTGATTCTAGAATAGAATTGCGTTTGATACAATGTTCATTAATTATGTTCCAAATCAATTTCTTTTAATTTTTAAATATTTTTTTTACTTTTTACTTTTCTTTTTACCTTTTTTTCTTTTCTTTTATTTTTTTCTTTTTTTCTCCTATTCTTCTTCTTCTTCTTGTGGCCGGTCGCCGGTCCGACAAGGACTGGTGACGTCACTAGAGTGTCGTCGACGGCCTAGAGAGGCTGCCCGGCCACCAAGCAAGGCCGGGCGAGCCTTGTCGATGGACAGGCGAGCCTTGCTGGGGCTGGGCGAGGCTCGCCTGGCCACCGACGAAGTTGGGCGAGCCCCGCCAGTGGCCAAGCGAGCCTCGCCTAGCCCCGGCGAGGCTTGCCTAGCCACTGGCGAGCTCACCGGACCAACGGACGGCGATCGGCGACGAGCAGCAGCGGATGGCAACGGGCGGTGGTGGACGGCAATCGCAGGATGGTGGAAGGGAAGAAGGGAACTTGATTTTTTTTTTTTTTAATTTTCAGATGGAGAATCACATTTTTTTTCTCAATTATTATCCAAAACTGATTCTGGAAACAAATGTGTTCCTGTAAAAAAAATTTTACCAAATGCGATTTTGTTCTCAAATTAATTCTAAGAACAAAAAATTATAATCAAGCACTGTTTAGATGATTATCAAACAGTGCCTAATTTTCTCTTAGCATCTTTCTTTTATATATTTTCTCTAACCTCGGTCAAAACAAGTTCCCAGACAGAATCCGGAATCGGGGACAAAAAATAGATAGCCTTTCGATTTCAGGTCCCGGAACCGATCTCCCCTCCGTATGACCATGTGAGCTTCCACAGCCTTTTATCAATGCATATCCAAAACTACACGTGCATGCGAGGCGCGCGTCCGCAGCGACGGTGGGGCAGTGGGCTACAGCTTCCGTGCACATGGGGGGGAGCGGGAAAGTTTGTGCTCCGTATCTCGTGATTTTCGGAAGTTGAGATCTCAATATCCCACTTTAAAAATTGTTTAATTTTGGATAATGGGCCCCTCGTCCTGATTTAATATGCCATCCCAATTCTAGAACGTGACCATGACCTCACCATTTTCACCTCACGCGGCGTCACCGGCGAGCTTTGATCCGATCGCTGCCGAGCCTCGCCTATGCTTGCAACCCGAGGCGACAGCTGCCTAAGATCATGTGATCTCAACTTTAGAGTCCTAGAATCGCACGACCTAACGACTTGAGTCATTTGTGACAAATTTATTCTTCGTACCCTGATAATGAGAAAATAAAATTCAAAATCGATACGTCCGTTAATTATCACATGTTATTGAACTCAACAATTAGACAGTAAAATTTAACGAAAACTGATGGAGGGTAAATTTGTAACAATTGTATCAATTTGAGATTTTTAGTGATACTAACTCTAGATTTATAGTTACCATAAACCTTAGGAATAGCTAATAATAATATCCTTAGGACTAATGTCATATGCAAGTATGGATGATCGTGACTCGCCTGCTGGAATTGTCCAAGATTTCAAGAGAAACGAAGAAGTACCGGCCATGAAGGCTTGCTCTAAGTTAAGATATTCTGAAACTTGGAAAATCTCACTCGATTTCTTTCTAATTTCTGAAAAAGAAAATCATGCCATGAAATTTTGTCTCATAAAAATTCGAAAACCAGTGTTGCACGACAGCAAAACATTTAACTCAAACTAATCTTCGTCTCTTTAGAAATTCTGAAACGGTACCATGACCTTCTTTAAATTTTTAGCATTCGATCCGGTTAGCCATTAAGATGAATACATGTCGATACACATAGTAGACAATTGTCAAGCAAATTTGACATGGAGAATCATAGGATCTGACTTGACAAAATTTTAGGTGCTTTGACTCATTTTAACAGGACATCGGCCAAAATGGTAATGGAATGCTCACGCATTCTTGCGCAGGCTCGTCTATATGCATTTTAACTGTATAATGGACGGAATGTTAATGAAGGTTACATTTGGGTCAAGTATCAATTTGAGATTTTTCTTTTAGATTGAAAAAAAAAAAAAAAACACGTGGGTATTTTCGACTATTAAAAATAAAATGGCTTTTATGAAATTTCTGAGATGCGCGACATGAGTGAATCCTAAAACTTAAATAGACAAAAAAAAAAAAAAAAAAAAAAAAACTGTTACTGAATTTAACTTCGATCACATGTTACTGAGAATTGTGTCTTTTTTTTCTTTTGCGATCTTAAGAATGTTTGTTCGTGGCACTCTAATAAGTCGCATTATTTAATCATTTAGAAGAAAAGTGCATTTGTCTCACTTTTATATTTTCTCAAAAAGTACCTTTACATTATACCCAAGACCACCCACTTCATGTGAAAAGGCCACAATCTCGACGTGTTTATTTGAAGGAAAATGAATAATTTAAAAAATATTTTTATAAAATAATCAGTTGTATTGCTTAAGAAAATAAATTAATAAAAAAATCATCATTCATGTAAATGTTAAGCGACAAATTATCATCGATAATGAAAAAACTTCATTTGATCAATTATTTCAAGAGATATGATTTATATATCTTTTTAAAAAAATACTTTCTAAATATATTCATTTTTCAATGAAATAAATGGGGACAGCTTTGGTCTAGTCACTGACGGTTGTAGAGCTATAACTATATGCACATGGGGGAGAGGGGCAATAAAAGATTGCGCTATAGCGCTCGTGATCTGTAATAGTTGAGATTTCAATATATTACCTTGGAATTATATAATTTCGGTTTATGGGCCCTCATTCGAATTTAATATGAATCGCAATTTGAGCATATGACCAAGAAAAGTTATGGTACAGATACAGAGACACCATGCTATAGTCTTAGCAATAGCTAATAATATCCTTAGGATTAAAGGAATATAAGTGTTGGGAAATTGAAACCTGCAAATTAAGACTCCATTTATTTTGCAATAAATAAATGACTTACAAAATGTTTTCTTAAAAAGGATTGTTTGTATGGTCTAAAATAATTAGTTAATGAAAAACAAAATATGATTGATCAATTAATTTAGATGACCCTAAAAGTAGCCTTAAAGTAGCTTCGAAACATAGGCAGTTGAAAAAGTATCAAGAAGGTCATAAACATTTCAATTGAATCAATTTGGTCCTTAACTATTTTCATATTTAGCCTATTGAGTCAATCTAGCTACTTTTGATTGCCGACGTAGATATTGGTCATCCTACGTTGCGTGGCTGGCAATCCGGCGATGACATAAACAATTTATTATTAATTTTTAACAAGTTTTCTTAAGTTTCTACTTTTTTATTAATTTGTTCTTTTTCGTTTTTTCTTTTATTTTCTTTTCCTCTTTATTTCCATTGTGGCGGGTGAGGGTCATTAGAGCTCGCCAAGCACTAGGCCACAACCTTTGCCTAGATGAAAGCAGGCTTAGGCAGGGCTAGCCTCACCATGGCCTACCAACCGCAAGCGAAGGCAGCCTAGCTTGTGGCTAGTGAGGCCATGATCGCCTTTGTCCGCAACTACCTAGCAATGGTTAGGGCAAGGCCACCTTCGCCCGCCACTAGCTATGGCGTGGGTAAGCTACCTATGTATCACTTATATGTCGACGAGGTCGAATGAGGGCTTCACGATTCTCACCTAATGGTGACGAGCTCCAGTGACACTTGCCGTCCACGAAGGAAAAAACAAAAAGAAAAGAAAAGAAAAGAAATAAAAAATATTTTAAAAATGGTTAATGTTAGCACCAACACGACAACTAGCATATGCATCAACAATTTCTTATTTAAATTGGTCAAATTGACTCAATTGACAAAATATAAAAATATTTATAACTAAATTGATCTAATTGATAGATTTATGACTGAATTGGTAATAATACGATAGATTTATGGCATTTTTTGAACTTTTTTCCATAGGCAATAATGTGCAAAAATCGTGATGTAAATTTAATAAGAATGAGTTTTAGAAAAGGCACTAAATAACATCCATAACCAAAATCCTCACATGCTTCAATGATCAGCATCATCAACAAGCAAAAGGTTATGTTGGAGATCTCTCTCTCTCTCCCCCGTGAGAGTCTTCCCTTTTTCCCTATGAGAGCGACCCATACTTATGGTGATAATTTGTCCTAAAAGTTTTGCTAGGAAGTTGGTGGGCTCATCATGAATTAGGTCGGGGTAGCTGGCAGTTTCAGGATCTCATAGTCCATCCACACACTCCATCAACCTATACAAACCTAATCGTCCTCTCTCCTTACCAATGACACCCATTCCCATCGTTAAATGTATCTTCTCTTAGCTGTTTCAATATTCACTCACAAAAATCCATACTACATTTACCCCAAACCCATGGCCAAACACAATATAAACTTCCTTTCTTTCGCCTCTCAGTGGGCACTTATCCATTCTCTTACACCCAATTTCCTCCAATAACCGAATCATGAGTTATCCATCTATCATCATATTTTCACTCATTGTGCAATTTTAGTACAAGTGCATGATTTGTATTTAGTAAGGATTACCAAGAACGTGATGTAGGAGGTGGCCTCTAAGATTAGGAATGTGCTAGAAATAAAGATGGAAGAGAAAGAAGACAAATTATGTAAAGTGGAGAGAGCTCGAATACTCCTAGATTTATCAAAGCCACTCATGTTCGGGTTGGTGGTGAATTTCAACGACGACCAAGTATGAATTGATTTCAAGTATGGACATCTTCCCTACTTTTATTAATCTTGTGAGAGGATGGGTCATTTTACTACTAGTTGTAAGGAAGTGCCCTATAAAGAAAATGAAGTGAAAGAAATTAGTGTAGGAAATTAAGGGTATTGGCTAAAAATGAAAGAACATGAGACTAGTCCTTTATGGAACTATTTGATGGAAATGATTTCTTGGAGTGAAATGAGGATAAAATCATATTGGAGACCTTAGACCAGGATGGAGGATTTGTTACCCACTGTTATAGAAAATCACAATAAACCCAGGCCTATGGAAGTATAAAAAGAGGAGATTTGAAATAGAAGGATAAAGGTCCAAAGATAGTGATTATGATGGCTCAGGAAAAGAAGCATTAAGGAACTCAATTTTTGCTCTCGAATACTCTGTGGACGGAATCACCTTCCAAACACCCAGTTTAGAGTTCAAAAATTGGCAAGAAAAATTCCAATAACAAAGAAGATAAGGAGGGATGTCCCTTATATTTCTTAAGGGGGAGGTCTTTATGTTGTAGATGGAACTCAGCTACATGGGACTCTAATCTTAGTCAATGATGACTTACAAGAAATGAGCTGTGGTGATTGGCCCTATTACGGCCACTGGAAGATATAGGGAGATTTTGAATTGAAATTGTTAGGGTTTGGATTCTACCCTGACTTTCTAGAGTCTTAGAGCCCCTGTGGCTTTAAAAAGACCTAATAGTATTTTCTTAATGAAAATAAAGAATAGAAGAGTAATTATAGATAAAGTTAAGAAGATGCTTCTTTTTCAATTGTTAGTGATAGTTGACCTGGAGGAAGTGACTGGGGTTTAGTAGTTATGTCGGATGAAGAGGTGTCGATGATAGTCAAGGAGAGTACAAAGGAATTCATTGACATGACATGTAATATTCCTAGTAACAGTATGATAATTCTAATGTCCTTTCGTTACGCGCCAACAAATTTTTAAAAGAGACTTTTTCTTTGACAAAGGTTGTGCTCCATCCACAATGTAAACAGGCTCCTATAGAGTAGGAAGTACCGACACTCTTCGGAAGCTTTCATGTTGTGTTGGAATATCGGATGAGACCTTAAAAAGTAAATGGTTAGGGAAGCCAGCAAAAGGGAGGCATAACAAATTAAGGAGCATATTGAGAAACTGTGAAAGCAAGAATTATATTGGGGTGTGGGATCTCATATCAACTAGCTTAGATGAGAGGATAGAAATATGAAATATTTTCATGCCACTACAATATAGAGAAGATAACGAAACAAGATTGCAATGCTGAAAGCATATGATAATTAGTGTCGAGAGACTAATGCATTGAAACAACACATTGCTAGTCTCTACCAATCCTTATATGAATTAGTAGGTATTAAGAGTTTCCGTTTGATGTTAGAGCAATGCCCTTCTCTTGTCCAAGATGGGATGAATTAAACATTAATGGAGCTAGAATTCTTAAAAGAGGTGAAAGAGGTTTGAGTTTCAGTTAGGTGCAACAAAATCCCAAGACCGGATAGAATGAATGACTAGTTCTATCACCATCATTAGGAGGAAACCCAGCAAGATTTATATTAGCTGACAACATTTTTGAATCAGGTACCTTGGATTGCAAACTTAATATAACTTTTATATTATTTTTGTACCTTAAGTCACTAATCTAAGATCTATGACTCAATTCAGACCCATTAGTTTGTATAACTTCAATTATAAAGTCATTTTTAAGGACAGGGCGAACCGCCTTAAGCCACGGCTCCCGGATCTTATTGCCTTAGAACAAAGTGCTTTTATTAATGGGAGACAAATTCAAGACAACATTTTCATTGTCTAGGAAGTCCTATGCCAAGTGAGAAATAAGGAGAGAAAAAGAAAGTTTCAGGCAATTATTAAATTAGACTAGATGTGGAAAAAGTATATGATAGAGTGAAATGTAACTTCTTATGTGCTTGCATGCTGAATATGAGCTTTTTCGAGAAATGGGCGTATACACTAAAGCAATGCATCTCCATAATTTCTTTCAACATCAAAGTCAATGGGGAGCCATTACAATACTTTTTGCAATCTCAGGAAATTGGGCAAGAGGATCTACTTTCTCCACCCCTTTTTATAATCTTGGCTAATGTGCTCTCATTCCTATCGAAGAAAGCATTAGAAGATGAAAGTTTGAAAGAGAATAGATTAAATAGAAATTGCCCCACAATTTTCCACCTCCTATCTGCGGATCATGCTATTTTTTCCTAGATGGGACGGTGGGAGAGTGTTAGAATTTGGCGAACATTTTAAATTAATTTTGCTTAATATTGGGCCGAGCTATCAACCTAAACAAATCTAGGGTCTTCTTCAGTATGGGTTGTCCTCATAATCTCAAAAGTAATATGGCAAGTGAATGGAGGTTCCAATTATCGAGAAAATTTGGAGATATCTATGCATTCCCTTGAATTGGGGTTAATCTAAAAAATAAATGTTCTCATGAATTTTAGTGAGAGTAAATATGAAAATGGAGGGTTGGAAGGAGAAATTGTTATCTAAAGCGGGAAAGGAGACTTTAATCAAAAATAGTGCTATAAGCATTACCTTAGTATGCCATGTTGATATTCAAGATCCCCATTTTAGTGTGCAAAGCCATTTAACAGAAAATCGCGTCATTTTGGTCGAAGAAAAACTCATCCAAGTCTGGCGTGCATCGGAAGAAATGGCAAATGCTCAAAGGAAGGAAAATAGAGGGAGGTTTTTTATTTAAGGACCTAGTCACTTTTAACAAAGTGATGCTTAGCAAACAAGTTTGGAGACTTGCATAATCCCCTTATTCCCTATGGAGCTTGCTTTTGAAATGAATCTATTAGCCAAACGGCAATCTATGGACAACAAAAAAGAGTTCCCGCCCTTCCTAAGGATGGCAAAGCCTGCTTATGACAAGAGACGTGATAAGTTCCGAAGCTAAACGGTTGGTCGAGAATGGTGAGAGTATTGACATTAGAGAGGATAAATCGGCTAGAGTTTGAAGTCATTACAAGCCTAGTTAGCCGAGAGGAATCCTAAAGAGTGATGGAATTAATTGACCAAGGGTCAAGTTCGTGGAATGAACACACGAGTTTTTTGATGAGCATACTATGAAAGAAATACTAGCCATGCGGATTAGATCATAATTGAAAAGGGGTAAACATGTATGGGTTGGCAACTGAATGAGGAATTCACAGTTAAACATGGGTACACGAGATCGATCGCAATATAGCCAAAACCTTAAACAAAATAAGCATCTTCTTCATATTAGCCACCCCGGTCCTTATGGACTAAAATCTAGAAACTACATATAGACCCTTAAATCCACATCTTTCTTGTGGAGTATGTACCAAAATGCTCTACTCACGAAGGAGAATTTGTTCAAAAGGAATGTGCTACCCGACTCGCTTTATTGATTATACTAGGAGGAGGAACACCTCTTCGTTGTATGCAACTAGATTGAGGAAATTTGATCAGATCCAAGGTTAAATGTGAACATGTAGCTGCTGAATTTAACAAAAATGGACAAATGGGTTGACCAAGTATTTACCTCGGAGCTGGGACACGGTCTCAAGAATGAGTTGTAATAACATTGTGGCTAATCCGAAAAACTCTTACATGTTTCAATAGAGGCGACCCAATGCCATAGCCCTTGCCAAAGACACCCTCCTCCAGAGATTGCTATTGGAACCTCCAATCTACAAATCGATGGACAAGAGAGAATGACTCGCCCGAGAGTTGGTCACCATCCACAAAAAGGACTCAGAACCTTAACATTAATGCGTCCTAACTAGATGGATCACGAGAGGGGCCGGTTGTTAATGTGTGTTAAGATCACGAGAAACTAATTACAAGTGGTTTTGCGAAGAAGATGATAGCTTCCACTACACTTGAGACCGAAGCCCTAGCATTGCAGGAGGCTTTGTCATGGATCTAGGAAGTGCAGGAGCAAGGAAAGATCTCCAGCTTGTATGTGCAGATTTTGACTGACGATAAATCTATAGTCAGACTCGTAGAAGAAATAAACCTTAGCTTGTGGGCCTCATGGACCCTCTTTGTGGATTGCAAAAAGGTATTAGCCCAAGTACAAGAATCTCACTAACCTATTGCCCACGGGAAGCCAATCAAGAATTGCAATTATCAAAGCCCACCGAAAATGGACACTCTCTCTCAACTCAACTGGCTCTCTAAACCCCCTAGCCTCTTTGAGATTGTTTAGACTCTTGTTATCATCAATCTTTGGGGTTCGAATCCTCACATTTTCGGAGATGGAGGTTAGGGTGGAGACGAAATAGTTTCAAGTGTAAGTTTCGATTGCCACACACTTTGTAAGAAGACATGATAAAAATCTGATAATGGAAATTAAATAGGAATAGAATATAATTGACTAAAAAAAGAAAAAAGTTTCACTTTTGAATGAATGAAATGATGCTTCAACCGAAATAATAATAATGATAATAATAACTTAGAAAAAATAAAAATTCAAAAAACTTAAAATGGAGAACGAACCGATTGACCAAAATCGGAATTAAAACACAGAAGTACATCGATTGTTCGTGCTTCGTGGTCGGAGTAGTCATCAACAGGAGCCAGGAGCACGTATGCGACCAGCCGCGAATGGGTTCTCGGGCGTTCTTCCTCTCGCTTAGACGGTAAGCTGCAGAAACCGCCGTACCCAATATTCCTTTTCGTCTCGCAAGCTTTTCGGATCAATGATCTCGTTGTTCGATACCGATTCTTGGCGTTCTCCAGAACGAGATTCGTTGAGGGCTTCGGAGCTGCGAACGGATGGAGTTCCCGCAGGTTCTTGTCTTCAGGTGGGTTGGGGAACGAGTTGGTCGAGGATGCCGTGGTTGTCGAAGGGAGCGATGACCTGAAGAGCAGGATTTTCAGGCTGAGGCTGCCGAAACGGAGCGTGACGAACGTTATTCAGAAATGGGTCGGCGAGGGTAATGAGGTATCTGCTCCGGAGCTTCGGCAAATCTCTAAGGAGCTGAGGAAGTCTCAGCGTTACAAGCACGCTCTCGAGGTTGGGGTTTCCTTAGTCCCTCGTCTGCTTTTTATCTTTTGTGGGATTCGCTTGTTTTCGTTTGGTTGGTGTGGAAATGGGTGGAAGTCGAAATGTTGAAGGAGTGAAATGAACTTTGATCATCAAGGTGACATTTTGAATTAATATATAGATTGTGTCTGTGTGAATGATGGTTAAAAATTCTTCTGTTACTAGAAAGAGGGATGGATATGCTCTGTGTGGGCTAACAGGTGAAGTCTGTGTGAAAAATTATTTGGTTTGATTTACTTGAAGCATGATGAGAAAAGGCATCTGATTGAATCTAGAAGAACCGAGTTGCTCCCGAGTGTACAATCTGTGGCAGAACAATTTAACTGATAGAGAACAGCTAAAAGTAACGACGATTGTGCTCTTTCGAGTCTAATCATTCACATGTTTCATCTTTTTCCTCGTGTCTCTAGTTTTATAGTAAAGACGGTATTCACACTAGAAGAGCTTTGGTTAGTCTTGCTTCTGAATAATGCAGTTTTGAGCATAATAAAAGATCCAATACACAATGATAGGACTGGCAATGCCTTGTGCAGCTCATTCCTTTTCGTCAAAAATAGTGCAATCGAGTCAAGTTTTGCTTTGTACTATCATTGGGGACTTATGAATAGATTCAATGAAAAATGAATATACATTAGAAAAGGCTAATGTAATAGATAGATACATGCAGAAATAAGAAATGAGGAACTTGTTTAATGTGAAACAATGGGTAATAGATGTCTTCTTGGAAGACCTGACTTTATGGTGACACTAGTAGAAAGGGCCTGGAGAAGGCTAAGTGGCCTTTGGAATAACTTTTTAGTGTGATGATCCGAGTAGGGATATGAATCGAGAAGGGAAAGAGAAGAGAGCAGAGGAGAGGAAATATGAGAGGTAAGATCAGTTCAATTGGCATCAGAAGGATATTACTGGGTAATGTTCTCTCAGAGAGTTTTTATGCTCTCCACTGAAAACTCAAACTACCAGGCAGAAACGCACTGTCACTATTCCATAGTCAGTCTCTCCGTCCTTAGTAACTTCTCTAGAAACTGCATTGATTTGGTAGCTTCATTTGCTCAGTTCTGACTCAGTACCATAGACTTGCCATTCGATGCCACTTAGTCTTTTTTTAGATTATGATCATATTCGTGACATTTGCAACATACCCAGCATATGGTAATAAATAGTAGAACTTTATCTGATTATATCACGACCGGCTCCATTAAAGTAACTAAAGAATTCTCTGGCTACACGTTGAAAAACTTCAAGTCGTAACTCAAGATGAGACCTATGCAGAAGCCTTAGCAGTTTGTGGATGGCTACTTAATTAGTAGAGCACCTGATGGGTACCGCTTACTAGGCTATTGTTTTTGTGTTGGGAATGACATCTCAGTTGCATCAATAGACAGGTGGAAATATTATGTTAAGTCAAAGCTGAAAACTCTCATTTGATATTTTACTGTTAAATGCATTTCATGTTTTCATTTTTACAATATCCTATGCCAAGGTATTTCGACAGTAGAGCAAATGAATCTTTTAACTGCAATCAGGTTTACTAACACCCTTTAGTTCTATCTATATGTGTGTGGGGAGAATAATATGGGGACTAGTTAGTTTTAGCAATCAAATCCACACTGTTCATTTTAATGGAAAGCGCCTCTTCCATTGAATTTATACTATCACAGGACCTTAATCTTTAGTCTATATTTGGAGTTAAGTAGGGTGGGAGAGAAGGAAGGCTTCTGGTGCTGCCATTTGTTTGACACCAATGACTTTTTAAAAGTGTATTGACTAACCAGTTCAACCAATTTGACAGGGAATTGGCTCATGGTCCAATTTGGTTCAACCATTTCACTGTCAATGGTCAACTGTTGGACAGAACTAGCAATGACTTGGTCAAGCAGGCTTTTGAACCAAGTTGAAACTGGTTGAAACTGGTTTTCTATTACAAAGGGTATTAAGTTGAATGTCTAGTCTTGAATCAGGGATCTCACACTACTATGAACATGTCATTGATATGTGTCCTCCACTAGCCTAAGAGATTTCTTGCTATTCAATTGGACCAACATGATATTAACTGCTTAAGGATTACAACTCAAGAGGAGTAAATTGAATCTAAATGCTCCAAATATGGTTTCCGAAGTGCGCCATGCCACTTCTTTTTGTGTAGCCTTTGTGTGTCCAACCACAAGCTAAATTTGTTCTCTTGTAATTGTGCACATAGTATATTATACACACTGATAATCTTCCCAATAAATTGGTTGAAGTGGTTTGACCCCATGTTGGTGACTTAATTGGTTCACTTACTAGTCCGGTTTTTAAAACATCATCCAAAATGAGGGTTAGGATCCATTTGTCTGTTGTCCACAGATAGAATTAGACATTTGTCCTCATTTTTGTTAACTTAATGCATGAGGCTTTGACCCTTTTTGTTAATTGCCCGTGCAGGTCTCGGAATGGATGGTTACCAATGAGGGACATGAGTTGTCCGACAAAGATTATGCTGACCGGATAGACTTGATGACAAAGGTGTTTGGTGTTGATGCTGCTGAGCGCTACTTTGAAGGTCTACCTACATCAGCAAAAACTAGTGAAACTTATACTGCTCTTCTTCACAGTTATGCTAGTTTGAAAATGAGTGATAAAGCTGCAGATCTTTATGAGAAAATAAAGGATTCAAACCTCTCATTCAGTGCACTTACCTACAACGAGATGATGACGTTATACATGTCAATTGGACAGGTGGAGAAGGTCTCTTCAGTTATGGATGAGATGAAATGCCAGAAAGTGGCCCCGGATATCTTCACCTACAATCTTTGGATTAGTTCATATGCTGCTATGCTTAAGATTGATGAAGTTGAAAGAGTATTAGATGAAATGAGTCAGGATTCTAACTCGAATGAAGATTGGAAGAGATATAGGCAACTCACTAGGATATATGTCATCTCAGGTCAACTTTTGAACTCAAAGTCTGGTGGGCTGGTTGAAGCCGAGAAGGGGATCTGTCAAAGAGAATGGATTACATATGATTTTCTTGTCATCCTCCATGCCAGCCTGGGAAAGAAGGAGAGAGTTGATCAAATATGGAAATCTTTGAGGATGACTAAACAAAAGATGACAAGTAGAAACTTTTTGTGTGTTCTGTCTTCATATCTGATACTTGGGCATATGAAAGAGGTAGGAGAACTCATTGACCAATGGAAGCAAGCCACAATCACAAGCTTTGACAGTTCTTACTGCATTCGACTTTTGGAAGCTTATAGAGAGATTGGGCTGATAGATACCGCTAATGCCTTTCAAATGCTTCTTATAGAGAAGAATTGCATCTCTGGCAGTGACCCTTAATGAAGCATGGTGGAATTTTTTGGCACTCAGTGTTCCTTCACTTAAATGGCACAGGGAAAGTCCCCTCAGGTTTCAATAATCAGTGTAGCATTGCAAGTTTAGGTACTTGCACATGTTAGCTTGTCAATGGATATACTGACCTTATTTTGAACTTTGCTCAGACCTTACCATTCTGTAGCACCAATTGGGCAAGGGCTTTGCAGACCTGTTCCTATCCCATCATTAGGTAATAAAAGGCCATAGTTTATTCATAGATTATCAACTCAGGTGACATTATCTCGGTTAAAGAAATTATATTCTTAGAGTTTTGTTATTGATTTCTGATATTTTGTTTTACCAGAGATTGTTATAGAGAAGATTTTGTTTTCTTCCTAGAGTTCCTTTTTTAACTGTTGATCGGCAGACTTTTTTATATGAATAAACTTTTCTTAATATCTCTTTCTGCAAGTAAGCTGTGTACTTCCCATCAAGTTTGCCCTTTTTTCCCAGATTGCTTTCTTACCTAAGTAAAATTTAAAAAAAGAATGGATCATTCGGCATCAATTTATGAAGTTCTGAGCATATCAAAGCGTATTCTGACTGCACTTGTGCATTTTTGTAAACCACCTATTGCTCTCTTCATTCCCATCCTCGAAACTTTGCAACATATTGGCCTTTAGTTTGGCTGGTGATGCGGCATTTTTGAGTTTCGTTGTTGCTCTGCATTTCATGTCGGGTGCATGTTAAGTCTTCCATAATTAATCTCGATGGTCTACATGGGAGAACCCCCGAGATGGCCAAACGGGGATCAGTTTGCTGGAATGTCTGGTCCTAGGTGTTTATCAGACTTAGAACTTCTGCCAATATACTTCGGCTCTTGGAACGGTGAAGCCTTACGTTAGTCCCATGTGTGCATCATTCATCTGGGCGATACATCTCTTTGCCGCAAGATCTGTCAGAGAATAATTTTGTAGTCCCAAAAGTCTTTTGGCACCACTGCTTGTCCAAGCTTTAGACAAAAGGAAACAAAGAGAGGAAAGAAAACACGTGACTTTTCCAAGTTTTAGCTCCATCCGTAGGTTATCTAAGCACTGGATTGGGTGGACAAGGATCCTATGCCTCGCTCAGTTGGCACCGCAACGAATTTCAACCATTGATACCTTAGTCATAAATTTCATAGCTACCCTAGTTTAAACGATGGTTTGGATGGTACGGGCACCGAATGGAGACACCGACACCGAATGGAGACGCCGACGGGAGTAGTCAATCTCATCGGCCGGGTTGATGGCCTAAATTCGGGACGTGGGGTTGAGGAGTTCGATCTCTGATATTCACACTCGAGCAAAGATCATTTATAAAAAATTTGAAGTCATACAACGTAAACTTATTACCTGCTTCTTTTCAAACTTTCGTGCGCCCCAAATAACCCATAAACTTTTGTTGAAGTCCCTAAAATTTTAATTTATTCAATGTAATTCTTGAACTTTTAGTATATATTTAATTTAATCTATAAATTATATGAAAATGTTCAATATTGTCCTTGATCTTGAATTAATAGAAGGACTACATTGAAATATAAGTTAGGGACTACATTTAATTTGTATGAAAAGTTTATGAATCATATTGAATAAATTAAAAACTTAAAAACCATATTGAGTATTAAGTTATAGTTTAGAGATCGGATTAAATAAATTAAAAATTAAGAAATTACATTATATATTGAGACAAACTTCAAGGACGAGTGAGTAACATCGTTTCATACCAAAGCCAGGAATTGTGGCTCAACGATTCTCAATATCAGCCATTGAGAATCACGCAGGACCCCGGGGGAAATTACTTAGTCCAAGTTGTGTCGATCCAAGCAAGCCAGCTCCTCGGCTAACTAGGCATGACCCATAACTGGGTTCATGCATCTCACGATTGCAGACATGGACCCTGATCGGATGAATTCATATTTTGACTAGTTTTCTCTGCCACCACCGTATGGTGCTCGGAAGTCAATGCACCGGGTCGACCTCAGTACGATCAGATAGACCAAAGGAATGGGGAAAACAAAGTGGGGGACCAATCTCGGGAAAAATGGGAGATTTCGTCCGGATGTTGCGAGTGGGGTCTTTGGGAGTGTGGAGAGAATCTTCTGGGAACAGCCGGGAAGAGAAAGAACCATTCCGTCTGAGCTGAATGGAGATAGAAAATGAGAGACTAATTGACAAAAAATTGAGAGGTATTGACATGGAAGGCTGCCATCTTCATCCGTCAATTTCAATTTAAGAGGGGCTGCACGGCCAATGTCTGCCTAAACACCAGCATTGCATGGGGACATGAACGTGTGGCTGGAATGGGAGGCAACGTGGCGCCAGTCCCACCACGGCCTATTACCGCTAATTTGATCGTTGTGCCCATGCACCAGTGCAACATTACCACGTGTCGTGGTAATTAGAGGGTGAAATTGTCGTCATATGAATTTACAACATTGTAAGTATTTGTCATAATCAAGTGTTAAGAAGGTCATAGAAAAAATTATTATGTCATAATCTCTCGTGCTTTCAAAATGTCTTCCTCACGTCTCTCTCTCTCTCTCTCTCTCGCTGTATGATTTGACTTGATAACTTCGTATCTCATATCTACCATAATTGTAGGGCAAAAATTTGATTATATGGACCTCTTTGATTTTTTGTGATTAGTCTAATCTAGTGGAATTATCCTCCAATAATGCAACATGAAATCAAAAGAGACCATAAAATCCTTGATATCTGCACCGTGCAGCACCATGTTGATCTTCAAGAATGCGAAACAATACCCTTTTTCTTTAAACTTTTTCCAGAGAATGCATTCAGCATTTTCTTCTTCTCTTTCTTCATATCTACGATGCATTACTAGGGCTGTTTGAGCATCGGACTAATTTTCATCGGTTGTGATGGCTGTTTTGCCTCGGGGCAATTGACTAATTCATTGTGGCACGAGGGGAGCTTCTGAGAAGATAGAACCAAATGTTGCACAAACTTGTTGATATGCATGCCCTTTTGCTAAAGAGGATAAATAAAAAATGAAAAGATTATATAAATAATCACAATTTGGTTGATATGCACTTTTATTCTAAGACACAGTAGGACTCAAATTGCAGAAATAGAGGGAAAATTGTCCAAAAAGTCCTAAACCTATTGCATTTTTGCCAATTTAGTTTTAAATCTTTTTTTCTTGCCAATTGAGTCCTAAACCTTTTACAATTGTGCTAATTTAGTCCATTTTGCCATTTTGACGTGGATGCCGGCCGGAGACAGCTGTCCGGCGAATAATATTAAAATAATTTTTTAATATTTTTTTTTTTCGAATTTTTTTAAATTTTTTTAAATTTTTTTAAATTTTTTTTAAATTTTTTTTAAATTTTTTTAAATTTTTTTAATTTTTTTTTTTTTAATTTTTTTTTTTTTTCTTCTTTCTTCTTCCTCCGGCGGCATCGGCATCGGGCTGGCAGGAGGCAAGGGCCGGTGAGGCTCGCCCTCGCCCGGCCACTAGTGGAGGCGAGCCTCGCCGGATCCGGCGACGGCGAGGCCGCCGTTGCCCGGCCGAGGCGAGGCTTGGCCTTGCCCGGTCGTGGCGAGGTCGAGCCTCGCCGGATCCGGCGACGGAGGCCTCGCCATCGGCCGGGCGAGGCTCGCCGGGCGAGGCTCGCCACGGCCGGGCGAGGCCAAGCCTCGCGGCCCGGCCTCGCCGTCGCCGGATCTAGCGAGGCTCGACCTCGCCAAGGCCGGGCGAGGCCGAGCCTAGCCTCGGCGGGCGACGGCGGCCTCACCGTCGCCGGGCGAGGCTTGCCTCCACCGGTGGCCGATGGGGGCGAGCCTCGCCGGTGGCCGGCGAGGTGAGGCGGCGGGCGACGGCGTCGGCCAAAGGAAGGAGAAAGTGGAAAAAAAAAAGAAAAAAATTCGAAAAAAATATTAAAAAATATTAAAAAATTGTTCGCCGAACATTTGTCTTCGGCCGGCGTCCACGTCGCTCCCCGGCAAAATGGACTGAATTGGCATAATTATAAAAGGTTTAGGACTCAATTGGTAAGAAAAAAAAAGGTTGAGGACTAAATTGACAAAACTGCAATAGGTTTAAGACTTTTTGGACAATTTTCCCCAGAAATAGAACTCGATCTTCGAAAATCCTGTGTACCCCCGGCAGGGTCTGTTAATACTCTTAATTTTTTTTTTTATCAAAATTCTAATCTTTGGGACCTAAATATGCATTTATTTGGACCACAAGCACATCTCTGTAGTTATTTTGACAACGATCTGCTGAATAAGATGGAGAATTTTTCCTTTTCCAAGCTGATGTAGGCCTTTGGGTCGATTCCAGAGGTCCACATCAAATAAGCATATGGTGGAAATTAGTCGAAAGGTCCTAAACCTATCATGCAGCCATCAATTCAATCATAATCTTTTAATATAGTTCTTTGGCAAGATATTGCTGACATGATATACAATCATTACGGGACGTCCTATATGGAATGGCCAGCATAGACAAATGAAAACAAAGTGATGTCATTTTGCTTAATTTTGTGAATTTTTCTTTGTTTTCTTTTCTTTTTCTTCTTCTCTCTCTCTCTTTTTTTCCTCTAGTCAATGTTCACATCAAGTAAATTACCAAGAAAGCCTTAAATCTATTACACTTGTGTTAAATTTAGTCATAAACCTTTCAATTTAGCCAATTAAGATCTAAATCTTTTAACGATTTACCAATGTAGTCCATTTGGCCAAAAATTACTTACGTGAATACCCGCAGTCCTAGGTGGCATGAAATGCCCTAATATTAATAATTTTTTAAATATATATTTTTATTTTTCTTTGAATTTTCCCTTTTCTTTTCACTAGTGGCTAGTCGCTGGCCATCAATCATAGACGATGCTTGATAAGGGCTAGCCTTTTTTGGGTGAGGGCTAATGCTTGCAAGGCCCCTCTCGCCAAATTTGGGGAGGCCAACCCTTGCCCTTGTCTAGGCCAAGGCGGCCTTATGAGGCCTTGCCCTTGCCAAATCTAGAGAGGGGGCCCTCGTTGTCCATTGCCTATGGAATGAATAACAAAGAAAAAAAATTGATTTTTTTTTAAACATTTCAAAAAGTCATCCTCAACATTGGTCATGTCACGCAGAAATGGCAACATCCATATAAGTAGTTTTTGGCTAAAATTGACTGGATGAACTATCTTGATAAATCGTCAAAATGTTTATGACTAAATTAGTTAAATTAAAAGGTTTTGGATTGAATTTGTATAGGTACAATATATTCGAGACTTTTCCAGTATTCCCTATAATGCTCTTTCTTTTTTCTTGTTTTGCTAATGTTCATCTCCAAGTCGCCATAGCGACTAGAGGCGAGCATCGGTGGCGATCAGATGGTCGATCCTTGTTGCACTAGATCTCAGCCTCGGCTGGTCAACTTTTGGCATCCAGATCTCGTGACCAAACCTTGGCTCCTGAGACAGCCGATCCTCTAGACTGCGCATCGCCTCGCCGTTGTTGTGTAATTCCAGGCGACACTCACAGGCCCTTGAGGTTCTGAGCCGAAGGAGGAACCTATATTTTTTTTTTGACTTGATTGGAGAAGCTGCAAATTCATTTAGAGAAGATGAACCGTAAAAGGAAACAAAAGAAAGAAAACAAGAAAGAACAAAATGAAAGAAAAAAAGGAAAACATCTATATATATTAAAAAAAAATGGCATCATTTTATCTAGATTTGTCCATGTTAGATCGTCAATCGTGTCATATAAGATGGCCGACGATGATCGAATGCTACATCAACATTGTCAGGCCAAAAATTGCCTAGAAGGTCTACATTAGTAATTTGTGCAAATGTTCGTAAGTTTATTGGCAAAATTGATATAATAGATCTAAGATTTTCTGGGCAATTTTCCAAGCGAATGAAGCTGCCTCATATGATTGATCCATTTTGAACCACGTTATGAAGCTATTAAGCTCCCGGCTCATGAGTGTTTCGCCGTCAATCGGGCCTCGCCTCACGCAAATAAGGTTATCGGCTAATAGCTCCGGTTTCACGATTCTAAAAGATTAATCCTTTTTAAAATAAATAAATAAAGGTCCAACCGGTGAGTTTTATTCTGTTGACTGTGAATTTCCACCAAAAAACGTGCATTTAGTCACACCGTTTAGGTTAATGTGGGAAAAATTGCTTGGACTTTGGATTGAATAATGAAGTCGGACTTTAAGGTGTTGCCTTAATTTCTTCATGGATTTATTTGCCCCATCAAGTTGTTAATGGCCCCAAATATCTTCTAGAATGCAACAAAGTCTTGATTGAGAATATTAAGGTTTTATTTGGTAACGTTTTAATTTTTCTATTCTTCTATTTTCCCGTTCCTCGAAATAGAAAACGAAAAGAAATTCGTTTGGCACCATCAATTAATTCTTTTTCATTCGTCAGAATAGAAAAGTGACTAAGGAATAGATTTAAAACAAAAAAGAAGAAATAGAAAAAAGTAGCTTATTGTTCTCGGGAACAATTTTTAGAAATTAATTATTTTCTTTATTTTCTTTTTCTTCCTCTTCTAATTGATCGATGGAGCCTCGCTGTGCCGCCTCTCGCCACCCAGCGTTGCCTTGCTGCTTGTCACCACCTCTTGTCACTTGCCGTCCGTTGCCACCATCCGCCACCTCTCGCTAGTCGTCACCGTCGTTCACCGGTGATGTCCACCATCGCCACTCACCGCCCGCCATTACTACTTGCCACTCGCCTTTGGCTATTGCCATTTTCCATCGCCATCTACCATCCACAATTCGTTGAGAGGAGGAAGAAAAAGAGAGGAAAAAAAAAGAAAAACCTAAAAAAATTTAAAAAATTCTACATCACAAAAAAAAAAAAAAATTAAAAATTGTTGGTTGTACCAAATGCATTCCTATTATTTTTTTTAATTTTGAAATAGAAATTTTGTGCAGTTACCAAACACATTATTTTATTCAAAAACTGTTCTAGGGAATATAAATAGAATAAAAATATTTATGAAAAAATTATTTTTAGGAACATAAAATGTTATAATGCTATCAAACGCACCATAAATAGCAATTTTCGTACTATTCTAGAATCTCTCAAGGAAAACAATTCAAGTGATAGCTTTGGCATGGGAAAGAAGACTTGAAAAGATTTAATACTCATCCATCCCAAAACTGACACACTTATTTCATCCTTGATGAATTGAGGCAACACTTTATAAAATGTTGCAAAGTGAACCAATACATTTTTCAAAAGTTACCTTGAAAGGACATATAAATTTAGAATGAAACAACAACAACAACAACAACAACAATAATAATAATAAAATTTTTTAACAAAATTCGAAATACCGAATGAACAAATATAACTTTCGGCTGATAAAATAAATGTTAACAAGACAATTGTATGAAATAATATTAAAAAATAATAAATAAGGTATTAATGCTAATTAAACCGCGGGTGCCTAATAATCACATACCCACATGCAAATATTGTGGGGTCTAACCCACAAAATTTGTGGGTCGTACTAAACACATTATTATTTTTTCTATTATGGGAATAAAAATTTTGTATAATTACCAAACATATAGTTTTATTCAAAAACTATTCTAGGGAATATAAATAGAAAATAATTATTTCTAAAAAAATATTTTCCGGAATAGAAATGTTATCAAATGACCATAAATAGCCATTTTTAGTATTTTTCTAGAATTTCTCAAGTGAAATAATTGAAATGATAGCTATGACTTGAGAAAGAAGACTTGAAAAGATTTAATACTCGTCCATTCTAAAACTGACATACTTATCTCATCCTTGATGAATGGAGGTGCAACACTTCAAAAAATGTTGCAAAGTCAACCGGTACGTTTTTTAAAAGTTACATTGAAAAGACATAAAAATTTAGAATAAAATAATAATAAAAAATAATTTTTTAAACAAAATTGTGAATTTTGTAATTTTTGAAAATACTGAATGAACAAATATAACATTTTGACTAATAAAGGTTAACAAGACAATTGTATGAAATAATATTAAAAAATAATAAATAAGTGATTAATGCTAATTAAACTGCAGGTATGCAAGCATGCTAAGTACATCTAATAATTACATACCCACATGCGGGTATTGTGGGATCTAACCCACAACTCATTCTTTTACTTTGAACAAATTAGAAGAAGCTCACATTTATGAAGTAGCCTATCTTATTCCAACTTTCCTATGTGGAACAAGAAAAAACACATTTTGTTTGTCTTGCAAACAAACAACCAACAAGTTATGTATCATAAGCTTGAATTATTATTAATTTTTGTGCTTGTTTATGAAGAAGGATGGTATTTGACATGATAGACCTATTTGCACAAGCGTTCTTTGTAGTTTGCATTTAATTAGTAGCTAACTGGGATCCTAATTCCTTTGTTTTTAGGGTAACAGCAACTAGAAATGCTAAGCAAACACGTGAAAGACAAAAGAAGCTTATCATGAACATAGAGCACTATTAACACGTTGGCCTTCAAATAATGACAACAATTGTGCCTTAGCTTGATCATCTATCCAACAATGTTAAGGGTATATTGCCAATTTTTTTTTTTTTTAAATCTATTATAATTGTGTCAATTCAATCCCAAATATTTTGATTTAGCCAATTTAGTTATGAACCTTTTAATGATTTACCAATTTAATAAGTTCAGCTAATTTTGATTGGAAACCACCAACATGAACACTAGCCATCCTATATGATGCTACCGGTGTTAACGTGAATAATTTTTGCAATTTAAAAAAAATAATTAAGAGTTTTATTATTATTTTTCTCATTTTTTTCTGTTAGTTTTTATTTTTATTTTCTATATTTTCATTGTGATTAATATACCAAACAACCTACGAGTTTACAATTTTTGTGATTTTATTGATCAAGCGCAGCTTGACGGTTTGGAGTTTTTGCGGCGAATTAATTAGTTTAGGGTAAATTTGTCATAAATGTACCGGTTTAGGGTTTTTTTTTTTTATTAGTCGTTGCTAGATGAGGGCCAGGGATGGGCAAAAATTAGTTTGGGGTAAACGACTCATCCCTAAAAAAAATAATTAAGTTTTATTTTATTTTTCTCTTTTTTTCCTTTTTATTTTCTATATTTTCATTGTGGCCAACAACCCTATTGATCAAGCGCAGCTTGTGTTGCTAGATTTTGATAATATCCCAAACCTACCTAGCTAAAGTAATTTGTTCCCGTTGGATACACCATACCATAGTATTTTGGACTAAACAATATAGTCTTATGTCAAACATATAATGAAAAACTTAAACTTTCAAATGCAATTGTTTATTGGAAACTCATACATTGCACATTTTCAAAATTAGAAAGTCACGAAATCCAAAATTTAAGATTGAAAGAATTTAAAATCAGCTACCATGAAATCCTAAGAACCAATGTTAATTAGAAGTTAGGTGTAAAATGTTGGCTGTCGTTTAGAGAAGCCGGATCATACTAAATTTGGTCCTTAGCATTCACAATTGTTTGTAATTCAACAACCTCGAGAATTTTAGCAGAGTAAGGGCAACTCAAAAGTTCCCAAATCCACTGTTTACTCTGGTAGAGTTGATATTTGCATATATTTACTCAAACACCTAGGGTTCTTGAGCATGATCTACTTTAACAATTTCCCACAACAATATTATACACAATAATGTCATATAGTCGACCAGTATCACCCCTGCGTAAGGATTTGCATCAGAACATTTGGACATATCGCATAGGTTGGGTAGAAGAAGACACAAGGACAAGACAGCTACCATCTTCAATCCCGAAGTCTGCCCGCTCAAAAGGCCCTTGCACGACTCAAGAAGCAGACATCATGTCAATGCCTTTAATGTCTGTTTTCCAAAGTTGAATGGGCATCTTCCAGGTCCCATCAGAACCTAATGGACAGCCCTCGTGGACCTACCGCTGAACCTGGAGATGAGAGACCCGTTTTTCAGCATCGGAAAAGCCCTTACCTGCGCCGGATGTTCACGAGCCCGCTCGATCTTGGCCCTTCGGAGCTGTGGATCCCACGCGGCTCTCGTGCAATCGAGCGGCTTGAGATTTAGCTGCGCTCGTAAACGTCCGGCACAGACAAGAGCAGCTCTCTCTCATCCAGGGCAAGATGTCAAGTGGGCCGTAGTTCTGCTTTATCTTCGTTAGCGTTCGGCATGGGGCTGGAAGGAGGCCCCCTCGCTCACATTCAATTGTCTGGTGATCATAACCCTCATATAAAGTGGCCACCTTGGTTTCTCAAAACCTTTCATTCTTTGTCCCCATTTTAAATCGGATGCATATTCTGCAATACATTCAATTATCAAGGCGAAACGGTGATTAATAGGACATCTTTTGATATTGCAATAGATTTTGTTCTAAAACTCTTATGCCTCCTAAGACTTAGAGGTGTTTGTAAGTCAAAAACTAATTTTATTTTTATAGGGAAAATTACCAACAAAATCCTAAACCTTAAACTTTTTGATGATTTACTAATTCAATCTTAAATTTTTCAGTTGAGCCAATTTAGTCCCAAACCTTCTAATGATTTATCGATATAGTCATTTTGGCCAAAATCTGTGGTAATTTAGGGTCAGTTCGTTTCTCGAAAAATGGACCATTTCCGAAAAATATTTTCCTGGAAATTATTTTCCAGGAAAATGACAATATTTTCTTGTGTTTGGCTAAAACCTAAAAATGTTTCGAAAAGTATTTTTCAGTGTTTGGTAAAGAAAATATTTTCCGCTTCCAGATTGGTGAGCGTGAGCGTCAAGCTTGGGCTCGCTATATCGACGAGCGTGAGTTTGAGATCGTTGAACTTGAGGTTCGACTAATCAAGAAAGAAGAAGATGGGAAACAAAGAAAATGAAAAAGAAAAAAAGGAAAAGAAAAAAGAAAAAGAAAAGGAAAGAAAAAGGAAATTAAAAATAATTCGAATTTAAAAAGAAAAAGAAAATTAAAAAATAATTTGAATAAAAAAAGAAAAGAAGAAGAAGAAATGAGATGAAGAAGTGAAGATTTGTAGAGGTGTAAGATAAGAGTGATCAAGTGAGGAAAATGTTTTCTACTTTTGAAAAGTGGAAAACATTTTCCCTACTTTAGAAGATTTTTCCTTTGATGGAAACGTTTTCCCCAAGGAATTCATTTTTCGTGAAACGAACGCCGGAAAATCCGGAAAATGTTTTCCCGGAAATTATTTTCCGCGAAACGAACGAACCCTTAGTTAGCTTTGGCCATCCTACATGGCACGGGTGGCAAAATGAACAAATTTTCTACTTTAAAATTTTTTTCTGATTTTTTTTGTTTATATCTTATTTTATCTTATTTTCTTTTTGTCCTACTCCTAGGCTAGCCAAGGGCAAGAGAGTCACACCCCTCACAGGCCGGGGATTAGAAAAAGAAAGGAAAGAAAAAGAAGAAAAACAATGAAAAAAGAAAAGGATCAATATCACAAAAACCTCAAGTGATATACTTACAAAGAAATTATATCAAATTAATTTTCTAACCACTAAAAATAAAAAATTGATGTGTGTGTGTGTGTGTATATATATATATGACAAATTTACCAAAAATTAATTTTTTGACAACTAAACCCCAATACATTTATGACAAATTAAAGTTTATGTTAAATTGGATTAATAACGGGGGCGAGTATGGTTCTAGGGTAAAGAACTTGAATTCTGGGAATTGGATCAATGGAAACATGTTTGGTTCTAAGTTTTCAAAATATGTAGGATAGGTTTAATGTTCCAAAAATTGGGAAACCTTTTTTTTTTTTGGTCAGTCATACTCTATATCTATTCTAGACTCACTTTCAGACTTTTGCCCTGCCTCTTGCAGAGCGTGGGCGTCGAAACCCACTCCTGAAAACTTGCACGTCCCCATCCCATCCCTTCCTGAGAAGGTGGGGGTTTGAACCCCTCACCTCCCCCTTCCATATTGGAAGGGTGGCCACTGGGGCGAATCCCAGTGGTTTGGGAAACCTATTTTGATAAGTGGGTTTTCGAGTTCTAATTTGGTGAAACTTGAAACCTAAAATCTGGAAAAAGTTTTTGTATTTTTTGTATTTTTTGTATTTTTTTTGCATTTATGTCCTCATATGATCTTGTGGTATTCCATGGCATTGAATGATAAGTGTATAATCTAAAACCACGAGTTTGAGTTTTCATTTTATGACTGAAATTTTACTTTATTAATGTTTCAAATTTTTCGTGTGTTTAAATATAAATGATGGTTAATGAACTGTCATAACAAGTTGTGATAATTAAAGAAGATAATTCACTACAACCGTTTACTTAATAATACAGGTGAAATCTAGGTAGATCTTAGAATCAACTTTGGAATTTGTAACAAGGTAATTTCTAGGTTGCAAAGTATATAAAGTAGGTTTCACAAAAAAATGAGGAACCTGTTTCAACTGATAAATTTCAAGTTCCAAGTTGAACTTGTATGGAACTTGGAACCACTTACTCCTAATTAATACCATAAAAATCCAAAAATTAGTCCACCTGTGACCAATGAAAATTAAAACTCTAAACTATTACCTCCGAATAGTAAATTAGTAGTTTGACAATAAAATTTAATAAAAATTATTGGACAGTAAATTTGTCATAAGTGTATCAATTTATAATTTTTGATGGTTAAAAAATTAGTTTTAGAAAATTTGCATAAATGTACGAGTTTAAAGTTTTTTGTGATATTAATCCAAATAAAAATTCGAAAATTTTTAAATTATTCATATCAGTGTTGGTCATGTCATATAGAACATTTGGAACTGATTAGGTTACCACATAAGTGATTTCTAGCCAAAATTTGTAAATCGTAAAGATTATATGACTAAATTGACAAATTGTCAAAATGCCTAGAATTAAATAAGTACAATTGAAAGGTTTATGATTGAATAAGCAAAGCGTATTTAGGATAATTTGATTAGATTGAAAGGTTTAAAACTAAATTGGTACGAGTGTAATATTTTTAGAACTTCTTTGATAATTTTTACAATTTTTATGTCTACTTTCTCACACCGTCAGATGAAAAATAATTTATAACCATATGTCAATTTTGAGGAGATGGCCACCTCACACTCGAAAGTCGAAATCCTACGTAGAATGAAAGAGAGCTTGTAAAGTGATTCACAAATAGAGACCTATTCTCTAAAATCCGTACTTGAGTACTACTTTCGGTAATTTGGTTGCCATGAATTCGATTATTGAGTCACTATACGATATCAAAGGTCGGTGGCTCTGGATAAATTCAATGGAAGCTGATTCGATTATTGAGTCACTATAGACGATATCAAAGGTCGGTGGCTCTGGATAAATTCAATGGAAGCTGATTGACCATAAAGCAACTCCGGCGCGGGGTGGTTTTGGGGGAGGGGGGGGGGTGCGGTTTTGATTGCGTGAGCTAGGCTACTCACACCGAGGTGCAAGGGGCACAAATAAATACGTGATTGGGATCACAAAAAATCTTAAATGATATATCGTGATAAATTTATCTCAAATTGATTTTTAGACTATAAAAAACCCAAAACTAATATACCTATAATAAAGTTACTCTTTATTAATCGCTGTTAAATTTTCTAGACAAACATGTGGCAGTCGATGAATACATTAGTTTGAGATTTTACTCTCCATTGGTCACATATGTACTTATTTGTGATTTTTTCGTGCTAGTAATCCAATTTAGCATAAACTTATAGAAAGTAAATTTGTCTCAAATATATCAATTTGGAATTTTTGGTAATTAAAAAAATTAATTTGAGATAAATTTGTCATTTACCACAAGCAAATCAATTTAGAATTTTGCCTGATATTAATCCCAAGTACATTAACCACACATCAAATATGAAGAGAGGTCATTGCTCGACTTGTCTATTTGACAATTTGGCAACGTAAATCTAATCCAGTCGTCATAGATGATGTTGATTTCTGTTTGAAGCGTTAGGGGCATTAATTTCACAAGGAGATGCAGACATCAAAAGTGGGGATGATGTTGATTTCTATTTGAAGCGTTAGGGGCATTAATTTCACAGGCATCAAAAGTGTGGGGAACACTTAAGTGGTACTTAAATGTATCTTTTGGAACTCTTGACATTACAATATCAATTTGTATCAAGTTTTGACACTTCAGGTGCATTTTGTCCAAAATTTACAAAAGCATTTGCGAGGGAGGGTGCATGAGCAGCGGAAGAAGTAAGAAATCAAAGAAATTAGAAAACATCCTTAAAATGGTAAAAAGTTACGTCTGGACTTTGGATTGCATCTTTGTGGGGGAGAGACATCCCTTTAGTACATTCTTTTTTCTGTATTCATCATAGAAAAAAAAATAAAGAAACAAAAAAGATCTCCAAAAAAGAAAACTTAAAAATTGTTTGTTGAAACCCTAATGCATGGTGGGGGTCAGGCCATCACTCTTTTTATCATTCTTGGCTCTGGTAGTGGCTGTTAGAAAATGATTTACCAGATGCAATGATGAAGCATTTGTTGTACAAAAGCAAGCCAAAGTAAAGTGAAACTTTGATCTTTAAATTCCACAGTTAAATTTCCAGAATGAAAGGGAAGGGGGGGGGTCCATTTACATACCACACTTTCTCGTTGAGAGAGAGGCGTGTGAAATTTGTACTGTTGAGTTCACAATAGATGCAGAGTCCTCGCCATCGCACACAAGCAAATAGTAAATGCTCCAATCTATGTCCTGCGTTTTTGTCTGTTGCATGTGGTCACCTGCGTACCATAGCCCCGACCTTCGGGTTAGGCTGATCGCAACCTTCGGTTCCCCGACATAGCCACGATTGTCGCAACGCCACTGTACTAAAGGTCAGTGAAGGCATCTGAAGGATCTAACCGTGAGATCGGAAAGATCCTAGGCATCGAATGATAACACACGTTTGATCAGTCCAAACTCCTAATGCATATACTAGTCTAAGGCTTGCATCCCATCTAATTAAAAATCAACAAATTTTTGAGGGAAGATAATCTAGTCTAAGGCTTGCATCCCATCTAAAGTTTAAATTTAAATTCTTTTGGCTTTTTGTTAGAGATATAGATATATTTAGGAGATTTTATATATTTCTCTTAATTGATTTTGACTGATATTTTGCCACGTTAAATAGTCTTCCTGTAAAATGAACGGAATATTACATTTCTTTTGCCACCTCTGCTTTGATACCAAGTACACTTGGTATCAAAGCGGAGGTGGCGCATGCTGCAACTTGAGGCAATGCAGATGAGTTGGGGCAACTCGCCAGAGCTTCAGGAGGCTGATGGTGGTGTTAGTCGGTGGTTATGAGCAACGGAAATGGATGAAATAACTCTCAAAAGCTCAGGCTCAGTGGTAGTATTTGATCTCCGTATCATTTCTGGTTGACTCGCCGAAGGACAGCGATTTTTGGGTGGGTTTTTGTATCCAAGTCAACACAGAACAATGGCGGCTCCATGAGTCCGAGGTGTGGCGGCGCACGGAGAGGATTCCGGCGTCCCTGGATAATGAATTTTCAAGATTTATCTTTTGAGGGTGGCAAGTCTAACGATGCCTCTTGTTCTCCAGAATTAGCAATGGAAAAGCCTCAAAACAGTTGCCGCCTTGAAGGGGAAACCAGGTGACACGGCCGATACAGCAAGGTCTTGATGACCATTTTGGAGAAATTGGCATCACTAATTAGATTCAACGGACGCTTTCACAAAAAAATAATGGCTCTTATACCAAGTAAAATGGCAGAAAAATGTAATATGCTGCTCTTCATGGTGGTGTTCTTCCTCATTTCACTTGATAAATTGTTTTTCGTTGCGTTGTTGAACAGGTTGTCGACATCTTCATGAAGACATAGCCACCTTAGCATTTTTGAAATCTTTTCTCCAACCTCAAGTTGATCTCTTTCAAATTACCTTGAGTTTGAGGGGATGTTGGAGATATACATAAGAGATTTTGCATATTTCTTTTGATTGATTTTGATCGATATTTTAGCTGGTTAGACAATCTTTTCATAAATTTATAAATAGGCTCATGTACTATCTATTTGAAAATAAACGAAATATTACATTTTTCTGTCATTTCAACTTTTTATAGTACATAGTACATAAGGTTACCATTGGATGATTGACATGCATAATTTGATTACTTTACTAAGACGGGAGTGATTTTGTCAAATCATTTTGCGCAATTAGTGGACCTAGCTAAAACCTAATAATAACCAAGGGTGTTTCTAGGGTGCCGTGACCCTCCGTACAATAAAATTGCCACGCCAAGTCTCATCATCTTACGTGAGAAAAAATGCGCTGGAAACCGTTATCCCTCTCCTTAGATTGAAAGAAAAAATGGATTTTACTGCCAATCATTTGATTTCGGCAATGGACCCAATAACCTGAAGAAATTGAAGCTTTCATCACACATTTCCTTTATTTTTCATCACGAGCTAAGACAAAATTTTCCCAAAACAACACGTCCTTTTCCTTTCACATCGATCAATCCCAGTGCGGCAAAGTCGCACTGTTCAATTCATCTCGTTTTACAGTGCCTGCGTCAAAGAAATTCTCTTTTGCCATGGTCCTGTGATCAGAACGAACGCTCAATTATTGGAAAAGTTCCTGCAAGCTCAAAGAGAAAATACCAAAGTGACTGCACTGAGAAAGGCACTGAATCTGTTGAGAAGCCCTTTTCTCAACAGCGAAAGAGAGTTTTTCAGGTAATCCAAGACGAGCCGTGCACTCAAAGACGCCACCCCCCATTACTTCACAGCCTGGAAGAGCCTGTTTGAGCGCGGCCTTGCGACAATCTTCCAGGGAAGGCGACAACCCGAGATGGTTCCAAGCATCCCCATGTGGGGCTCCCCACTTTTATTCCCATGATCTTCTGTTCCACCGGTTCATTGCTCTTGTCCTCGTTTTTTTTTTTTCCTTTTGCTCTCTGCTTTTGGTTGCTGCTGCTGCTGCTGCTGAAAGAGAGCGACTTTAGCTCAGAGAGAGCGCTCCAACAGGTTCTTTCCCCAGGTTTCCAACCATGTGGGATTCCGAAAGCGAGTCCGTCGCTGGGAGAGATTATGGAAATGGCGCGCTCAGCTCCGCCAGGCAAGGGGTCAAGACAGAAGGGTTTGAGCTCAGAGATCAGTCATGGTGAGCCCAGACTGTCTTCTCTGTTTCTCGTTTCTTTGCTTTTCTTCTCTCTCTCTCTCTCTCTCTCTCTCTCTCTCTCTCTCTCTCTCTCTCTCTTTTTCTTTTCTGAGGTAAAAGTGACGTTCTGCTTGAAAGAGGATGGATTTGGTAGTGATGTGCTCTGAATTTTATGGAAAAAGAAGGGGTTTTTCTTTTTCAAATCCTTTTTGTGGTAGGAGAAATAGTTTTGGATCAGGGAAAAACAACAGAGAACTTGGTTAAAGTGAGCTAGCTTCATGATGTAATTGATGGGCTGACGGCAAATTTTTCACAAATGCGCGCAGGCATGTTGCCACTGACGTTCCAAGTGACCTTCTTGTTCACGTTGGGGAAGTTAATTTCCACTTGCACAAGGTAGAACCATCATTGCTTTCAAACCCAGTTCATCTTCTTCAGATTCAGAGAAGAGGCTTTTGGATAAGTTGCAGGAGAGTATTTTCGACTTTTTGACTTTAGCTTTTTCTGTCTTGTGAAAGTATCCCCTGCTCTCTAGGAGTGGGAAGTTCAACAGGATGATATATGAATCGCACGACCCCAATTTAAGCAAGGTGGTTTTGGATGATCTGCCCGGCGGGCCTGAAGCTTTCGAGCTGGCTGCGAAGTTCTGCTATGGGATTGCCGTCGATCTGACTGCAGCCAATATCTCCGGGTTGCGCTGCACGGCTGAGTACTTGGAGATGACCGAGGACTTGGAGGAAGGCAATCTTATATTCAAAACCGAAGCCTTTCTGAGCTACGTAGTCTTATCTTCGTGGCGAGACTCAATACTAGTGCTTAAAAGCTGTGAGAAGCTCTCGCCATGGGCGGAGAACCTGCAAATTGTACGAAGATGTAGCGAGTCAATAGCCTGGAAGGCTTGTGCCAACCCAAAAGGGATCAGATGGGCTTACACAGGGAAACCGCCGAAAGTCTCGAGCCCGAAATGGAATGAAATGAAGGAGTCGAGCCCGAGCAGGGGTCACCAGGCTCCTCCCAATTGGTGGTTCGAAGACGTCTCGATTCTGAGGATCGATCACTTCGTGAGGGTTGTCACTGCTATCAAAGTGAAAGGCATGAGGTTCGAATTGATTGGGGAGGCAATTATGCAGTATGCTACGAAGTGGCTTCCAGGTTTGATAAGAGATGGAGCAGGAGCAGGAGATGAAGGAAGCAACAGTGGGAACAGCCATAGCAGCAGTGGAAGTGCTAGTTGGAAAGGCGGGCTCCACATGATCGTGGCCGGAACTAAGGATCAACCTTCGACGGTTCAGGCCAAAGACCAGAGGATGATAATAGAGAGCCTTATCAGCATAATTCCTCCGCAGAAGGACAGTGTCACGTGTAGCTTCCTTCTTCGGCTTCTACGAATGGCGAACATGTTGAAAGTGGCTCCTGCATTAGTTACCGAGTTAGAGAAACGGGTCGGCATGCAATTCGAACAGGCGTCCTTGGCTGATCTCCTTATCCCTTCGTACAATAAGAGTGAGACTTTGTACGACGTCGATCTAGTTCAGAGGCTTCTGGAGCATTTTCTTGTCCAGGAACAGATGGAGGGCTCGAGCCCGTCGTTCTCGGAGAAGCATGGCTATGACGGTGCTCAACGAGTTAACGGGCAAAATGCAAAGATGAGAGTGGCTAGACTAGTGGACAGTTATCTCACCGAGGTGTCCAGAGACAGGAACCTCTCATTGACAAAGTTCCAAGTGCTGGCCGAGGCATTGCCTGAATCTGCAAGGACTTGTGATGACGGACTTTACCGAGCGATCGACTCATATCTTAAGGTAAACGACTCTTTGCTGTCGGTCTCTTTTTATCTGCTCGACATCTGATGCTAGTACCAGCAAAGCGATTAGCAGGAATTTTGCGGTTGCAAAGTCACCTCACAATTGGATTTGTGTGGATAGTGTTGCTTGTGATCTCTTGAGGATATACTCAAACCTAAATTCTTGATTTTGCAACAGCAATTGCTCTGATATGCTCATCTTCATGTAGGGTACACTGAGGATCTCTGCATAAATTTTGACAGGGGATGCTCTTTCTCGACAATGGATTATCTGTTCCTCACTCTGAAAATTATCATTGGAATGACAAACAAAATCATTCTTGATTCCATACCAAACCGAAAATCTTGCATGGCAATTACATTCTTGATTCCACACCAAACTAAATTTCTCAATTTTTGAGCAGCTGTCTTTTATCATGATGGTTCGCCGATCAATTCGAGCATAATATTGTTTCACAACCTTTATATCAGTCATAACTACTGCCTTTCTTCCAATGAGTATATCACAAATCTGATATCTTGTGAATGACAGGAAATTTTTTACCTCATGGATGTGATTTCAATGCAAAACTTGACATCCTCCGCTGTTAGATTGATACTAATTAATTGACAGGCACATCCAACGCTGACTGAGCATGAGAGGAAGCGGCTGTGCCGGGTGATGGATTGCCAGAAGCTCTCGATCGATGCGTGCATGCACGCTGCACAGAACGAGCGGCTTCCCTTGAGAGTGGTCGTCCAAGTCCTCTTCTCAGAGCAAGTGAAGATAAGCAATACGCTCGCCAGCAGCTCGCTCAAGGAAACTGGAGGCGACGCACACTACCAGCCTATGATCCCGAACCGGAAGACGCTCCTGGAAGCGACCCCGCAGTCCTTCCAGGAAGGTTGGGCGGCTGCGAAGAAGGACATAAACACCCTCAAGTTCGAGCTCGATAGCATGAAGGCCAAGTACCTCGAGCTACAGAATGACATGGGGAATCTGCAGAGGCAGTTCGACAAGATGGCAAAGCATAAGCAGGGGTCGGCTTGGAGCAGCGGGTGGAAGAAGCTGAGCAAGCTCACCAAGATGAGCAACCTGGAGAACCAGGACATAGGGCCTCAGGTGGCAAGTGCAGATCAAACCAGGAAAACTCCTAGAAGGTGGAGAAACTCAATTTCTTGAGGACATTTGGGGAAATAAAAATGAATTCATGAAAGGAAAAAGAGAATTAGTTTTCATGGAAGGAAAATACTTTTTTGTTCTTCTCAATTTGGTTTCTGGGTTACGAGGTTGATTCATTTTGGTAGGTGTTACAAGAACTTGGTGAAACATTATTGGGCCACAGAAAAAAACAAAATAATTTGTTTGCTGAGAGTGAGCTTTCTATTTCGATTGCTCTTTTATGTCACATTCCATATTTATATATAATCTCCCTCCACCCATCAATTTAAGATACTCTAAAAATTAAAAAATTAAAAAAAAAAGGTGGGGACGAAGGGGCGGGCCTGAGGGCGAGCCCTCGCCGCCGTCGTCGGGAAGGGCCGGCGACGGAGGGGGAGGGTTGGCGGGGTCGCGGCCCCCCGCCGACCGGCGGCGAGGGTCGCGAGCCCTTGCCGTGATCCGGCGAGGGCTGCGGGCCCTCGCCGCCCCCCCGCCGTCGGCTGGACCGGGCGAGGGCTCGCGGGCCCTCGCCGCGATCCGGCGAGGGCTCGCGCCCTCGCCGCCGGTCGGCCGGGGCGGCGACCGGCCGACCCTCCCCCTCCGTCGCCGCCCTTCCGGCGACGGCGGGGGAGGCGGCGCGGCGAGGGCTCGGCCCTCAGCCGCTCGCCCCTTCGTCCCCCCTTTTTTAAATATTTTTTAGAGTATTTTTAATTAAATTAAATTTTAATTTAATTTAATTAATTTTTTATTATGTAAACGGCATCGTTTCGCGAGTCGCGCCAACTCCCCTCTCCCATGACCCACGCAAGCATTAAAAATAATAAACACGTGCCACGTAGGATTTCGAAGGTCGCTAGAATGTGGCACTTAAGTGTCCCATTTGAAAAAAGGTGGCACTTAAGTGTGTACCGAAAAAAAAGTTATGGATTTAAGTATCCTCCCGTGTCGAGTTATGCGATTTCCAGGGTGTCCAAACTCCCCACATCTCTTATTTATGGGTTAAGCTTTTGAATTAGATATTTTCTCATTGTTTATCCAATTAATTCATTTGAATATCTGATCACATTTGTCGAACCCACAAAATGTACGTGGGCTGTTTTGTTTCTTTCTAGAACAAATTTACGATCCCTTAATCGACATTTTTGAGGTGAAAGAGTTAAGAAAAGGACTAGGATGTGATCGCGGAATCGTTCGGAATAGTTTTTGTCAATTCTTTTGATGATTCCTTGAAGTTCAAACATTTCTTTCTTTTACTTTTCAGTGGGGAATGGGGACTTTCAAAAGTTAGAAAAGATTCTGATTCGGACTACACAGAATAAGTAAGTGCCCTTCGGATTGCATGAAATTACACCTTTGCCATTCCTACGTGATTCGGATTTTTGTTTGGCCTAGACAAAAAATCAAAATGACTAAAATGACTTACCTTTTTTTCGGGGTCAAAGTAAAGTTAATTCATATTTGAAAAACTTATGAAAAGAGATTATATCCTATTGGAATCATTTAATATTAAACCATGTATTTATATAACGCTTTAAAATTTTAGAACAATTAGTTATAATCCTATCAAATTTTATATGACATCGGAGTTGAAATTCTCGAATTCAAATCTTTCTATACTTCATTTACTTTCTCAATTAAATATATTTATTTTTAGTATTAGGCAAAAAGACCATACATTTATCTAATAGTTTAAACCTTTAGAATAGTTAGCTGTGATCCCATTAGATCTCACATATACAAATTTACAAGTAAGGTGAAGCTCATTTTCCATGGGTCCAAGCATTTTTCAAGTCACCTATTTCAATATCATATTCCTAATGCTTTGAATTTTTTACCAGTATATATCTTTAAGTCTCAAAAATACTATTGAGATGAATCATAATGCAAATCATTAATTAAGGGACAAAATACTAATTTAAAACAATGAAGCGATTTCTTGAATATCTATAATATTCCAAATTTGAAGAAAATGAAAAGTGTCTCTTTCATTGAGGAGAAAATCCATGATAAAAAGGTATTCCAATCTTTCACAAATTCAGTGGATTAGTAATACTTTTCGGGCATGCTGATTAATGAAAATATGGAGATGAACTTAAAAGTAATTACCCAAAAAAGAGAGAGAGAGAAATATTCGAATTGCACGTCAATTTATTTTCCTCTACAAAAGTTTTATCTATATGGTGTATGATTCAACAGTTCCGTTACATTAGGTTATAATACATTGTAACAAAAATCGAACTCGAGGAGATAAGGACATTAAAAGTACTAAAAATTGTATATGGTACTAACTTTAGTGTGAAAGTTTTCATCGGTTCATTTAAATACCAAATCGGAGGAAAAAAGATCAGTTAAGTGCCTTCGGCGAGAAATTCCACCGAACAAATTATGTAGTTTTTATATTTAAAAAAAATTATTTGAGGTAGAAATTATATGTCACTAAAGTGATCACTCTTTAGCAATGAATTACACTGAATAATAACTTTGTAACTTACTACACGACATCGTTTAAATGTTATATCTTAACTAGGCGCGCTGGTGAATTATGTAAGATTGAGAAATCGATAAAATATGGCTACATCAAATTCCCAACGACCTAGATCAAAGTTAAAAAGTGATACTTAAATGATTAAAAAAAAAAAGACATTAAAATGAGTAATATACACAACGTTTGGCACACCTATTGTCCTCCTCCTAAACTCTAACTTGTCTCTGCCATGACATTGACTTAATAGACTTGATT
Source organism: Eucalyptus erythrocorys (assembly GCA_014182555.1). Lineage (NCBI taxonomy): Eukaryota > Viridiplantae > Streptophyta > Magnoliopsida > Myrtales > Myrtaceae > Eucalyptus > Eucalyptus erythrocorys. The sequence goes on from CM024603.1 coordinate 10,259,351, forward strand.
CCTACGATTATCGATCAATGGCCGTAGCCCGGTCCGATGTACATGAATGGTACATTTTATCCGCGTCGAAATAATTTATAGCCAGCAGAAAAAGAAAATGTTTGGAAATTGGAATGGCCTCGCTTTTATTAGACTTTCCAGGACACCTCTCTCTTCCTTCCTTCCGAGGACCGACCGTTAATCTCGTTACCCGATCCAACGGCCGAGCAAAGGCCCCCGGGAAACCTTATAAACTCGAACCGCAGCCACCTTCTTCTCCGTTTCTTCCGCGCTCTGCCGAGACAGAAAGAAGAGATTCTCTCGTCCCGTTTTCCTGGCGACGAGAGCTCTCGATCTTCTCCCCCCCGCCAGCTCTCGCTGCTTTTGCTCCCCGCGAACCCCCTCCGCATATTGATCCTCCGGAGCTGATCATCTCTGGTGAGTCCGTTCTTCCGCAATTCATTCGTATCTGTATACACGCTCGGATGGAGCGATTGCCTGTGACTCGTCGCGATTGATGGAGTCACGTGAGGTTATCGATGGTCGGCTGAGATTATGTGTGATCTGCGTTCTCCTTTCCTCTTTTCTTGTTTGTGCTTCAATGGTGTTTTGCTCCGAGGAGAGAAGTCACGCGTGAATGAATCCAAGACTTCAATTCGTGTCGACGTTTGGGACTCCGGTGGCGCTTGTCTTCAAATGTGACGTTGCCAGTGGCTCTTGATGTGGGGAAAGGGCTTGTGAGTTATGGCAGGGATTGTGATTTAATAAGAATTTACTTGTATGCGAATAGCCATGGGTGGCATGTGCATAATGGGTTTTGTCGTCTTGGTTTCATGTTGTGGAATGTTCTGCAACTAGTCGAGTTTGAGTTTCGACATGTCCGGATCTGGTTTGTGAGCTGACTTAGGCTTCATTTGCATGCTTATTTCTCATCCATCGTTTTCGTGGCAATGGTCTGCTTCTTACCTTTACTGTCACAGCTTCTTCCTTTGTTACTCATCGTTCATCTGTGCATTGAATTTGTGACAAGAAGTTGGGATCTATATGATTGTTGCTGATGTAGCAAATACTTTTTTTAGTTAATTCAAGAGGATAGTTTAACATGATTAAAGGGCATACGTTTTTATCCTAGAAAGAGAGGTCATTAGATCCATGACAGAACTCCATTTTTGGTTGTTGAAGCTTTTTTATAGCTGAAGCTACTAGATTTTGTGGGGCACCATTAACCCAAGTGGTTATTTTGAAAAAATTTACCAGATCTATGATGGTTGCCGTTGAGCATCCAATGGGCAGCAAAGACTGTCTAGCTACAGAAACGAAGAAGATCTTGCATTCGTTGGCATCTGAGTGGGAAGACGTGGTCGATTCGACTGCATTACAGGTGATCCCACTGAAGGGCGCAATGACAAATGAAGTCTTCCAAATAAATTGGCCAACCACGAAAGATCAAGTCTCGAGGAAGGTTCTGGTCCGGATTTATGGGGAGGGTGTGGGGATGTTCTTTGACAGGGACAACGAGATTCGGACATTTGAGTGCATGTCCAAAAATGGGCAAGGGCCTCGCCTTTTAGGGAGATTCTCTAATGGGAGAATCGAAGAGTTCATTCATGCACGGGTACTTCTCATATCTTCAGTGTAGAACTCGAACTTAAAGTTCTTGCTAAATGATGAACAAATCACAATACATAAGGAGAATATGTGGCCAGAGTTAGGTCCTTTCAGTTCTAATGTGATGAGGAAAATTGAGTAGATTGACAAAGGAGCTCTTTTGAATTGCTGGGCTAAGATGTTGTGGAGTCACCTGTTGAGGCTCGCCTCTTGTTTTATTGTCTCATTATTTTGATATAATTTTTCCATGTTGCATATTAGACCAATTTTAGGATTGCTTGCAGCAATGGCATTATTAGTCTTTCTTCGCGAAAACAAGAAAGGAAAGAAAAGAAGCATTAACACTATAGTCGTCGGTTGTTTAAACAATGTAAGCATTTACAACAATAATCGGGCAATGCCTGCAAAACAAATTCATGAGTTTTGAGCCTGCAACTTTCTGCCAACTCTTTTTGCCCGCTTTTCAAAAAGTAAAATGACAAGAGGGCGAGTGCAGAATTGTTTCTTTTAGTACTTTATCTGTCACCTGAAATCAACAGCTAGCTAAGTTCATTTGACTGTGTGGGATGATGCAGACACTTTCAGCTTCTGATCTAAGGAACCCTGACATTTCTGCTTGTATAGCAACTAAAATGAGAGAGTTTCATGACCTTAATATGCCAGGTCCAAAGAAGGTTGTTCTCTGGGATAGACTAAGGTATTCATTTTGTTTCTAGTCATTATTAACTACTTTTTCGGGGATACGAGGAAATAAATTAGTGTTTCATGGTTTGCTGATGTTAATTTTTCTTGAATAAGTAGCACAAGCAGTAATTCTATACAAAGAAGTTTAAGATTGTTTATTTCTTTGCAAATTTTCCAGAAAGTGGCTTGGGAAGGCCATGCGTATGGCTACTCCACGAGAAGCCCAGCTTGTTCACTTGAATGCCATCAAAAATGAAATTCTTGTCTTGCAAAGCGAACTTGCAGGGGATCAACGTATTGGATTTTGCCACAATGATCTACAGTATGGTAACATAATGATACATGAAGACACTAAAGCAATAACCATCATTGTAAGATCCTTCACAAGTCAATTATTTTGTTTTGCTTTTTCTTTTGCTAGTACGTGCAGTTAGTGAGTGCGAACTTTGAAGTTTAATTTAATGAAGGTGGTCAGCAATGAAAAAACCCACCTCATGCCACTAGGGAGTGCTTTAGTTATTGTTCCAAATTGTCATATCAAAAAACACCCATTGAGGACTTTGTTACTTCAGAGCAGTAGAGATAGGATATCTCGGAAAGTTCGTACTACAGTTCTTGTAGGAAACTCCTTTCATGGTGCAGAAACCAGAAAGCCACAAGGAGACAGAGTGTTGAGATTTACTGGTTGAGATAGAAGTTGAAGATCACGGGATGTGTTGTAAATGAAAATTTTGTAGTTGGAAGGGAGAAAAAAAGAAATTTGCTGTGTCCAATCACAGGTACAGTGTCCTACACAAAGTTGCTATCCAAAGTTGAATTTCTTTACAAGGTTTCAATGAAAAGTTTGCAGATGACATCTCATTTACTCTTCCTTTGTATGGGAGAGTTTTGTGTTTGCCCCTTCTTATACTTCTTTCAGCAGATGTTCATATATTGAAATTGTCTTGTGATGATCTCTGATTTCACCATGTTGGCCATCTTCTTCATTTTGTTGCGCCACCAGTGATAATGTTGCCATGAATTTGATTCATGAAGCTTAAGAATAGTTGTATTAGTTACAAATCCATCTCCTATTAGTTTATAGACTTAATTCAACCGATACGTTGGATCCTTGCGGCTGCTGTTCACATGTGATCTATCTATACTGGGTTTACTGCCCAGATTTATTAAAGAAAACTTGTGCAAATTGTGTAGAAAAAGATTATTGTCAATTTACTCTTCCTGTGCTTTTCCTTGTCTATGTAATTGTTAAATTTCCATGGTAATGCTTTCTTCATGTTCTTATTACGGTAGCTTGACAGATGAAGATGTCAGTGCTAATGTTACTCAAATTCTCTCTTTTCTGCCTCATCAGGACTATGAATATTCCAGTTACAATCCATTTGCTTTTGATATTGCAAATCATTTCTGCGAGATGGCTGCCGACTATCATACTGAGACTCCACATGTTTTGGACTACGGAAAATATCCAGGTGCACGATTATTTTACCATGTTGTTTTGTTTGTTTCCACTTCATCCTTACTTTTATCTACCTCTGAGTAGCAAATAGAAAAGCCTTGCTTTAAAACTGTGATTTTAACAGGTTTAGAGGAGCGTAGAAGATTTGTGCAGACGTATTTGAGTACTTCAGGTAGAGTTCTCTTAATGTTTCTTGTCTTCTTTTATGTGTGAAGAATAATAAGATCCAAATGGCATGGGGTTTGTTTTGTCGCTCTAGTTTACTTTTGGTCAGTCCACTTTCACGGGCCAACTTACTATGATGTGCATAAGCAAATCACCATAAACACAGCTCTCTCGAGAGTAATCGGTCACTTAAAAATGGTCGCCAGAATGAAATTTTTTGAATTGGTGTCCAGAGACAGCTTTGAGCGACCGAAAATATTTCCTCACTATAAAGACCCAGAAAATCTTTGGGGTAGTTTTTGGCAACCATGAAACTGTGTCTAGCGTCCAAAATTCGAAGAAGTTTAGTGCACAACACATTGTCAAAACATGATTCTGTATCGGATTTGCAGTTCTTATTAAAATAATCATTGACACCTTTGCCAATGAAATTCAGAACTGCAAGAAGGCATTTAAGCCTCATTCCCAGTCAACTTTTCTAATTTCTGTGCATGCTTGGATAGATCTGTGCAAAGCAAATCGAATATCAATTTTCTACAAAACCTCTAGAAGCAGTTTGAGCCGCTTTTAAAGAACTATGAACTAGCTAGTCAGGCCTTCTATATATTATTGTTGTGCTTATCTTTATAGTCATTTACGGTGCAATCTGGAATGTCAAACCTCTGTGCAGGTGATGCACCTACTGATGCTGAGGTAGAGCAGCTGCTCCAAGATGTTGAGAAGTATACTTTGGCAAGCCATCTATTCTGGGGACTATGGGGTATAATATCAGTATGTACTTAAACCCAGGAGCTTTGTTTCTTGCTATCGCAAAGCCACCATTTTACTCTATAGTGTACTACAAAGTAGGTCTCTCTTTTGCACGACCATTCCAGTCAGAAATTTCTATTGCCACGCGAAATCTACACTATGCTGGTGTTTAAAGTTGCATGGCATCTCACAATGCCGTTGTTTGATATCTTTGTACCATTCTCATTTTAGAACGGAAAACAGCTTATTGGTACATGAAAACTTCAATCTTATCATTGATCTTGCCCCTCTTTCTGTTTGGCTTTCAGGAGCACGTGAACGAAATCGACTTTGACTATATGGAATATTCAAGGCAGCGGTTTGACAGATATTGGTCGACAAGGCCAGTGCTGTTGAGTTCACATGAAGCTCCTCGCTTCGATAGTGAGTCGACACCTAAATGGGTGCCATGGTCTTGCCTTCTCTAACTTGGTCGAAGTGCTGTTCAGATGTGAAGCAAAGTACGATGTTATCGATCTCCTACCCATAGAAATGGTTAGACAATCATTGTAACAGCAATTACATGTCCAAGGTTTTAGATTTTTAGGGGATAAGTACATTGGAAGTGCAAAAAAGTTGTGTATAACGCTCATTTTAGTGCCAAAAGTTTTCGCCGACTCACTTAAGTGCTAAATTGGAGGAAAAACAATTACTTTAGTGTCAACGGCGAGAAATTCCAGTCAAATTGATTAGTGTAATTTATAATTAAAATTTTAATATGACTTGGCAAAAATTTTAAAATATCCAGCCCACGTGGCATTTCCACGTGGCATGCTTGGCACTGAAGTGATTGTTTTTTAACAGCGACTGACATTGAAGTGACTACTTTCAATAAAATTTGACATTCAAATGATCACTTTTAATAAAATTTGGCACTTAAATGATTACTATTTATAATTTTTGGACGACGTCGTTTAGGGGATATATGTTGACTAGGCACGTTGGTGAGTCACATAGGATTGAGAAATTAATAAAATATAGCCATGCCGGATTTCCGGTAATTTGGACCGGAGTTGATATTTAAATGATCATTTTTTTTTTTTTTAAAGTATCACTTAAGTGATTCGGAAAAAACTTTTGGCACTAAAGTGAATGCCGTACACAACTTTTGACACTTCAAGTGTACTTATCCGATTTCTTTGTATGATTTTTTCTGGTGTGTGAGATATGACTTTTGAAAAATCCCTTCAGGCACTATTTCTTTTTGTTTCTAGGCTTGCCAATCAATCGTTTTGGTGCAATTATGGGACCATCAAGAGCTCCCGCTGCTGCCTTTTGTCTCCAAATCTTTATTCATCAAAAGAACATGCTTTAGAGAGTTTATCCATCAAATTAAGCTAGCTTTTGATCAGTCCTTACCTACACATCAAAGCTGCCAATTAAGCCATTTCACCAGTTCTTTGACTTTGTCAGATTTTCAAACTTATACCGTTGCTGAGCTAATTGATATGGTTGAGATTTTCACTCCCCTTCATTAGCTTATCCATGGCCAATTTTCATCTAGTAGCACATCTCACAGTCGCTTGCCACTTCAGCTGGAGGTTCGGTTGATTGGGATGAAATTGCTTACGTAGTAGCTTCAAACTATGGCCAAATCAAGAACTGGATTTTGGAAGCTGTTTTGAGTGCTTTAATCAGTTAAATTTGCTAGAGTTTTTTATCAACTAAAAAGTTCGTGTGCGTTAATTTAAGACTTTGACCAGATTTTGCAATTTCCTCCGCCCGATTTTGCAATAAAGTAAAGTTGGCTATTTTGTTGCCTAATGATGACCAATTTGATTCAATTTGGTCCTTTTGATCATTCGATCTGGCCTAAGCTCAATTTCAAACTTAATTAGGAGTCAAAATAATAAAAATAATGATTTAAGGGCTTGGGGAAATTTTATAAAATTTACAAATTGGTCCCCTAACTTTTGGAAATTGAGTTTTGGCCCTAACTGGATGTCTCAATTGCAATCCGAACCCCCATGGCTTGGCTAGTCACATTCAGATTCTTGCCCCCAACTTTTTTTTTTGAGAAAGTATATTTCAAGAAAAATAATTCCATTTAAATAACTATACTAAATGGCTAGGTAATTTATATGCAAGAATTTGACGTAAAATATTTTTGTAAAAAAAAAAGATTTAATTTTTTCTTGAATAAGTAAACACAATTTTTGACAAAAATTTAGGTGTCAACATGTTCAGAATCAATAACTGGAGAACAAAGAATGACAAGAGCACTGGGGCAATGGAGAAGGATTCTAGTAGTGGTGTTAGATGTTAGTGCAAGGGTGATATTACAGAGTTGAAAATCATTGATAGGGCGGAGGAAGGACAAGGACTAAGTGATTTGCAAATTGGAAGGAGAGACAAAAGTTTTGAGACTTCATGATTGAGTAAGGTTTAATTATTATGTTTAGGGTCGACTCAAGCCAATTTGTGTTGGGCTTTTTAGGGTGTGTTCAGTAAAATTTTTGTTTCAGGAACGATTTCTTGTCATTTTTTTTTTAAATTTCTATTCCCTAGAATAGTTTATGAGAAAAACAATGTGTTTAGTACCTGCACAAAAAATCTATTTCTAAAATAGGAAAAAAATAGGAATGTGTTTGACATAGAATTTCTTTTAATTTTTTAAATAATTTTTTTGAGATTTTATTTTTTCTTTTTTACCTCTCTTCTTCTTCTTCCTCTTCTAGCGAGTCATTGGGCGATGGCGGACGACAAGCGCTGGAGATGGGTGACAGAGGTCAGTAGCAGGCGACATGTGAGGGGTGGCGAACGGCGGTGGGCAGCGAGCGGCGAGGAAGAAGAAGAAAAGAGAAAAAGAAAAAGAAAAAAGAAAAAGAAAAAATGACTTATTTCTAGAAATTGTTCTCGAGAACATGAAAATATTTTTTCTACTTTTTGTTTTTGATTAAATTCTATTCCTTAACCACTGTTCTATTCTAGGGATTAGAAAAATTAACTGATATTTTCAAACGGATTTCTGTGCTTTTTATGTTCAAAGGAATAAAAGAACGAAAAAACAAAGAAATATGAACGTTGTCATGCAGACCCTTATTGGCCCTAGTGGCCTCCTTGAGTCATCATAGAACAAACCATGATGAGTCATGTAAGCATGTGCATTGCTCACTGTAAAATGGTAATCAAACATGATCGAACTCAACACATCCTAGTTTTTGTTTTGGAATAATTATACAAAAAGTTCTAAAACCTATTATGAAAGTGCGATTGAACACTAAAACATTCGAAATGTGCAATGAAAGTTCATTTATTAATTCTATCAATTTGACTAAGGGAAGATACAGGCTTGGCAATTTTTGTTATTTTCTCTTTCCCACATGGCATTGATTTTAAATTTAAAGCATGAAGTATAAAACTAAAAGGACTTTTTTTTGTCAAAAAAATCCTAATTTTTTACCCTAAATTTTACTAAAATTAGATCAAAAAAGAATTTTTTTTAAAGTTAAAAATATGAAAAGGAGCCGAGCCTTCCCCTGTGGGAAGCTAAGGGTTTGGGCAAGGTGGCAATGGTGTTGGATGGCATCGAACGCCACGGTGGTGTAGGCCCTAGAATGTGTGTTTTAAGATGTTGTTCTTATTTAAGAAACAATCAATATAACGAAAAATCTCAAATTGATATTATGATTAATTTACTCCAAACTAATATTTTGTATACCCATTAGTTTTCGTTAAATTTTATTATTAAATTGTTGAGTTGGATGATATGTAATAATTGACGAATGTATCAATTTGGAGTTTTATCATCTTTTTGTTTGTCACAACTGTACTAGTTTATGATTTTTCGTGATATTAATATAATTAACAAAAAATAATGAAAGCTAAACTTGTCACAAATATATCAATTTGAGATTTTTTATAATCAAAAAATTATTTTAGGGTAAATTTATGATAAGTGTACTAGTTTGAGATTTCAGATAATAAAAAAATTACTTTAAAGTAAATTTATCACGAATGTAATAGTTTAGGGCATTTATGATATTAACCCTTTTTAAAAAAAATGTTTAGTATTTTTCCTTTTTTAATCCTATTGACATAATATTTGGGGTAAAAAATATTAGGCTTTGGATCAAAATAACATCATTTTAGTCTTATTTTTTATGCATTAGTTCTTAGTTGAAGTAAACGCCACATATGAGAGAGAAAATAATAAAAGAATGGCATGTCAACATTTTCCATATGCCAAATTGAAGAAATTAATGGAAAAACTTGATTGCATCAATTTAATAAGTCTTATAACTTGAGTACATTTTTTGAAAATTTTAGGACTCAATAATATTTTTGTAATAAGTTCTATAATTTTTTGTGCACTCATCTCTTTTACTTTTATCGACTTAAATCAATTTCTTCAAATGCATATGCCCATCACCATCTCAGCTTCTTTACAAACAGTTGCTTGGAGATGGCGGGTGAAAGTAAACCACCATTTCCCATACTTCCAGACTCACATATGATTATTGCACACTCGTCAAGGTTAATGCCGGTGGGCCATGGCATCATTGGCAAATTGGTGTTGGAGAAAACTCCTTCGGTATTTTGACATTCCAGAAATGTGTTATCATTATTCTCATTGCCCCTTTTGGGTGCACTTGTTTGGCTTACCATTTGGCCGAGTAACGACGGACGTTGTAAGAGAGATTGCCTCTAAGATTGGAGAAGTCATAGAAGTGAAACTGGAAGCAAAAGGAAATAGCACTTATAAGGTCGGTAAAGCCAGAATTAATTTGAATCTAGCTACACCTCTTAAAACAGGGGTTGTCATCAACTTGGGAAGCAAAAAATTGTGGATCGAATTCAAATACGAGAGGTTTGTGCATTATTGCTTCTCTTGTGGTAGATTGGTCATTATGTCACTGCCTGCAAAGAGATACCTTATGAAACTACAAGGCTGGAGGAGGACTTACCAGTTAACTTCAAGAACTAGCTACAAGCTGAGGTTCGGGAACTTAGCCCATATAGAAAGCTTTGTTATGGTAAACAGGCCCCACTCCTAGATGACGAAGAAATGGTGCCGGGATCTCCTCTTGCTTCGACCACTCATGTAAATCAACAGGCAAAGAACTCATCAGCACAACCTCTTCTGCTTCTCCGCACCTAGCACTTGTCGGAGGAGGGGTCCAAACAATAGGCTGACCATTTCCACTCTTCTTGAGCCGTAACTATTATAGAAGGCAAAGCACCATAGAAGAGAGACAATAGCTGTTTAGATGCAGAATCCATGATGACAATGTACAATGAATAGCTTAAAGAAGTGGAAAAAGAGAGGCAACATTATTTAGAGACCGAAAGAGGCCAAGCCAAGGGCAAAGCCAGATCTACCAAGGTCCCTTCAACAAAGAAAGGAAAGAGGTTTTGCCCATATGGAGCACAATTCTCAAGGATAATGTCCATTGACAACTTATAACTAGTGGAGATCCCTGTTACCGAGGAGGAGAAATCAACATAATGGGCTTTGGTGGCTAGCCCTAATAAGCCACTGGCTCACCCATGAAACTACTAAGTTGGAATTGTCAGGGGTTAGGTTCTCCCCAGACAATTCAGGCTCTAAGAGTCCTTGTGACTTAGGAAAGGCCCAATATTATTTTTCTAATGGAAACTGAAAACCAAGAGCAGACGGTGCAAAGAATAAGAAGACCGCTCAAGTTTTCCAACAATTTTTTTGGTGAATCCAGAAGGATTATCAGGGGGCTTGGCTATTATTTAGGATGAACAGGTAACCACTTTGATGGAATCGCATTCTGAATACCTAGTCAATGTGCAGTTCCTTTTCCATGATAGTAGATAGGTTATGCGGATTACTTTTCTACATGCTCCTAATGCCTTTCAGGACAGAGTCTTACTATGGGACGAAATACATAGAACAAGTGTCTTAAATCATCTTCCTTGGCTCTGTATCGGGGATTTTAATGAAATTCTGTACCATTGTGAAAAAGTGGGAAAGAGGATGGCTGAGCACTTTCAACTTATAGCTTTTAAAGATTTTTTACATGCCTACTCATTAATGGATCTTGAAAGCAAGGGGTGCGCTTTTACTTGGTCGAATAGAAGGGATGATGACGATAATGTTAAAGAAAGGTTGGACAGAGCTCTTTGTGTTGGAGAAAACTCCTCTATTGTTTTGAAATTGACAAAACGTTTCGATTGGTCTAGTCTGAAGACTTCCAAACTCAAGTGTTAAAGTTTGAAGAACTCCAGACTCTGTCGTGAAAGTCTGACGACTGCTAGACTCAAGACTCAAAGTCTGTCCTCACTGACAGTTTTCAGACGAAGAAAAAAGACTTATTCATATACCAGATTATCTTCAAGGATTTGTTTCGTATGTTTTTGGAAGACCTTATGGTTGGATACAACACCAACATGATTGATTATTCTTGTTGGAATCTACTCCGATCTGAAGATCTTTTGAAAGGCGAGAAAACTTGGAATGTTCTTCTTATGAAAACCAAAGATCCTGATTATATGGGTGAACATGATTGCCGGTCTTTCATCACCAATCATTCAATGACTTGAGATCACCTTAATTGATTCTGTCCAACGGGTAGATTGGAAGAATCTTTTTGGAAAGTGCTAACGGCTATGAAGGCATGAAGGAGTATTTAAGGTGGACTCTCCAGTTGTTAGAAGTACTAGGTGAAAGAAGAATTTCAAAGTCCAAATCTCCATAGTTCCTTGCTCTTTCATTTATCGAGCTCAAATTGTACACAAAAGAGAGAAACACATAGTGAGACTTTGTGAAGAGACTAGCTAAGACTCTCCACTGAGAAAGTCGAAGATCACAAGCTGTATAATCTCTTTTGATTCATAGTGGAATCCAGCCAATGGGCTGTCGGTGTGGGAGAGTAGACGTAGGCTTGGTCTAATTTGAACCACTATAAACCTTGTGTTCCAATTCTCTTTCCTTAACTCCTTATTTCATTGCTTTATATAATCGTTTCATAGAATTGTTTAAAGTAATTTACATCCTCAGTCAATCGTTTTCCAAAGGTAATCTATTTTATTAAGACTTGCTCGAAAATTTCTATTTACACTTATTCACCCCTCCTCTAGGTGTGCGTACTAGCCATTTCAATTGGTATCAGAGCTTGTGTGCATATTTACTGAAGTGTTTTTACTTATTAAGCTAAAGATCTATGGTTGAAGGACAAAGCAACACTAGGCCACCATATTTTGATGAGAAGGAATACAATATTTGGAAAAACAAGATGAAGGCATTCCTGAGATCGAAAGATCCCCTGGAATGGGATGTGGTACAAAAAGGAATCATTCCTAAAGTTACATCAACCTCAGAGAAGGAAGTTGCAGATGGTGGAGAACTGACACAAGCAGATATAATAAAGAGACAAGCTCTTGATGCTAAAGCAATTTATTCATTATATTGTGCTTTATCTCCTACTGAGTATAACGGAATTTCATTTTGTGAAATAGCCAAAGTATACAGGAATTTCATCTTGTGAAATAGCCAAAGAAGTCTGGGATAGGTTGTACGTCACCTATGAAGGAACTGATCGAGTTAAAGAAATAAAAATCAATATATTACTCGGACAGTATGAAGCTTTCAAGATGAAGTCAGGAGAATCTATCACTAACATGTTTAGTCATTTTACAAAAATTGTGAACGGTCTAGCATATGAGGGACAACTAATCTCAAGACTAATGAAGGTCAATAAATTACTGAGAGGACTCTCCAAAGATTGGAACCATGTGAACACTTCTAGAAGAGAAACTCAGAGGATCATGCCTCTTTATGTAGATGAATTGGTTATCATGCCTCTGGCGGCCAGCGGCCGATGGTCGATGGCGGCCGATGGGTCGTGCGGTGGTGATCGGTAGCGGTAGTCGGCAGCCTGCGGTCGACCGGCGGTGGCGTGTGGCGGGGTGCGACGGTCGGCCGGTGGCGGCGTCCGACGGCAGCGGTGGCGGTCGGCCGACAACAGCAGCGGTCGGTCGGCCTCTGGCAACCAGTGGTGGCCGGCGGCGACTGGTGGCAGCGGCAGCAGTCGGTCGGCGGCAGGTGGCGGTCGACGACGGCTGTGGCAAGAGAGAAAATTAAAAGAAAAATAAAATTGAAATTTTACTTATTTCTAGAAATTGTTCCCAAGTACGAGAAGTAACTTTTTTTTACTTCTCATTTCTGTTCCAAAACCATTCCGAGCTAACTTTTTATTCCCGAGAAGAAATAAAACAACTTGGCATTACCAAAGGGATTTTTGTTCTTGTTTTGTTCTGGGGAACAAAAGAACAGAAATTGTGGGTATGAGAAATGTTCTCATGCACCCCCTAAGGGTTTGGGCAGGGTGGCAATGGTGTTGGATGGCATCGAACCCCACGGTTGTGTAGGCCCTCAGAATGCGTGTTTTAAGATGTTGTTCTGATTTAAGAAATAATCAATATAATGAAAAATCTCAAATTGATATTATGATTAATTTACTCCAAACTAATATTTTGTATACCCATTAGTTTCTGTTAAATTTTATTATTAAATTGTTGAGTTGGATGATATGTAATAATTGACGAATGTATCAATTTGGAGTTTTATCATCTGTTTTTCTATAACAAGTATACTAATTTATGATTTTTGTGATATTAATATGATTAACAGAAACTAATGAAAGGTAAACTTGTCACAAATATATCAATTTGAGATTTTTTATAATCAAAAAATTATTTTAAGGTAAATTTGTGATAAGTGTACTAGTTTGGGATTTTAGATAATAAAATAATTACTTTAAAGTAAATTTGTCACGGATGTAATAGTTTAGGGCATTATGATATTAACCTTTTTAAAAAAATGTTTAGCATTTTTCATTTTTAATCCTATTGATATAATATTTGGGGTAAAAAATATTAGGCTTTGGATCAAAATAACATCATTTTAGTCTTATTTTTTATGCATTAGTTCTTAGTTGAAGTAAACGCCACATATGAGAGAAAATAATAAAAGAATGGCATGTCAACATTTTCCATATGCCAAATTGAAGACATTAATGGAAAAACTTGATTGCATTAATTTAAGAAGTTTTAGAACTTGAGTACATTTTTTGAAAATTTTAGGACTCAATAATATTTTTGTAATAAGTTCTAAAATTTTTTGTGCACTCATCTCTTTTATTTTTATCGGCTTAAATCAATTTCTTCAAATGCATATGGCCATCACCATCTCAGCTTCTTTGCAAACAGTTGCTTGGAGATGGCAAGTGAAAGTAAACCACCATTTCCCATACTTCCAAACTCACATATGATTATTGCACACTCGTCAAGGTTAATGCCGGTGGGCCATGGCATCATTAGCAAATTGGGACCTGAGTAAAACATATGGTTACTTTGTAAACGTATGTGCGCTAAATTTGACTAGAGGACATTATGAGCAAGATCACTAAATTTGCATGCTGTCCTGATATACACGTTCAACAAGAATTACTCTGAAAGGTTCACCGATAAGTATGTTTGTCCTTCTCTCTTGCACATCCTCTTAGAGCCATCTCAGGAGCGCAAAGCGCCCTCACAAAAGGTCACTTACATCGAGCACTTCACCTCCAGTCTAACGTGCTTTGGCTTTGTGACCCAACTAATTCTTGATTAATTTGAAAAAGATTCTTTGCAAAGAATTTTAGAATGTCTTAAAAGAATGAGGAGATTATGTGGACTATGAAGGTTTCTACTAACTGAATCATTTCATGAATCTTTTCTCCACCTCCCATGTTTGCTCCCCGAGAATCCTTGTGCTCCCTGTTGAAACTAACTAAAGCAACAAACAAACCAGAAGCTATGGTTTTCTACAGAGAGAGATAGCACAGAAAAAACAGAGCACGAAACTTTCATTCATCTGCTATTAGAAAACTGTCGAGTACAGCAACTAAATACACAACAATAATTGCTCACATACGTGCAACACATAACTGCACACAAACGTGCTAGTTCACTTCCTAAAAATAACAAAAATACCCACTGCATAATTAAACAAACTTGGCTGTAAAATTAAAACAAAGAAAAAACAGAATAGAAGAACATCAGCAGCATTAGCAGCACTGAAGCATAACACTCCAACAAACTCCTCCTTGGATCAGTTGCTGTTGCAGACTCCAATTTTCTCTCTTAACAACTCAAATGTTCCAGCTTGAAGTGGCTTTGTGAACATATCTGCAAGTTGATCTTAAGATCTGTAATAAACCAGCTTAACTTCACCACTTTGTTGCACCTCACGCAGAAAGAAGAACTTAACTTTGAAATGCTTGGTTTTGCCATGAAAAATTGGATTCTGTGATATTGTTAGAGCGGCTTGATTATCCACTTTGACTTTGATACAGCCACTTGAATTCAACTACAAATCCTTCATTATCCTCTTCAGTGACAAAGCTTGATTTGCAGCTATAGTAGCAGCTATGAACTCAGCTTCTATAGTAGCTTGAGCTATAATATCTTGCTTTTTGGAACACTAGGACAAACAAGCAGAACCAAGACTAAAACAATATCCAGATGTGCTCTTCATGTCATCCATCAAACCAGCCCATCACTATCAGAAAACCTTTGTAAATTAAACTTCTGACCCTTCTGAAACTTCACACCAATAAACAAAGTTCCTTTGAGATATCTCAAGACCCTCTTTGCTGCAATCAAATGTAGCTGGCTAGGACTACTTATAAACTTGGATAAAACACTCACAGCAAATAGAATATCTGGTTTGGTTGCTGTAAGATACAGGAGACACCCAATCAGACTTTTATACATAGAAGCATCCACTGCATCTGTTCCATCATTCTTCTGCTGCTTCTCTTTAGCAGCCATATGAGTGCTTACACTTCGACAATCTTCCATCTGAAACTTCTTTAAAATTTCCTTCATGTATTTCCTCTAGCAAATGAAGATCTCATATGGATTTTGCGACTTCCAGACCTAAGAAATAAGTCATCTTTCCCAAGTCTGACATAAATAAACCTTGCTTAACATTCTCTCTTAGTTCTGCATCATTTCCTGTCACTAATAAGTCATCTACATAGAGTGACAGAATTACCACACTGTGATTCACCTTCTTGACATAAAGAGTCAGCTCACTTAAGCTTTTTACAAAGCCAAAATCCCGTAAGTATCGATCTATCTTCCCATACCAAGCTCTATATAGAGCTTTGAGCAGTCTGTACACACTTTCTTCTTGTCCTTTGATACTGAAGCCTTCAGGTTGTTCAACAAAAATTTCCTCCTCAAGCTCTCCATTCAGGAATGCAGACTTGACATCTAACTGAAAGATAGGCCACCCCTTCTCTGCTGCAATAGCTAACAGTAGCCTTATTGTATCCAGCCTTGCAACTGGAGCAAATGTTTCAGAATAGTCTACTCTCATATTTGAGCATAGTCTTTCACAACCAGTCTAGCTTTGTACTTATTGACAGAACCATCAGAATTAAGCTTTGTCCTAAACACCCACTTAAACCCAATCACATTTTTATCTAATGGTCTGTCTACAAGTTCCCATGTGTGGTTTTTCTGGATCTTTGTAATCTCCTCCTGCATTGCTGCAATCCACCTCTGATCTTCCTTAGCTTCCACAAAGTTAGATGGTTCGAGCACTGCCACATTGCTTCTTTCATAGATTTCAGCAAGTGACCTTGTGCCTCTCACTGGTAGATCATCTATACTGTTTTCCAATCCCTCTGTAATTTCATTAACCTCTACATCTATTGCAGGTTGTTTTTCGAATTGCTGCAGTTTTGTAATCTTTCCTTCCGTCCAATTCCACTCATTTTCCTCTAGGAAGATAACATCTCTACTCACGATTACTTTCCCTATCATGGGATGAAAAATCCTGTAAGCTTTTGATTGAAGACTATATCCAATGAAGATGCCAAGCTCTTCTCTTTTATCCAGTTTGTCCTTCTTAACCTCGGGAACATGAGTGTAATACAAACACCCAAAAACCTTCAAATTCTTCACAGAAGGTTTAACACCATGCCAGACTTCGAAAGGTGTTGATCTCTCTTAGGCTTTTGTGGGCAGTCTATTCAACAGAAACACAATAGTATTAGCTACCTCAGCCCAGAACTTCTTAGGTAATTTCTTCTCCTGCATCATACATCTAGCCATCTCCATAATACTTATGTTCTTCCTCTCACTAACCCCATTATGTTGAGCTGAATAAGGAGTAGTGAACTGCTGCACAATTCCTGCTTGCTCACAATTCAGCTTAAACGTGTGAGCTGTATACTCAGATCCAATATCAGACCTAAGAGTTTTAATTTTCTTCCCACTCTGATTCTCAACTAAGGCTTTAAACTTCACAAACACATCAGCTACTTCAGTCTTAGCTTGCAGAAAATAAATCCAACTCATCCTAGTCATATCATCAGTGAAAGTAATAAAATACCTGCTACCATTGAGAGAAGATTCAGACATAGGTCCACATAAATCTGTGTGAACCAACTGCAGCTTTTCACATGTCCTCGAGCCTCCTCCTTTGAAGGGAAATCTGGCTTGCTTGCCAAGAAGACAGGTTTTGTACTGTGGAAGTTCTTCCTCCAAACTTGGCAAATCATCTACCAAGCTATTCTTCTGCATAAATAGCATACTCCTCCTGTGAATATGCCCAAGTCTTTTATGCCATAGCTTTGCATTTTCTTCTTTGCATTTCAAAGCCGTTTGTTGCATCTCTTGTGACTTGAACATGAAACTCTTGTCTCTCATTGGGATTCTTAACACTTTTTTGCTATTTGCATTATTAATGAGACATTCCTTTCCTTCGAACTTCACTTTATAGCCCTTCTCAACTAATTGACCAACACCTACGATTCGATCAATGTTTGGCACAAAAAGAACATCCCTGATCAGCTTCACCTCATGATTTCCTTCAATAGCAACTATACCCTTACCTTGCACTTCAATGTATTGTCCATTGCCAATTTGGACTCTGGACCCGACTAACTTGCTTAAATTCCTGAACAGCTTCAAATTGCCAGTCATGTGATTGGTACAGCCACTATCTACTAGCCATGCATCATTCTCGATTGAAGATTCAGAAAATGAAGCTATAAACAAGTGCTCTTCCTCAGTTTCATTTACTGCCACTTGTGCTTCTCTTGCTTGCTGGTAATTTTTCCCTTTGCAAATGGCTTCCATGTGACCCAACTTGTGACATCTTCTGCACCTAGCATCAGGCTTTCTCCAACATCTAGAAAACTGATGATTAGTTCCACCACAGTACTGACATGGCTTTTTGTTCTTCTTCCATTTGCTAGACCCACTAGAATTTCCTTCTTTTGGTACAAAATTTGAATCTCCTGTATTTCCTCTGAACTGAATCCATTTCTTCCCTTTGCCTCAATCATTTGGCTTCACTCTAGCTTGCAGCGCACCCTCTACATGCTTTTCCCTTCTCATCAGTCTTCTATGCTCCCCGTGCCGAGCATTTAACAATTCTGCAAGTTTTATATCAGCTAAGTCCCTTGTATTTTCCACGAAGCTATGGTAGCTTCGAACTTCTTTGGAAGAGACACCAGGATCTTCTGAACAAGCCTTTCATCCTTCAAGTCAGTCCCTAAAACTCTGATTTTTTCAGCTATCTCAACCAGCCTATCAGAGTATTCCTTCACCGGCGAGAATCCTTCATTTGCTATCTCTCAAACTCCCTCAAGAGATTCAGCACCTTCATGCTTCTTATCTTCTCATCTCCCTCATATTCATCCTTCAAGAAGTCCCATATAGCCTTTGCAGAATCACATCTCATGATCCTTGTAAAATTGGTAGGCGAGACAGCAGCATACAAGCAAGATTTTGCCTTGGCTTTCCTTGTGATTCTCTCTTTATGGAATTTGATCTGATTCAAGGTCGGATTATTTGGAAGTGGAGCAACTTCATAATCATTCTCCACAGCCTCCCATAGATCGTGACCCTCCAGAAACGCTGTCATCTTAATAGCCCAAGCTTGATAATTTTCCCTAGTAAATACTGGAGCAGCCATTACAGAGAATCCACTCGATCCTGCCTCCATCAACCTTTTACTTCTTCACGCTTTGTTGCTTACCCTCACTTCACAGTCCCTCAAGATCCTTAAATGCTCTTATACCACTGTTGAAACTAACCAAAGCAACAAACAAACCAGAAGATATAGTTTTCTACAGAGAGAGATAGCACAGAAAAAACAGAGCACGAGACTTTCATTCATCTGTTCTTAGAAAACTGTCGAGTATAGCAACTAAATACACAGCAATAACTGCTCACATACGTGCAACACATAACTGCACACAAACGTGCTAGTTCACTTCCTAAAAATAACAAAAATACCAGCTGCATAATTAAACAAACTTGGCTGTAAAATTAAAACAAAGAAAAAATAGAATAGAAGAACATCAGCAGCATCAGCAGCACTGAGGCATAACAATCCAACACTTCCTTCGAACTGGGCTAAATCTCTTCACCATGATGCTATTCAGAGTCCTCAGGAACTTCGGATAGCATTAGACAAGCTCTTTGAGAAGTCAGGCCTTTTAGGCCGCTGGTCCTGATGGGTTTCCCGCAATCTTTTCCCAACCTCAAATGGGTAATGTTGGTGACTCCGTTTGTTTGCTTGTTGATAGTCCTTTTAACTATAGTCATATGTTAGAATATATAAATATTAAAGCGCGCCTTCATTTAATAGTTTAAACCTTTAAAACAATTGACAGTAGTCTTTAAAATCTCATATCGTGTCTCAAGGAGTCTGTGACACTTTGAATTTTTTTATTCCCAAGTGTTGAGGTCTTGAGTCTTTGAATCAATATCGTTGGATTAGTCATTGGGTAAATGCTGAAGAGAGTGTTCGGTAAAGGCATACGTTATGGTTCTAACGCTGAAGACCCCACTTTGGGATGTCAACTAAACGGGTCTTGGAGCCATTAAGGAATTCTGGAGTTGGCCTTCTGATTGACAGTGAAGAAAACCCTGGTGATTGTTGGAATAGAATGCACAATTGGAACTTCCGCGATCTCTCTATGCTACTAAATGACAGTATTTTGCGTAACAATCTGCGCTGTTCCGATTGCCAGATACGGCACAGGACATTGGAATTTAGCGATTTTATCATACATCGGCCGATGGATCAAATTTTGGGACTATTGCATCTCAGTAGCAAAGTTTAAGGGGGTTTTTGAGCAATAATACCCTCGTTTTGAACTTTTTGATCATTTATCTCTGTTACGTTCAATGCATGCCGATTAACACAGATTTCTTAAATTATTTAAATCAAAAGAAACTCAATTTGCAGAGATCTGTGTAATTACATAAATCATTCTTGTAACCTTTTTTTCCTGTAAATAACCGCAGTGAACCTCCCTCATTGCACCAACGAAAATTTTGATAAATTGCTTTAATTAGATGAAATCGTTCCACCTTTTCGAGAAAGAAACACAATAATCCCACAATATTTTTCTTTTTTCTTTTTTTCCGTCCAAAAGAAATTTCCATTTGCTACCAAACTAAAACATGAAAAGAAATCTCAAAAGTCACAATACCAAAACAAACCCATAGATCTCCAAAATAAGCAAAAAATTTCATCAATGCATGGTTAGTAGAGATCATGACAAGCTCGTGCTTTAAGAATAGATCTATAACTAGATCCAAGCGAGCCAGTTATCGACTCACATAGGACCATCTAGGATAGGCCTACGTTGAGATCTCCATCTATAATTACGATTTTACGTTTTGGTGGTGTTTGCCTAGGTTTGGAGTCGTCAACACCATCACCGTACAAAGACAACGTAAACATGTTGAAAAATCTTAGATTTGATACTTGTGAAAGCGAGCCTTATAGCCAATGCGAAGTGCCAAAACTTTGAGTGAAAAAATGTTGAATGGGCATGGATTTAACATTGAAGCTGCTATGAACATCATTGAAATTGGATGTGGGATACTTGTTCATTAAAAGTCCAAAATCTAGAATTAGCTCGAAGAGAAAAGCTCCCAGATATAAGATCCAGAGAGCAAAGCTCCCAAATCTAAAACTAGATCGAGAGAATTAGGAAAGAAACAAAAAGAAAT
This sequence comes from Eucalyptus erythrocorys, assembly GCA_014182555.1. Classification (NCBI taxonomy): domain Eukaryota; kingdom Viridiplantae; phylum Streptophyta; class Magnoliopsida; order Myrtales; family Myrtaceae; genus Eucalyptus; species Eucalyptus erythrocorys. Next base: position 10,280,037 of record CM024603.1, read on the forward strand.
AAAAGGAAAGAGAATTGGGAGGTGAGGGAGAGATCTAGGTGAAATCCCTCCCCTCCAGAAGTGGAAGAAGCAAAAAAAAGGTTATGAGAGAGAGACAGATTGGAATGGAGTTGAATAATCCTGCCTTGTTAGGCACAGAAAAATCTAACCCTTTTGCTACAATAAATCATATGAGGGGGATCCGTGAAGATTCCAGGATTTATTTCTGCAAAGGTGGGCATTTACTGCCCATATTAAAGTCATGGTGGCATTATATCTACATGTAGTTATAGATATTTAGAAGGTAGATGAATATATAAATTTTGTGATATGTTGCTTTATAATTGGATGGCTTTTTTGAGAAGAGAAACATAATGATCCTGCCACTTTGGCATAGGAAAAGTATGAATTTTTACTACAGTAATTAACATGAGGGGTATTCATCCATATTTCGTGATGTATTTCCATAAAAGACAGCATTTACAGGTAATATGCAAGTTATATCGGATTTATATCTCTATAAATAAGCATGTGTCTTTCAATTTCAGAAGACATCTGACCAAAAAAAAAAAAAAAAAAAAAAAAAAACACTTCAGAAGGTAGATGAATACGTACGCTATAAAACATATAAATTTTGTGATATATTGCTCTATAATTGGATGGCTTTTTTTGAGAAGAGAAACATAATGATCCTGCCACTTTGGCATAGGAAAAATATGAATTTTTGCTACAGTAATTAACATGAGGGGTATTCATCCATATTTCGTGATCCATTTCCATAAAAGACATCATTTACAGCTAATATGCAAGTTATATCGGATTTATATCTCTATAAATAAGCATGTGGCTTTCAATTTCAGAAGACATCTGAAAAAAAAAAAAAAAGACACTTCAGAAGGTAGATGAATACGTACCCTATAAAGCATATAAATTTTGTGATATCTTGCTTTATAATTGGATGGCTTTTTTGAGAAGAGAAACATAATGATCCTGCCACTTTGGCATAGGAAAAATATGAATTTTTGCTACAGTAATTAACATGAGGAGTATTCGTCCATATTTTGTGATCTATTTCCATAAAAGACAAGCATTTACAGCTAATATGCAAGTTATATCGGATTTATATCTCTATAAATAAGCATGTGTCTTTCAATTTCAAAAGACATCCGACAAAGAGCCAGAAAAATATGTCCACCATTGGGATTTGCTGCACACCAAAATGCTGTGTGAAAGGTAATACGCCGATTCCTTTTAATTTCTTCTATGGAATTGTTGTCACGTAATGATGATTAGCGAATCAAGATCATCTTATAAAGCTTTACTCTTTCACAGAATTATAGAAGATGGATTAGTCTAGAGGAATTACTGATTGAATAGATAAATTCGGCCTTCCGACTGGATTTATGATTTTATCCTTCCTAAGGACCCAACAGAGCAAGGGATCTTGTCCCTCCTATAAACACAAGAAATTAATCACGCCTACACAATTGACGTTTGAGCGTCGAAAAGTGAGAATCTGATAAGGCATTGACAACTACTATTTTGTCATTTTTCTTGATGCTTGGTACGGCAGGTATCTCGGTTGCGTATCATTTGATTTGTCCCCGAGAGTTACTGTGCACCATTTCCTAAATGATGCCTTATATGTTTGGTCCGAGCAAATAGTATTCTGAATTTTATAGCATAATAACCTTAGTCACTAACAATACACACACAGGTGTAGTAAAGTAGAGATTAAGGTTGCTTAATTGTTTCCGATGTATTTTTAACAGCACCCAGATCCAGTTGGCCAGAGCTCTTGGGTCAAAATGCCTATAGCGTGAAGGCGGCAATCGAGAAAGACAATCCACAGCTGAAGGTTGTACCATTGCCGGCGGGATCCGTAAGTCCAGCTGCCGGTTGCTGCGATCGGGTTTTGTTGTCGATCGATGAGAACGGAAACGTCGCTAAAGTGCCCACCATTGGATAGTGGGCAACAGGGGGAAATGAGCTGTTACAGGGGGAAATGAGCTGTTAACTCTCCTTCTCCCAATAATAAGAATAAAATTGATCGACTTTTTACTTTTATTTTTTTCTTTGTCGAAAGAAAAGTTGTATTCATTACGTAAAAAGATACATGAGAAGTACTCAAAATTCAAAGAAAAGTAAATCAAAGCAAAACAAAGGTCAGAATATTGAAAAATAAAGTCGGATCCAGAAAACAATGAGGATCAACAAGCATTAGCAGAGTTAAGTATACACTCGTTGCACAAGAATAAATCCGTTAAGCAAAAGAATAAAGGCTAGCCCTCATGTCCTCGTCAATGATGCGCACTCCTTATCCAAGAACTACAATGTTGGTACGTGTCTACATTCGGCTTTCTCTACGCCATCCCCATGTGGAAATGATCAAAACAGATTTTAATATTTGGAAGAGCAAATTTTTGTGGCTCAACGAGAAGCCAAATGACAAAAGGAACTTTATACGGAAAGTAGGTATCCAATCCCCAAAAGCATATTTATTAAACTCCTAAATCTAGATTGAGAGAGTTCAAACTTTCAAATCTAGAACTAGAACAGGAAAAGAGAGCTCATAGATTTGGATATAGATGTAGCGAAAAGGAAAAAATAAGAAAAGAATAAAAAATAAAACACAAACAAAATTAACAAAAGAGAAAAGGGAGGATGAAACTAGATCAATCCCTCTCCCATGGCCAAAGATTAGAAAACGATCCACAAAGAAGAGAGTAGGGGGGAGAGGAAGCAAATTGACTTTTGCCTTGGGAAAGTTCATTCTTTTGCTGCAATGAATCAATTGGAAGAATTTTCATATTTCCGACACTTTAAACTCAAATATACATATCTCACACTTGTCAAGGTTAGTGCCAGTGGACCATGGCATAATTGGCAATTGGGTCCCCCGTGGAACCCAACGTATTCAATAGTCCAGGTTCAATTTAGAATATGTATTACATTCATATGATAATTTCTCACTTTGTTATTAGTTGCTACCCTCCTAGAGCAAATACATTAGATATTTCTCTAAGATGGTAATTAGATTATGCAAACGATTCCTCTAGTGAGGTGGTTTCAATACTTAGCTTGGTTTTTCCTAAATTTCATCAATCGCAACTTGATTTCTCATGTAGTTATAAAAAAAATTGGTTTTTAATAATCTATTAGAGGCCATTGGAGTTCAAGTAAAATGAGAGGATGTTTTACTTCTACGAATTAGTTATTTGGGCATGAGGATTTACTTACACTTTAAAGCCCAAAATTGATGATTTGAATATGTCAAATGAAGCCTCTCTTAGACACTCTGGGTTTCCCTCTACCGCTTGGTAGTTTTTGATTACTTCCTTCGTGCAGAAGCTTTCCTCAGCGATCCACCCGCTTTAGTCTTCCTCTTCAACCTCCATTCTTCTTGATGTGAAGACGCTTTCCCCTTTTGACCCCCATTTCTCCTTCCCTAGACGCTCCCTCTACAGCCTAAAACACCATAAAATTTGTCAAGCCTCTCGCGCCAGTATACCGACATCAAACCCTTGTCAAAACCCTAAATTAGTTTTGGGCTTTTATCCGCACCTCTTTGCCTATTATTCCCTCCCTCTCGAGCGTCTATTCCAAAACCCTGAGGATCGGGCCCCAATTTACCTGCTCATTACTCTAGGCCGGAACCCACCATCTACCCCTGCGCGATTTCTTTTTTTGTTTTCCCCCAACCACAGCCCAACTCCATTCGCTTATTCCCCACTCCTCTCCCCTGTCGTATTCAACCACCCCCTTCAAGGATATGTGTTGCCCTCCTCCACTTGGCCTGGATTGCCATGTTGAACAATAGTAGTTATGACACAAAGAAAGGTATGCCAGCACTTAAGCCTTTACCTATAGTCTTTAAAGAAGGCTCTGCTCAATGCCTCAAGCGACGCATTCAGTTCTTTGTACTGTCATCTATATGGTGTCTGGCCGTGAACCTTTTGAGCTGTGGTATTCCGTTAGTTATATCATTGAATCTCTTAGATGGATGAAATATGACTGATTTGAATTATGAAGCTAGCAGATTAGAGGCGCTGCGCAAAAGCTTGGGTAACTTATGGTCTGACGATGATGTCATTGATGTTAAGGATGGCATTTCCGATGAAAAATTAATAGAATGCAGGCTAACATTGTTTGTCAAACTCTATTCTCAACCTAATATCAATTTCTAGGCCTTTCTCAACACTATGAAACGGGCATGGAGGACGGAGAATGTATCTTGTACCTTGTTAGAACTAGGTTTGTCACGCCCTTATCCTCCGAGCACATGCCCATCTTTCCTTGGTCGATTTATTAGCGATGTCCCATGACGCATCGCCGACCCATTTATTTTTAATTGCGCACGCGAAAGCAAATAAATAATTCCCAGACAATAAATCAATGGGATAGAAAAGTAGGATTTTCCAAATTCTAAACTTTCAAAAACAACCACACTTATATACATTGCAAACCATAGTGCAAATATATATAAGACGAATGCTCAAGTCAGGTTTTAAATCACAAGTCCATAAATCAAGTTTGTAACAAATACTTGACTACCACCAAAAGAGAATTGCCCTATGACTAACTAGTCCAATAGGATCGTCAACTCTTCAAGCTTCGTCTCCTTCACTTTGGGTTTCTAGTCCTTCACCAATGCTGTCTAAGCACCTGAAAATGGTTATTCAATAACCAATGAGACAATGTCTCGGCGAGTTCTACTCCCTAAGAACGATTAGGAAACCAATATGCCAAAAGGATTGCCTATGCACAATACGAGTCGGAGGACTTATTTTGGCCTCAGATTCCACCTGCAAATTAGTACAGTTCAATAGGCACCCAAACAATCACAATAGATCAAAATATCGATCAAATCAACCTAGTTGATTACATGTCAATCGGACCATTTCTAGGTCATTTCACTCTACATTATATATCCTCCAATAGTACTTAGTTACAGAGCCACATGAATGCTCTCGGGCGTTGTTTTCGCCAAGGTGACGTACCGAACTTCCAATGGTATACTAAGTCACAGAGCCACATGAATGCTCTCGAGCGTTGTTTTCGCCAAGGTGACGTACATAATGGACAACACTCATGTGTTCTTTAAGGCGCCGTTTTTGCCAGTAATAGCCTCCACCACCGAACCACGTACGTCCATATTGATGCATGTAATAGATAGCACTTGTGCATTCTTAAAGGCGCCGTTTTCGCCAGTGATACCCTTAATCAACGAACCACGTATGTCTAATTACATCGTACATGATTGGTTTCAGCTGAGAATTTCCCCAATTCATTCTTCTTTACATCTCATCAAAACATCATCAATGCTAAATAATCACACTCGGCCTTCTACCAATCAATCATCCAATTTCAATCAATTTGGGATAAATCCCTAAATTATCACAATAAATTAAATTCCACGCAACGTAGAGCTCAAATAAATAAAAGGATTGCGGACGACAATCAGCACGGAATTCTGGTCACTGGCCATCCCGGATGAATTTCCGAAAAAGAAATAAATAATTATTAAAATTAATAAATAAATACTAATAAATCCAACTTAGGTCCATATCAACTAATTGGAACCTGAAACAGTCCGGGAAAAATACCGAGATGCATCCAATAATTAGTAGGACTTGTCTACTTGCTAAATATACAATCAATTTAATTAACATGCATCACAATTAACTAATCTACTCTAATCTAACCACCTAATCTTAACTAATTACATTAATCAACCCTTAGGCATCATTAGTCTACTAAGCAAGGATTAGTGAGTAAAAATCACTCGTTTAAAAGCGAAGACTAGAACACCACGACAATGATGTGACGGCGGCCCAATTCCAAATTTTGGGCGGCATCAACGAACACATGGGCCGAGCCTAAAAGCCTTACAAGCCCACAACAAATGCTCGGCTTGGGCCTGCTTCTTGGGCTTGAGAGTCATTGAGTTGGGCTTATTAAAGTTGGGCTGAACGGGCTTCAAATGGGCTTGACCAAACTGAAAATGAGCTGCTGATTTTACTGAGCTGGACTGCTGACATCTTCATGGGCTTCAAATGGCTAAAGAGAGGATGGGCTAGGCCGAGAAAATAGAAACTTGCTGGGCCGAAGACATGGAGTAAAGAAGAAGCAGCTGCTTTGGTTGATTCAGTGGCAGCGAGCTAGCAACTCGAAGCAACAATAGAGGAACTGGCTTCGTGCAGCTTGCGACTGAGTTGCGGAGATGCCGAATGATGGAGTGCAACATCGAGGCAGCTGGCGCATGGAGAAGCCACAAGGGTCAACGCTGGAGGAGTTCGTTGATTTGCTGACTCGGTGGCTGACAGTTTGTGGTGCGGGTGGGGTTGTTTAAATGGGGCAGCAATGTTCAAGCGAGAGGGAGCTAAATTCGCTGGCTATTCGGTGATGGAAGCAGCGAGGATGAAGCTAGCGTTGACTGAGGAACGTGGCAGCTGAAGAGGAAATTTGGAGGAGCAGCTTTGGTGGTGGGTACATGGGCTTCAAGGAAAATGAAAGGAATGCAGAGGCTTCGGTGGGGCAACGTATGAAAGAAGAAAAATAAAGAAAAGGATAAGAGAAGACTGGTCAAAGGAAAAGAAGAAATTGAAGACTGAGGGGGGTTTCGTGCAAGACAAATGGGAGAGAGAGAGAGAGAGAGAGAGAGAGAGATAAGAATGCAGGGGAAGGTCGGCCAGGAAGAGGACGTGCGGATAAGGATGAAGAGAAGAGGGGGAGATCAAATTGAATAAAAGTCAATGAAATAAGGCAAAGAGAGACCAAATCTACAGGGTAGTCGGCTGAGGTGGGTGTGTGTGTGTGTGGGGGGGGGGTGGGTCCAAGAAAAGGGGGAGAAAACAAAACAAAATCAAATTATAGTTTTGTTCAACTTCAACACAAGAATAATTGGTCATCCATGGCCAATTTCAACCTCAATTTGCACAATTGGAGTCTAGAATAAGACAATCCCTCTTATCCACAAATTTCTCTCAAAACTAAATTTCATTTTGCTTTTCTCGGATTCCGATTTTCCGAACAAATAAATTCAGTTGGGGTCCAATTTGAAGTCAGAAAAAGCCCAAACAACTTCCATTCACCGATTCACTTACACTAGATGTCAAAAGTCTATTCCAATTGGCCAATCCGAGTTTCCGTTCATTTTCCATATGGTCCGACCCGGTTTTCCGTAAAAATCCTGAACTCACCGGAATTTTCTCAAAAGGTGAGTCGACGTTCCTAGATTGATCATGATACGACAGGACTTCCAATTTCTGAAATCGAATTCAAATTTGCAGTTATTTTCAATTAAATACGCTTTTAGGGTGACCTTACATATTAGGTAGCTTTTAGAAATTTTTGATGCAATTGACTCGTGGTTGATTTTCTTCGAATCACAATGAACCCATTTGACACATTGGTGACTCTCGGTGGTCGTGAAAATCTCGAGATTTCAAATACGGGCATAGGATACCCAAAATGATAAAAAATCGGTTTAGTGCGGATTGATGAGAATTTTGTAATCAGGTGGAATAACCCACACTTTGATCGCCACCTCAGTCGAATCGACCTATCTCCGGTCTTTGATCGATTTTTAATTGTGCCGTAATGACCCTTGCAGAGTAGCACAGTCAAGTAGTCGATTCCTGCTCAAATTCTCAAGTTTATTGCATTTCAAATCCCTTAATGGCTTCACCTGATAGGTCAGTTATCTCATGAGTGGCCATCTCAGAGAAAAACACTATAGTCACGTTGATGAAAGGCCCGATTTATCCTATTGAAATTAGAACTTGAAAATCAGGATATCACAAGGTTTCTTCTTATTCTCCTTCAACTCAGAAGCCGAGAAACAGAAAGTCTTAGAAGCCGGGTAGTGGTCTTTTTCCAGCAACCTCCTTGTGCTCCAGCAATGTGATCCCGACATTCAAGAAATGTGTTATCATATTCTCATTGCCCCTTTTGGGTGCACTTGTTTGGCATACCATTTGGCTGAGTAACGACGGACATTGTAAGAGAGATTTCCTTTAAGATTGGAGAAGTCATAGATGTGAAACTGGAAGCAAAAGGAAATAGCACTTATAAGTTCGGTAAAGCCATAATTAATCTGAATCTAGCTACACCTCTTAAAATGGGGGTTGTCATCAACTTGGGATGCGAAAAATTGTGGATCGAATTCAAATACGAGAGGTTGCCGCATTATTGCTACTCTTGTGGTAGAATTGGTCATTATGGCACTGCTTGTGAAGAGATACCTTATGAAACTACAAGGCTGGAGGAGGACTTACCAAGCAACTTCGGGAACTGGCTACGAGCTAAGGTCCGGGAACTTAGCCCATATAGAAAGCTTTTTTTTTTTATGGTAAACAAGCCCCACTCCTAGAAGACGAAGAAATGGTGCCGGAATCTCCTCTTGCATCGACCACTCAAGTAAATCAGCAGGCAAAGAACTCATCAGGGCAACCTCTTCTGCCTCTCCGCACCTAGCACTTCTCGGAGGAGGGGTCCAAACAGCAGGCTGAACATTTCCACTCTTCTCGAGCTCTAACTATTATAGAAGGCAAAGCACCACAGAAGAAAGACAACAGCTATGGGCAATCCATGATGGCGATGTACAATGAATAGCTTAAAGAAGTGGAAAAAGAGAGGCAACATTATTTAGAGACCGAAAGAGGCCAAGCCAAGGGCAAAGCCAAATCTACCAAGCTCCCTTCAACAAAGAAAGGGAAGAGGCTTTGCCCATATGGAGCACAATTCTCAAGGACAATGTCCACTGACAACTTATAACTAGTGGAGATCCCTATTACAGAGGAGGAGAAATCAACACAATGGGCTTTGGTGGCTAGCCCTAATAAGCCACTGGCTCATCCATGAAACTACTAAGTTGGAATTGTCAGGGGTTGGGTTCTCCCCAGACAATTCAGGCTCTAAGAGTCCTTGTGACTTAGGAAAGACCCAATATTATTTTTCTAATGGAAACTGAAAATCAAGAGCAGACGGTGCAAAGAATAGGAAGACGGCTCAAGTTTTCCAACAGTTTTTTTGGTGAATCCAGAAGGATTATCAGGGGGCTTGGCTATTATTTAGGATGAACAGGTAACCACTTCAATGGAATCGCATTTTGAATACCTAATCAACATGCAATGCCTTTTCCATGATAGTAGATAGGTTATGCGGATTACTTTTCTACATGCTCCTAATGCCTTTCAGGACAGAGTCTTACTATGGGATGAAATACATAGAACAAGTGTCTTAAATCATCTTCCTTGGCTCTGTATTGGGGATTTTAATGAAATTCTGTACCATTGTGAAAAAGTGGGAAAGAGGATGGCTAAGCACTTTCAACTTACAGCTTTTAAAGATTTTTTACATGCCTACTCATTAATGGATCTGGAAAGCAAGGGGTGTGCTTTTACTTGATCGATTAGAAGGGATGGAGACGATAATGTTAAAGAAAGATTGGATAGAGCTCTTTGTATTGGAGAAAACTCATTTATTGTTTTGAAGTTGACAAAACGTTTCGATCGGTCTAGTCTGAAGACTTTCAAACTCAAGTGTTAAAGTCTAAAGAACTCCAGACTTTATCGTCAAAGTCTGACGACTGCCAGACTCAAGACTCAAAGTCTGTCCTCACTGACAGTTTCCAAATGAAGAAAAAAGACTTATCTAGATACCGGATTATCTTCAAAGATTTGTTTTGTATGTTTTTGGAAGACCTTATGGTTGGATACAATACCAATATGATTGATTATTCTTATTGGAATCTACTCTGCTATGAAGATATTTTGAAAGGCGAGCAAACTTGGAATGTTCTACTTATGGAAACCAAAGATCCTGATTGTATGGGCGAACATGATTGACAGGTTTTCATCACCAATCATTCAATGACTCGAGATCACCTTAATTGATTCTGTCCAACGGGTAGATTGGAAGAATTCCTTTGGAAAGTGTCAACGGTCGTGAAGGCACGAAGGAGTATTTAAGGCGAACTCTCCAGTTGTTAGAAGTAGTGGTAGAAAGAAGAATTTCAAAGTCCGAATCTCTATAGTTCCTTGCTCTTTCATTCATTGAGCTCAAATTGTACACAAAAGAGAGAAACACATAGGGAGACTTTGTGAAGACTCTAGCTGAGGCTCTTCACTGAGAAAGTCGAAGATCACAAGCTGTATAATCTCTTTTGATTCATAGTGTAATCCAGCCAATGGGCTGTCAACGTGGGAGAGTGGACGTAGGCTTGGTCTAAGCTGAACCACTATAAACCTTGTGTTCCGATTCTCTTTCGTTAACTCCTTATTTCATTGCTTTATATAATCATTTCATAGAATTGTTTAAAGCAATTTACATCCTTAGTCAATCGTTTTCCAAAGGTAATCTATTTTATTAAGACTTGTAAGAAAATTTCTATTTACACTTATTCACTCCTCCTTTAGGTGTGCGTACTAGCCATTTCAATTGGTATCAGAGCTTGTGTGCATATTTACTGAAGTGTTTTTACTTATTAAGCTAAAGATCTATGGTTGAAGGACAAAGCAACACCCGGCCACCATATTTTGATGGGAAGGAATACAGTGTTTGGAAAAACAAGATGAAGGCATTCCTGAGATCGAAAGATCCCTTGGAATGGGATGTGGTACAAAAAGGAATCATTCCTAAAGTTACATCAACCTTAGAGAAGGAAGTTGTAGATGTGGGAAAACTAACACAAGCGGATATAACCAAGAGACAAGCTCTTGATGCTAAAACAATTTATTCATTATATTGTGCTTTATCTCCTACTGAGTATAACGGAATTTCATCTTATGAAATAGCCAAAGAAGTTTGGGATAGATTGCACATCACCTATGAAAAAGCTGATCGAGTTAAAGAAACAAAAATCAATATTCTACTCGGACAGTATGAAGCCTTCAAGATGAAGTCAGGAGAATCTATCACTAACATGTTTAGTCGTTTTATAGAAATTGTAAACGGTCTAGCATATCAAGGACAGCCAATCTCAGGACCAACTAACGTCAATAAATTCCTAAGAGGACTTTCCAAAAATTGGAACCACATGAAGACTTTTATAAGAGAAACTCAGAGAATCATGCCTTTTTATGTAGATGAATTGGTTGGCATGCCTCAGGTGGCCGGTGGCCAACAGTCGATGGCGGTCAATGTGCCGTGCGGCGGTTGACCGGCGGCCGCGTGCGGTGGCGAGCGACAGTCGGTCGGTGGCGGCGGCGGTGTCCGGTGGTGGTCGATGGTCGGTTGTTGGCGTTTAGCGGCGGCGGTCGGTTGGCCTACGACAGCAGGCGGTGACCGGCGGCGGCGACAGCGACGGTCGGCCGGCGACAGCGGTGGTCGGTCGACGTTTGGCAATCGGTGGCGGTCGACCGGCGGCAGGCGGCTATCGGTGGCGGTCGGTGGTGGCCCGACAAGAGAGAAAATTAAAAGAAAAATAAATTTGAAATTTTACTTATTTCTATAAATTGTTCCCGGGAACGAGAAGTAACTTTTTTTTACTTCTCATTTCTACTCCAAAACCATTCCCGAGGCTAACTTTTTATTATCGGGAACAGAAAAAAAACTTGGTGTTACCAAATGGATTTTTTTTTTTTTGTTCTGGGGGACAAAAGAATAGAAATTGTGGGGATGAGAAATGTTCTCATGCACCCCCTTGGGGTTTGGGCAGGGTGACAATGGTGTTGGATGGCATCGAACCGCACGGTGGTGTAGGCCCTCCGAATGCGTGTTTTAAGATGTTGTTCTTTTTTAAGAATAATCAATATAACGAAAAATCTCAAATTGATATTATGATTAATTTACTCCAAACTAATATTTTGTATACCCATTAGTTTCCGTTAAATTTTATTATTAAATTGTTGAGTTGGATGATATGTAATAATTGACGAATGTATCAATTTGGAGTTTTATCATCTGTTTGTTTGTCACAACTGTACTAGTTTATGATTTTTCATGATATTAATATAATTAACAAAAAATAATGAAAGGTAAAATTGTCACAAATATATCAATTTGAGATTTTTTATAATCAAAAAATTATTTTAGGGTAAATTTGTAATAAGTGTACTAGTTTGAGATTTCAGATAATAAAAAAATTACTTTAAAGTAAATTTATCACGAATGTAATAGTTTAGGGCATTTATGATATTAACCCTTTTTTTTTGAAAATGTTTAGTATTTTTCCTTTTTTAATCCTATTGACATAATATTTGGGGTAAAAAATATTAGGCTTTGGATCAAAATAGCATCATTTTAGTCTTATTTTTTATGCATTAGTTCTTAGTTGAAGTAAACGCCACATATGAGAGACAAAATAATAAAAGAATGGCATGTCAACATTTTCCATATGCCAAATTGAAGAAATTAATGGAAAAACTTGATTGCATCAATTTAATAAGTTTTATAACTTGAGTACATTTTTTGAAAATTTTAGGACTCAATAATATTTTTGTAATAAGTTCTATAATTTTTTGTGCACTCATCTCTTTTACTTTTATCGACTTAAATCAATTTCTTCAAATGCATATGCCCATTGCCATCTCAGCTTCTTTGCAAACAGTTGCTTGGAGATGGCAGGTGAAAGTAAACCACCATTTCCCATACTTCCAAACTCACATATGATTATTGCACAGTCGTCAAGGTTAATGCCGGTGGGCCATGGCATCATTGGCAAATTGGTGTTGGAGAAAACTCCTTCGGTATTTTGACATTCCAAAAATGTGTTATCATTATTCTCATTGCCCCTTTTGGGTGCACTTGTTTGGCTTACCATTTGGCGGAGTAACGACGGACGTTGCAAGAGAGATTGCCTCTAAGATTGGAGAAGTCATAGAAGTGAAACTGGAAGCAAAAGGAAACAGCACTTATAAGGTCGGTAAAGCCAGAATTAATTTGAATCTAGCTACACCTCTTAAAACAGGAGTTGTCATCAACTTGGGAAGCAAAAAATTGTGGATTGAATTCAAATACTAGAGGTTTGCGCATTATTGCTTCTCTTGTGGTAGATTGGTCATTATGTCACTGCCTGCAAAGAGATACCTTATGAAACTACAAGGCTGGAGGAGGACTTACCAGTTAACTTCAGGAACTGGCTACGAGCTGAGGTTCGGGAACTTAGCCCATATAGAAAGCTTTGTTATGGTAAACAGGCCCCACTCCTAGATGACGAAGAAATGGTGCCGGGATCTCCTCTTGCTTCGACCACTCATGTAAATCAATAGGCAAAGAACTCATCAGCACAACCTCTTCTGCTTCTCCGCACCTAGCACTTGTCGGAGGAGGGGTCCAAACAATAGGCTGACCATTTCCACTCTTCTTGAGCCGTAACTATTATAGAAGGCAAAGCACCATAGAAGAGAGACAATAGCTGTTTAGATGCAGAATCCATGATGATGATGTACAATGAATAGCTTAAAGAAGTGGAAAAAGAGAGGCAACATTATTTAGAGACCAAAAGAGGCCAAGCCAAGGGCAAAGCCAGATCTACCAAGGTCCCTTCAACAAAGAAAGGAAAGAGGTTTTGCCCATATGGAGCACAATTCTCAAGGATAATGTCCATTGACAACTTATAACTAGTGGAGATCCCTGTTATCGAGGAGGAGAAATCAACATAATGGGCTTTGGTGGCTAGCCCTAATAAGCCACTGGCTCACCCATGAAACTACTAAGTTGGAATTGTCAAGGGTTAGGTTCTCCTCAGACAATTCAGGCTCTAAGAGTCCTTGTGACTTAGGAAAGGCCCAATATTATTTTTCTAATGGAAACTGAAAACCAAGAGCAGACGGTGCAAAGAATAAGAAGACGGCTCAAGTTTTCCAACAGTTTTTTTGGTGAATCCAGAAGGATTATCAGGGGGCTTGGCTATTATTTAGGATGAACAGGTAACCACTTCGATGGAATCGCATTCTGAATACCTAGTCAATGTGCAGTTCCTTTTCCATGATAGTAGATAGGTTATGCGGATTACTTTTCTACATGCTCCTAATGCCTTTTAGGACAGAGTCTTACTATGGGACGAAATACATAGAACAAGTGTCTTAAATCATCTTCCTTGGCTCTGTATCGGGGATTTTAATGAAATTCTGTACCATTGTGAAAAAGTGGGAAAGAGGATGGCTGAGCACTTTCAACTTACAGCTTTTAAAGATTTTCTACATGCCTACTCATTAATGGATCTGGAAAGCAAGGGGTGCGCTTTTACTTGGTCGAATAGAAGGGATGATGACGATAATGTTAAAGAAAGGTTGGACAGAGCTCTTTGTGTTGGAGAAAACTCCTCTGTTGTTTTGAAATTGACAAAATGTTTCGATCGGTCTAGTCTGAAGACTTCCAAACTCAAGTGTTAAAGTCTGAAGAACTCCAGACTCTGTCGTCAAAGTCTGACGACTGCCAGACTCAAGACTCAAAGTATGTCCTCACTAACAGTTTTCAGAAGAAGAAAAAAGACTTATTCATATACCAGATTATCTTCAAGGATTTGTTTCGTATGTTTTTGGAAGACCTTATGGTTGGATACAACACCAACATGATTGATTATTCTTGTTAGAATCTACTCCAATTTGAAGATCTTTTGAAAGGCGAGAAAACTTGGAATGTTCTACTTATGAAAACTAAAGATCCTGATTGTATGGGCGAACAGGATTGACGGTCTTTCATTGCGGCATCCTAAAATTTAGGATAACCTCCTCTAGATATACGATTAGGTAATGGAAATTTCCTCTAATTTATGCCTTCACTATTAATTTTTATTAAGGCCAAGTGTTATGTTAATGAAAATGTGTCTTGTGTTTATAAATTATTAGAGTTAGTATTATAGGGTAATTTGATAAGGAGAATTTATGCTCGGCTATGCATTCTTTAGATTTAAATTTTTATGGCCACATGAAATTGTAATATTGGTAATTGAAAAAGAAAGAATTGAGATAAATTACTAAGATTTAATATAAGTTTGATTAAGGAAATTCTTAAAAAACAATTAAGGTTGGACTTTAAGCCCAAGGAGAATTGGATTTAGAATGGGCCGAATGGCCAACCCAAGGAGCCCCTTTGGGCCGTAGGCCACAACAAGAGGAAGGCCCATAGGCCCAATTCCAAGCCCACCTTGCATGTAGTTGACAAGTGGCAAAGGAAGAAGCAATTTTCATTGGCCAATTTGGACGGCCGAGAATGATTGCATATGATTGCAATCAAGGGGGGATAAAAGGGAGAGAGATGGCCGGTTGGAGGGGGTAGTCGACGGTGAGGAGAGAGAGAGAGGAGAGAAAGAGAGAAAGGAGAGAAAGAAGAAGAAGGAAGGAGAGAAAGAAGAAGAGAAGCTATCCGTCGCTCGCCCGCTTTGCCCGCCCGTTTTTGCGTTTGTTTTGCCGAGTTTAGAGGCAATATTTGATCCTTGAACTACTCTTGCATGCTGTGCTTTGAATGTATTGTTGTGTGGTGGTTGATTTCGTGTGTTTTGAGTGTAGAAAACAAAGTTTTGAAGTGTTTTGTTCAAAGATACAAACTGTCTTGAGTAGAACAGTGTGCACCAGAATGTTGTGAAGGCTTGCATGTGACTTTAGAGTTGGATTTTGACTTTGAGTTCTCCATGAAAGTTGTAGATCACATCTTAAACTACAACATACTAAACTTTGAACTAAAATGGTTGAGTTTTGAGGGGTGAAACTCATTTTCTACGGAACCGGCCAGATCTGGAACTGCATGTCGACCTTTTGGTGATTTTAGGTCTTGCATGTGACTTTGTATTGAGAATCTTTCTTCGGCTTCTTCATGAAAGTTGTAGGGAACATTTTGAAGATCAACATACTCAAATTTGAGATAAAACTAACAAGTATAGTTTAGTGAAATATAATTTTTCTTGAAGACGTGGAATCTGGATGAACCTTGTTGAACACCAGCGACTTCGGGGGACCATAAGACAACTTTCCTTTGGATATTTCACCTTGACTTCTTAATGAAAGTTTAAGTGGACACTTTAAGCTAGAACATATCAAAAATCCAGAAGAAAAGAAGGAGAATAAGTAGGTAAAATGGTGATTTTTCAGTGATAGGTTGGTCTGGATGTTACGGTACAATGAACAGAGGCTTTTATCAAATATAATAAATTATCTAGGATGAATTTGGCCTTGATGTCTTCATGAAAAATATACCTTGGAGTCTTGACTATCACATGGTAAAATTTCATAATTTTTGAAGGTCGTTTGTGTATTTAATTTGAAGTGATTCAAAAACTGTGCAATCTGATGTGTCCGAAATTGTGTGCTGCAATGTTTGAGTTGTATCTTTTCGTGTGATGATCTTTTGGGTATGAGTTCTTCACGAAACTTGTGTCTTTATGTCTTAAATATTATGTGATAAAAGTTCATAATTTTTAAAGGCCATTTGGATATTTAATGTGGGAAAATTCTAAAACCGTGCAAACTGGTATGTCCGAGATTTGTATGCTGTGGTGTTTGAGTTGTATTTTTTTATGTGATGATTTCTAGAACATGCATTCTTCATGAAAAGTGTGTTTTTATATCTCGACTATCACGTGTGCAAATCTCATAATTTTTGAAAGTCATTTGGGCATTCAATTTACATATATTCAAAAATCATGCATGCTGAATTTTATAAATTTCAAAGAAAATGATATGTGGATTATTATTAATGATGCTTTAAGTAATTGAATCATGCCGCATGTGTGATGACATTTGGCATTTCATATAACTATTAAATGATACCATCATATCATATGCCATGATGAAATTGGGCCATAAATGTGAATTGAATTTATGATAAATGAGGATACCGTCGGATGGTGTGAGCCGACGATACTCCGGGAGTGTCGGGATGCCCGGCCAGGGAGTGTAAATGCCGGATGCCCGGATGGTGTGTGCCGAATGGCCTCGGGAGTGTCGAGATGCCTGGAGCGTTGGGGGTGCCGGAAGCCCGGATGGTATGTGCCGAGGGATTCCTCGTGATGCCAGTTGGGGTGCGAGATGCCCGGCCAGGAGTGTAAATGCCGGAAGCCCGGATGGTATGTGCTGGGAATGCCTCATGATGTCAGTTTGGGTGCGAGATGCCCGGAGCGTTGGGGGTGCCGGAAGCTCGAATGGTGTGTGCCGGGGGTGTTTACTTTCTCGCAATGCCAGGAATGAGTGCGAGTAATAGATGCCAATTAAAAGAATAAAAATTGAGAAATTGAAATGGGAAAATGCCACCAAAAACCCTAAACTATGCACAAAGTGACAAAAATACCTCAAACTTTTTTTTCTACCACCAAAAACCCCAAACTTTGTCATCCGTGACACATTTACCCCAAACTATTTTTGTGACACAAAAAACCCCGAACTTTCATTTCTGTGACACATTTACCCTAAATCTTAGGTGCATTTTGGTCATTTTGCTTTTAAAAACATTTTTTTTCTTTTTTTTTTTTCCTTTTTTTTTCTTTTCTCTTCCCTCCGCTGGCTCCGGCGGAGGGAAGCCGCCGTCCGGCGAGGGTTGCCCTCGCCGGCGTCGGCCCAGGTGAGGGCCGCCCTCGCCCGACGCTGGCGAGTGGAGGGAAGAGAAAAGAAAAAGAAAAAAGAAAAAAAGGAAAAAATAGAAAAGATGAAAATACCCTCAATGGGGTAAATGTGTCACGGATGGCAAAGTTTGGGGTTTTTGGTGGTGCAAAAAAAAGTTTGGGGTATTTTTGTCACTTTGTGCATAGTTTAGGATTTTTGGTGGCATTTTCTCAATTGAAATTGAGTCATGCATAGTGTGATGATATGTATGCATGGTACTTGTTGATAAGTGCATGGATGGATATGCACCTATGGCATGATGTTGGCATATGCATGGTACTTGATGATAAATGCATGGTAGATATGCACCTATGGCATGATGTTGGTGTTGGATGTATGCCCTAAAGCATCCGAGAAAAACCATCCAATAATTGCTGCAATTAAAGAGATTAAATTGCTGTTCCCATGATCAGCAACCGTTGTTGATCCAAGAAAAACCGTCCAATAATTGCCGCAATTAAATGGATTAAATTGTTGTTCCCATGATCAGCAACCGTTGTTGATCCAAGAAAAACCATTCAATAATTGTCGCAATTAAAGGAATTAAAATCGAGAGTAATTAAGCGGTTTCATATTTATTGTCTTCGCAAGAAAGATAAAATGACATATCGTGTGTGTGGGTGTGTTCCAAGAGTGACACAAGAAAGAAAAGGGTTTTCTCTCTTCAGGGCTGTGACTATAATATATAGAGGATAAGACGGATTGTCTCCAAGTGATTGCTAGCACAATCATAGTGGTGAATATCCAAAAGTTCTCTCTTCCGTTCGACGTCCATTGTTGGTGTGTCTGAACTAGAGGTCTGACGCTTGTGGGGCTCGAACTGTGGAACATTTAAATCAATTCGTATAAAGCGCGCTTCGAGAGGTAATTCGTTTAACTCACTTTTATATATTCGATTTTTGATTAAAACGAACGAACAACGCCTTCGGAGAGTCATGTATAAGATATATCATATTTGTTTCCGCTGCGTTCTTTTGTTAATTTTATCTATAGATGATTCATGAAACCCCAACAGTGGTATCAGAGCCAACCTTAGGCGTTCTTCGTGCGTTTAATTGATTTATGGTTCAAAGAAATTTTTGCGTTCTAATGGCCAATTTATTTTTGTTAAGAGAATTGGTTCTCTTGCTCTTATGTGGCCTATAGAAGTTGATTAATTTATATGATAAATTTGATCAACTAAGCAAAGATTGGAACTAAATCAATTTTGAATCAAAAATCCATAACTTGTTATACTTTGTGTTTATATTATGTGAAAGTTTTGAGATTGTGAATTTAAAGTTAACAACACAACTTCCGTTCGAAATCACGCTCGTGAAATTTGTTTCATCGACTTTGATTTCTTGACGTGGTTTGTGTTGTTCGACTTTAAATTTGATTAAATGCAGAATTTTATATATGTCTTCCAGAGCTTTAAATTTTGAATTTATGGCTCGTAAGGAAAGGTGGTGATCATGGAAAAATCCCTAATCATGATGATTATTGTATGGATGAATGTATGATGATTACAGGTATTCATTTTTGGGGATGTAATTATTAAATGGAGGCTGCGTCCTTCCTTTTTATTTTATTTTAATTTTTCATATAATGTAATTTTAGCATATCGATTGTTGATGTAATTGCTACGAGAGAGAAGGAGCCATTGGAGGAGCCATTAAGCCGGTGAGCTCTATGGGCCCGGTCTTTGAAGAGTTCAAAGATTGAAGAAAAGGCAAAGAGCAGGTCCATATTATTAAAACATTAAAATGGCAAAATGGGTCTCTTTGGCTCGAGACCCATTAAACCATAATTCCATGATCACCACGTAGGATAGATGTTTATGTGATATCTATTTATTTATTGTGTTTATGTTATCATGCATGTTAAATTGGTTAATGTGCAAAGTGAGACCATTAATAACGACCAAAATCTCCTTATTAATAATATTAAGTCGAAACGGGTTTCGGACTCGTGGCCTTCCATCGTCGTGGTTTGATCCAATATTATAATGGTTAACTAACCGGTTATGGATACATAGGGGTTAATTACCATTCATAATATTGGACCACTCCATTATGCATGTGATGCTGTGAGGTTGGAGCCAAATGATTTCTAATAACTGTCAGGTGAGGAAATCGTTTGTATTTTCAATACTTACATGAGACGATGGGCTGGACTTAACTATGATCATGATGCCAATAACTGTTAGGTGAGGTTTTCATGGTCTAGAGGCCGAAGTTATGATTGGGACTCGCATACGATGCGTTGAACAAGTTGGTTTACTCACTAAGTTCATAGAACACCAATAACTGTTAGGTGAGGTGGGCTTTGGGCTAGTGGGACTCCAATCCCCACTAGTAATCTTTACCCAACAAAGATTACCGCTTCCCATCTTAAGGAGTATGGGATTCGAATATAAATTTAGTGGGAGGATCTATTTCATTTAAAGGCCAAAATGAAATAGTTATTATGAAAGATACAACGTCTAACAATTTATTTTCTGCAACAGATATATTGTTACTCTGAAAATGGTGACCACAAACCCACTCGCTTCTATACTTGACAAGAATTGTTTGACTGGACCCAATTTCCCTGACTGGGTGAGGAATTTGAGAATTGTTCTCAATTTAGAAAAAATTGGGTATGTGCTTGATGAAAATATGCCAACCTCCTTTTTTGAGGGTGGGACCCAAGAGGAGCATGTCACTTACGATAAGTGGCGTGATGATGACTTAAAAGTTAGGTCATATATGCTTGCTTCGATGAATAATGAATTACAAAAGAAGTATGAATCTATGGAAGATGCTAGGTCGATCATTTTTCACTTAAAGGAGTACTTTGATGAGAATGGTCGAACCTCTAGATATGAGATATCTAAGGCATTGTACTGTATGAGGATGGCTGAAGGATCATCAGTTAATAATCATACTTTGAAAATGATTTGGCACATTGAAGAATTGGCTAGGTTGAATCTTGTTATGGACAACGAGTTAGCTGTGGATTTGGTCCTCCAATCTTTACCCGATTCCTTCTCTAGTTTTGTCTAAAACTTCCACATGCATAAGATGGAGAAAACTCTCGCTGAGTTACATACCATGCTGGTAGTTTATGAGAAGGAAATGCACAACACGAGACCAAATGTAGTGGCTATGGCTAAGGCTTCTTCTTCAAAGGGTAAGACTGTTTTAAAGAAAAATAAATGGAAGAGGCCTACCAAACCTGTTGTGCAATCAAAACCCAAGATTGATAAAGGGAAATGTCATTACTGTGGTGTCAAGGGGCACTGGAGGAGGAACTGTATGAAGTACCTCACGAGCTTGAAGGTCAAGCCCAAGGACCAACCTTATGAAGGTATGGTGTCTATGCTTATTGAAACTAATCTTATGGTTAGTGTTGAATCTAGCTTATGGGTTATAGATTCTGCTGCAACTTCACATATTTGTATGTCTTTGCAAAATCTGGAAATAAGCAGGATGCTAGGGCGAAATGAGATTGTCCTGACATTTGCCAATGGAGCAAGAGTTGCTGCGTTAGCTGTAGGGACTTTTCGTTTATGTTTGCCTTGGACATGTAATGGTTTTAAAGAACTGTTTGCATTATAAGAATGCTGTTAGGAATATCATCTCTATACCTCGTTTGGGTAAAGAGAATTATGAATTTTCTTTTGCAGATGATGTATGTTCTATTTATCATAATAGAAGATGTGTTGGTTCTAGCTCATTAACCAATAATCTTTATACCATTACAATGTCCGGTAATGCGATTACCGATGTCAATAAGCAAAATAGAATTGATATAAATGCCATAACTAATAAACGCCCTAGAGATGGTCAAAATAAAAAGTATGTTTGGCATCTCCGATTAGGTCATATTGGAGAAGACAGAATTAACAAGTTGAGTAATGATGGGTATATTGATTCATCAAATTTTGAGTCATACTCGACTTATGAGGCATGTCTTCTAGGAAAAATGACCAAAACGCCATTTGTGGGACAAAGTGCGCGAGCTGCTGACATATTAGGATTAATACATACAGATGTATGTGGACCAATTAATGAAACTACTAGAGGTGGTTATAATTACTTCATTACCTTCACCGATGATCAGTCATGGTATAGTTATTTATACCTCATGAAGTATAAATTTGAATCCTTTGAAAAGTTCAAGGAATTCAAGGCTGAAGTTGAGAAACAAACAGGAAAATATATTAAGGCTCTTCGATCAGATCGAGGAGGTGAATACCTTAGTACTGAATTCTTGGACTATCTTAAAGAGAATGGCATTATATCACAATGGACACCTCCTGGAACTCCAGAACATAATGGTGTATCTGAACGTAGAAATCGTACTTTATTAGATATGGTGCGATCTATGATGAGTTACACCGATTTGCCAATATCCCTTTGGGGATATGCCCTTGAGACAGCTGTATATATACTGAACAGAGTGCCATCCAAATCTGTTCCAACTACGCCCTATGAGATATGGCATAGTAGGAAACCTAGTGTGAATCATATTAAGATTTGGGGTTGTCCAGCTTTCGTGAAAAAGCTGAAAATGGACAAATTGGAGGCAAGATCTGAACAAGGTCGCTTCATTGGATATTCAAAAGAAACTCTTGGATATTATTTCTATTTTCATTTAGACCAAAGAATTTTGGTGAGCAAGCACGCTTCTTTTCTGGAGAATCAGTTCATCCAAGAAGGTGTTGCTGGGCGGAAAATAGTCTTACAAGAAGAAAATAATGAAGTACCAAATAATCGAGTTCAGATACCAATCTCTGATTCAGTGGGAGCTTCTAATACACAACCTCTTAGGAGAAGTGCGAGAACGTCTCGCCCACCTACTCGTTATAGACACTCGGTTGATCATATTGAACCTTTATTCATTGTGAATGATAATGATCAACCTAGTGATCCTAAAACCTATGAGGAGGCGATGTTAGACATCGATTATGGTAAATGGCTAGAAGCCATGAAATCCGAAATGGATTCAATGTATTCCAATGAGGTTTGGACCTTAATTGACCTGTCTGATGGTATTATACCAATTGGCTGTAAATGGATCTTCAAGAGGAAGATGAATGCTGAAGGTCAAATTGGAACTTACAAAGCACGGCTGGTGGCGAAAGGATATCGTCAAAAAGAATGAATTGATTATGACGAAACTTTCTCATCTGTGGCCATGCTAAAATCCATTCGGATTATGTTGGCTATAGCTACACACCTTGATTATGAGATATTCCAAATGGATGTCAAAACGGCTTTTCTAAATGGTTTTCTCGATGAGGACATCTATATGGAACAGCCACGGGGTTTTGAATCCAATAGTGAAAAACGGAAGGTGTGTAAGCTTAAGAGATCTATTTATGGACTCAAACAAGCCTTCAGAAGTTGGAACATCCGTTTTGATGAGGTAGTCAAATCGTTTGGCTTCATAAAAAATCCAGATGAACCTTGTGTATATAAGAAGATCAGTGGGAGTGCAATTGCATTTCTAGTTTTGTATGTCGATAATATACTCTTGATTGGGAATGATGTACCGATGATATCATCGATAAAACTATTCTTGTCACAGAAATTCTCCATAAAAGATTGAGGAGAGGCAACCTATATTTTAGGTATCAAGATCTATAGAGATAGATCAAGACGATTGATTGGCCTCTCACAATCTACGTACATAGACAAAGTGTTAACACGTTTTAACATGCAATGTTCCAAGAAAGGATCATTGCCTTTTAGGCATGGGATCCATCTTTCTAAGGAGATGTGTCCCAACACTCCTGAAGAAAGAGAGCGGATGGCGAAGATACCATTTGCATCTGCTATTGGAAGCATAATGTAAGTTATGCTATGTACTAGACCTGATATTGCGCATGCTGTAAGTATTACTAGCAGATATCAATCTAATCCAGGAGAAGAGCACTGGATAGCAGTCAAGAATATTCTTAAGTACTTACGAAGGACTAAAGATTTATTCTTGATATATGGAGAAGGAAAATTTAAAGTTGTAGCATATACTTGATTTCGATTTTCAATCGGATCCTAATGATTATAAGTCTACATCTGGGTTTGTCTTTACATTCAATGGTGGCGCAGTTAGTTGGAAAAGTTCAAAACAAAGCATAACTGCTGATTCCACCACTGAGGCAGAGTATGTAGCTGCTTCTAAAGCAGCGAAGGAAGCCGCTTGGATGAAGAAGTTTATTTCTGAACTTGGAGTCGTTCCCTCAATTGAGCAACCGATTACATTGTTTTGTGACAACAATGGAGCGATAGCTCAAGCCAAGGAACCAAGGTCTCACCAAAAGTCCAAGCACATTGAGAGACGCTTCCATCTCATCAGAGAAATTGTTGGGAAAGGTGATATCACCTTGCAGAAAATTGCCTCAGCAGAAAACGTGGCAGATCCCTTCACTAAGGCCTTACCTCGTCTTCTTTTGAAAGACATATTGACAAAATGGGTTTAAGGTACCGAGACAAGTTGGCTTTAGTGCAAGTAGAAGATTGTTGGATGTATTCCCTAAAGCTGCTATGTAATAGTTACATATTAGGGATTTTAGTTGTATTTTCATTATTATTATTTAATTAATGGCAATGACGTACTCATTCATTTGTCCAATTATTTTATGAATGATTCCATAAGATCAGTTGCAACTAAAACCTATTCTTGAGATGTCAGAATATTTGTGACGGGTTCATAGTTAGACTGAATCTTTAAATTGTTCCCGGTTGATGGATTATTGAGTGGATATTAATAATCCTGTTGAGACCGGTGTGTTCATAACTTCACCATTAAGTATTGTGATGCCTGAGTTAAGAACACAAGTGTTTGTATTAGACAAGTTCACTGAAAGTGATGCATATGGAACGATTAGCGACATGGAAGCTTTTAGCGAGGTCAATGTCTAATTGTTCATGCTTTAGTTGTGTAAATAATCCTTAGACCTGAGGCACAATGTTAACTGGTGTATCGAACAATTATGGTTCACAGGTGCACGTAATGCCGAGTCGTTGATCCGTCTTTGTATCTGATGGTTATAGTTTGTTCATATACGAAGTTGCATGTGTGCGCAATATGGAATCTGTCTCCTTGTTACATGCAAGGTATAATAATGATGTCCTATGCAATCTAATTGTGACACTGCATTGAAATCCTCGGCCGGGGTTGTAACCGAGAATAAATGTTTATGTCTCGAATAAAATGCATGTCAATTAGATTTGTGCATATGATCAAATTGGTGACTTGACAAATATTCCATGGTCTTTGTTTGATCGGGACATAGTAAGACAGATGGATTGAATTACACTATAGCCAAAGCTAACAGGTTCATTATGTTCTTAAAGTATTCACACTATCTGGGTAGTCATGACATATTGCTAGATGTCAATCATGGCTTGTAGGACCCAAAGATTAATCGGGACAATTAATTCTATTGGGAGTACTAATGTGTTTGTACAAATCCTACTACCAGCTTAGTGATGAACCTAGGGATGTCACACACCATAAGGATAACGTGGAACAAGAGAGAAATATTGTTGCAAATGTGTTTGCAATTACTACAATCGAATTGAGTCGATTTAAAATTAAATTAAATGAGATTTAATTTAATTTGTATTACAGTCACGAGCCTTCTTGCATATGATGCACTTGCATGCCCAAAGTGAATACATGTTAATGTATTCCATTTGTACATACAAAGATTATGTTCTTTTATAACTTTAGTGCAAGTGGGAGATTGTTGGATGTATGCCCTAAAGCATCCGAGAAAAACCATCCAATAATTGCTGTTCCCATGATCAGCAACCGTTGTTGATCCAAGAAAAACCGTCCAATAATTGCCGCAATTAAATGGATTAAATTGCTGTTCCCATGATTAGCAACCGTTGTTGATCCAAGAAAAACCGTCCAATAATTGCCGCAATTAAATGGATTAAACTGCTGTTCCCATGATCAACAACCGTTGTTGATCCAAGAAAAACCATTCAATAATTGTCGCAATTAAAGGAATTAAAATCGAGAGTAATTCAGCGGTTTCATATTTATTGTCTTCGCAAGAAAGATAAAATGACATATCGTGTGTGGGTGTGTTCCAAGAGTGATGCAAGAAAGAAAAGGGTTTTCTCTCTTCCGGACTGTGACTATAATATATAGAGGATAAGACGGATTGTCTCCAAGTGATTGCTAGCACAATCATAATAGTGAATATCCAAAAGTTCTCTCTTCCGTTCGACGTCCATTGTTGGTGTGTCTGAACTAGAGGTCCGACGCTTGTGAGGCTCGAATTGTGAAACATCTGAATAATTCGTATAAAGCACGCTTCGAGAGGTAATTCGTTTAACTCACTTTTATATATTCGATTTTTGATTAAAACGCACGAACAACGCCTTCGGAGAGTCATGTATAAGATATATCATATTTGTTTCCGCTGCGTTCTTTTGTTAATTTTATCTATAGATGATTCATGAAATCCCAACAGTTGGCATATGCATGGTACTTGATGGTGAGTGCATGGATGTATATGCACCTATGATATGTATGCATGGTACATGCATAGATGTTTGATGGTGAGTGCATGGATGTATATGCACCTATGATATGTATGCATGATATATGCATATATGTTTGATGATAAATGTATGGATGTACATGTACCTATGACATGATGATGTATGTGTATTGATGTTTGATGATAAATGCATGATGGTATTTACACATAAGGTATGATGACCTATGAATGGTTACAAGGTAAGTGATGTTTGTGTACATGAATGATATGTGTTATACCATGATATCTTGATTGCCTTGTATGATGCGTGAGTAGCTAAAGGGATCATTATCTGCTGAGTGGTTGTACTCACCCCTTTTGGGGACCAACATTTCAGATTAGCAAGATGCTGCTAGCACCTATCGCACATGGTATGTTCTACGGTATCCCTATGGATGTAGAGGTCGAGTGCACGGAGCATCCTTGCTTAGAGATCCCTGGATTGATTTTCTTTTGAGTGCGCGTTTTGATTTTCTTTGATGTGGCCCTCCCTGGTGGCCCAGTGACACAAGAGTTTCTGTCTGTTCATGTTTGCCGTGATGGGACGATGAGGGGGATGTTGCCGCCGCCGCCGGCGGATGCACCCGGCTGGGTGTGAAGGGAGCGTGTGATTGGTGTAGGCAGACACTTTTTGGAAGGCCAACACGGGATGATGGACCAGCTTGTTCGAAGGCCTTAGAGTCGAGTACTTTTGATTCTAGCCGAGCCTAGTAGGAGCTTGGGCTTTTTGTTGTATCGACTCACCCGATGTCCATCTCTTGCTATGTAGCGTGTTCAGGACTTATGTTTTTACTCTGATGGACTAGCAGGTGTGCATTGTAAGGCAAGTTGATGGGGAAGGAAATGAAGGTGTTCAATTTTACTTCCGCTGTGAGATTATGCGCTGGGACCGCTATATAAAAAAAAAAATTTGCCTAAGAATTTATGGCTTAACTTTAATTTTAAATAGAGATAGGTAACTGTGGCGACCTCATTTGGTTTAGAGGTGCTACATTCATCACCAATCATTCAATGACTTGAGATCACCTTAATTGATTCTGTCCAACGGGTAGATTGGAAGAATCTTTTTGGAAAGTGCTAACGGCTATGAAGGCATGAAGGAGTATTTAAGGTGGACTCTCCAGTTGTTAGAAGTACTAGGTGAAAGAAGAATTTCAAAGTCCAAATCTCCATAGTTCCTTGCTCTTTCATTTATCGAGCTCAAATTGTACACAAAAGAGAGAAACACATAGTGAGACTTTGTGAAGAGACTAGCTAAGACTCTCCACTGAGAAAGTCGAAGATCACAAGCTGTATAATCTCTTTTGATTCATAGTGGAATCCAGCCAATGGGCTGTCAGTGTGGGAGAGTAGACGTAGGCTTGGTCTAAGCTGAACCACTATAAACCTTGTGTTCCAATTCTCTTTCCTTAACTCCTTATTTCATTGCTTTATATAATCGTTTCATAGAATTGTTTAAAGTAATTTACATCCTCAGTCAATCGTTTTCCAAAGGTAATCTATTTTATTAAGACTTGCTCGAAAATTTCTATTTACACTTATTCACCCCTCCTTTAGGTGTGCGTACTAGCCATTTCAATTGGTATGAGAGCTTGTGTGCATATTTACTGAAGTGTTTTTACTTATTAAGCTAAAGATCTATGGTTGAAGGACAAAGCAACACCAGGCCACCATATTTTGATGGGAAGGAAAACAATGTTTGGAAAAACAAGATGAAGGCATTCCTGAGATCGAAAGATCCCTGGAATGGGATGTGGTACAAAAAGGAATCATTCCTAAAGTTACATCAACCTCAGAGAAGGAAGTTGCAGATGGTGGAGAACTGACACAAGCAGATATAACAAAGAGACAAGCTGTTGATGCTAAAGCAATTTATTTATTATATTGTGCTTTATCTCCTACTGAGTATAATGGAATTTCATCTTGTGAAATAGCCAAAGTATAACGGAATTTCATCTTATGAAATAGCCAAAGAAGTCTGGGATAGGTTGTACGTCACCTATGAAGGAACTGATCGAGTTAAAGAAATAAAAATCAATATATTACTCGGACAGTATGAAGCCTTCAAGATGAAGTCAGGAGAATCTATCACTAACATGTTTAGTCGTTTTACAAAAATTGTGAACGGTCTAGCATATTAGGGACAACTAATCTCAAGACTAATGAAGGTCAATAAATTACTGAGAGGACTCTCCAAAGATTGGAAACATGTGAACACTTCTAGAAGAGAAACTCAGAGGATCATGCCTCTTTATGTAGATGAATTGGTTGGCATGCCTCAGGCGGCCAGCGGCCGATGGTCGATGGCGGCCGATGGGTCGTGCGGTGGCGATCGGTAGCGGCAGTCGGCAGCCCGCGGTCGACCGGCGGTGGCGTGTGGCGGGGTGCAACGGTCGGCCGGCGGCGGTGTCCGACGGCGGCGGTGGCAGTCGACTGACGACAGCGGTAGTCTGTCGGCCTTCGGCAACCAGCGGTGGTCGGTGGCGACTGGTGGTGGCGGTGGCGATCGGTCGGCGGCAGGTGGCGGTCGACGGCGGCTGTGGCAAGAGAGAAAATTAAAAGAAAAATAAAATTGAAATTTTACTTATTTCTAGAAATTGTTCCCAAGTAGAAATTTTACTTTTTTTTACTTCTTATTTCTGTTCCAAACCATTCCAGCTAACTTTTTATTCCCGAGAAGAAATAACACAACTTGGCATTACCAAAGGGATTTTTGTTCTTGTTTTGTTCGGGGAACAAAAGAACAGAAATTGTGGGTATGAGAAATGTTCTCATGCACCCCCTAAGGGTTTGGGCGGGGTGGCAATGGTGTTGGATGGCATCGAACCCCACGGTTGTGTAGGCCCTCGAATGCGTGTTTTAAGATGTTGTTCGATTTAAGAAATAATCAATATAATGAAAAATCTCAAATTGATATTATGATTAATTTACTCCAAACTAATATTTTCTATACCCATTAGTTTCTGTTAAATTTTATTATTAAATTGTTGAGTTGGATGATATGTAATAATTGACGAATGTATCAATTTGGAGTTTTATCATCTGTTTTTCTATAACAAGTATACTAATTTATGATTTTTTGTGATATTAATATGATTAACAGAAACTAATGAAATGTAAACTTGTCACAAATATATCAATTTGAGATTTTTTATAATCAAAAAATTATTTTAGGGTAAATTTGTGATAACTGTACTAGTTTGGGATTTTAGATAATAAAATAATTACTTTAAAGTAAATTTGTCACGGATGTAATAGTTTAGGGCATTATGATATTAACCTTTTTTAAAAAAAATGTTTAGCATTTTTCATTTTTTAATCCTATTGATATAATATTTGGGGTAAAAAATATTAGGCTTTGGATCAAAATAACATCATTTTAGTCTTATTTTTTATGCATTAGTTCTTAGTTGAAGTAAACGCCACATATGAGAGAAAATAGTAAAAGAATGGCATGTCAACATTTTCCATATGCCAAATTGAAGACATTAATGGAAAAACTTGATTGCATTAATTTAAGAAGTTTTAGAACTTGAGTACATTTTTTGAAAATTTTAGGACTCAATAATATTTTTGTAATAAGTTCTAAAATTTTTGTGCACTCATCTCTTTTATTTTTATCGGCTTAAATCAATTTCTTCAAATGCATGTGGCCATCACCATCTCAGCTTCTTTGCAAATAGTTGCTTGGAGATGGCAGGTGAAAGTAAACCACCATTTCCCATACTTCCAAACTCACATATGATTATTGCACACTCGTCAAGGTTAATGCCGGTGGGCCATGGCATCATTAGCAAATTGGGACATGAGTAAAACATATGGTTACTTTGTAAACGTATGTGCGCTAAATTTGACTAGAGGACATTATGAGCAAGATCACTAAATTTGCATGCTATCCTGATATACACGCTCAACAAGAATTACTCGGAAAGGTTCACTGATAAGTATGTTTGTCCTTCTCTCTTGCACATCCTCTTAGAGCCATCTCAGGAGCGCAGAGCGCCCTCACAAAAGGTCACTTACATCGAGCACTTCACCTCCAGTCTAATGTGCCTTGGCTTTGTGACCCAACTAATTCTTGATTAATCTGAAAAAGATTCTTTGCAAAGAATTTTGGAATGTCTTAAAAGAATGAGGAGATTATGTGGACTATGAAGGTTTCTACTAACTGAATCATTTCATGAATCTTTTCTCCACCTCCCATGTTTGCTCCCCGAGAATCCTTGTGCTTCCTGTTGAAACTAACTAAAGCAACAAACAAACTAGAAGCTATGGTTTTCTACAGAGAGAGATAGCACAGAAAAAACAGAGCACGAGACTTTCATTCATCTGCTCTTAGAAAACTGTCGAGTACAGCAACTAAATACACAACAATAACTGCTCACATACGTGCAACACATAACTGCACACAAACATGCTAGTTCACTTCCTAAAAATAACAAAAATACCCACTGCATAATTAAACAAACTTGGCTGTAAAATTAAAACAAAGAAAAAACAGAATAGAAGAACATCGGCGGCATTAGCAAAGATGAAGCATAACACTCCAACAAACTCCTCCTTGGATCAGTTGCTGTTGCAGACTCCAATTTTCTCTCTTAACAACTCAAATGTTCCAGCTTGAAGTGGCTTTGTGAACATATTTGCAAGTTGATCTTAAGATCTGTAATAAACCAGCTTAACTTCACCACTTTGTTGCACCTCACGCAGAAAGAAGAACTTAACTTTGAAATGCTTGGTTTTGCCATGAAAAATTGGATTCTGTGATATTGCTAGAGCGGCTTGATTATCCACTTTGACTTTGATACAGCCACTTGAATTCAACTACAAATCCTTCATTATCCTCTTCAGTGACAAAGCTTGATTTGCAGCTGTAGTAGCAGCTATGAACTCAGCTTCTATAGTAGCTTGAGCTACAATATCTTGCTTTTTGGAACACCAGGACAAACAAGCAGAACCAAGACTAAAACAATATCCAGATGTGCTCTTCATGTCATCCATCGAACCAGCCCAGTCACTATCAGAAAACCTTTGTAAATTAAACTTCTGACCCTTCTGAAACTTCACACCAATAAACAAAGTTCCTTTGAGATATCTCAAGATCCTCTTTGCTGCAATCAAATGCAGCTGGCTAGGACTACTTATAAACTTGGATAAAACACTCACAGCAAATAGAATATCTGGTTTGGTTGCTGTAAGATACAGGAGACACCCAATCAGACTTTTATACATAGAAGCATCCACTGCATCTGTTCCATCATTCTTCTGCTGCTTCTCTTTAGCAGCCATATGAGTGCTTACACTTCGACAATCTTCCATTTGAAACTTCTTTAAAATTTCCTTCATGTATTTCCTCTAGCAAATGAAGATCTCATATGGATTTTGCCTGACTTCCAGACCTAAGAAATAAGTCATCTTTCCCAAGTCTGACATAAATAAACCTTGCTTAACATTCTCTCTTAGTTCTGCATCATTTCCTGTCACTAATAAGTCATCTACATAGAGTGACAGAATTACCACACTGTGATTCACCTTCTTGACATAAAGAGTCAGCTCACTTAAGCTTTTTACAAAGCCAAAATCCCATAAGTATCGATCTATCTTCCCATACCAAGCTCTATATAGAGCTTTGAGCAGTCTGTACACACTTTCTTCTTGCCCTTTGATACTGAAGCCTTTAGGTTGTTCAACAAAAATTTCCTCCTGAAGCTCTCCATTCAGGAATGCAGACTTGACATCTAACTGAAAGATAGGCCACCCCTTCTCTGCTGCAATAGCTAACAGTAGCCTTATTGTATCCAAAGCCTTGCAACCGGAGCAAATGTTTGTAATAGTCTACTCTCATATTTGAGCATAGTCTTTCACAACCAGTCTAGCTTTGTACTTATTGACAGAACCATCAGAATTAAGATTTGTCCTAAACACCCACTTAAACCCAATCACATTTTTATCTAATGGTCTGTCTACAAGTTCCCATGTGTGGTTTTTCTGGATCTTTGTAATCTCCTCCTGCATTGTTGCAATCCACCTCTGATCTTCCTTAGCTTCCACAAAGTTAGATGGTTCAAGCACTGCCACATTGCTTCTTTCATAGATTTCAGCAAGTGACCTTGTGCCTCTCACTGGTAGATCATCTATACTGTTTTCCAATCCCTCTGTAATTTCATTAACCTCTACATCTGTTGCAGGTTGTTTTTTGAATTGCTGCAGTTCTGTAATCTTTCCTTCCGTCCAATTCCACTCATTTTCCTCTAGGAAGATAACATCTCTACTCACGATTACTTTCCCTGTCATGGGATGAAAAATCCTGTAAGCTTTTGATTGAAGACTATATCCAATGAAGATTTCAAGCTCTGCTCTTTTATCCAGTTTGTCCCTCTTAACCTCGGGAACATGAGTGTAATACAAACACCCAAAAACCTTCAAATTCTTCACAGAAGGTTTAACACCACGCCAGACTTCGAAAGGTGTTGATCTCTCTAAGGCTTTTGTGGGCAGTTTATTCAACAGAAACACAACAGTATTAGCTACCTCAGCCCAGAACTTCTTAGGTAATTTCTTCTCCTGCATCATACATCTAGCCATCTCCATAATACTTATGTTCTTCCTCTCACTAACCCCATTATGTTGAGCTGAATAAGGAGTAGTGAACTGCTGCACAATTCCGCTTGCTCACAATTCAGCTTAAACGTGTGAGCTGTATACTCGAGATCCAATATCAGACCTAAGAGTTTTAATTTTCTTCCCACTCTGATTCTCAACTAAGGCTTTAAACTTCACAAACACATCAGCTACTTCAGTCTTAGCTTGCAGAAAATAAATCCAACTCATCCTAGTCATATCATCAGTGAAAGTAATAAAATACCTGCTACCATTGAGAGAAGATTCAGACATAGGTCCACATAAATCTGTGTGAACCAACTGCAGCTTTTCACATGTCCTCGAGCCTCCTCCTTTGAAGGGAAATCTGGCTTGCTTGCCAAGAAGACAGGTTTTGTACTGTGGAAGTTCTTCCTCCAAACTTGGCAAATCATGTACCAAGCTATTCTTTTGCATAAATAGCATACTCCTCCTGTGAACATGCCCAAGTCTTTTATGCCATAGCTCTGCATTTTCTTCTTTGCATTTCAAAGCCATTTGTTGCATCTCTTGTGACTTGAACATGAAACTCTTGTCTCTCATTGGGATTCTTAACACTTTTTTGCTATTTGCATTATTAATGAGACATTCCTTTCCTTCGAACTTCACTTTATAGCCCTTCTCAACTAATTGACCAACACCTAACAGATGCTGATAAATGTTTGGCACAAAAAGAACATCCCTGATCAGCTTCACCTCATGATTTCCTTCAATAGCAACTAT
Organism: Eucalyptus erythrocorys; assembly: GCA_014182555.1. NCBI lineage: Eukaryota > Viridiplantae > Streptophyta > Magnoliopsida > Myrtales > Myrtaceae > Eucalyptus > Eucalyptus erythrocorys. The sequence goes on from CM024603.1 coordinate 10,313,445, forward strand.
ACCCTTACCTTGCACTGCAATGTATTGTCCATTGCCAATTTTGACTCTGGACCCGACTAACTTGCTTAAATTCCTGAACAGCTTCAAATTGCCAGTCATGTGATTGGTACAGCCACTATCTACTAGCCACGCATCATTCTCGATTGAAGATTCAGAAAATGAAGCTATAAACAAGTGCTCTTCCTCAGTTTCATTTACTGCCACTTGTGCTTCTCTTGCTTGCTGGTAATTTTTCTCTTTGCAAATGGCTTCCATGTGACCCAACTTGTGACATCTTCTGCACCTAGCATCAGGCTTTCTCCAACATCTAGAAAACTGATGATTAGTTCCACCACAGTACTGACATGGCTTTTTGTTCTTCTTCCATTTGCTAGACCCACTAGAATTTCCTTCTTTTGGTACAAAATTTGAATCACCTGTATTTCCTCTGAACTGAATCCATTTCTTCCCTTTGCCTCAATCATTTGGCTTCACTCTAGCTTGCAGCGCACCCTCTACATGCTTTTCCCTTCTCATCAGTCTTCTATGCTCCTGTGCCTGCAGAGCATTTAACAATTCTGCAAGTTTTATATCAGCTAAGTCCCTTGTATTTTCCACAGAAGCTATGGTAGCTTCGAACTTCTTTGGAAGAGACACCAGGATCTTCTGAACAAGCCTTTCATCCTTCAAGTCAGTCCCTAAAACTCTGATTTTTTCAGCTATCTCAACCAGCCTATCAGAGTATTCCTTCACTGACTGAGAATCCTTCATTTGCTATCTCTCAAACTCCCTCAAGAGATTCAGAACCTTCATGCTTCTTATCTTCTCATCTCCCTCATATTCATCCTTCAAGAAGTCCCATATAGCCTTTGCAGAATCACATCTCATGATCCTTGTAAAATTGGTAGGCGAGACAGCAGCATACAAGCAAGATTTTGCCTTGGCTTTCCTTGTGATTCTCTCTTTATGGAATTTGATCTGATTCAAGGTCGGATTATTTGGAAGTGGAGCAACTTCATAATCATTCTCCACAGCCTCCCATAGATCGTGACCCTCCAGAAACGCTGTCATCTTAATAGCCCAAGCTTAATAATTTTCCCCAGTAAATACTGGAGCAGCCATTACAGAGAATCCACTCGATCTTGCCTCCATCAACCTTTTACTTCTTCACGCTTTGTTGCTTACCCTCACTTCACAGTCCCTCAAGATCCTTAAATGCTCTTATACCACTGTTGAAACTAACCAAAGCAACAAACAAACCAGAAGATATGGTTTTCTACAGAGAGAGATAGCACAGAAAAAAACAGAGCACGAGACTTTCATTCATCTGTTCTTAGAAAACTGTCGAGTATAGCAACTAAATACACAGCAATAACTGCTCACATACGTGCAACACATAATTGCACACAAACGTGCTAGTTCACTTCCTAAAAATAACAAAAATACCAGCTGCATAATTAAACAAACTTGGCTGTAAAATTAAAACAAAGAAAAAATAGAATAGAAGAACATCAGCAGCACTGAGGAATAACAATCCAACACTTCCTTCGAACTGGGCTAAATCTCTTCACCATGATGCTATTCAGAGTCCTCAGGAACTTCGGATAGCATTAGACAAGCTCTTTGAGAAGTCAGGCCTTTTAGGCCGCTGGTCCTGATGGGTTTCCGCAATCTTTTCCCAACCTCAAATGGGTAATGTTGGTGACTCCGTTTGTTTGCTTGTTGATAGTCCTTTTAACTATAGTCATATGTTAGAATATATAAATATTAAAGCGCGCCTTCATTTAATAGTTTAAACCTTTAAAACAATTGACAGTAGTCTTTAAAATCTCATATCGTGTCTCAAGGAGTCTGTGACACTTTGAATTTTTTATTCCCAAGTGTTGAGGTCTTGAGTCTTTGAATCAATATCGTTGGATTAGTCATTGGGTAAATGCTGAAGAGAGTGTTCGGTAAAGGCATACGTTATGGTTCTAACGCTGAAGACCCCACTTTGGGATGTCAACTAAACGGGTCTTGGAGCCATTAAGGAATTCTGGAGTTGGCCTTCTGATTGACAGTGAAGAAAACCCTGGTGATTGTTGGAATAGAATGCACAATTGGAACTTCCGCGATCTCTCTATGCTACTAAATGACAGTATTTTGCGTAACAATCTGCGCTGTTCCGATTGCCAGATACGGCACAGGACATTGGAATTTAGCGATTTTATCATACATCGGCCGATGGATCAAATTTTGGGACTATTGCATCTCGGTAGCAAAGTTTAAGGGGGTTTTTGAGCAATAATACCCTCGTTTTGAACTTTTTGATCATTTATCTCTGTTACGTTCAATGCATGCCGATTAACACAGATTTCTTAAATTATTTAAATCAAAAGAAACTCAATTTGCAGAGATCTGTGTAATTACATAAATCATTCTTGTAACCTTTTTTTCCTGTAAATAACCGCAGTGAACCTCCCTCATTGCACCAACGAAAATTTTGATAAATTGCTTTAATTAGATGAAATCGTTCCACCTTTTCGAGAAAGAAACACAATAATCCCACAATATTTTTCTTTTTTCTTTTTTTCCGTCCAAAAGAAATTTCCATTTGCTACCAAACTGATACATGAAAAGAAATCTCAAAAGTCACAATACCAAAACAAACCCATAGATCTCCAAAATAAGCAAAAAATTTCATCAATGCATGGTTAGTAGAGATCATGACAAGCTCGTGCTTTAAGAATAGATCTATAACTAGATCCAAGCGAGCCAGTTATCGACTCACATAGGACCATCTAGGATAGGCCTACGTTGAGATCTCCATCTATAATTACGATTTTACGTTTTGGTGGTGTTTGCCTAGGTTTGGAGTCGTCAACACCATCACCGTACAAAGACAACGTAAACATGTTCAAAAATCTTAGATTTGATACTTGTGAAAGCGAGCCTTATAGCCAATGCGAAGTGCCAAAACTTTGAGTGAAAAAATGTTGAATGGGCATGGATTTAATACTGAAGCTGCTATGAACATCATTGAAATTGGATGTGGGATACTTGTTCATTAAAAGTCCAAAATCTAGAATTAGATCGAAGAGAAAAGCTCCCAGATATAAGATCCAGAGAGCAAGGCTCCCAAATCTAAAACTAGATCGAGAGAATTAGGAAAGAAACAAAAAGAAATAAAAGGAAAGAGAATTGGGAGGTGAGGGAGAGATCTAGGTGAAATCCCTCCCCTCCAGAAGTGGAAGAAGCAAAAAAAAGGTTATGAGAGAGAGACAGATTGGAATGGAGTTGAATAATCCTGCCTTGTTAGGCACAGAAAAATCTAACCCTTTTGCTACAATAAATCATATGAGGGGGATCCGTGAAGATTCCAGGATTTATTTCTGCAAAGGTGGGCATTTACTGCCCATATTAAAGTCATGGTGGCATTATATCTACATGTAGTTATAGATATTTAGAAGGTAGATGAATATATAAATTTTGTGATATGTTGCTTTATAATTGGATGGCTTTTTTAAGAAGAGAAACATAATGATCCTGCCACTTTGGCATAGGAAAAGTATGAATTTTTACTACAGTAATTAACATGAGGGGTATTCATCCATATTTCGTGATCTATTTCCATAAAAGACAGCATTTACAGGTAATATGCAAGTTATATCGGATTTATATCTCTATAAATAAGCATGTGTCTTTCAATTTCAGAAGACATCTGACCAAAAAAAAAAAAAAAAAAAAACACTTCAGAAGGTAGATGAATACGTACGCTATAAAACATATAAATTTTGTGATATATTGCTCTATAATTGGATGGCTTTTTTGAGAAGAGAAACATAATGATCCTGCCACTTTGGCATAGGAAAAATATGAATTTTTGCTACAGTAATTAACATGAGGGGTATTCATCCATATTTCGTGATCCATTTCCATAAAAGACATCATTTACAGCTAATATGCAAGTTATATCGGATTTATATCTCTATAAATAAGCATGTGGCTTTCAATTTCAGAAGACATCTGAAAAAAAAAAAGACACTTCAGAAGGTAGATGAATACGTACCCTATAAAGCATATAAATTTTGTGATATCTTGCTTTATAATTGGATGGCTTTTTTGAGAAGAGAAACATAATGATCCTGCCACTTTGGCATAGGAAAAATATGAATTTTTGCTACAGTAATTAACATGAGGAGTATTCGTCCATATTTTGTGATCTATTTCCATAAAAGACAAGCATTTACAGCTAATATGCAAGTTATATCGGATTTATATCTCTATAAATAAGCATGTGTCTTTCAATTTCAAAAGACATCCGACAAAGAGCCAGAAAAATATGTCCACCATTGGGATTTGCTGCACACCAAAATGCTGTGTGAAAGGTAATACGCCGATTCCTTTTAATTTCTTCTATGGAATTGTTGTCACGTAATGATGATTAGCGAATCAAGATCATCTTATAAAGCTTTACTCTTTCACAGAATTATAGAAGATGGATTAGTCTAGAGGAATTACTGATTGAATAGATAAATTCGGCCTTCCGACTGGATTTATGATTTTATCCTTCCTAAGGACCCAACAGAGCAAGGGATCTTGTCCCTCCTATAAACACAAGAAATTAATCACGCCTACACAATTGACGTTTGAGCGTCGAAAAGTGAGAATCTGATAAGGCATTGACAACTACTATTTTGTCATTTTTCTTGATGCTTGGTACGGCAGGTATCTCGGTTGCGTATCATTTGATTTGTCCCCGAGAGTTACTGTGCACCATTTCCTAAATGATGCCTTATATGTTTGGTCCGAGCAAATAGTATTCTGAATTTTATAGCATAATAACCTTAGTCACTAACAATACACACACAGGTGTAGTAAAGTAGAGATTAAGGTTGCTTAATTGTTTCCGATGTATTTTTAACAGCACCCAGATCCAGTTGGCCAGAGCTCTTGGGTCAAAATGCCTATAGCGTGAAGGCGGCAATCGAGAAAGACAATCCACAGCTGAAGGTTGTACCATTGCCGGCGGGATCTGTAAGTCCGGCTGCCGGTTGCTGCGATCGGGTTTTGTTGTCGATCGATGAGAACGGAAACGTCGCTAAAGTGCCCACCATTGGATAGTGGGCAACAGGGGGAAATGAGCTGTTACAGGGGGAAATGAGCTGTTAACTCTCCTTCTCCCAATAATAAGAATAAAATTGATCGACTTTGTACTTTTATTTTTTTCTTTGTCGAAAGAAAAGTTGTATTCATTACGTAAAAAGATACATGAGAAGTACTCAAAATTCAAAGAAAAGTAAATCAAAGCAAAACAAAGGTCAGAATATTGAAAAATAAAGCCAGATCCAGAAAACAATGAGGATCAACAAGCATTAGCAGGGTTAAGTATACACTCGTTGCAGAAGAATAAATCCGTTAAGCAAAAGAATAAAGGCTAGCCCTCATGTCCTCGTCAATGATGAGCACTCCTTATCCAAGAACTACAACGTTGGTATGTGTCTACATTCGGCTTTCTCTACGCCTTCCCCATGTGGAAATGATCAGATTTTAATATTTGGAAGAGCAAATTTTTGTGGCTCAACGAGAAGCCAAATGACAAAAGGAACTTTATATGGAAAGTAGGTATCCAATCCCCAAAAGCATATTTATTAAACTCCTAAATCTAGATTGAGAGAGTTCAAACTTTCAAATCTAGAACTAGAACAGGAAAATAGAGCTCATAGATTTGGATATAGATGTAGCGAAAAGAAAAAATAAGAAAAGAATTAAAAAAATAAAACACAAACAAAATTAACAAAAGAGAAAAGGGAGGATGAAACTAGATCAAACCCTCTCCCATGGCCGAAGATTAGAAAACGATCCACAAAGAAGAGAGTAGGGGGGAGAGGAAGCGAATTGACTTTTGCCTTGGGAAAGTTCATTCTTTTGCTGCAATGAATCAATTGGAAGAATTTTCATATTTCCGACACTTTAAACTCAAATATGCATATCTCACACTTGTCAAGGTTAGTGCCAGTGGACCATGGCATAATTGGCAATTGGGTCCCCGTGGAACCCAACGTATTCAATAGTCCAGGTTCAATTTAGAATATGTATTACATTCATATGATAATTTCTCACTTTGTTATTAGTTGCTACCCTCCTAGAGCAAATACATTAGATATTTCTCTAAGATGGTAATTAGATTATGCAAACGATTCCTCTAGAGAGGTGGTTTCAATACTTAGCTTGGCTTTTCCTAAATTTCATCAATCGCAACTTGATTTCTCATGTAGTTATAAAAAAAGTTGGTTTTTAATAATCTATTAGAGGCCATTGGAGTTCAAGTAAAATGAGAGGATGTTTTACTTCTACGAATTAGTTATTTGGGCATGAGGATTTAATTACACTTTAAAGCCCAAAATTGATGCTTTGAATATGTCAAATGAAGCCTCTCTTAGACACTCTGGGTTTCCCTCTACCGCTTGGTAGTTTTTGATTACTTCTTTCGTGCAGAAGCTTTCCTCAGCGAGCCACCCACTTCAGTCTTCCCCTTTAACCTCCATTCTTCTTGATGTGAAAACGCTTTCCCCTTTTGACCCTTGTTTCTCCTTCCCTAGACACTCCCTCTACAGCCTGAAAAACCATAAAATTTGTCAAGCCTCTCGTGCCAGTATACCGACATCAAACCCTTGTCAAAACCCTAAATTAGTTTTGGGGGTTTTTCCGCACCTCCTCGCCTACTATTCCTTCTTTCTCGAGCGTCTATTCCAAAACCCTAAAGATTGGGCCCCAATTTACTTGCTCATCACTCTAGGCCGGAACCCACCATCCACCCCTGCGCGATTTCTTTTTTTGTTTTCCCCCAGCCACAGCCCAACTCCATCCCCTTATTCCCCACTCCTCTCCCCTGTCGTATTCAACCACCCCCTTCAAGGATATGTTTTGCCCTCCTCCACTTGGCCTGGATTGCCATGTTGAACAACAGTAGTTACGACATGAAGAAAGGTATGCCAGCGCTTAAGCCTTTACCTATAGTCTTTAAAGAAGGCTCTACTCAACGCCTCAAGCGACACATTGAGTTCTTTGTCCTGTCATCTATACGGTGTCTGGCTATGAAACTTTTGAGCTATGGTATTTCGTTAGTTATATCATCAAATCTCTTAGATGGATGAAATATGACTGATTTGAATTATGAAGCTAGTAGATTAGAGGCGCTGTGCAAAAGCTTGTGTAACTTATGGTCTGACGATGATGTCATTGATGTTAAGGATGGCATTTCCGATGAAAAATTAACAGAATGCAGGCTAACATTGTTTGGCAAACTCTATTCTCGACCTAATATCAATTTCTAGGCCTTTCTCAACACTATGAAATGGGCATGGAGGACGGAGAATGTATCTTGTACCTTGTTAGAACTAGGTTTGTCACGGCCTGATCCTCCGAGCACGTGCCTATCCTTCATTGTTCGATTTATTAGCGATGTCCCATGACGCATCGCTGACCCATTTATTTTTATTTGTGCATGCGGAAGCAAATAAATAATCCCCAGACAATAAATCAATGGGATAGAAAAGTATGACTCCAAATTTTGAACTTTCAAAAACAACCACACTTATATACATTGCAAACCATAGTGCAAGTATATACGAGACGAATGGTCAAGTCAGGTTTTAAATCACAAGTCCATAAAACCAAGTTTGTAACAAATGCTTGACTCCCACCAAAAGAGAATTGCCCTATGACTAACTAGTCCAATAGGATCGTCAACTCTTCAGGCTTCCTCTCCTTCACTTCGGGTTTATGGTCTTTCACCAATGCCATCTAAGGACCTAAAAATGGTTATTCAATAATCAGTGAGACAACATCTCAGCGAATTGTACTCCCTAAGACCGATTAGGAAACCAATATGCCAAAAGGATTGCCTATGCACAACACGAGTCGGAGGACTTACCTTGGCCTCAGATTCCACCTGCAAATCAGTATAGTTCAATAGACACCCAAACAATTACAATAGATTGAAACATGGATCAAATCGACCTAGTCGATTACATGTCAATCGGAGCATTTCTAGGCCATTTCACTCCACATTATATATCGTCCAATAGTATTTAGTCACAGAGCTACATGAATGCTCTTGGGCATCGTTTTCGCCAGGGTGACGTACCGAACTTCCAATAGTATACTCAATCATAGAGCCACATGAATGCTCTCGGGCGTTGTTTTCACCAAGGTGACGTATGTAATGGATAGCACTCGTGTGTTCTTTAAGATGCCATTTTCGTCAGTGATACCCTTCACCACCGAACCACGTATGTTCATATTAATGCATGTAATAGATAGCACTAATGCATTCTTTAAGGCGCGTTTTCGCCAGTAGTACCCTTAATCACCGAGTCACGTATGTCTAATTACATTGTACATGATTGGTTTTAGCCGAGAATTTTCCCAATTCATTCTTCTTTACAGCTCATCAAAACATAATCAATGTTAAATAATCACACTCGGCCTTCTACCAATCAACCATTTAATTTCAATCAATTTGGGATAAATCCCTAAATTATCACAATCAATTAAATTCCACGCAACGTAGAGCTCAAATAAATAAACGGACTTCGGACGACAATCAGTACAAAATTTCGGTCGCCGACCATCCCGGATGAATTTCTGGAAAATAAATAAATGTTATTAAAAATTAATAAATAAATACTAATAAATCCAACTTAGGTCCATATCGCCTAATTGGAACCCGAAATGGTCCAAGAAAAATACCGAGATGCATTCAATAATTAGTAGGACCTGTACTTGCTAAATATACAATTAATTTAATTTACATGCATTACAATTAACTAATCTACTCTAATCTAACCACCTAATCTTAACTAACTACACTAATCAACCCTTAGGCATTATTGGTCTATTAAGTGAGAATTAGTGAGTGAAACTCACTTGTTTAAAAGCGAAAACTGGAACACCACGACGACGATGCGACGGCAGCCGAATTCCAAATTTTGGGCGGCATCAACGAATACTTGGGCCGGGCCTAAAAGCCTTGCAAGCCCACGGCAAATGCTGGGCTTGGGCCTACTTCTTGGGCTTGAGAGTCACTAAATTGGGCTGTCGAAGTTAGGCTGAATAGGCTTCAAATGGGCTTGACCAAACTGAAAATGAGCTGCTAATTTTACTGGGCTGGACTGCTGACATTTTCATGGGCTTCAAATGGTTGAAGAGAGGATGGGCTGGGCCGAGAAAATAGAAACTTGTTGGGCCGAAGATGTGGAGTAAAGAAGAAGCAGCTACTTCGATTGCTTCAGTGGCAACGAGCTAGCAACTTGAAGCAACAACAGAGGAACTGGCTTCGTGCAGCTTGCGACTGAGTTGCGTAGATGCCAGATGATGGAGTGTGACATCAAGGCAGCTGGCGCATGGAGAAGCCGCAAGGGTCAATGCTGGAGGAGTTCGCCAATTTGCTGACTCAGTGGCTGACAGTTTGTGGTGTGGGTGTGGTTGTTTCAATGGAACAGTAATGTTCAAGTGAGAGGGAGTTGGATTCGCTGGTTATTCGGTGATGGAAGTAGTAAGGATGAAGCCAGCGTTGGCTGAGGAACGTGGCAATTGAAGAGGAAATTTGGAGGAGTAGCTTCGGTGGTGGGTACATGGGCTTCATGGAAAATGAAAGGGATGCAGAGGCTTCGGTGGGGCAACTTATGAAAGAAGAAAAATAAAGAAAAGGATAAGAGAAGACCGGTCAAAGGAAAAGAAGAAATTGAAGACTGAGGGGGGTTTCATGCGAGACAAATGGGAGAGAGAGAGAGATAAGAATGCAGGGGACGGTCGGCCATGAAGAGGACGTGCGGATAAGGATGAAGAGAAGAGGGGGAGATCAAATTGAATAAAAATCAATGAAATAAGGCAAAGAGAGACCAAATTTGCGGGGTAAATGGTTAAGGTGTGTGTGCGTGTGTGTTGGGGGGGGTGGATCCAAGAAAAAGGGAGAGATAACCAAACAAAATCAAATTATGATTTTGTTCAACTTCAACACAAGAATAATTGGTCATCCATGGCCAATTTCAACCTTGATTTGCACAATTGGAGTCCAGAATAAGACAATCCGTCTAACCCACAAATTTCTCTCAAAATCGGATTTCATTTCGCTTTTCTCAGAATCCGATTTTTCGATCAAATAATTCAGTTGGGGTCCAATTTGAAGTCGGAAAAAGCCCAAACAACTTCCATTCACCCATTCACTTACACTAGATGTTAAAAGTCTATTCAAATTGACCAATCTGAGTTTCCGTTCATTTTCCACATTATCCGACCCGGTTTTCCATAAAAATCTTGAACTCACCGGAATTTCCTCAAAATGTGAGTCGACATTCCTAGATTGACTTATGACACGGCAGGACTTTTAATTTCTAAAATCGAATTCAAATTCGTGATTATTTTTAATCAAACATGCTTTTAGTGTGTCCTTACCTATTAGGTAGCTTTTACGAATTTTTGGTGCAATTGACCCATGGTTGATTTTCTTCGAACCATAATGAACCCATTCGATACATTGGCGACTCTTGGTGGTCGTGAAATTCTCAAGATTTTAAATACGGTCACAGGGTACCCAAAACGATAGAAAATCGGTTTAGTGCCCATTGATGAGAATTTTGCAATTAGGTGAAATCACTCACACTTTGATCGCCACCTTAGTCAAATCGACCTATCTCCAGTCTCTGATCAATTTTTAATTGTGCCGTAATGACCCTTGTAGACTAGCACGGTTGAGCAGTTGATTCCTGCTCGAATTTTCAAGTCTATTGCATTTAAAATCCCTTAATGGCTTTACCTGATATGTCAGTTATCTCATGAGTAGCCATCTCAGAGAAAAACACTAGTCACATTGATGAAAGGCTCGACTTATCCGATTGAAATCAGAACATGAAAATCAGGATGTCACAAGGTTTCTTCTCATTCTCCTTCAACTCAAGTTCAAATATTAATTCATGACTTAGGTTCAAATATCTAGTATGCAAAAGGGAGTCGCCACTAATTAGTTTACAGTAGGTCGATTAGACACCTAAGTAAAATAATGAGAAAATTACCAGAGACTTTGGGTATGGGGATTTGATTATATTAGACTTTTCAAATGCATTTTCGGTACCTTTCTCTTTTACTTTGAAAAAATGTTTTGCAGGCAGCTTAAATTTATTTTAATTCACTTTCTTAACATGTGAGGTGATCATGCGGGTGTGCGAACCACCAATTTTAATACTCAAGAAAGTAAATAGTAAAAAAGATGCAAGACTTACCTCATAGCAACAAAAGCATTTGTAATATTAAATCAGAATTCACATCGACAGTTCGAGCTATGATTTCTAATTAACACGTAATTTTTTTTTGTTTTCACTTAATTAATGAAAATCATACAATATGCAATGCATGCTACTAATTTAATATGAAATGATATGACGTAGCAGTATAGCCTAAGCTATATGACATGAGTAAAAGAAATGCAATAATTAAATGCAATCTAAATGACCAAATGACCTAACTCTAATGACAAGCAATTTCTAATTTAACAAACCTAATTCTATATGACGTGCATTTTATGAACCTAGTCCTATATGATGTGCACATAATATTTCTATTCTAAAAATGCAATCTATCCTAAAATTTGAAAATAATCTATCCTAAGACCTTTTTTGTATTTTTTTCATGAAATTCGAAATTAAGAAAACGCAAAAAATCACCTGGCTAAACTAAGATTCTATCCAATTTAAACTAAGGATTAAGTCATACTAAATCCTAATTTAAACTAAGACATTATCTTAATCTAAGATGCAATCTATCTAAAAAATCGATCTAAATTTAAAATGAAACATGCAATTCTATCCTAATATGCATGATTATTTTTTTATGGAAATTCATAATTAAAAATCACTTAAAAAAACTAATTAAAATGAAAAATTGAAGTGACATGCTATCTATTATAAGTGCCTTCTAAACATGCATTTAAAAAAAAAAACTATCTCACCTATCATGCAATCAATTCTAATCTACATGGAATGCAAATGCAATTTTTTTGTATTTTCGGGATAAATAGAACAATTAAAAGATAAACACCGAACCATCCATAGTCATCAAAAACGCTATCCACCACTCGAATAGAAATTAACTTGATTATTTCGCTAATAAAATCAATAAATTGATCTTAAGCCTTAAAGATCAAGATATCAATTTTACTCCCACATGAATATTTATTCTATAATTATTCCATCTAAAGCCTTATAGATAGAATAAAAATTCATGCGGTTGCAATTTGGATACTACCTCATGGAATTTCAATCATGCATTGGAAAATAAATCAGACAAAGAGACAAAATATTAAAAAAAAAAAACTAAAACAAGATAAACAAATCTACCTAAAAGATTAAATCTACTAAATCTACCTAATAAAATAAAATAGATCCATACCTAAATTTGAATTTTGTCCAAAAACCCAATCGGTAGAATGGACCAACGGTAGGCGCGACACATCATGGCATGACTCTAGGGCAACAGTTGTGGTGGTATCTCAGTGTGGCTTGACACAGTCACGTCAAGTTCAATGGGCTATCGTTCGGGACGCCAAGAAATCCATGGCGTTGAATTGAACAGGAAACAACAATGTTGATGCAGCAAGATCGACAAGCTTCACCAATGTTGGGATGGACCATGATGGGCACGATTCTAGCCTGAAGAATCAACGGGCACTTTTGCAATAATGGATGGACGCTGGAGTGGCAAAACAATAGGAACAGCAAGCTGGTTTTGAAAGTCCAAGTCGTTGCTGGAGAAATTGAGGGTGCCTCTCATGGACACAACACCTAGGTAGGGAAATCTAGGGTGCCGAGGAATTTCGAGACCGCGCCTGGATTGCTGATGGGAGCTGAGTGCAACAAGACTACGGCGGAGCACTTGGCGCGGTAGAGCAATAAGGGGCCGCGGCAATTGATATCAGGCGTCCTTCAATGAACGCAATACCATCACTGAGAACGAGCTTCAAGCGCGCGTGGAGATCACCAACGTCAATAGATCACCAAAAGTCAAGGGGCGGAACTTTTGTTCGCCAACAATTTTCCCTCGTGATCCGCCCCTTCCTCTCGATTCTCAATTTCCGTACTCAATTGTGCTGCCCCCGAACCCTACGCGTTCCTCAACTATTAATAGGCCACCGATTAGGTTTTTTTTTTTTTTTTCCAAATTGATATCCGCAAGGATTCCGAATGCAATACTTGCTTTTCCATTAGCCCTATCCGAAAACAATTCATTGTATCCCAAAAAATTCGAATTTCTAATTTTTCACAAGATAATCTCCGATCTTTAAAAAAACTCGGGCCAATTTGCTTGCCTCGTGGGCTTAGTCCGGCCTGTCAATTTAAAGCTCATAACCACTGATTTCAACCCATTTGTCATCGGTCCAATAAATAAATGCAAAACATGTAAATTAAAAATAAATGCACCTACACCTATATGCTATGTAATTAATATTTTTTCATTAATAAAATTAACCCATAATTTTCCATGCAATAAATAAATGACCGGATCGCCAAAATTTAAGTGCCAACACTACTCTGTTTATAAAAGAGAAGGAAAAGATTTTCTACTTGTACATATTTATGCAGATGATATAATCTTTGCAAGAAATTGTCAAAATCTATGCAGGATGAATTTGAAATGAGCATGATGGGTGAATTGATCTTCTTTTTGCGACTGCAAGTCGACAATCAACGAAAGGTATATTCATTCACCAGGAGAAATTTGCCAAAGATTTTATCAAGAAATTTGGATTGGAAAATTGCAAGAGGACAGAAACTCCCATGTCAAGTTTATCAAAACTAGACAAGGATGAAGGAGGAAAGAAGGTAGATCAGAAATTATACAGAAGCATGATCGGTTCTTTTCTTTACTTCACTGCCTCTAGACTTGACATTTTATTCAGTGTGTGCATCTATGCTAGATTTTAGTCTGATCCAAAAGAATTTCATCTAAGTGCTGTTAAGTGCATCATTAAATATATTGCGACTTCTCCAAAGATGGGTCTATGGTATCCAAAAGAATGAGACTTTACTTTACTTGGTTATTCTGACGCTGATTTAGCCGGTTGTAGAGTACAGAAAGAGCACATCTGGCATGTGTCAACTGTTGGGACAAATGCTGGTATCTTGGTTCTCAAGAAAACAAAGTATGGTGGCTTTATCAACAGCAGAAGCAGAATATGTTACTCTTGGGAATTGTTGTTTTCAAATTCTATGGATTAGACAACAACTAAGAGACTTTGGAATAGAATAATCCTCTATAGAGATCAAATGCGACAACACAAGTGCTATCAACCTTACCATAAGCCCAAATCTTCATTCAAGAGCAAAGCATATAGTGATCCATCATCATTTTATGAGGGATCATATACAGAATGGAGAGATTATGGTTCAATTTATTGATTCAAAGAATCAGCTAGCAGACATCTTCACAAAACTTTTGGAGAAGAGCTTATTTGAGTCTATTTGCAGCAAGCTAAATATCATCTCTCCTCTCGATTAAAGTCTGAAGTTGATCAGACTTAGGACTCCAACTTGAGGAAGCTACTTCAATATGTAAATTTTCTTCAATCCAGGTATTTTATTTTTAGAATGGAAATTCTGAACATGTATGATTACATTTGAATCATCACTTGCCTATTTTATTACTATTTATTGCTAAATTTCAAATTTTTAAATTTTTGCAGTTACCTTTTTAAAATTGTTCTGAAAATGCATTTTTCTCTATGACATTTCATTTGCCTCTGTTCGATTTCTTTAAATACCTCAAAGTATTTCCTTCGAGCACAGGACTTCAAAACCCTAATATCTCTCTCTCTCTCTCTCTCTCTCTCTCTCTCTCTCTCTCTCTCTCTCTCGATTTTTACTCTCAAAATCTCTCTACAAGTTTCCATTTTTCTTTCACTTGAACATGTCATTGAAATCCTCCAAGTTTGCACCTATGTCGTACCAGAGGAAGTCATCTCACATTGCAAGCCAGGGTCCTTAGAACATGCCAGAAGGACTGACTCACTTCGATCTTACTGAAGACTCTCCGCAAAGCTCTCCTCGTCAATTTGTAGATGAGGGAGCTGAACAAGAGGCGATTCCCATCAGAGTAATGAGGCCTAAGGTACTCTTCAAGCATTACACGTTTTTGAAATAGGGTGGTAGTCCAATGACCTTTACCACTGATTTTTTGAAAGATAATGGGTATGGGAACAAAACTTTGTTCTTAAAAACAATGGAAGGACTCGGAGTAGCGCCAAAAAGAACGGCTGAAAAAGAATTTGTGAATTTTCCTTCCGATCCTCATTTTGGGTCAGAAAGTTAGACTGAAAACAAAGATGATGATGAGCGATTTTTTACAAATTTCCAACCCCAGATGGGTGTGGCTACTAAAGTTCCTGGAGAAAGAATGAAACTTTTTTGTTCAAGAGAGCATAAGAGGGTGTATGCTCAAATGCTAAACAGAGGGGTGATAAACCCTCGCACAATGGATTTTGACTTTCTTGACTCCATTAAGGTTAACTTGAGGGAAAGGTTAGCCAATCTTCAACTTGAAAGATTTTATGCTGAAACAATAGAAGCTTATCCTAAGTTGACAGCTTATTTTTACTCCAATCTATCTTTCCTGGATCAAACTCACATTCAATTCACTGTCTATGAAAAGTGTTTATTGTGGATGTGAATACTCTAGCTGATATTCTGGGAGTTGAACGTAGTGGTTTTCTATCAATTAATGTCTCCATCAGTCAAGCCACTCGATTTTTGGTGAATGATAGATTACCGAGCGGGAGTATCAGTTACTCTCGTATGCCAGCCTCACACATTTTGTTGCACAAAATTGTCATCAATTGCATCAAGTCCAAGGCTGCTTCAAAGACTGATGTCTCGAGATTCGAGGTGAAGATTATGTGGGCTATCTGCAATGGAATTCCTTTTTCTTTGCCATACACTATTTTCTTGCATATGTACAAGACTGTTATGAAAGAAAAAGGACAATTGCCCTACTTTGCCTTGATCACAAGACTATTCAGACATTTTTAGATTCACTTGCCCTCTCAACTTCGTTCGAGAACTCTCCCTCCTATGGAGATAGGAATCAAAATGATCTCCAAAATGAGGTTGAAAGATCTGTCCAAGGCCATTGATCTTTTGAAGAATGAATCATCAAGCAGACTCAAGGAATGATCTACTGCTGCAAGGAAGCGAAAGGGAAAAGATAATGTCGAAAAGACTTCAAAGAAAAAGAAGTCTATCCTTTTGATGGATGAAGAAGAGGAGGATGATCAGACCATTTCCGCACTTGCCTTGTGAAATCTTCAAGGTTATCCTGATTCTGAAGAGAGTGAACAAGAAGAAGAAGAAGAAGAAGAAGAAGAAGAAGAAGAAAAAGAAGAAGAATGAGAGGGTGATGCTGAAAAATCAGCAGAGAAGGAAAATGAAGATGAAGATTATGAAGGAGACAATGGTGCAATACCACTATCAGATGCAACTGAGAAAAGAGATTATGAAGAAGACAAGGAAGATACTACATCCAAAGGAGAGGACAATGAACAAGAAAAGAGATCTAGTGCTGAAAAGGAAAAGGCACAAGAATGTGAAGTCTCATCTCAACCTGAAGGCACCAAATCATGGGCAGATCATGAGAAAACTCCTTTAACAGCACCTACTGCTAGTGATGGCATTAGTAGATCTCCTGCAAATCTTGAAGATGTCTTTGTGTCTCACTTCCCTGAGATTGACATTGAAGAAGAAACCCAGAGTCAGGATAAGGAACAAACTACACGTGTTCAAGTTTATGTTCCTCCATTTCTGGATACTCCATAGACTCTCTTTGCTGATGCTGGTGCTCAAACAGAACAAGATGCAAACTATCCAAGGATAGTTGAACTCCTTTTGGAGATAAAAAGCTCACCAATATGCAATGGAGGTTGAAATTCAGAAGCTACATACTGCCTTAAGGTCTACCTTAGATTTTCTAACTGGCAAGGTACAACCCCTTAATACTCAAGTTCAGACTTTGAATCAACAAGTTTCACAGACTGTAACCATAGTAGAGAATGTCCATCTTTAGTGCCAAGAGAATCTGGAGGAGGCAGTGTAGTCGCTAGAGGATTTCTAACTTGTCTGCATTCCAAAACAACCCCAATTTACTCCATCTTTTATATAATTTTTATTCACTTTTTTTTTATTCCTCAATGACTCTTTCTCTTTGCTATTAACAAAAAGGGGAAGAATCAGAGCAGATTTAAGTTCCTATTTGTTTTGAATTTGATTGTGTGAACTTTCATGATCATCAGTTAACTTTTGTGGCTACGGATTGATGTGGTTGGTTGTGGTTTGAACTTTTATAGTTCTTAAACTATTTTAAATTGTCATGACTAATATGTTTTTATTTTATTTTTTTTGGTGGTTGCAGAATCAATGACATTCAGTTTTATAATAATATGTTATTATTATAAGTTATCATGTGTGGTTGAAGTGTGTTTTGCAGGATATAAGTCTTAAATCTACAAGAAAGTTTTGTCACCATGAAAAAGGGAGAGATTGTTGGAAAAAACTCCTATAAGGTTTTGAAACAGGGTAAGTACACTATCAGTGCCAAAACTTGTGTATGGCACTCACTTTGGTGCCAAAAGTATTCGTCGGATCACTTAAGTGTCAAATCAGAGAAAAAACGATCACTTTGGTGCCACCGGTGAGAAATTTCGATCAGATTAATTACGTGGCTTTTATATTTAAAAAAAAAGTTGTTGTTAAAACGGCATCATTTTCCATCCTCCTTAAGAAACGACGTCGTTTTGCCATTATACGTGAACATCCTCACAGAAATGACGCCTTATAGCTCATATGTAGATTGAAATTAGGCTTTTCACCGCTTGGCCACTGTTGTTCGCTCGCCATTGCTCGGCCACTATCATTCGCTCGCCATTGCTCAGCCACCATTGTAATTGCTTGACCAGGTGAGCAAGGAGAGATTGAGATTGTTGCTCAAGCAAGAAGTGGCAGGAAGAATAGGAAGCGAGGGCAGAGGAGGAGGAGGAAGAAAAGGGGTCGAAGGTGCTGCCGATGTGCTGTTGCTGCTGGTGTTGGTGCCATTGCTAGTGCACTGCTAATGCTACTATTGGTGCCGTTGCTAGTGCCGTTACTAGTGTTGGTCTTCGCGGAAGAATAAGATGACATGCCTTCTCTCCCCCCCCCTCTCTCTCTCTCTCTCTCTCTCTCTCTCTCTCTCTCAATTTGGGGATTTAGGGTTTATATGTTGGGGGAAAGACGCTAAACGGCATCATTTTGTGGTTTGGATGCTAACTGTACTCTCCAATGGGCCACATCGGCTTCAAAAATTAATAAAAAAAGTGTTATGTCAGATTTCCGGCCAGTATCATTAGTGTTGGCACTGAAATGATCGTTTTTCAAAATTGTTGACACTTAAGTGATTCAAAATAAACTTTTGGCACTAAAGTGAGCGTCGTACACAAGTTTTGGCATTGATAATGTACTTACCCCGTTTTGAAGCTGAAAAAACTTCTCTAGTTCTATTATGAGGAATACGAAACTTCTATGAAATTCTGTCAAAGTCTACCTTTCATCAGAAGTTTGCCCACTCTAACGAAGACCCAAACTCAACGCAAGTGAAGAATGAAGACATAATTAGACTCAATATTATTTCTCTTCTTTCAATACGAATAGGATATATCTGGCTCTCTAGTTGGAAATCTCATTTACCCTTCTAAGATTATTGATCAAATCTATTTCAAAGTAGCAAATCATTTTGGAAGGCAAGTTTATTTGGAAAGAATTTACTTATAGAAACCAAAATCCTGATTGTATGGGTGATCAGGATTGACGGACATTCATCTCAATTTTCAAACAATTCGAGATCTCCTTGATTGATTCTGTCCAACAAATTGATTTGAAGAATTCCTTTGAAAAGTGTCAACGGTCGAAAATGCATAAAGAAGTATTTAAGGGGGTTTTTCAAGTCATTTGAAATGGAGCGTGAAAGAAGAATTTCAAAGTCTAAAGCCTTTCAAAATCACTTGTTCTTCCTCAAACAATGCTCAAACTTGTATTCAAAAAAGAGAGAAACTCTAAAGAGTGACTTTGTAAGAGCAGTAGAGACTCTTCACTAAGAAGTTATTGATATAAGGCTGCAATACTCTTTTTTGATTCATAGTGGAAACCAGTCAGAAGGCTGTTAGTGTGAGGGAGTAGACGCAGGCTTAATCTAAGCCAAATCACTATAAATTTTGTGTTTATTTTCTCTTCCTTGAACTCTTTTATTTTACTTGCTGTGATATCTTTCTGTGTTTTGAAATAGTTTTAAAGTCTGAATCCTTCTGCAAAGTCTGTTGTTCATCAAACTTAGTTTTAAAGTAAAGTAATTTGATTGCATTATGCAAATTTTGTTTTCACACCTATTCACCCCTCATCTAGGTGTTTATACTAGCTCTTTCAATACAGTAAAGTCTCAATTGAGAATATTAAATAACAATTCTGATATTTCTCTCAAAGGGAAACAATTGAAAAACAATGACTATATTTTGAGAAACAAAATTGACAAGACTTAATATAAAAAATGAGACATAAAACTTATGAACTTCTTTCAGTTTTTAGAACAAAAGTAACTCTTTGAGAAAGATTGCAAAGTAAAAATGTACATTTTCAAAAGGCACGTTGAAAATTTGGTTTAAGAAAATAATAACAAAAAAATTATATTTTAGAATCCCAAATTTTATAGCTTTTGAAAATAGCAATTAAACAAAGACAACGTTCCAAAAAGATTATGACCCAACATACGCAACCTTCCAAAGGTTGTAAGAGGGCATAAAAACCGTCAGGCAAAAATTGTAATAAAATTCAGAATTAAATAATAAAAAGAATAACCATAACCCTATTACAGACAATCACCCTATTTCAATATGACACATATTAGTTTATAGCGCTAAGTGCGCCAAAATCATGCAATTACACACAAGTATTGTGTGGTCATGCTCACTTAGCTGATTCTCTTCATTTGTTATGTTAGAAGATGCCCATAATGAACCACTAAACCAGATACTCACGGGAAAAAGCACTTTCACAAACAAACTTCGAACAAGAAAGGGAAGAATTCTCCCGATAGATACAATGAAAGTGAATTCGACACCATTCAGAGCAAACCAGCATAAAAGATGTTATGTGAAAGACTGGCAGCTTGGCAAATGATTAAAAAAGAAAAAAATTGAAGCTCTTCAATGCCATCCGAAGCTGATTGCCAAAATACAGTTAAATGAGCTGGTATCTAACTGGAGACATTATTTTTTTTTAGGAGACAAACAAGATTTGTAAGGAATTGAAAACTCTTGTTTTTGATGTCTTATTAAAGGTAATTTATATATGTATGTATATACTCATACCACATGCTTAAAACTTGAGAGCAGAACGGCCATGCCCATCTGTCTCTGCACTGCTCCTTGTCTTCCTTTTCAGCCTATCTGAGATGTTCCTTCGACTTTCCGGCCATCCTCGTATCCTAATCCTCCACGAGTGGAGCGGATATTTCACATCATCCCTCGATTGTGATGCTTGCACCAACTAGTATCCACGGTTCCACATAAGGATGATCGACTCCAAAGTGGGTCTAGTCTCAGGCTTCTGTTTCCAAAAGATCCAAACCGAGAACCAAACTAGTCAGTTCTGGAACCACCGGTTCCTGGACTGACTGGTTTTGGTCTTGTTCCCAATTCTATGTTTTGGGTAAAAAACCAGACTCATATAATAAAATGTAAAATCGTACCATTTTACTACTGAAAGGTTTGGATTCGGGAAACAGGATTCCCAAAACGATCGTTTCGACACAAAAACGATCCCAAAAAGAGGAGAAACGCAGCGGAAGAAGATTTCAACACCCAATCACGAATCACCGATCAAAAGTGCATCACAGGGACGAACGCACCTTAAATCCACAGACTAAACACCCGGCGTTGCAATTCGAGGAGGGAAAGACGTTACTGTTCTTCAAGAGGGAGGAGAGAGCGTCGTACGTCCAAAGGAAAAAACAAAAACCGTAAAAGAAAAAAAAAACTTCCTATTTACTTTTCTTTTTTTTTTTTTCCTTTTTATACTCTCTCTTCCATGGGCCCTTAACCCATGGGCCGGGCCTCTAGGCCCATTAGGCCAAAATAGGCTCAATTTAAAGAAAAATCCAACATCTCCCACTCGCACATGGTGGTCCAAAACCAACATGGGCGGACAAGCCTTTACTCTAGCTCATCAAAGAAGAATCCATTAAATACATCTCCCACTCGACACGATGGGCCGAACGCAGTCCCTTTTTCTCATTGCAACATTCATGCGGTGAATAGTCCGTGCGACCAGCATACTTTGAGAGCTCGTTGCCATACATCCGTTAGGAATATATAGTAGCTCATAATGGGCGTCACACTCGAGTAGATTTAGTATGCGGTACCCTAGATCGATCGATCACATTTATATCTCTCTTGATCTCTTTTCAACAACGATATATATTGCATTCACAATTATGATTATTCCAAAGACAGTCATAATTGGTCGACCGGTGAATACAAAAACAATGTGATTCTCCAAAATCGATCTTCCTCTTTCCTTCAAACTCTCAATTTCAGTCCAGCTTGCTTTTCTAGAAATGTCCCATTAGATCGAATCAACTCATGACCATTGGCAACATTCTAAGATAGCAAACATTAAATAGAAATCTTGAGAATAAGTAAGAGTCCTGAGGGGACAAAAAAACGAGGAACACATTTTCCTCAAGAGTCTCACACGGCATAAAAATTGAGATCAAACTTTTGCCACTCTTATTGGTCGTCTCATGCATACGCAGTATGAAAAGCGTATTACGGTATTAACTCCTTTCCCATGGAGCGTATGTCTACACAATCAATACCGTACAGATGATAGTTCAGACATACCCAATGTCTAACTTGAGTTCACGTATCTACTCATTCACATAATTCATCAGAACTCACATCTGGCATCTTAAACAGATAAAGTAAAATATGTGGGGTATTTTACTTTCGGACATAATATTTATCATGTCCTCATCTTAACACTTAGTTAAGGCGACATATATATTTTAAGCCCGAGCTCTCGATTATCACCTAGATAATAAGCTTAAAAAAAAAAACGTCTCATCTCTATTTATCACACAAGTAAATAGAGGCGATTACCCATGTGAGTGGGCTAATCTCTTATCGTCCGACATACTTTCTCAACTCAATATAATGCACTGAGCATTAAGATGCATAAAGATCAAACAAAGATTCATAGGCATTAATGATGAAAAACACAATTTCATAAATGTGAACAACTCGGGAAATCAAAAATATCCAAGTACATCGACTCTACGCAATCCTAGAGATTTCTCATGACCACAAAAACACATCTCTAGGTGTTGGCTTTGTCATAGGATCTGCAACCATTCTATGCGTAAATATGTTGTAAGTTCACATTCATTCGTGCAACTATATCTTTGACAAAGTTATACTTGGTATCTATATGTTTGGTCTTGCCATGATACTTTGGATCTTTGGTGTACGCTATAGCTGCTTGGCTATCACAATTAACCAATAATGGATTTACAGCTTTCTCAATAACACCTAAATGATCCAAAAATCTCTTAAGCCAAAGCGCTTCTTGTACCACTACTGATAATGCCACGAACTTAGCTTCCATCGTGGACAAGGCTATACACGTTTGTTTCTTGCCGCACCAACACATGGCGCCATTATTCAGAAACAAAAACAAAAATAGAGGTAGATTTCCTTTCATCTAAATCTTCTCCTCAACTTGTGTCTAAATAGCCTTCGAGTCGCAGATCCTTTCCTTGATATCTCAGTATATAATCAGTAGTTCCCTTTAGATACCTTAGTATTCTCTTAACGGCTTTCCAATGTGCTTGACCTGGATTGGATTGGTATCTTCTCACCATTCCAACTGCAAAGCATATGTCGGGTCTTGTACACAACATAGCGTACATCAAGCTCCCAACAGCACTAGCATAAGGAACATGCTTCATTTGTTCCTTCTCTTGTGGAGTCCTTGGACACAGTCTATGGCTCAATCCTTCACCTTTTGCAATAGGAGTGTCTATGAGTTTACAATCTTGCATACGAAATCGTTCAAGAACTTTACTTATATATGTTTCTTGCGAAAGAGATAATGATCTCTTCGAACGATCTCTTGAAAACTTAACTCCAAGTATGTATGCAGCCTCACCCATATCTTTCATCTCAAAATTTGTAGATAGCCAACTTTTGATGGTATTAACTAACTCCATATTGCTTCCGGCAATAAGTATATCATCAACATATGATGATATGATCACAAATTGATCTTTGGATCTCTTGATATATACACAATGATCCTCATCAATCATTGTAAAATCATATGCCATCATAGCATTATGAAAACGTATATACCATTGTCTTGACGACTGCTTAAGGCCATATATCGATTTCAAAAGTCGACATACCTTTCCTTCTTGGCCTTTCGTAATGAAACCAACAAAGGTTGTTCCATATATATTTCCTCATCTAAGTCTCCATTGAGAAAAGCAGTCTTTACATCCATTTGATGTAATTCAAGATCCATACTTGCCACTATTGCCGAATAATGCGAATTGAGGTGAATCTAACAACGGGGAAAATGTTTCCTCATAATCAATTTCTTCCGTTGATTATACCCCTTCGCCACAAGGCGAGCTTTATATCTTTCTATTGAGCCATCAGCTTTACGCTTTATTTTGAGAACCCACTTGTTCCCAATAGCTTTGCGTCCCTTTGGAAGATCAACCAGTTCCCAAACATGGTTTGACTTCATTGACTCCATTTCCTCTCCCATTGCATCCATCCATTTTTCTTTACTAGGGCAACTTAGAGCCTCATGTATATTTCTTGGCTCATCCTCATCTTGTGGGGCAATCATAAAAGTTTCCCCTTCAATGTCAAAACGTTGACGGGGAATACTTTTGCGACTTGTTCGCCGTATAGGAGATAGTACACTTAGCACATCATTTCCCATTATGTCCCACTAGGATCAGATAATGATGATGTCGTATCATCATGTGGTTGTAATTGAGAATTAGTTGTATGCAATTCATCACTTCTCACATTACTCCCACTTGGGCGAACCCCACTAATATCATTATCTTGATCCATGGTTTCAAATAGGGAGTAATTTTCACCTATTTCGCCCTTCTTAGGAAACTCATCCTCTAAGAATGTGACATCTCGTGATTCAAATTCAGTTACACTCCCACTTTCCTGCTCACCTATGAACACATATCCTTTAGAGTGTTGAGTATCTTATGAAAATACTCTTTTTCCTCCGGGACCTAATTTCCCAAATTTGTGAGAGGGCTCATGGGTATAGGCTGCACAACCCCATGGCTTAAGAAAACCCAAGTCCGGTTTTCTACCTGTCCATAACTCATATGGAGTGGAAGTAAGCGATTTGGAAGGCACCCGGTTAAGTACATAGGCGGCTGTCAATAATGCATCACTCCAAAAAGTGATAGGTAAGTTAGCATGTGCCATCATGGACCTAACCATTTCCAAAAGAGGGTTCTGTTTCTTCTCTCTGCAACACCATTTTGTTGAGGAGTATATGGAATAGATAACTGTCTTTCTATTCCTTTTTCATCACATAATTTTCTGAACTCATCAGATAAATATTCTCGACCTCGATCGGATCTCAATGCTTTTATTTTCCTGTCTAATTGATTCTCTACCAAGGCCATAAACCTTTTGAAACAACTTAATGCTTCAGATTTATGAGAAATCAAATAGACATATCCGAATCGAGTATAATCATCTATAAAAAGTGATGAAATAAACAGCCCCATGCCTTCCTCTCACATTCAGTGGACCACGAGATGTCGAATGGATTAAATGCGAGAGGAAATTCAGCTCTTTTACTTTTTCTAAATGGTTTCCTTGTTTTCCCCGCTAGGCAATGCTTACATATGGGCAAATTGACTTTTTCAATATTGCCCAACAAGCCCTCTTTGGCTAGTCTATTCATACGTTGTTGGCCAATATGACCAAGTCTAGCATGCCATACATTCACATCATTGTCATATGAATTAGGAGACGTGATAAGGGAATAACAAACATTTGCATTAACATAGTCAATGTCTAAAACAATAAAACCATCCAGAAAATAGCCATGACCATAGGAATTTGTTTCCAAAAACAAATCCACACCTCTATTACGGAAGTTCATATTAAAACGTAGTTTGACCAACACTAAAACAGACACTAGATTCCGACGAATTTCCGGAGCATACAACACATCATGTAGGAACAAAGTGCGTCCACCACGCATGTTCGGTTGGCGTGTGCCAATTCCTTTCACTTCACTCGGAGTTGTTTCCCACATAGATCCACTTAGTTCCAGTTGGGACTCGTCGGAATTCCACAAAGGATCCTCTATCCTTTGCTACATGGTCCGTTGCTCCCGAATCTACGAGTCCACAAAGGATTGGATTCAGCCAACAATACAGAACTTGACACATAAGCAAAGTTCTCAAATGTACAAGAGGTATTTACCTTTTTAGGCTCACGACAGTTGCGAGCATAGTGACCATTCTTGTCACAATTGTAACACCTTACCCTTGACATTTTCTTCACTTGAGGACGTTTTCCTCTCTTGTGTTGGTTAACTCTTGGTTTCTTGCAAGGAGGACTTGATCCTTTGCTTGACCACATATTGAACGAATCAATACGCTTGCGCTTAGAGCTCAAAGCCCTTTCGAGCTAGAACCAGCATAACAAATATTTACTCTCGGCTCCAATGCCGTTAGGTGGTCCTCTACTAGCTCAAGGCGGCGCACAGCATTCTCAAGATCTTCCATAACATGGTCAAGAGCTTCTAGTGCTTGTTGCTTTTCCAGAACATATTGAATCTTCATATTCAATATTTCACAATTGTTGCCGTTCAAATCAGCAATTACTTTCTTAGTTCTTTGAAGCCATCGATCTGAACACATCGGACATATATGCACGAATAATTAATGCCTATCATTTATGCATCCACTTTGCATAGACTCATCATATTAATAAACAATTTCAAGTAAGGTTTCAGAATCAAAAGGTCACTATGTTTCCAATCATCCTCCAAAAATCCTAACTTAAAACTGTCATTAATATAATTGTCTTATGCAAACTAAATTCTATGAAGCTACAAAAACTTCTAAGAGCTACCCCATCAATCGGCAATAACGGAAAGCAAATAATATATGACATTCAATAATATGATAACGCTTTCACATAATACAAAGCATATCCATTACACTAAGTAATATATTTATGCGAGGAAAAATATCAACATGGAAAGAGATATATATATACCCAAAACATCTCAAACTAATTT
The DNA here is from genome assembly GCA_014182555.1 of Eucalyptus erythrocorys. Taxonomy (NCBI): domain Eukaryota; kingdom Viridiplantae; phylum Streptophyta; class Magnoliopsida; order Myrtales; family Myrtaceae; genus Eucalyptus; species Eucalyptus erythrocorys. The sequence goes on from CM024603.1 coordinate 10,339,832, forward strand.
AAGAAATAAACGGGGAAAAGTCCCCGCTAAACTATCAGTCAAAAAATCTAAGAAAACGAAGGCACATTTGCCAACCATGGAAAAACTTTTGAGAGCTGTCATGCCGTCTCCAAGGCGCATTCACTTTGCTCCATGTGGCACTAATACTAAGGGTTGAAGTTTTGATTAGCTCAATCCTATAGTACTCTCTCACAAAAGCTTCTACCAGCCTCCTATAATCCGGGACCACGTTGACCTCCCATAGTCGATCTAACACTTTGCTTGCCATTCGGGTGGAAGAGTATTCTTGAAGGTCGACACCTTCTCAAAATCCGGCATAAGATAACCATTCCGAGATGATTTCTGTATCATCCGATTGACCCGACCACATGTGATACTAAATCACCGTTATGCCACCGATAATTAGCTAACTCGTAATCAGCCTTTTCGGTCTAGCACGTTCTTCGTCCGTTCTCGGGAATGCGGTATCCGTGCATAGCGCATCATAGTTCCGCAACAAATGCGAGAACTTTGAAAAAATGGATCACTTATAATCCATAATAAACATAAGGGAAAATACATAATTTTCCACGATTCATGCAACAAATGCAGAATAAAAATGGATTACTTATAACCCACATAGGCATAATTGAAAAAGAAACAAATTCCTTCCTTTTTTTTTTTTTTTTTTCCCGGTCAACGGTCAACGGTCAACGGTCAGTCAACGGTCAACGGAGGGTCAACGGTCAACGGTCGGACGGGTCGGGTCGCCGGTCGGGTCTGCCGGTCGGGCCGGGTCGGGTCGCCGGTCGGGCCGGCTGGACGGACCGGCCGGTCGGGCCGGTCGCCGGTCGGACCGGGGGGCCGGTCGGACCGGTTAGGCCGGTCGGGCGAACCGACCGGCACGAGCCCAGCGTGTGCGCGGGCAACCGCCGGCTGACGTCACCGTGACGTCATCCGGCGCGTGCCTTGCACGCGCGGGCAGTTGCCGCGCGCGTGTGCGGTGCCGCGCGCGTGCATCGCACGCGCTGCGGTTTCAACCGCGCGCGCGCGGCGCACGCGCTGGGAACCGTCTTGGCGCGTGCATTGCACGCGCCGACGGAGCCGAACGCATCGGCTGCGCGTGGCGGCGCGCGTCCGGCGGCTTCCGGCGACGTGCGACCACTCCAAATTCTCGTCTCGACGAGTACTACAACCCCAAACAATCGAATTACGAAACGATGTACGGAAAACCAAAAAAATATGCGAAACAGAACCGCGTCGGGGTGAATTTCTCTTAATTTGATCATTAATCACGTTAAACAAAAACAGGCATGTAAAATTCGATTATAAACTCAAATAAAGAAAGGGAAACATGATTGAGATGGCTCGATACCAATGAAAGGTTTGGATTCGGGAAACGGGATTCCCAAAACGATCGTTTCGACACAAAAACGATCCCAAAAAGAGGAGAAACGCAGCGGAAGAAGATTTCAACACCCAATCACGAATCACCGATCAAAAGTGCATCACAAGGACGAACGCACCTTAAATCCACAGACTAAACACCCGGCGTTGCAATTCGAGGAGGGAAAGACGTTCTTGTTCTTCAAGAGGGAGGAGAGAGCGTCGTACGTCCAAAGGAAAAACAAAAACCGTAAAAAAAAAAAAAACTTCCTATTTACTTTTCTTTTTTTTCCTTTTTATACCTCTCTCTTCCATGGGCCCTTAACCCATGGGCCGGGCCTCTAGGCCCATTAGGCCAAAATAGGCTCAATTTAAAGAAAAATCCAACAACTACAAAAACATTTGTTGATCAATTGGTTACGTTGTCTTTCCTCCATACTGAAAACCACGCTTCAGTAAGCCATCTCCTCTGATGATTTCGAAGAAACAGAAAATTAAGCCTGTGAGTACGGATTCTTCCATTAGAAGGCCTATCACTGTGATGATACCTCAATCCAAACTGTATGATATTGACTCGCTCTTGAACACCAGGTATAGTTGGTCATTGATTTTTCTGCCCACGAGCATCCATTTATCTGTCCACACTGAGAAAATGTGGAGTCAGATTCGCCTTAAGGCATGTGATGAGAAAATATGGCACGGTTCTTTAGTCTCTCAGCATGGTAAGAAGCAAAATATCAACTCGCAGTCTAATGTTGAATCTGAGTGTCGTACGTTGGCTGATACTAGTGCTGAACTTGTTTGGCTCTGTTGGCTTTCAGAAATCAACCCCTATTATTGAGTGGTAGCAGATTCGCCATTCAGATCACGAGAAATGCAGTTTTTCATTAATGCACTAAACTTATTGAGAACGACTGTCACTTTACTCGACAGCATCTTCTTCGAGGAACCATTTATCTCATCCCACATCTCTTCTACTGATCAAACAAGGGATAGTCTAAGGATGGCTGCTCGTCTTGCTCAATTTCTAGTTTCTTGTCCGAACTGCAGCTGATTTTCTTGGAACCACCTTAAGTTTGAGGGATGTTAAACTACTGTCAGAATACTCCAAAATTGTCATTCAATTGTTAATTTCTTTATTTCTAAAATAGCAAGTTTCCTTGTTACATTAGAGTACTTCATTTCCTATGCATATTATTCGGGTGTAAATACTAAAGTTATACAAAAAATATTTTCTTATTATTGTTTCAGACTATCTAAAACAAAAGATGCAGAAATAATGTTCTCTGTTCCTCAGAAAGATAAATCTGATTCGAGACGAGAGTATTCTTCCCCTCCAATTTGGCCATGTTGAATCGATGTTCTGGGCAGTTACAGTTTCTGTCGATCGCTACACGTTTCCTTAATCCGTACATTACGTAACTTCCTTAATCATTTGTAAGCGCACTCATCGACGAGTGAATAGCATTGGTTCGCAGTCTCAAATGCAACTATCCAATCACTGGACTATCAGACGGCACCATTGTTCCAAATCGGTTGTTTCAGCTTGCATGCTCTAAACAACACTATCGATGCCGTGCACCAACACCATATCAAGAATTGTTTGTTCTTGATACCCAACAAGTTTTAATGGCACTGTCTAGGAGTTGGGATTTCAGCACCCTCAATGATAAGATGACATTAAATTTTCTGCCTCATTTACCAATGAAGCAGATGGCATTAATGTTAACGAATCCTGTTTCTTCTGCTTGCTCTCTAAGTCCACCATGATCAGTTCATCTGGGCAAAATCGCAAAAGCGTGAGCGACAAGATCATTACAAAACCAATACATGATCCCAACAGCTTCAACGGACACAACACTGTTTTTTCACTTGCGAACAAATTAACAAAAAAGAGGCAGTTGAGCATTTACTTTGCTCGGAGGCTAGGGAAAGCACAAACATCGAAATTTAAGGGACAATAGGTGAAGAAGATCCGAGTGACTGATATGCTAAAACCGACTGCAAGATAAAGTGCTCAGGCTCTTGCAGATGAAGGAGATGGAGGAGGAGAATTGCTCGATTTAGTCTTCGGGATCCCTGGAATCTTGGGGATGAAAGGATATGGAGGCCAAGTCATATGCAGGAGTGTCGGAAATGCGGGCATGTAGGTGTTGGATAGTATGGTGGCGGTGGTGGCGGAGGCATGGTGTTTTCATAAGATGCTGGTAGTGTATAAGGCAACGGTGCCGCTGATGGTGAAGCAGATTCTTCTTTTGAAGGCAACGGTGGTATGGTTGGAGCTTGTATGGAGGAGGTCGGGGAAATTATTTTTGGCAGTAACGGCGATGGTTTGGGCACTGGTGAATTGCATACAGGCGGCAATTGACTCGACATTGGTGGAGATGGCAGCGCTGGTGGAATAGGTGCCGGTAAAGCGGAACTTGGCGGGTTTGGTGATGATGGTGGCAATTTTGGGGCTGACTGGGGAGAAGTAGGCGGTGATGATGATCTAGGAGCTGGTGGACTAGGAGGAGATTTCATGAACTTTGATGGTGGTGGTGGTGTTGGTGATTGTTTAGGCGTTGGTGGGTCGAAGCTGGGCGAGCGAGGAGGTGACGGTGGTGATTTAGGAGATGGTGAATGGGATCCGCGTGGAGCTTGAGTCGAAGGTGATGGCTGTGATGGGTTCGATTTAGGAGGCGAGCTAGGACGGGGCAATTTGGTTGGCGATGGTGGTGGCCGGCTTGATTTTGATGGTGGCGAATGTGATGAATTATGCGCTGATAAATCGGGGGGTGGTGCGTTAGGCGTTGATGGTGGCGATTTTGGCATGGGAGGAGTGGGATTAGGTGGTGGTCGGGTCGATTTTGATGGCGGCACAGGTGGTGATTTTGGCGAGGGTGAATTGATAGAAGGGGGCGTATGAGCAGACTCCAATGGTGGTGACGGCAAATGTTTAGAGGCCGGTGGCTTACGACTCACCGACTTAGGAGGCAATGGAGATGGGGATTCAGGTGTGGGTGCATTGAAACTCGGCGGCAGTGGTGGCGCTGATTTAGGCTCTGGTGACGGTGAAATCATACTAGGCGGAGTCTGTGAAGACTCTGAGGGCGGCGATGGTGACAACTTTGGCGTCGGTGATTTCAAAATAGGCGGGGAACCAGTCAGAGGAGGCAATGGCGGCAACTTAGGCCTAGGCAAAGGCGGCACCGCCTTCACCTCTGGTGCCGACTGTGACTCCTTGCCGGCATTGGGAAGAGACCCCGCCTCTATGGTCATCACATGGGTTCTCTCGAAGACCAAACTTAGGTACAGAAACAAGAGAATGCAATAGGAGGAAGCCATGGCACCATAGAATGTGAAATGATCCAAGACGGGCGCTCGTGTTATAAGAAGAGCTGGGAAGTGTTTCAGGCTTGTGGGGGTTGGAAGGATTGGGTTGGTCAGGACAGTAAATATCGTTTTAATGACCGAGGACCAAGGCTCTTTATTGGAGGCGGGGCCATTGTTGGGCACTTCCTACTGTTTCGGTCCCTTTCCTCCATGTACTTCCCCGAAGATCTGAGTCTCCTCTCTTCGTTCCCACCGCAGTTGTTCTGAACAGCATCGAGGACCCTACTTCAAAACGAGCGCACAACAGTGAATAAAAGCCAGAAAAAAACATCGAGATACAGGGTTTTTATCCTGATTCATCTTTAAATTAAGGTTATGTCCAATAAAGAATTCCATTATAATTAGCACCTCGTACCTCACACTTCTTTGTTACATCACTTGCAATTACAAGCGATTAAGATTATGGATGGGTTTGGTTCAATTTTGAAAATAAGCTTTGGTTGTAATACAAATATTAAAGGCCAAAGCCTTATAGAAAAATGCAAATTAAGTTTACTAAAAATTTTTTATAAAACGACTGTGGGTTTAAGTAATGTTTGGCAAAAAAAAAAAAAAAACTTTTGCAAAGAATTTTGGCTGCATTTTTTTTATATTTTTATTAAAAAATCAAATATTCCGTGAGAACCAGTGAAGGGCTCAAGCCGTCGGTGAACTAGGTTTGACACCAACGTCCGTCATATGATGTCACTCGACCTTGGGCGACCCCTGATAGTTTAGTTTGCCGCAATTCAAATTGGGTTTCCACATGATTTCATCAAAGTTTTATGAAAAGTATATTTCACCTTTTTAAGCATGTGTTGCTATAGCGCTTACCAAATTTGGTTGTTTAGTGTAAGGTCCGGCTTACATGGTGCATGATCACAAACTTGAGAAGAAAGTTGCACCTATCATATTCGAGCTAGATGCTCCACTTATGAGGGAGTGATGAAGTATATTTATGGAGATAAGAAATTTTCCTACCATAAATATTGTTAGAGATAATATTAACTAATGTGGATTTTTTTCTATATGTATTATTTTCTAAAATAGCTTATTTCCTTTTATATGCATATTGTTTGGATATAAACGCTCTTTCTCTAATGAATTGTAATGTCAGTCACTTTGAGTAAAGATGTAGTCTTTATTCTCTTATGCGCACATCTCTCTTGGAGATCTTATAATATTTACATGTTATTAGGGTTAAGAAGGTCCTGGGTTTGATTTTTTCCAAGCTCCTATTTGCTTCTCTAATTATATATTCCCACACTTAGTATTAGGTAAAAAGATCATACGAAGTGTGACATGGAATGTTAGAATAATTATATAACTTAAATTTTTAGATCAGTTGATGGTAGTCCCATGTAATCTCACTGAAAGAGAGAGAGAGAGAGAGAGAGTAAAAGCAGAGACAACCCCACACAAGGTACCTACTTTGGTTGCCCCATCATAAATTAGAACATTAACTGACATGTTCTCGGCGAAGGCATGGTGGCGGTGACGTACTGATGCTGAACTCCACTTCAATGCCAATGCCAATCTGGGTTTTTTTATTCTTTTGGTCGTCTGCGTTAGCTCTTTCACAAGTGCTTGGAACTAACACTACACAGAAGTTTCTGACACCATATCTCAAATATGTTATGATCCTAATCCTTTATATGTAATGGAATTTTAAGTACAAATGCATCTACGTTAACACAGGTTTGAAAACTAGTCTTACATATTCCGACCAAAATGAGAGGACAAAAAAAAAAAAAAAAAACTAGTCTGGTATATCATATGCCTTTTGAACGTTAAATGCGTTCAATCTAATGAGAAAGTTTCTTTTCTTTTGCAAATAGAATAATGAGGCAATTTCAAGAAAAGTACAGAATTTAGAGGAAAGTCTCTGAAAATCTCAATATAATTACCAATATTTAGATGATATTGTTTATGACTTTATGTGAAGTAAAGTAGAAAATGTATAGAGAGGAGTCAATTTACTTTTTCAAGTTAAAAGAAAAAAATAATTTATATATATTCAACTATCGTAAAATATGAAATATAAATATATAGTGAATTTATAATTTAATATATGACAAATGATCTTACACTATTCGATTGTATAATAAACGGCAAATTTTACATTTTTGTTGATATTCTTTTTCACAATTTAAGTTCCATGACAATTGTCATTCTTATAACTCTAAAAATATTAAACGTTTTCACATAAGTTAGATGTGAAAAGAAGTAGAAAAGGAGTTTTAGCAAACATAAATTTCAAGATTTTTTAAAATATAAAAACTCAAGCAAAGCATGGACAAGTGCACTAAGTATATAAACAAGAGTAATTAGAGCATACTCTCCCCGTGTAAATGAAGAGATTACACAAAGCATCAAAAACTGCCATAGGAACGAGTTCCGTAAGTCATATCACAAACCGTAATACAAATAAGTACACATGGCATATGCCATTCGAAGGCATGCTTAGACCATTAAAATAAAAGTAATAAGATACTAAATCTCAGTATATTCCATCAAGACTCCAAATTCACATCATTGTGGTTCAAGGACTAGTAGCAACCACAGACATGTTCTTCGGAACGAAAGGCAACATTGGTCTGGGGAAATCAGGAAGATGAGGCAATTTGGGCATTTCTGGCAATTCCAGCTTCAGTATTGTTGGTATTTCAGGCTTTGGCAGTCTGGAAATAGCGGTAATTCGATTATTGGCAGCGATGGCAATTCCGGTTTTTGTGGGTTTGGGATGTCGGGAAGGTGATACAATTCGGGCCTCAGTAGTCCAGGATCCTCAGGCAATGCCGCCTCCAAAATTCGGCGAGCTTTGATGGATTTCTCGCCAATCATCAATTACAGAGCAAGGACAAATAATGCCAAAAGATGCGTGAGCCTGCAGTAGTTCGCCAACCGATCTACTAGCAAATTGAAAAACTTCGAGTGGAGAAGAGGTTGATCTCAAGTGAGAAGGTGCAGATGTGTTCGAGCAATGGCTTGATGGAGGGCTTTTAAAGAGGAGGGATGTGGGGATCGGCGAGATTGCAAGTATTGTTTTTTGGAGGGAAAATAATCGAAGTGATCGTTCAACTTCCAAACCAATCTCATTTTCTTTTGTTCAACAACAAGATGGAGCAGATAATTCCAAAAAGGATCTTTCTATTCTTGGTTTTTTTAAGCTTTTAACTACGAGTTTTGTTGGACTTCCTAGCTAGGCGGGAAAGACAAAAGAAAGAAAATGATTTATGATCTCACTCTATGTACAAGAGGACGAAGTCCATAGCTTTGGTCAGAGAAGTCAACAATGTTAAGAGTAAAATCTAAGTTTTGCTAGTGATAATTATACATGAAAAGTATTCTTGATGCAAGGATTGCTCAAGTGGTGGGCATATTCCTTCTCTTTCTCTGATAATTTCATAAACCTGTGTATCTAGTAATTTCTTGATATGCGTGGCAGTAGGCAGCAAGCATTGTCAAGGCTACCATTTTGGGCCTCAGTAGAGAAGCTTGTGGTCAATTTGAGGGTGAGGCCACCACCTTTGGAGGGGCCAAAGGTGGAGTTGGTGGCATACAAGCCGACTTCGGAGGAGATGCTAATCGCTTCTTGAGAAAGTGAGGGTTTAAGATCCGGGAAATTGCATAGTCAAGAAGGAGAAGACTAAGCAGTACCGGAGATTGAAGAACTGCCAACCTCCAATGAAACTAATGATCGAATGAACCAATTCGATTGGGTAATCGAAGGACTCTGAGTCTAGAGCACCAAGGACATCAATCAATTGGACGGGGGAGAATATCACGGACCGGAGGTTCTCAAGGCGCAATAGGCTGAGGAGGTAGCCATGTGACCGGGCGTGCCTTAGAATTTAGAGAAGAAGCCCTGTAATTAATGGAGGTATGTGGTAAACGAATAGATATATAATTTTTTGTATATCTCTACTTTTTTCATCCTAGGAAGAATAGGTATTCATTATCCTGGTCTTTATGTGTATTTACTTCTCTCTTTTCCTCTTCCCCGCAAAAAGAGCGGTCCTAGGGGCGCAATCAATTTGGGAGAAATTAGTTTTTCTTTTCCTTATTTGAATCCTTCTAAATAATATGCTAAAAATTACTACATCTCAATAAATATACACGCTGATTCAAATGAAAAAATAATAATAATAATTGGTGATAATCTATTCCTTATTTATGGATCATCCTTCTTATCAGTATCTAGAAAAGCAATTGATTTTTTCCTTTGACAGATACCTTTTTTATTAATTCAAATTCAAATTTGTTAAGTGGCAGCAAAAGTTAACTATACTTAAAAATTTGGCAGAAATACATCGAGACAAAAAAAAAAAAATGGTGAGGGATTCTTTATTTATAAGAAGTAGCAAAACTGATTTAGAGCGTATGTCCTGAAATTATCTTTTGTGATCCATCTCATCTTACAACATAATAGCCAAGCTCGCAAGGATTTTCACAGTTTGGGTATTGGTGTCATCGTAGGCTTATATAGGGTTTTTTTGTAATATTAATCTCATGGAAAAAAATATGTAACTATATTTGTACAATAAGGAGAGAAATTGACTTTTTCGCTTGAAATAGAAAGTGTATCATAATAGATTGACAATATGCGAAAAGGTTAATACTATGAAAAACTCTAAACCGATACATTTGTAACAAATTTACTTTAATCTAATTATTTGACTATCAAAAACTCCAAACTCGTATATTTATGATAAATTTATCACAAATTAATTTTTTGACCACGAAAACATCTAAATTGATACACCTAACACAAATTTACCTAAAACTAATTTTTTGACTATCAAAAACCTCAAATTGATATATGCGTAACAAATTTACCCAAATTAGTTTTTTGACCACTAAAAAACCCCCAAAGTGGTACATCTAAGATAAATTTCTTCTATGTTAGTTTTTGTTAAACTGGATTAACACCATGAAAAACCACAAATTAAAACAAATGGAGGATAAAATTTCAAATTGATATATTTTTCAACTATCACATATCATATAACTTAATAATTTGACAGTAAAATTTAAAATAAAATAATGGAGGATAAATTTATTACATGTGTACCAGATTAAAGTTTTTTGTGATCGAAAAATTAGTTCATGATAAATTTGTTATAAGTATACCAGTTTAGTATTTTTAATGTACTAGTTTGGAGTTTCTATTCTTGAAAATAGGAAAAAAGAAAAGAAAAAATCTATCAATAAAATTGACTATATCATATATAATATATTATGTGATAGGGAACACGAACATATTAATTAACATTTGTCAGTACTTTAGTATATAGCGTATAATTACTTTGGTTCAATCCAATATGAATTGCAGTGAATAAAAAAAGTTAGAGTTAATTTTACTTAATTAAAGAATGATGATTTTTTTTTGGAACAAAAAGGAATGATGATTGGTTGGAAAACGACAAAATAGTCGTGTCAAGTTTTTTTTTTTTTTTTTTTTTTTTAAATATAACCCATGATGAATTCATTTTAAGTATACATATAAGACAGTCAAGCTTTTTTAAATATATATAACCCATGACGAATTCATTTTAAGTATACATATAAGACAAACGAACATCCACGGTTTGAATAATGAAGGGTTGATATCCTGAAAAATCCCAAACCGATACACATTTGACAAATTTATTTCAAACTAATTTTTTTATTATAAAAAACTCCAAACTAGTACACCCTTAACAAATTTATCTTGAATAGTTATAAAAAAAAATCTTCAATTAGTACATTTATAACAAATTTATCCTAAATACTTTATTCAACTACCAAAAATCCAAACCGATATATTTGTGATAAATATACCATCCATTAAATTAAATTAATACCATTAAAATCACAAAAAAATATACAACTATAACAAATAGTAAATAAAATCCCAAATTGGTACACCAGTCAATTATCATGTGTTATCTAACTTAATAATTTGATATTAAAATTTAATGAAAATTAACAGATGGTAAATTTATTATAAATATATCGTTTTGAGTAAATTTGTTAAAGGTGTACCAATTTGGTATTTTTGCTGGTCAAAAATTAGTTTTGAGTAAATTTATTATAGGTGTATTAGTTTGAGATTTTTTAAGATATTAACTCAATAATGAATGACGCATTTTATTTTTCTTTATTTTTTTCTTTGATTATTTAAATTTCATAGCTATTGCCATTACTAGAACTCGTGTAATTAAATTTTCATATTAGTTATATGTGAAACAAGATAAGGAGTTTTAGCAAACCTAAGTTTCAACAAATTTGGAAATATAGAACTGATGTGAAGCATGCTCAGGTGCACTAGGTAATTAAGAAAGAGTAATTATAGAAAGTCCGTCCGGTGTAATAGTTTAGTTACTCAAGATGTCACAAATAGTCCCACAAATAAGTTCCATAATTCATTTAACACTATCATACAAACAAGTAACATATACTGTTCCGAGACATGCTCAGATCATCAAAGTGGACGTAATAAAATATTAAATCATAGTATATTGCATCACGACTCCAAATTCACATCACAACGGTTCAAGGATTAGTAGTAGCTGTAGGCATGTCCTTCGCAACAAAAGGCAAAGTTGGCTTAGGGAAATCGGGGAGATGAGACAATTTGGGCACTTCTGGCAATGCCGGCTTCGGTATTGTTGGCAATTCAGGCTTTGGCAGTTTCGGAAGTGGCGGCGATTCAACTTTCGGCAGTGATGGCAATTCTGGCTTTGGCAGGCTCGGGATGTCAGGAAGGTGCGGCAATCTCATTTTCAAAGTGTACTAGTTGTTTAAGAAAGAGTAACTATAGCATACTCTGTTAGTGTAAAGGAAGAGTTACACAAGATATCACAAACCATCATACAAATAAGTTCCGTAATTCATATCACAAATTGTCATACAAACGACTATATATGGCATATAACATTTTGAGGTGAACACAAACCATTACAATAGAAGTAATAGAATACTGATTCATAGCATATCGAATCCCGACTACAAGTTCACATCACAACGGTTCAAGGACTAGTAGTAGCGACAGACAGGTCCTTCGGAACAGAAGGCAATGTTGGCTTAGGGAAATCGGGAAGGTGAGGTAATTCGGGCACTTCTGGCAATTCGGGCTTTGGTAAAGTTGGAAATTCAAGCTTTGGAAGTTCGGGCACTTCCGGCAATTCTGGCTTCGGTATTGTTGGAAATTCAGGCTTTGGCAGTTCGGGAACTGGCGGCAATTCGACTTTTGGCAGCGATGGCAATTCTGGCTTTGGCAGGCTTGGGATGTCGGGAAGCTGAGGCAATTCTGGCTTCGGAAATTCAGGCACTTCAGGCAACGTCGCGTCCAATAGTTGGCGAGCTCCAACATGGTTCTGGCCGATTGTCAAAGACAGAGCAAAGAACAATGCCAAAAGATTAGTGAGTTTGCAATAGTTCGCCATCGTGGAATCGAGCGACTAGCAAACCGAAAAACTTTGAGTGAAGAAGCGGTGTGTTTGAGCAATGGCTTGATGGAGGGTTTTTAAAGAGGAGGGACGTGGGGATTGGGGAGATTACAAGTATGTTTTGGTGGGAAAAATAATCTAAGTGTCGGTTCAACTTCTAAACCAATCTCATTTTCTTTTGTTCAACAACAAGATGGGGACGACTCCAAAAAGGCATCTTGCCAGCTCTGGGCTTTCTAAGCCTGTAACTATCAGCTGTGCTAGATTTCTCAGCTACGCGGGAAAAAGAAACGAAAGGAGATGGTTTATGATCTCATTCTATGTACAATAGTAGGACGAAGTTCGGAGTTTTGGTTGAAGAAGTCAATAATTTAAGGATAAAAATCTAAGTTTCGTCAGCGATCATTGTACATGAAATGTATACTTATCTAAAACCAGTCCAAATTTATTAAGTGCATTTAATAAATTTATTAACCTTCTCTTAAGTTTTCCATTTTTTTCTCTATATATCCATTCACGTGCACTCAATACTTTTCAATTTCAATTTTTATGTATCCATATGCATGCTAGAGTTAAGGACGATGGTCACTTACATTCTCTTTTTTTTTTTTTTTTTTTTTTTGGTATGCCTGGCCATTTTTTCTCCTATAAGAGGGTAGAATATTTGCTATTCTGGTCTTCATGTGCATTTCATCTCCTTTTTTTCTCCCCAGAAATGGGTCTTAGTTGCAAAATCAATTCATGATAAATCGATTTTTTTTTCTAATTTGATATTGACTTGCTATCGAATGGATAATTGGTTATCATCACCCCCAATTAGATTAGAGAAATGACTACATCTCAATATATAAATTTACATCCGAAATGCAAAAAATGAGACTAGGAATAATCTATTTCTTATGTATGGATCATCTTTCTTACCGATATCTCGAAAAGCAAATGGTTCTTTTCTTGGCATAAACATTTTTGTTGAGTGTCTTCAAAAATTAACTACATTTAAAAATGCAGCAAAAATACAAAGTGATAAAAGGAATGGTGAGGGATTTTGATTTCACATGAATTAGCAAAAACGATTGAGAACTTATGAGCTGAAACTTTCTTTTATGTAGTCCATCTTAAATGACAATATAATAGCCAAAATGGCAAGGTTTATTTTTAATTATTTAGGAATTTTATATTATGCTTTCTAGATAGTAGCGTACGTAATTGATGAACAAACAAAAGATAAAATATATATATATATATATATATATAAATTAAAGGGATAAGTGCTGCGAGAACTCTTAAAACTTGTTACGAAAATGCAATTGAGTCCTAAAACTTACAAAAAGTACGATAAAGTCCTAAAACTTGTCAAATTATTTCAATTGAGTCTTAAAATTAATACCGTTAACCTTTTCCGTTTAAAATGCTGACGTGATATTTTAAATAATTTTTTATTTTCCACGTGGATTTTTTAATTATATTTTATTCATTTTTTTTAAAAATAGATTTAAAAACTAAAAGGAAAAGTTAAAATTTATTTTTAAAGATTGTTTAAGAAGATAAAATAAAATCAGCGGCTTCTCCCCTCGCCGCCGCCACCGCCCATCACCGCCCCTAAACGAGGGCTGACGAGGCGTCACCCAGGGCGGGCGATGGTCGACGGCCCCCTGCGAGGGCCGGCATGTCGAAATCTAGGCACCCTTGCCCGAGATCTGGCGAGGGTTAAACAAGCCACGTGGAAATTGAAAAGTTAAATTTAAATGTCACGTCAACATTTTTAATGGAAAATACTAATGGCGTTAATTTTAGGAGTCGATTGAAACAATTTGACAAGTTTTAGGACTTAATTGCACTTTTGCAAATTTTATGACTCAATTGCATTTTCTTGACAAGTTTTAAGACTTCTGTAGCACTTATCCATAAATTAAATTTTCATATTAGGTATAGGTGAAACAAGATAAGGAGTTTTAGCAAACATGAGTTTCAACAAATTTGGAAATATAGAACTCATGTGAAGCATGCTCGAGTGCACTAGGTATCTAAGAAAGAGTAATTATAACAACTGCGTCGGGTATAATGGTTTAGTTACTCAAGATATGACAAATTGTCCCACAAATAAGTTCCACAATTCATATAACACCATCATACAAACAAGTAACATATATTGTCCCGAGGCATGCTCAGACCATCAAAGTAGACATAATAAAATATTAAATCACAGCATGTTGCTTCATGACTCCAAATTCACATCACAACGGTTCAAGGATTAGTAGCAGCCGCAGGCATGTCCTTTGCAACGAAAGGCAAAGTTGGCTTAGGGAAATCGGGGAGATGAGGCAATTCGGGCACTTCCGGCAATTCCGGCTTCGGTATTGTCGGTAAGTCAGGCTTTGGCAGTTCCGGAAGTGGCGGCAATTCAACTTTCGGCAGTGATGGCAATTCTGGCTTTGGCAGGCTCGGGATGTCAGGAAGGTGCGGCAATTCGGGCTTCGGCAGTTCAGGCACCTCGGGCAATGTCGCCTCCAAAATTCGGCTAGCTCCAACCGAGTTCTCGCCAATCATCAAGGACAGAGAAAAGACAAACAATGCCAAAAGATGCACAAGTCCGCGATAGTTTGCCATCGCAGGACCGATCGACTAACAAATTTAAAAACTTCAGGTGAAGAAGCGATGGATCTCAAATGAGGAGGTGCAGGTGTGCTTGAGCAATGGTTTGATGGAGGGTTTATAAAGAGGAGGGACGTGGGGATTGGGGAGATTACAAGTATGCTTTGGTGGGATTTTGTCGAAGTGGTAGTTCAACTTCTAGACCAATCTCATTTCCGTATGTTCAACAACAAGATGGAGCAGATGATTCCAGAAAGGACCTCGCCAGTTATTGGCTTTTAAAGCTTGTAACCATCAGTCGTGCTGGTATTATATAGCTTTTGTTTTGATTTTCCTATAAATCGTTAATTAGTTACCGTACTACTATCATGAACTACAATCATTGTAAATGATATCCTAAAAATGACCATCCCGATATATGCACATATATATAGCTGATTTACATACGAAATGAAAAAACTGAGACTAGATAAAACTATCTAGAGCTAATGTCTTGAAATCTCTTTTCCGCAATTTATCTCATGTGACTTTTTCAATTATTTGATAAATTTTATACTATGTTCTTTGACTAGTAGTACACGTGATTGTGAACGAATCAAAGATCAACAAATATTTGATAACCAACGCAATATTACCATAGATGTCTCAAAACATATCTCAAATATGATATAATCGTATGCTTTTATGGAGCAGAATATAAAGTATATATGTATCTATTACGGACTGGTTTGAAATTGGTTTACTTTATTATAATGACATTCGAAAATTAAATGAAAAGCTTCTTTTCTTACCGAAATTGAATCTTGAGAATTTTTCAAGGAAAGTGAAAATATAAAGAAAAAAACTCAAAAAGTTCTTAACCGGAATACATATGTGAAAAGTAAGTCCATTCAATTTAACAAGAAAGACTCTTTTCTTTTCCAAATAGAATGATAAGATTTTTCGCGGATAGCAACAATTTAAAGGAAAGTATCTTACTTCTCTATTTAAATATATTTAGGTCATATTGTGTAGTATTATGTATGTAAAGAAGTCCTTTTATTTTTTTCAAGGAAATTTTGAAAGAGAGAAATTTATTAAAGATTAACTTGTATATCGAATATTATTTAATGTAATAAGTATTGAAATTAACTTCATGGGAATGAGAAGATGTTTTTTTTTTTTTTTTTTTTTTTTTTGGGAGACACGTGCTAGCCACCACACACGTGCCACCAGGTAAGTCACCCTGCGACGCGCTAGGATTTCGAACCCCTCCCTTTTGTGAGGGGGAGGAAGCCCAAAGCTAACTGCGCCACCCAGGTGGGTGGTGAGAAGATGTTTATTATTATTAATTTAAGTAAAATTGACTCTATGAGGCACGATATATGATGTGATATATAAAAAAAAAAGTGTAAATGTATCTATATTTGAGAGAGAGAGAGAGAGAGAGAGAGAGAGAGAGTAACTTTTCACTCGAATTAGAAGTTGGAGCTAAATAGACTGACATTATGCGAAACTATGTATCAAAAATAGAAAAAAATGATCTATAAGTTGTCTATACAATACAATGAATGCCATTGTTATAGAAAACATCGATAATATTTAACATATATTGATACTATAACATAGAGCTTAAAATTACTTCGGTTCAATTCAATACAAAATGAAATAAAAACAAATATTAGAGTTAATTTTACTTAATTGAAGAATGATAATTGCTTGAAACATGACAAAATAGTTGTGTCAAATTAAAAGGGAAAAATACTCTATGATAAATTCAATTTTAGTAAATAAGATGTTCAATAAGTGGATTTATGATTTATATGTAAGATAAATGAACCTATATCACTCGATCATATAACAAACATGTAATTTTGTTGATTTTTTCTTCAAATATTTAAATTCTATGATAAGTTAAATGTGTATAAAGTAGATAATGAGTTTTAATAAACATAAATTCGCTTTATATTTTGAAATATAAAAAACATGAAGCATAAGAAAGTGTACTAGTTGTTTAAGAAAGAGTAACTATAGCATACTCTATTAGTGTAAAGGAAGAGTTACACAAGATATCACAAACCATCATACGAATAAGTTCCGTAATTCATATCACAAATTGTCATACAAACGACTGTATGTGGCATATAACATTTTGAGGTGAACACAGACCATTACAATAGAAGTAATAGAATACTGATTCATAGCATATCGAATCCCGACTACAAGTTCACATCACAACGGTTCAAGGACTAGTAGCAGCGACAGACAGGTCCTTCGGAACAGAAGGCAATGTTGGCTTAGGGAAATCGGGAAGGTGAGGCAATTCGGGCTTTGGTAAAGTTGGAAATTCAAGCTTTGGAAGTTCAGGCACTTCCGGCAATTCTGGCTTCGGTATTGTTGGAAATTCAGGCTTTGGCAGTTCGGGAACTGGCGGCAATTCGACTTTTGGCAGCGATGGCAATTCTGGCTTTGGCAGGCTTGGGATGTCAGGAAGCTAAGGCAATTCTGGCTTCGGCAATTCAGGCACTTCAGGCAACGTCGTGTCCAATAGTTGGCAAGCTCCAACGTGGTTCTGGCCGATTGTCAAAGACAGAGCAAAGACAAACAATGCCAAAAGATTAGTGAGTATGCAATAGTTCGCCATCGTGGAATCGAGCGACTAGCAAACCGAAAAACTTTGAGTGAAGAAGCGGTGTGTTTGAGCAATGGCTTGATGGAGGGTTTTTAAAGAGGAGGGACGTGGGGATTGGGGAGATTACAAGTATGTTTTGGTGGGAAAAATAATCTAAGTGTCGGTTCAACTTCTAAACCAATCTCATTTTCTTTTGTTCAACAACAAGATGGGGACGACTCCAAAAAGGCATCTTGCCAGCTCTGGGCTTTCTAAGCCTGTAACTATCAGCTGTGCTAGATTTCTCAGCTACGCGGGAAAAAGAAACGAAAGGAGATGGTTTATGATCTCACTCTATGTACAATAGTAGGACGAAGTCCGGAGTTTTGGTTGAAGAAGTCAATAATTTAAGTATAAAAATCCAAGTTTGGTCAGCGATCATTGTACATGAAATGTATACTTATCTAAAACCAGTCCAAATTTATTAAGTGCATTTAATTATTTATTAACCTTCTCTTAAGTTCTCCATTCTCTTTCTCTATGTATCCACTCACGTGCCCTCAATACTTTTCAATTTCAATTTTTATGTATCCATTTGCATGCTAGAGTTAAGGACGATGGTCACTTACATTCATTTCTTTTTTTTTCTTTTTTTGGGTATGCCTGGTCATTTTTTCTGGTCTTTATGTGCATTATATCTCCTTTTTTTTGCCCCAGAAATGGGTCTTAGTTGCAAAATCAATCCATGATAAATCGATTTTTTTTTTTTCTAATTTGATCTTGACTTGCTATCGAATGTATAATCGGTTATCATCACCCCCAATTAGATTAGAGAAATGACTACATCTCAATATATAAATTTACATCCGAAATGCAAAAAATGAGACTAGGAATAATCTATTTCTTATGTATGGATCATCTTTCTTACCGATATCTCGAAAAGCAAATGATTCTTTTTTTGGCATAAACATTTTTGTTGAGTGTCTTCAAAAATTTACATTTAAAAATGCAGCAAAAATACAAAGAGATAAAAGGAATGGTGAGGGATTTTGATTTCATATGAATTAGCAAAAACGATTGAGAACTTATGAGCTGAAACTTTCTTTTATGTAGTCCATCTTAAATGACAATATAATAGCCAACCTGGCAAGGTTTAATTTTAATTATTTAGGAATTTTATATTATGCTTTGTAGATGGTACGTACGTAATTGATGAACAAACAAAAGATCAAAAAAATATAGAACTTGTATAAATTAAAGGGATAAGTGCTACAAAAGTCCTAAAACTTGTCACAAAAATGCAATTGAGTCCTAAAACTTGTAAAAAGTGCAATCAAGTCCTAAAACTTGTCAAATTATTTCAATCGAGTTCTAAAGTTAACACCGTTAGCCTTTTCCATTTAAAATGCTGACGTGGAATTTTAAATAATTTTTTATTTTCCACTTGGATTTTTTAATTATTTTTTATTCATTTAAAAAATAGATTTAAAAACAAAAAGAAAAGTTAAAATTTATTTTTAAAAATTGTTTAAAAAAAGAAAATAAAATTAGTGGCTCCTCCCCGCCATCGCCACCCATCGCTAGAGGGGCCCGATCTGGGCACCCTTGCCCAAGCTCGGGCGAGGGTTAAAAAAGCCACGTGGAGATTGAAAATTTAATTTTAAATGCCACATCGGCATTTTTAACGGAAAATGCTAACGGCGTTAACTTTAGGATTCGATTGAAAAGATTTGACAAGTTTTAGGACTTAATTGCACTTTTTAGAAGTTTTAGGACTTAATTGCATTTTCGTGACAAGTTTTAGGACTTCTGTAGCATTTATCCCTAAATTCAATTTTCATATTAGGTATAGGTGAAACAAGATAAGGAGTTTTAGCAAACATGAATTTCAACAAATTTGGAAATATAGAACTCCCGTGAAGCATGCTCGAGTGCACTAGGTATTTAAGAAAGAGTAATTATAATAACTCCGTCAGGTGTAATAGTTTAGTTACTCAAGATACCACAAATTGTCCCACAAATAAGTTCCACAATTCATATAACACCATCATACAAACAAGTAACATATACTGTTCCAAGGCATGCTCAGACCATCAAAGTAGATGTAATAAAATATTAAATCACAGCGTGTTGCATCACGACTCCAAATTCACATCACAAGGGTTCAAGGTTTAGTAGCAGCCGCAGGCATGTCCTTCGCAACGAAAGGCAAAGTTGGCTTAGGGAAATCGGGGAGATGAGGCAATTCTGGCACTTTCGGCAATTCCGGCAATTCCGGCTTCGGTATTGTCGGTAATTCAGGCTTTGGCAGTTCCGGAAGTGGCGGCAGTTCAACTTTCGGCAGTGATGGCAATTCTGGCTTTGGCAGGCTCGGGATGTTAGGAAGGTGCGGCAATTCAGGCTTCGGCAGTTCGGGCACCTTGGGCAACGTCGCCTCCAAGATTCGGCTAGCTCCAACCGAGTTCTCGCCAATCATCAAGGAGAGAGCAAAGACAAACAATGCCAAAAGATGCGCAAGACCGCGATAGTTCGCCATCGCAGGACCGATCGAGTAGCAAACTCAAAAACTTCAGGTGAAGAAGCGATGGATCTCAAATGAGGAGGAGCAGGTGTACTGGAGCAATGGCTTGATGGAGGGTTTATAAAGAGGAGGGACGTGGGAATTGGGGAGATTACAAGTATGGTTTGGTGGGATTTTGTCGAAGTGGTAGTTCAACTTCTAGACCAATCTCATTTCCGTATGTTCAACAACAAGACGGAGCAGATAATTCCAGAAAGGACCTCGCCAATTATTGGCTTTTAAAGCTTGTAACAGTCAGTCGTGCTGGTGTTATATAGCTTTTGTTTTGGTTTTCCTATAAATCGTTAATTGGTAACTGTACTACCATCATGAACTGTGATCATCGTAGATGATATCCTAAAAATGACCATCCTGATACACACACATAGATATAGCTGATTTACATACGAAATGAAAAAACTGAGACTAGGTAAAACTATCTAGAACTAGCATCTTAATATATCTTTTTCCTGCAATCCATCTCATGTGATGGAATGATAGCCAAGCTTGCAAGGTTTTTCAATTTTTTAAGAAATTTTATACTGCGTTCTTTGACTAGTAGTGCACGTGATTGATGAACGAATCAATGACCAACAAATATTTGATAACCAACACAGTACTTCCATAGAAGTCTCAAAACATATCTCAAATATGATATAATCGTATGTTCTTATTGAGTAGAATATAAAATATATATGTATCTATTACAGACTGGTTTGAAAATTGGTCTACTGTATTATATTGAAATTCGAAAAAAAAAATTCCTTTTTTTACCGAAATTGAATATTGAGAATTTTTCAAGGAAAGTAAAAATATAAGAAAAATCTCAAAAAACTCTTAACCAGAATACATTTGCAAAAATTAAGTCCATTCAATTTAATGAGAAAGACTGTTTTCTTTTCCAAATAGAATGATTAGATTTTTCACACAAAGTAACAACTTAAAGGAAAGTATTTTAAGTTTAAATCTAAATATATTTAGGTGATATTTTGTACTATTATGTATAGAAAGTAGTCTTTTATTCTTTTCAAGGAAATTTTGAGAGAGAATAATATTAAAGATTAACATGTATATAAAATATTATTTAATGTAATAAGTACTGATATTAACTTCATGGGAATCAGAAGATGTTTATGATCATTAATATAAGTAAAATTGACTCTATTAGGCATGATATATGATTTGATCTAAAAAAAAAAAAGTGCAAATATATCTATGAGAGAGAGAGAGAGAGAGAGGGAGGGAGGGAGATTAACTTTTTACTCGACTTAGAAGTTGGAGCTAAATTGACTGACATTATGCGAAACAATATATCAAAAATAGAAAAAAAAAAATTATCTATAATGGTAAAGTTATATATATGATACAATTTATTTGTGATTTATTGAGCAAGAAAGAATTATGGGGAGACATGTAATCAATGGAAGGGATAAATGTTTGACTTTAGGCCCCTCCACCTCGATTTTCCTTGCACGTTTCTTAGCCGACACCCTCCTTCGCACATATGCCTTTCTTTCATTTTTCTTTGTTGATTTCCCTCGGCCATTTCACGAATTTCCTCACTCGCTTCTTCACCTCTTCATTTGCTTCTTTGGTTTCCTCTCATCTTTTTCCATGAACTGCTCCACTCACCGAAACCCCAAGCACCCCCGCAGTCCACTAATTTTTGTTCCCCACCGAAGAACCCCACTCAGGAGGTCAACACGAGGAAACACCCAAGCGGTTTGTTGACCTCATCTTCTCGCCACAGCGAGCAAGCCGCGCGTCCATCACCAGCGAACGCTTGCTTCTCTACGTGTCCGCAACCTGCTTTGTCACGGTCAACTCCAACAAGAATCGACCCACTTTGTTGACCGCGTGACGCTCCACCGCTTCGTGCCTTCTCCGCAAATCGAAGACCGCACGCCCTGCAGCCGTGCCTTCGCGCGTCCAGCTGAAGCCACCGTCGGTCTTCAGTCTCGAAGACGCCAGCTCCTCCGTGCTGCTTCGGTTTGCAGCAGCTCAGCCCAACAATTGGCATTTCAGTCCAGCAAGCCAAGTCCACGATCTCCTTTCTTAGCCCATTTGAAGCTTGAAGCCCAACCAGTCCAGTCTACTTAATTAATTAGCCAAGCCCAGTCCAGCAGCTCTTCAAGTCAGCCCATTTCAGCAAAGTCGGGCCCAAGTTCAGTTTGTTTTCAGCAGGCCCAAGCCGAGAGTTCCTGCGGGCTTGTGAAGTTCTCGGCCCAACCCAAGTTCGGCCGCCATTGCGACGTTGTCGCCGTGTCCCGGTCTTCGCTTGGTGCAAGTGAGTTTTACTCACTAATGCTTTCCTAGTAGACTAAATATGCCTAAGGGTTAATTAGATTTAATTAATTACAATTAGGTAGATAGATTAAATTAAAATAATTAAGTTAGAGTCTTATTAATGCATGTTAGTTAAATTGGTTGTGCAATTAGCTAGTAGACGTGCCGTAATGTTTATTGGATGCATCGTGGTATTTTTCCCGATCCGTTTCGGTCTCCAATTAGGCAATATGGGCCTAAATTGGATTTATTTTAACTATTTATTAATTATTTATTAATTTTTTTATATTTATTTATTTTTCCGGAAATTCACCCGAGATGGTCGATGACTGGAATTTCATGCTGATCTTCATGGTGTTTATTTATCTGAGCTCTACATTGTGTGGAATTGAATCGATTATGCAATTTTAAGGATTTATTCCAAATTGAATGAAATTGAAAGATTGATTAGTTGATGGCTGAGTGTTATTATTTAGCATCGATGATGCTGTAATGAACTGTAAAGTAGAGGGAATTGTGAAAGTAAATTGGGGAAATTCTTGGCTGAAACCAATCAGGAAGGATGTAATGAAACATACGTGGTTCGGTGATTAAAGGATATCACTGATAAAAACGGCACCTTAAAGAACGCACGAGTGCTATCTATTACATACAACAGTATGGACATACGTGGCTCGGTGATGGAGGGTATCACTGGTGAAAACGACGCCTTAAAGAACGCACGAGTGCTGTCCATTATACACATCACCTTGGCGAAAATAGCGCCGAGAGCATTAACGAAGCTCTGTGACTAACTGTATTGCTGGAGGTGTTATGATAGGAAGTGAAGTGACCCAGAGATGGTCTAATCGACATGTAAATTGACTAAGTCGATTGATCAATGAGTTGATCCAGTGGTTGTGAATTGATTGATTGTTTAAATGCAATATATGAGGCATATGTGCATAACCTTAAATTGCAGGTTGGAATTGATGCCAAGGTAAGTCTTCTGACTCGTGTTGTGCTAAACAACCTGGTGGTGTATTGGTTTCCTAATCGAGTCTTAGGGGATAGAACTCACTGAGATATAATCTCATTGGTTGTTGTAAAAATCAATTTCAGGCCCTTAGGCGGAAGATCTTCAAGAGGAGGATCTCAGGAAAAGCTTGGCAAGGAGTCAGAGGAGGGTGAAGAGGATGATCATGAGTACGACCTGCAAAAGGATTGAGACCTCCCTCATTTTGAGAACCTTGTGAATATTTGGAGATTTGTTAAATCAGACATTGGTGAACAGTACTATGAAGTATAATGAAAGCCTGTTATGATATGTATAAAAGTGTGGTTATGAGTTTTCAATATAGAAAATGTGGCATTACTTTTCTATCCCATTATTTTATTGTCTGGGGATTTATAATTACTTCCGCATGTGCTTAATAAATGAAAGAGTCGGCGATACATAGTCCTGAGATATCGTATTCTAAAATCGACCAAGTAGAAGGATGTGTGCGCGTCCGAGGATCAGGGTGTGACAATTACTTTGGTTCAATTCAATGCAAAATGAAATTACAAAAAAAAAAAAATACTAGAGTTAATTTTACTTAATTAAAGAATGGTGATTGCCTGAAACATGACAAAATAGTTGTGTCAAATTAAAAGGGAAAATAATCTATGATAAATTCAATTCTAGTAAATAAGATGTTTGATAAGTGGATTTATTCTTTATAGATAAGACAAATGAACCAATATCACTCGATCATATAACAAACAACACATTTAATTTTGCTGATTTTTTCTTCGCTTAGTTAAATTATGTGATATATGTCACTGCTATAACTCTAAAAAAGTGTTGATTTTTCCATTTAATTTAAATGTTTATAAACTAGATAATGAGTTTTAGTGATATCTTTGACGCGCGGACCCCTGGAGTGCCAAAAGTTGGCACGAAGGGACACTTAAGTGCCAAAATCGGAGCAAAGTGGATCACTTGAGTGCCAATCCGGCCAAAATCCGGCCAAATTGCATACGTGGCATTTTCCGGCGACTTCTTCTACTGAGGTGGCAAACATTTAAAAAAAAAAAAAACCCACGTGGACGACAAAACGACGTCGTCCATCCACACTGAGTGAGCTGACCTAAACGACTTCGTTTTTCGTTGGTGTTAAACGACGACCTGGCCATCGCCGTTTCTCCCCATCCGCGTTCACGGTAGATCTCGTCGTCGCTGCCCTTCTCTCCGTCTTGTTCACGCCCAGGTTGTCGTCAGTCGCCGTTGTTGGTTGTCGTCGCCACTCAGCATCGTTGGTCATCGTCCCCACTCACCATCGTCGCTCCTCCAGGTTGGGGCCCTTCTCCTCCTCCCTTGTGATGAAATTAGGGCTCGATTAGTTTATTAGAGCTCGATTAGTTTATTAGGGCTCGCTCGATTAGTTTATTAGGGCTCAATTATTTTATTAAGGCTCCGATGGAAATGCTGTTGAAATGTGCATGCTCTGTTTGGCTACTCCTTTGTGTGGAGATGCTCGCCTCGGTGGATAATTTCTGTAGTCAAGGCTCAAGAGAGACAAAATATTAACTAATGTGGAACTAGGAACTAGTGTGTGTGAGCGAAAAGTTATTGAATCAGGTGGCTGGAATAATGGCTCTCAAGTGCTCTGCAAAGAGCACGCAACTTTGCTATCAATCTGCCTTTGTTCCTCTTATTATGATCTTTTGGTTATTTTTTAGTCTTCTTTCCTGATTGTTGTTGTTTCTAATCAAATAGTCAACAAATATGCAGGGAACATTGAGGAGTGCAAAATTTGTTGAAGCTTTCTATAAGGTCATTTACCTGCAAGGGACAAATTTGAAACCAGTAAGTACCTCCTTTTAAAGTATAGCTCTTTTGACATGTAGTATTAGTTTACTGTACAATAGATAAATTTAGGGCTTGGGCTGTGCTTGTTGTGGGGATCTGTGATTGTTCTGGGGACCTTTGCTTGTTGTGGGGACCTCTGTTTTTGGTTTATATTTTAAGGGAAGGGAAGGCAAGGCAAGGCAAGGCAAATAATTTAAGTGACGACCTCTTGGCTGTCATGTATGGGCATATTCTCAGTGTGGGGGCCCTTTAATTAAAGTGGCGACCTCTTTTTTGGCTGTCATATAGGGGCATATTGTCAATGTGGGGACCTATTTAATTAAAAGTCCATGAGAGTGAAAGGACTCCCATGTGCGATTGTCTATTGTTCTTTGTGGATGTGGTCCCAAAAATAATTATTCTTTGTCTTGTTCTTGGTGCAGAAATGGCTCATGACAAGGATTATGTCATTGTCATAGTTTGCTACGGTGGGGAATTTGTAATTGGAGAGGATGAGTGGGTGTATGAGGGTGGAAATGAGGGCACCATTTTTGTCGACATTAAGAAGGCATCTTATATAGGATTTGTTAGAGATATAGTAAATTATTTGCCTTGTAAAGTTTAGAAGTTGCTGTATTGTATTCCTGGGAAAGGTTTAATAGATGGTTTGAGAACCTTAGAAAATGATGACAGTTTTAGGGATATTCTATACCATTATCTTCATGGTGAAGAGGTAAAGATATATGTTGAGTACAATGAAAGTGAGGACGAAGATGATGATGAAGAAAGCACCCAAGTAGAACAAGAACAAGAAGGAAATGGTATTCAAGGTAGTACTGACGTTAGGGTCGAAGGAAGGCAGGATAGAAATGATGGAGAGGAGAGGAGCGCAGATGTCACAATTACTGGATTAGATTGGGAAGTAGCTGAATCAAGTGATGATGATAATGATAAAGGGTTGCCTACTGCAAATTTCATAAGTGATAACGACGACGAGGAGCTTGTACAGTCAAGAAAAAAGCAAAGGGATTTTTTGACAGATAAATTTGCAGCTTTGGTAGCTGATGAAGTTCCAAACGGGGCCGAAGGCCCCGTAGATGCTTGCCGCTGGTGAGGAGACCGATTATGAATAAAGCCTTGACAATGTTACTTCCCAGGATGAGCTTGAAGAAGATGAAGGAGCTGTGCATAGAAGGAGAAAGAAAGGTAAGTTTCCTTCTTATGATCCATCCACCCCCTCTCCTACCTTGTCGGTAGGTATGAAATTTCAAGATGCAAAACAATTTAGGGAAGCTATACTGAAGTCTTTCATTGCTGCACAGAGGAACATTGACTTTATTAGAAACACTAAGGCATTTGTAAGAGCTAGGTGTTCACAGAAAAATTGTCCATGGAAGATTTATGGCGCATTTGTTAGGAGAAGTGGATCTTTCCAGATTAGAGCGTACCAAGAGGAACATACTTGTTCCATTAATTTTGAAAATAAAAGGGTGACAAGTGCATGGTTATCCAAGCACTTCTTTGATTTGATTAAGATGATGCCTCAGATGAGTAGTACTCAGTTTAGGATGCTGGTGAAGGAGCAGGTTAGCATCAATATAAGCAGGAATCAATGCAAAAGAACGAAGAAAAAGGTGATGAAAATACTCATTGATTAGTACAACATCGAATATGGACAGGTATGGGATTATGCTTGGGAGTGTAGGCTGCAGAATCCTTCAAGTAGAGTGTACGTAGAGGTTGTGGAGAGACCACTTCCCGATATTGGGACCAAGTTCGATAAGTTTTATGTTTGCTTCGATGCATGCAAACGAGGATTTTTATCTAGTTGTAGATGGATTATAGGATTGGACGGGTGTTTTTTGAAGGGCTTGTGCAAGGGAGAATTGCTAGCTGCAATTGGAAGAGATGCAAACAACCAGATGTTTCCACTGGCTTGGGCTGTTGTGAAGGTAGAGAACAAGGACAACTGGTCCTGGTTCCTAAAAAATTTGATGGCTGATTTGGAGATAACAAATGGTGCAGGGTGGGCGTTCATAAGTGACCAACAAAAGATACTTTTTGAAAGATTTGATCAATTATTTGCTTGTTGACATCAACATGTCGTTTGCTTACATTTCATTTCTTATTTTGAATTATTGCAGGGATTGGTTCCAGCAGTAGCTGAATTGTTGCCTTATGCCGAGCATCGAATGTGTGCGCAGCACATATACGCAAACTGGGCAAAGAACTATAAAGGGGACAAGCTACAGTTCAAATTTTGGCAGCTAGCAAAGAGCACAAATATGGCTGACTTAGGATGGCCAAAGAAGAACTGCTTCAATTGACAAGGGAAGGTTATGATGCACTATTCCAAACAGAACCGAAGTACTGGTGTAGGGCGTTCTTCAGCGAAGAATTCAAGTGTGATAACATCGATAACAACATCTGCGAAGCATTCAATGGGAGGATAATAGATGCTAGATGTAAACCAATTATCTCGATACTTGAAGACATAAGGGTTATGGTCATGACTCGGTTGCATAAACAAAGGGATGAGGCTACAAACTGGACTAGGCAATGTGGTCCCAGGATTGCTAAGAAATTGGATGAGAATTTGGCTGTAAGTAGGTATTGTCATCCCATTTGGAATGGGGATGAAGGATATGAGATAATGAAAGGCTCTGATAAGTATGTTGTCCATTTAGGTACGAGGAAGTGTTCATGTAGAGCATGGCAAGTAAGTAGAATTCCTTGTGCACATGCCATATGTGCCATTCAATTGAAGGGCCACAACACAGAAGACTACCTTGATGATTGGTACAAGAAACCGAGATATCTTGCTTCGTACCAATACATGTTGCAGCCAATTAGAGGTACCAAGTTCTGGGAGCCAACAAATCACGAAGCACCTCAACCTTTGCCACTAAAGAAGAGAATGGGAAGACCAAAGCGAAATCGAAGAATGACGGAGGGAGAGGTCTCAAGTCAGCGTAGGATGAGTAGGACGGGTGTAAAGATGAAGTGCTCTTTTTGCCACATAGCGGGGCACAATACTAAAGGCTGTCAATTAAGGAAGCGGCGAGAAAGTTGAGGCCGGTCGAAGGGCCTACTGAAGGGACAGTTGAAGTTGGAGAAGGACAAACAGAAATGCGAAGTGAGTCGTCTGTTCTTCAGTCGACGACAATAAACCCAGTAAGTCATGACAATTATTGTTTATGTTACCTTATAACCTAAACAGATATGTACAGCTAATTGACATAATGTTTTTGTCTTTGTCAGGTTAGGAGAATGACACGTGAAGAATTGGTTGAAGCCTCCGCTGTACCTGAAACTGAAGGGTCTGTTCAAACAAGGCAAGGTAGACAGCCAGCTCAAGAAGCGGCCGAAGCAAGCGGAGGGCCGATTAAGTCAACCGTTCTTCAGCGAAGCAAAAAAAAAAATACCCGGTAACTTAAATAATTTGTGTTTAGTTTTCTTTTACAATGGCTTGATGTTATATTTATGATGTCCTTTG
Source organism: Eucalyptus erythrocorys (assembly GCA_014182555.1). Lineage (NCBI taxonomy): Eukaryota > Viridiplantae > Streptophyta > Magnoliopsida > Myrtales > Myrtaceae > Eucalyptus > Eucalyptus erythrocorys. Next base: position 10,368,320 of record CM024603.1, read on the forward strand.
TCTTTTTCTCAGGTTCGAAGAAGGCAAGCTAGAGCTCAGCTGTCAACAGAGGGCCCAACTGAAGGGTCACCACAAGATCCATTACCAAGGTCACCACAAAGGCCATTAGAAGGGTCATCACAAGGGCCACTAGAAGGGCCACCACAAAAGTCAACAGAAGTTGTCATTGAAGCTGAAGGGCTAAATAGAAAAACAACCAAAAGAAAGCCAAATCAAGAGCCACCTACAAGAGGCCGCCTAGCTGCTGAAGAATGCCAAGAAGAAGCCCCTACTGTAGCTGAACAGCCACAACAAGAGCCCAAGAAATCACATCCAAGAAGAAGGGCTAACCAATCACAAGTATCGGCGACGTTCCCCTTCGAACAAAAGGAGCTCTTGGAAAGAGGCTAAAACAAGTATGGTTATGGACTTTATACGGATGAGCGTTCGGAACAATTATTCTCAATGTAAGTTTTATAAGCTAGGCTGTATTTAATTTAATTTATGGTGCAAACAAAAGTTAATAATTGAGTTTTCTTTTTTTTTCTTTTTGAAGCTTGGGAGAAGTTCGGAGGTTCTTATCTCTCAAGGCCGAACTGAAGAATCAATGGCTGCGCCAACAAAGAAGAAGAAGACATTGGCTGCGCCAACAACAAAGAAGAGTAAGAAGAACCCAGTTACAAGTCCATCTGAATCAGTTAGGCCTACAATAGTTGCAGCTCCAGCTCTAGCTCCTTCTCAATCAGTTCAGCCTAGGACAATTGCACCTCCACCTCCATCAGAATCAACGCATCTCGAGACAGTTGAAGATGAAATCTCACGTCCAGTTAGAAAAAGCACAAGGATTATGAATCAAGTGAAAGGAGCACGGACAGGAGGCATTGTGCAATTGATTAATGAAATGGGATGGGATATGGTTTGTGGGGCTGAAGAGTTAATTACTGTGGATGTTTGTTTTCTTTTAAATAGTTTGTCATCGACTTTGTGAGACTTCATTTCAATATCAATGAAATAATCTTGTTGCTACCTTTGGTGCCTTTTTTGTAATTACTTTTACTTACTGCTTTCTGTTGGTGGTGGATCTGTGGTTGTGACTGGGGTGCTTGTGTGGCTGGTGGTGGCGTTGGTGAAGCGATGGTGGTGGGTCCACTATGTGGATTGGGTTGGGGCCTTTTACTGCAGTTAGTATGAACCCCTTTTGCAACAGACCCATGACCCACCACCAACAGTGGCTGCTAAGATGTAAGTGTGCTCATCTTGCACCAGGTAGTGGTAGTGCTGGTGCAAGTTGGTGTAAGGCATTAGGAACTTCTCTGCTGCAGAATACCAGCAGCATAGTGGTGGCTCAAGTGGATGCTTGGGATGCTTGATGTGGCTGGTGGTGATGGCTGGAGGTCGATGGTGGCCAGTGGTGGGCGGTCGTGGTGGCTAATAGCAGCTGATCAGCTGGTATAGTTTATAGTTTAGTAAACAAACAAAATTGACACTTAACTGATCACGTTTTAAAAAACCTGACACTTAAGTGTTCACTCTTAATCACAAATGGCACTTAAGTGATCACTTTTGATACTAACTTGACATTTAAATGACTTTTTTTTATCGCGACTAGCACTTAAGTGATCACTATGTACAACTTATAGCACTCGAGTAATCACTCATGTCTGTTTTATGTAAATGGGTGATTTGCAGCAAACCAGAGAAGCTGCTGCTTTATATATATGAATGTTGAACATATGCCAATTCCATTCAATTCATTGCTACTGGTTTACATTCAGTTGAAGGAAAGAAGTCACCACAACACATCCACCCAATATACATTCCATCATCACCGATTTATATTTGAGAATAAGCGAAAATATAGCACAAACAGCATCCCATTCATTCAAACAACATCTCATTCATTCATTCATTCCCTTTCCTTGACCTCATTTACAACTATGGCAGTCGGAGAAACTTCTTCTCATCTTCCAATACTTTACATTTCATCACAAAGTAGGATAGAGAAAAAAAACAGCAACACAATAAACGCTCGGTAACACTTCCGTTCAATATTCATCTTTGAAACTTCATTCTTCAAATGGTTAGCAGAAGATGCTTGAGCTTGCATTGAGTCAACCTCGTCCAAGTCGTCCACAGGTGTAGATGGAGCTTGATGACATCTATCAAGTAGGGCCAATATCACCTCTGTGGCTCGGTGAGAGAATTTCGGATCAACCCATTCGAAATATTTGCACTTCAACCCTTCTCTGTATCGGGCATATCCATAGAATCTTCTTTCAGGATTCCTTTGAGTCCACGATGTTCTTCTTGGACTTGGTAACCCACAAAAACAAAAACGCTCGCCTTCTCCTTCGCTTCGGCGAGAGAAACGCTCGCCTTCTCCTTCGCTTCGACGAGAGAAATTTGAGCCGCTGCTGAAAGTCCTGCTCTCCATCCCCAATATCCGACCGTAGAATTTGGAGCAAATCGAGTAAGGGTTCAGGATTAGGGCTCCCAACGCTTCAATGGCAATTTGCCTGATTTAGGGTTTTCGATTTGGGGCAATGGGGGGGGAGACGATGTCGTTTTTGCTGATTTAAGGGCTCTATTTCGGCCAACCTGAGGAGACGACGTTGTTCTGGGTTCATTAGAGCTAACTCAGCACTCCGGCGAGCCACCTCGACGAGAAATAATCATTTTTAATTGCCACGTATGATTTCCGGCTGCCTTCGCCGGAGGTGGCACTCAGGTGTCCCACTTTTCTTACAAAGTGGCACTTAAGTGTCACTTTCGTAACTTTTGGCACTTAAGTGTCCCTTCGTGCCAACTTTTGGCACTTGAAGCGTTCTTCTGCCGATATCTTTTGAAACATAAAGCATGTGAAGCATGCAAAAGTGTACTAGTCTTTTAAGAAAGAGTAACTATAGCATACTTCGTCGGTATAAAAGAAGAGTTACACAAGATATCACAAACTGTCATACGAATAAGTTCCATAATTCATATCACAAACTGTCATACAAACAACTATATATGGCATATAACATTCTAAGGCGAACACAGACCATTACAATAGAAGTAATAGAATACAAATTCATAGCATATCGAATCCGGACTACAAGTTTACATCACAATGGTTCAAGGACTAGTAGCAGCGACAGACATGTCCTTTGGAACGGAAGGCAATGTTGGCTTAGGGAAATCAGGAAGGTGAGGCAATTCGGGCACTTCCGGCAATTCTGGCTTTGGTAAAGTTGGAAATTCAAGCTTTGGAAGTTCGGGCACTTCCGGCAATTCTAGCTTCGGTATTGTTGGAAATTCAGGCTTTGACAATTCGGGAAGTGGTGGCAATTCGACTTTTGGCAGCGACGGCAGTTCTGGTTTTGGCAGGCTTGAGATGTCAGGAAGCTGAGGCAATTCTGGCTTCGGCAGTTCAGGCACTTCAGGCAATGTCACGTCCAAAAGTTGGCGAGCTCCAACGTGGTTCTGGCCGATTGTCAAGGACAGAGCAAGGACAAACAATGCCAAAAGATTAGTGAGTATGCAATAGTTCGCCATCGTGGAATCGAGAGACTAGCAAACCGAAAAATTTTGAGTCAAGAAGCGGTGTGTTTGAGCAATGGCTTGATGGAGGGTTTTTAAAGAGGAGGGACGTGGGGATTGGGAAGATTACAAGTATGTTTGGGTGGGAAAAATAATCCAAGTGTTGTTCAACTTCTAAACCAATCTCTTTTTTTTTTTTGTTCAACAAGATGGAGAAGACTCCGAAAAGGTATCTTGCCAGTTCTGGGCTTTCTAAGCCTGTAACTATCAGCTGTGCTAGATTTCTCAGCTACGCGGGGAAAAGAAACGAAATGAGATGGTTTATGATCTCATTCTATGTACAATAGTAGGACGAAGTCCGGAGTTTTGGTTGAAGAAGTCAATAATTTAAGGATAAAAATGTAAAAGTTTTGTCAGCGATCATTGTACATGAAATGTATACTTATCTAAAACCGGTCCAAATTTATTAAGTGCATTTAATAAATTTATTAACCTTCTCTTAAGTTTTCCATTCTCTTTTTCTATATATCGATTCACGTGCACTCAATACTTCTCAATTTCAATTTTTATGTATCCATTTGCATGCTAGAGTTAAGGACAATGGTCACTTACATTCTTTTTGTTTTTTTTATTTTTTGGTATGCTTGGCCATTTTTTCTCCTATAAGAGGGTAGAATATTTGCTATTCTGGTCTTTATGTGCATTTCATCTCCTTTTTTTCTCCCCAGAAATGGGTCTTAGTTGCAAAATCAATTCATGATAAATCGATTTTTTTTTTCTAATTTGATCTTGACTTGCTATCGAATGGATAATTGGTTATCATCGCCCCCAATTAGATTAGAAAATTGACTACATCTCAATATATAAATTTACATCCGAAATGCAAAAAAACGAGACTAGGAATAATCTATTTCTTATGTATGGATTATCTTTCTTACCGATGTCTCGAAAAGCAAATGATTCTTTTTTTGGCATAAACCATTTTTTTTTAGTGTCTTCAAAAATTAAATACATTTAAAAATGCGGCAAAAATATAAAGAGATAAAAGGAATGGTGAGGGATTTTGATTTCATATGAATTAGCAAAAACGATTGAGAACTTATGAGCTGAAACTTTCTTTTATGTAGTCCATCTTAAATGACAATATAATAGCCAACCTGACAAGGCTTATTTTTAATTATTTAGGAATTTTATATTATGCTTTCTAGATAGTAGCGTACGTAATCGATGAACAAACAAAAGATCAAAAAAATATATATCTTTTATAAATTAAAGGGATAAGTTCTGCATAAGTCCTAAAACTTATCACGAAAATGCAATGGAATCCTAAAATTTGCGAAAAGTGCAATCAAGTCCTAAAACTTGTCAAATTATTTTAATCGATTCCTAAAGTTAACACTGTTAGCATTTTCTGTTTAAAATGTTGACGTGGCATTTTAAATAATTTTTTATTTTATACGTGGATTTTTTAATTATTTTTTTTCATTTTAAAAAAATAGATTTAAAAAATAAAAAGAAAAGTTAAAATTTATTTTTAAAAATTGTTTAAAAAATAAAAAATAAAATCAGCGGCTCCTCCCCTCATCACCGCCCATCGCTGGTGTGGTCAGCGAGATGAGGTGTCCCCCAGGGTGGGTGATGGTCGTCGACCCATCGCGAGGACCGGCATGCCAAGATCTGGGCACCCTTGCTTGAGCTCGAGCGAGGGTTAAAAAAGCCATGTGGAAATTGAAAAATTCATTTTAAATGCCACGTCAGCATTTTTAACAGAAAAGGGTAACAACGTTAGCTTTAGGACTCGATTGAAATAATTTGACAAGTTTTAGGGCTTAATTGCACTTTTTGCATATTTTAGGACTCAATTGTATTTTCGTGACAAGTTTTAGGACTTCTGTAGCACTTATCCCTAAATTAAATTTTCATATTAGGTATAGGTGAAACAAGATAAGGAGTTTTAGCAAACATGAGTTTCAACAAATTTGGAAATATAGAACTCATGTGAAGCATGCTCGAGTGCACTAGGCATTTAAGAAAGAGTAATTATAGCAACTCCATCGGGTATAATAGTTTAGTTACTCAAGATATCACAAATTGTCCCACAAATAAGTTCCACAATTCATATAACACTATCATACAAACAAGTAACATATACTGTTCCAATGCACGCTCAAACCATCAAAGTAGACATAATAAAATATTAAATCACAGCGTGTTGCATGACGACTCCAAATTCACATCACAACGGTTCAAGGATTGGTAGCAGCCGCGGGCATGTCCTTCGCAACGAAAGGCAAAGTTGGCTTAGGGAAATCGGGGACATGAGGCAATTCGGGCACTTCCGGCAATTCCGGCTTCGGTATTGTGGGTAATTCAGGTTTCGGCAGTTCTGGAAGTGGCGGCAACTCAACTTTCGGCAGTGATGGCAATTCTGGCTTTGGCAGGCTCGGGATGTCAGGAAGGTGCGGCAATTCGGGCTTTGGCAATTCGGGCACCTCGGGCAATGTCGCCTCCAAAATTCGGCTAGCTCCAACCGAGTTCTCGCCAATCATCAAGGACAGAGCAAAGACAAACAATGCCAAAAGATGCGCAAATCCGTGATAGTTCGCCATCGCAGGACCGATCGACTAGCAAATTTAGAAACTTCAAGTGAAGAAGCGATGGATCTCAAATGAGGAGGTGCAGGTGTGATTGAGCAGTGGCTTGATGGAGGGTTTATAAAGAGGAGGGACGTGGGGATTGGGGAGATTACAAGTATGGTTTGGTGGGACTTTGTCGAAGTGGTAGTTCAACTTCTAGACCAATCTCATTTCCGTATGTTCAACAACAAGATGGAGCAGATAATTCCAGAAAGGACCTTGCCAATTATTGGCTTTTAAAGCTTGTAACTATCAGTCGTGCTGGTATTGTATAGCTTGTGTTTTGGTTTTCCTATAAACCGTTAATTGGTAACCGTACTACTATCACGAGATACGATCATTGTAAATGATATTCTAAAAATGACCATCTCTATACACGCACAAAAATATAACTGATTTACATACGAAATGAAAAATTGAGAATAGATTAAACTATTTAGAACTAACGTCTTGAAATATCTTTCCCGCAATCCATCTCATGTGATGGAATGATAGCCAAGCTTGCAAGGTTTTTCAATTATTTGATAAATTTTATACTATGTTCTTTGACTAGTAGTACACGTGATTGATGAACGAATTAAAGATCAACAAATATTTGATAACCAACGCAATACTATTATAGAAGTCTCAAAACATATCTCAAATATGATATAATCGTATGCTTTTGTGGAGCAGAATATAAAGTATATATGTATCCATTACGGACTGGTTTGAAATTAGTCTACTATATTATAATGACATTCGAAAATTAAATGAAAAACTTCTTTTCTTACTGAAATTTAATCTTGAGAAATTTTCAAGGAAAGTGAAAATATAAAGAAAAAACTCAAAAAATTCTTAACCGGAATACATATGTGAAAAGTAAGTCCATTCAATTTAACAAGAAAGACTCTTTTCTATTCCAAATAAAATGATAAGATTTTTTGCGGAAAGTAACAATTTAAAGGAAAGTATCTTAAGTCTCTATCTAAATATATTTAGGTGATATTGTGTAGTATTATGTATAGAAAGAAGTCTTTTTATTTTTTTCAAGGAAATTTTGAGAGAGAAGAATATTAAAGATTAACTTGTATATCAAATATTATTTAATGTAATAAGTATTGAAATTAATTTCATGGGAATGAGAAGATGTTTATGATTATTAATTTAAGTAAAATTGACTCTATGAGGCACGATATATGATGTGATATAAAAAAAAGTGCAAATATATCTATTTTTGAGAGAGAGAGAGAGAGAGAGAGAGAGAGAGAGAGAGAGAGAGAGAGAGAGATTAACTTTTCACTCGAATTAGAAGTTGGAGTTAAATAGACTGACATTATGCGAAACAATATATCAAAAATAGAAAAAAAAAATGATCTATAACGGCAAAGTTGTCTATACAATACAATGAATGCCATGTTGTAGAAAACATCGATAATATTTAACATATATGGAGACTATAACATAGAGTTTAAGATTACTTTGGTCCAATTCAATACAAAATTAAATAAAAACAAGTATTAGAGTTAATTTTACTTAATTGAAGAATGAAAATTGCTTGAAACATGACAAAATATTTGTGTCAAATTAAAAGGGAAAATACTCTATGATAAATTCAATTTTAGTAAATAAGATGTTGAATAAGTGGATTCATAATTTATTTGTAAGATAAATGAACCTATATCACTTGATCATATAACAAACATGTAATTTTGCTGATCTTTTCTTCAAATATTTAAATTCTATGATAAGTTAAATGTGTATAAAGTAGATAATGAGTTTTAGTAAACGTAAATTTGATATATTTTGAAATATAAAACACATGAAGCATAAGAAAGTGTACTGGTTGTTTAAGAAAGAGTAACTATAGCATACTTTGTTAGTGTCAAAAAAGAGTTACACAAGATATCACAAACTATCATACGAATAAGTTCCATAATTCATATCATAAAATGTCATACAAATGACTATATATGGTATATAACATTCTGAGGCGAACACAAATCATTACAATAGAAGTAATAGAATACAAATTCATAGCATATCGAATCCCGACGACAAGTTCACATCACATCGGTTCAAGGACTAGTAGTAGCGACAGACATGTCCTTCGGAATGGAAGGCAATGTTGGCTTAGCGAAATCAGGAAGGTGAGGCAATTCGGGCACTTCCGGCAATTCTGGCTTTGGTAAAGTTGGAAATTCAAGCTTTGGAAGTTCGGGCACTTCCGGCAATTCTGGCTTCGGTATTCTTGGAAATTCAGGCTTTGGCAGCTCGGGAACTAGCAGTAATTCGACTTTTGGCAGCGATGGCAGTTCTGGTTTTGGCAGGCTTGGGATGTCGGGAAGCTGAGGCAATTCTGGCTTCGGCAGTTCAGGCACTTCAGGCAACGTCGCGTCCAAAAGTTGGCGAGCTCCAACGTGGTTCTGGCCAATTGTCAAAGACAGAGCAAGGACAAACAATGCCAAAAGATTAGTGAGTCTGCAATAGTTCGCCATCGTGGAATCGAGCGACTAGCAAACCGAAAAACTCTGAGTGAAGAAGCGGTGAGTTTGAGCAATGGGTTGATGGAGGGTTTTGAAAGAGGAGGGACGTGGGGATTGGGGAGATTACAAGTATGTTTTGGTGGGAAAAATAATCTGAGTGTGGGTTCAACTTCTAAACCAATCTCATTTTCTTTTGTTCAACAACAAATGGAGACGACTCCAAAAAGGTATCTTGCCAGTTCTGGGCTTTCTAAGCCTGTAACTATCAGCTGTGCTAGATTTCTTAGCTACGCGGGAAAAAGAAACGAAAGGAGATGGTTTATGATCTCACTCTATGTACAATAGTAGGACGAAGTCCGGAGTTTTGGTTGAAGAAGTCAATAATTTAAGTATAAAAATCTGAGTTTTGTCAGCGATCATTGTACATGAAATGTTTACTTATCTATAACCAGTCCAATTTTATTAAGTGCTTTTAATAAATTTATTAACCTTCTCTTAAGTTTTCCATTCTCTTTCTCTATATATCCATTCACGTGCACTCAACACTTTTCAATTTCAATTTTTTACATCTCAATATATAAATTTACATCCGAAATGTAAAAAATGAGACTAGGCAATAATCTATTTCTTATGTATGGATCGTCTTTCTTACCGGTATCTCGAAAAGCAAATGATTCTTTTTTTGGCATAAACATGTTTGTTGAGTGTCTTCAAAAATTAACTACATTTAAAAATGCAGCAAAAATGCAAAGAGATAAAAGGAATGGTGAGGGATTTTGATTTCATATGTATTAGCAAAAACGATTGAGAACTTATGAGCTGAAACTTTCTTTTATGCAATCCATCTTAAATGACAATATAATAGCCAACCTGGCAAGGTTTTATTTTTAATTAATTAGGAATTTTATATTATTCTTTACAGATAGTAGCGTACGTAATTGATGAACAAACAGAAGATAAAAAAAATATATTTAATAACTGACTTAATACTACCATAGAAGTTTCATCGCATATCACAAATATGATACAACCATATTCTTGAATGTGATAGCGTATTAACTATAAATGTATCTATAACACACGGCTTTGAAAACTAGTCTAATATATAATAGGGGCTTCTGAACATTAAATGCATTCAATTTAATGAGAAACATTCTTTTCTTATCCAAATCGAAGTTTTAGATTTTCTTTTTTTTTTTTTCTCTTGAAATAGAATTAATCGCAGAAAAGAGTGGGAATATGCGAAACAAGATTCAAGACTAGAAAAAAAAATGATTTAATAGCAGTAAAGTTGACTATGATCTGCATTATATATTATTTGATAGAAAAAGTACATAATGACTAACATGCATCAATACCATAACATAAAGCGAAAAATTACTTTGGTTTAATCAGATACAAAATTTAGTAAAGTACAAATATTAGAGTTGATTTTGCTTGACTAAAGAATGATGATTGCTTAAAAATGACAGTATCTGTGCCAAATCTAAAGGAAAAATAATCCGCGATAAGTCAATTTTAATAAAATATGATATATAAGATGTTGGATGACTTAAAGTGTATTTATAATTTGTATGTAAGACAAATGAACCTATTTCAGTCCATCATATAATAAAAGACGCATTTTTCTGATTTTTTCTTCGATTGTTTTAGATTATGTCACCGTTATCACTCTAAAACATTAAATTCCCATATTAGTTAGAAGTGAAAAAAGTGGACAAGGAAATAAACATAGATTTCTTCTATTTTGAAATATAAATCTTGTACAAAACATAGGGGAGTGCACTAGCTATATTAAAAAGAGTAATAGTAGTACACACTATTGATGTAAAAACATAGTTACACAAAACATCACAAACTGTGAAGGAGTTCCATAATTCATATCGCTAAAACAAACAGGTATTGTATAGTGTTCTGAGGTATGCTCAGACCATTAAAATAGAAGTAATAAAAAACTGAATTGCATCATGTTGTATAACGACTCCAAATTCACATTAACGGTTCAAGGGCTAGTCGCAGCAACAGATGTGTCCTTGGGAATCGTGGGAACGAAAGGCAATGTTGGCTTGGGAAAATCAGGAAGATGAGGCACTTCGGGCACTTTCGGCAATTCCGGCTTCGGTATTGTTGGAAATTCGGGCTTTGGTAACTCTGGAAGTGGCGGCAATTCGACTTTCGGCAATGATGACAATTCCGGCTTTGGCAAGCTAGGGATGTCAGGAAGTTGAGGCAATTCGGGCTGAGGCAATTCCGGCACTTCTAACAACTCTGGCTTCGGTATTGCTGGAAATTCAGGCTTTGGCAGTTCAGGAAGCGGCGGCAATTCGACTTTCGGCAATGATGGGAATTCTGGCTTTGGCAAGCTAGGGATGTCAGGAAGGTGAGGCAATTCAGGTTTCGGCAGTTCGGGCACTTCGGGCAAGGTCGCCTCCAAAAGTTGGCGAGCTTCGACTGGGTTCTCACCAATCATTAAAGATAGAGCAAGGACAAACAATGCCAAAAGGTGTGCGAGTCCATGACGGTTCGTCATTGGAGAATCAATCGACTAGCAAATTCAAAAGTTTTGAGTGAAGAAGCGGCGAATCTCAAGTGAGAGAAGGTGCAGGTGTGCTTGAGCAATGGCTTGATGGAGGGCTTATAAGGAGGAGGGACGTGGGGGGATTGGGGAGAATGCAAGTATGGTTTGGTGGGAATATAATCAAGGGTTAGTTCAACTTCTAGACCAATCTCATTTTTGTACGTTGAACAGCAAGATGGAGCATATTATTCCAAAGAGGAGCTTGCCAATTCTTGGCTTTTCAAGCTTCTGACTACCTGTCGAGGCGAGAAAGAGAGGGAAAAGAAAAGAAAGGAAAAGAAATGAAATGGTTTATGATCTCACTATGTACAACAGGACCGGATTCTTGGAGTCTTAAAATCTTGAAGAAGCCAATAATGTAAGAGCAAAAAAATAAATGTTGTTCGTGATCATTATTCGTGGAATCTTTACTTGATGTAAGGATTACTCAAGTGGTAAGTATGTATGTTTTCGTTTGGAGCCTGGGTTTTTTGTTTTTTTTGGTCAGAAAAAGAGCTTCATTCACTAAAACGGAGGATTACACCCAGCTGCTAAGGCATCAGAAATTAAGAGGTCTAACAAAATAGAAGGGGGCGAGATGGGCCAATTTTCAGTCAGGGCACCATTTCTTTGGGCCTTTGCGGCCCTTGGATGCCGAAGGCGTCCTTGGGGTGATCTCGTAGTTCCTATGGGGTGGGGACAATGGGGTCGGTCCATGGATTTTCTTTCCTTTTGTCGCATTTCGCTCAAAGGGTTAAAGGGAGATAGTGCATCAAGCTGTTCGCAAGGGCCAACTTGATCCTCTTCTCCAGAGATCCTTGATGAGGGAATCCTAAGAGAGCCGCCGGCTCCAACTACCATCCATGTACGATCCATACTAGATCTGACCAATTGTCCATCCTACCTCCTCTACGCTCTTGATATCCCATCTTTGTCTCAGTAAAGTCTTTCAGTGGCATGTTTCGGTCCTCTTCCCCATTACTTAGAAAAAGTGAGCCACCGGTTCAAGTACAAAATACTATCATTACTGCCTGGACAATTAGACATCCAACCCGTAATCGCAACAACCCAATTGCAAGAGCAAAGCTTTACCAACTGAGCTATATCCCCCCGAGCCAAGTGGAGCATGCATGAATGAGTCAAATGCTTCTTCTATTCTTTTCTTTTCCTTGGCGCAGCTGGGCCATCTTGGACTTGAACCAGAGACCTCGCCCGTGAAGTAAATCATTGCACCTATGGTCCAACCAATTGGAAGAGAACCAATAGATTCCTTTTCGGGAGTGATTCATCCTTCCCGAACGCAGCATACAACTCTCCGTTGTACTGCGCTCTCCAAGTGTGCTTGTTACCCACTTCTTCCTTACTATGGCAATTCTTTGTGAAATAACTCCAATGAGAGGAAAAAAGAAGGCGTTAAGAGATAGACCCTCCTGGCCCAACCCTAGACACTCTAAGATCCTTTTTCAAACTTGCTTCCATTTTGAGTCAAGAGATAGATAAATAGACATCCCACTGCACTGATCAGGAGTGTTCGTATTGACTGAGGGGGTCGAAGACCAAGAAGTGAGATATTTATCATCCAAGCATTCTTCTTACGGCTAGATCCAATCTCCTGGTCCCTACGGAAAGGAAAAAAAATTTCACGTTCTTCCTTTCGGGAAGGGAGGATTAGGAAAATCCTATTGATTGTAGCTTTCTCTAGACCTCCAAGAAAAGCATGAAAAAAAAAAGGCTCGAATGGTATGATCCCTCCGTCACCCCAAAATGAAAGGGGCGATCTCGTAGTTCTTGGTCTGTGAAGACACGTTGTTAGGTGCTCCATTTTATTTTCCCATTGAGGCTGAACCTAAACCTGTGCTCGAGAGAGCTGTCCAAACACTGATAAGGGTTGTATGGATTCTCGAGAAGAGAGGAGCCGTGGGGGTCCCCCCTGGACCGCCCGGATCCTACAATTGTGCATTTTTGGGTTCAAATCCCTACAATTGTGCATTCTTCTGGACCGTCCTTGAGAGCATAGACATGTATGAATCCGATTATTTCTCGATTTGTATGGGATAAAACTACTCTTACCGAAAAAAAAAACAAAACTTTAGGTGACAATTTTTTAGGGACACACATAAAAAGAGATCCCTAAATAGAGCTTCTACCTAGGGTTGAGTAGTTCTAAGATTGGTCTAGATTTCAACCTTCCTGGAATTTGGAATTTATCCTATTGAGACCGGTTTTTCAGTTTTTCAAACTTGAAACCTATCACGTATATCTTAAAACTTGTGACCTACTTAATCAATAGAATCCAAAGTCTATTAGGGAATCAGCCGATTTCTCTTCTTCTTCTTTATTTTTCTTTTTTCTTCATTTTTTTGTTTTATTTTAGTCGAGCAAAATGACAGTGAGCATAACAACAAAAATCATTATTTGTCAATAACAATAATCTATAAAATATGAGCACCTAAAATAAAATAAACAATAAAAAGTTCAAAATGCATAATATAAAATCTAAATTTCATGCTTTCAAAGGAGTGAAAAACCACCATAAAAACCAAGGAGTCCAAGTCGAATGAAGGAACTTTCTTATCATTTGAGCCTCATGTAATACTATACATGTCATGCTCTATTTTAGGATTACCTTGGTTCTTGTTATGGGGATGACATGTCATACTATACATGTCATCCCTATAGCATACTCCGTGGGTGTAAAAGAAGAGTTAAACAAGATATCACAAACTATCATACGAATAAGTTCCATAATTCATATTACAAACTGTCATACAAACGACTTATATGGCATATAACATTCTGAGGTGAACACAGACCATTACAATAGAAGTAATAGAATACTAATTCATAGCATATCGAATCCCGACTACAAGTTCACATCACAACGGTTCAAGGACTCGTAGCAGCGACAGACATGTCCTTCGAAAAGGAAGGCAATGTTGGCTTAGGGAAATCGGGAAGGTGAGGCAATTCGGGCACTTCCTGCAATTCTGGCTTTGGTAAAGTTGGAAATTCAAGCTTTGGAAGTTTAGGCACTTCCGGCAATTCCGGCTTCGTTATTGTTGGAAATTCAGGCTTTGGCAATTCGGGAAGTGGCGCCAATTCAACTTTTGGCACCATTGGCAGTTCTGGCTTTGGCAGGCTTGGGATGTCGAGAAGCTGAGGCAATCCTGGCTTCGGCAGTTCAGGCACTTCAGGCACCGTCGTGTCCAAAAGTTGGCGAGCTCCAACGTGGTTCTGGCCGATTGTCAAAGACAGAGCAAAGGACAAACAATGCCAAAAGATTAGCGAGTCTGCAATCGTTCGCCGTCGTGGAATTGAGCGACTAGCAAACCGAAAAACTTCAAGTGAAGAAGCGGTGTGTTTGAGCAATGGCTTGATGGAGGGTTTTTAAAGAGGAGGGACGTGGGGATTGGGGAGACTACAAGTATGTTTTGGTGGGAAAAATAATCTAAGTGTTGGTTCAACATCTAAACCAATCTCATTTTCTTTTGTTCAACAAGGAGAAGACTCCGGAAAAGGTATCTTGCCAGTTCTGGGCTTTCTAAGCCTGTAACTATCAGCTGTGCTATATTTCTTAGCTACGCGGGAAAAAGAAAAGAAATGAGATGGTTTATGATCTCACTCTATGTACAATAGTAGGACGAAGTCCGGAGTTTTGGTTGAAGAAGTCAATAATTTAAGTATAAAAATCTAAGTTTTGTCAGCGATCACTGTACATGAAATGTATACTTATCTAAAACCAGTCCAAATTTATTAAGTGCATTTAATAAATTTATTAACCTTCTCTTAAGTTTTCCATTCTCTTTCTCTATATATCCATTCACGTGCACTCCATACTTTTCAATTTCAATTTTTATATATCCATTTGCATGCTAGATTTAACGACGATGGTCAAGTACATTATTTTTTTTTTTTCGGGTATGCCTGGCCTTTTTTTCTCCCATAAGAGGGTAGAATATTCATTATCCTGGTCTTTATGCTCATTTCATCTCCTTTTTTTCTCATCAGAAATGGCTCTTAGTTACAAAATCAATTCATGAGAAATCGATTTTTCTTTTACTAATTTGATCTCTGCTATTGTATAATTAATTGGTTATCATCACTCCCAATTAGATTAGAAAAATGACTAATCTCAATATATAAATTTACATCCACAATGTAAAAATTGAGACTAGGCAATAATCTATTTCTTATGTGTGGATCATCCTTCTTACCGGTATCTCGAAAAGCAAATAATTCTTTTTTTCGTATGAACTTTTTTGTTGAGTGGCTGCAAAAATTAAGTAGATTTAAAAATGCAGCAAAACTACAAAGCCAAAAAAAAAAAAAAAAAAAAAAAGACGAGGGATTTTGATTTCATATGAATTAGCAAAAACGACTGAGAACTTATGAGCTGAAACTTTCTTTTATGTAGTCCATCTTAAATGACAATATAATAGCCAACCTGGCAAGTTTTCTTTTTAATTATTTAAGACTTTTATATTATGCTTTCTAGATAGTAGCGTACGTAATTGATGAACAAACATAAGATCAAAAATATATTTAATAACCGACTTAATGTTACCATAGAAGTTTCAACACATATCACAAATATGATATGGCCATATTCTCGCATGTGGTAGCGTATTAGCTATAAATGTATCTATAACACACGGCTTTGAAAACTAGTCTAATATATAATAGGGGCTTCTGAACATTAAATGCATTCAATTTAATGAGAAACATTCTTTTCTTATCCAAATTGAAGTTTTAGATTTTTTTTTTTTTCACTTGAAATAGAATTAGTAGCAGAAAAGAGAGGGAATATGCGAAACAAGATTCAAGAATACGAAAAAATGATTTAATAACAGTAAAGTGGACTATGATCTGTATTATATATTATTTGATAGAAAAAGTATATAATGACTAACATGCATCAATACTATAACATAAAGCGAAAAATTACTTTGGTTCAATCAAATACAAAATTTAGTAAAGTACAAATATCAGAATTGATTTTACTTGACTAAAGAATGATGATTGCTTTAAAAATGACAATATTTGTGCCAAATTAAAAGGAAAAATAATCAACGATAAATTCAATTTTAGTAAAATATGATATATAAGATGTTTGATGACTTAAAGTGTATTTATAATTTGCATATAAGACAAAGGAACCTATCTCAGTCCATCATATAATAAAAAACACATTTTTCTGATTTTTTTCTTCGATTATTTAGATTACGTCACCATTATCACTCTAAAATATTAAATTCCCATATTAGTTAGATGTGAAAAAAGTAAAGAAGGAAGTAAACATAGACTTCTATTTTGAAATATAAAACTCATACAAAACATAGGGGAGTGCACTGGCTACATTAAAAGAGTAATTATAGTACATACTATCGGTGTAAAATGATAGTTACACAAGACATCACAAACTGTGAACAAGTTCCAAAATTCATATAACTAACTCAAACAAACAAGTACTGCATAGTGTTCTGAGGTATGCTCAGACCATTAAAATAGAAGTAATAAAATGCTGAATCGCATCATGTTATATGACGACTCCAAATTCACATTAATGGCTCAAGGGCTAGTAGCAGCGACAGATGTGTCCTTGGGAATCGTGGGAACGAAAGGCAATGTTGGCTTGGGAAAGTCAGGAAGATGAGGCAATTCGGGCACTTCCGGCAATTCCGGCTTCGGTATTGTTGGAAATTCGGGCTTTGGTAGCTCTGGAAGCGACGGCAATTCGACTTTCGGCAGTGATGGCAATTCCGGCTTTGGCAAGCTAGGGATGTCAGGAAGTTGAGGCAATTCAGGCTTCGGCAGTTCGGGTACTTCTAACAACTCTGGCTTCGGTATTGCTGGAAATTCAAGCTTTGGCAGTTCAGGAAGTGGCGGCAATTCGACTTTGGGCAATGATGGTAATTCTGGCTTCGGCAAGCTAGGGATGTCAGGAAGGTGAGGCAATTCAGGCTTCGGCACTTCGGGCACTTCGGGCACTTCGGGCAAGGTCGCCTCCAAAAGTTGGCGAGCTCCAACTGGGTTCTCACCAATCGTCAAAGACAGAGCGAGGACAAACAATGCCAAAAGGTGCGCGAGTCCATGATGGTTCGTCATTGGAGAATCAATCGACTAGCAAATTCAAAAGTTTTGAGTGAAGAAGCGGCGAATCTCCAGTGAGAGAAGGTGCAGGCGTGCTTGAGCAATGGCTTGATGGAGGGCTTATAAGGAGGAGGGACGTGGGGGATTGGGGAGATTTTTTATTTTTTATTTTTTGGTCGATGGGGATTGGGGAGATTGCAAGTATGGTTTGGTGGGAATATCATTAATGGGTTAGCTCAACTTCTAAACCAGTCTCATTTTTGTGCGTTCAACAGCAAGATGGAGCATATTATTCCAAAAGGAGCTTGCCAATTCTTGGCTTTTCAAGCTTCTGACTACCTGTCGAGGCGAGAAAGAGGGAGAGAAAAGAAGATCTCACTATGTACAACAGGACCGGAGTCTTGGAGTCTTAAAATCTTGGAGAAGCCAATAATGTAAGAGCAAAAAAAAAAAAAAAATGTTGTCCGTGATCACTATTTGTGGAATCTTTACTTGATGTAAGGATTACTCAAGTAGTAAGCATGTATGTCTTTATTTGGGCCTAAGTTCGAATCCCCACAATTGTGCATTCTTTTAGACGATCCTTGAGAGCATAGGCATGTATGAATCCGATAATTTATTGATTTGTGTGGGATAAAACTACTCTTGCTGGAAAAGAAAATAACAAAAAAACAAAAAAGACAAAACTTTAGGTGACAATTTTTTAGGGACAGACATAAAAAGAGATCCCTAAATAGAGCTTCTAGCTTGGGGGGAGTAGTTCTAAGGTTGGTCTAGGTTTTAACCTATTTAGAACTTGAAATTTACCCTGTTGAGACCAGTTTCCCAATGTTTGAAACTAAAAACCTATCATGCATATCTTAAAACCTGTGACTTGCTCTATCAATTGGATCCAAAGTCTATTAACGAACCAGCTGATTTCTCTTTCTTTCTTTTTTCCTTTTTTTCTTCATTTCTTTTTTTGGTTCCATTTTAGTCAAGCAAAATGAGAGTGAACATAACAACAAAAATCATCATTTGTCAATAACAATAATCTATAAAATATGAACACCTCGAATAAAATAAATAATAAAAAATTTAAAACACGTAATATAAAATCTAAATTTCATGCTCTCAAAAGAGTCAAAAACCACGATAAAAACCAAGGAGTCATAGTCGAATGAAGGAACTTCTTTCACTCAAGCCTCATATAATACTCTACATTTTATGCTCTATTTGAGGATTACCTTGGTTCCTATTCTAGTTATCTGATTTTCAGTCCGATTCATTGGTTCTCAATTCAATTCTATTCAATTCTTAAGAGGAAATCGGGATTTGAATCACATAGTACAAGTTCCAAAAATATGAAACCGGAAATCGGACCATTCCCGTTGGAACCTAGATGCAGGTCGATTCCCATGGCATGTTTGGTCTTTCCTGATTATACCTGCTCACCCTCAACTTCTAGTTCCATCCTTATGGAAACATTGAAGGAGCTGTCACTAATGATAGGGGTGTAAATGGTTCGGTTCGATTTAGTTTTTTTGAAAAATCGAATGAAACCGAACTAATAAGGAAATTTATTGAACCGAACTGATATTCAATCCAAATCAAAACCGAACCAAATTGGGATTTCACTTTTGTTTTTGTTTTTGTTTTGTTTTTTCCCTACCCTTTTCAATATATATATATTTTTATTTTTTAGAAAAATCATTTTTTAGTTATTTTTAATTCTTTTTCTTTTCTTTTTTTCATTTTCTTTCCTTTTCTTTTTCTTCTTCTTCATTGGCCGGTGTTGATCACCACTGTGGGCAGCGACTAGCCAATGAAAAAGAAGAAGAAGAAAAAGAAAAAAAATCAAAAAATGATTATTTAAAATAAAAAAAATGATAAAATTTTAAATTTTATTGATTTGGTTCAATTAATCAAATCGATGAAAATCAAATTTGATTTTTCAAGGAAAGTAAAAATATAAGAAAAATCTCAGAAAACTCTTAACCAGAATACATTTGCGAAAATTAAGTCCATTCAATTTAATGAGAAATACTCTTTTCTTTTCCAAATAGAATGATAAGATTTTTCACGCAAAGTAATAGCTGTAAGGAAAGTATCTTAAGTCCAAATCTAAATATATTTAGGTGATATTGTGTAGTATTATGTATAGAAAGTAGTCTTTTTATTCTTTTCAATGAAATTTTGAGAGAGAATAATATTAAAGATTAACATGTATATAAAATATTATTTAATGTAATAAGTATTGATATTAACTTCATGGGAATGAGAAGATGTTTATGATCATTAATATAAGTAAAATTGACTCTATTAGGCATGATATATGATTTGATATTAAAAAAAAAAAAGTGCAAATATATCTATGAGAGAGAGAGGGGCGGGGAGGGAGGGAGGGAGATTAACTTTTTACTCGAATTAGAAGTCGGAGCTAAATTGACTGACATTATGCGAAACAAAATATCAAGAAGAGAAAAAAAAAAATGATCTATAATGGTAAAGTTATCTATATGATAAAATTTTTGCCATGTTATAGAAAACATCGACAATATTTAATATATATCGATACTGTAACATGGAGCTTAAAATTACTTTGGTTCAATTCAATACAAAATGAAATTAAAAAAAAAATACTAGAGTTAATTTTACTTAATTAAACAATGGTGATTGCTTGAAACATGACAAAATAGTTGTGTCAAATTAAAAGGGAAAATAGTCTATGATAAATTCAACTCTAGTAAATAAGATGTTTGATAAGTGGATTTATTATTTATACATAAGACAAATGAACCTACATCACTCGATCATATAACAAACAACACATTTAATTTTGCTGATTTTTTCTGCGCTTACTTAAATTTTGTGATATATATCACTGCTATAACTCTAAAAAAGTGTTGATTGTTCCATTTAATTTAAATGTTTATAAACTAGATAATGAGTTTTAGTGATATCTTTTGAAACATAAAACATGTGAAGCATGCAAAAGTGTACTAGTCTTTTAAGAAAGAGTAATTATAGCATACTCTGTCGGTATAAAAAAAGAGTTACACAAGATATCACAAACTATCATACGAATAAGTTCCATATTTCATATCACAGTCATACAAATGACTATATATGGCATATAACATTTTGAGGCGAACATAGACCATTACAATAGAAGCAATAGAATACAAATTCATAGCATATCGAATCCCGACTACAAGTTCACATCACAACGGTTCAAGGACTAGTAGCAGCGACAGACATGTCCTTCGGAACAGAAGGCAATGTTGGCTTAGGGAAATCGGGAAGGTGAGGCAATTCGGGCACTTCTGGCAATTCTGGCTTTGGTAAAGTTGGAAATTCATGCTTTGGAAGTTCGGGCACTTCCGGCAATTTTGGCTTCGGTATTGTTGGAAATTCAGGCTTTGGCAGTTCGGGAACTGGCGGCAATTCGACTTTTGGCAATGATGGCAATTCTGATTTTGGCAGGCTTGGGATGTTAGGAAGCTGAGGCAATTCTGGCTTCGGCAGTTCAGGCACTTCAGGCAACGTCGCATCCAAAAGTTGGCGAGCTCCAACGTGGTTCTGGCCAATTGTCAAAGACAGAGCAAGGACAAACAATGTCATAAGATTAGTGAGTCTACAATAGTTCGCCATCGTGGAATCGAGCGACTAACAAACCGAAAAACTCTGAGTGAAGAAGCGGTGTGTTTGAGCAATTGGCTTGATGGAGAGTTTTTAAAGAGGAGGGACGTGGGGATTGGGGAGATTACAAGTATGTTTTGGTGGGAAAAATAATCTTAAGTGTTGGTTCAACTTCTAAACCAATCTCATTTTCTTTTGTTCAACAACAAGATGGAGAAGACTCCGAAAAGGTATCTCGCCAGTTCTGGGCTTTCTAGGCCTGTAACCATCAGCTGTGCTAGATTTCTCAGCTACGCAGGAAAAAGAAACGAAAGGAGATAGTTTATGATCTCACTCTATGTGCAATAGTAGGACGATGTCCGGAGTTTTGGTTGAAGAAGTCAATAATTTAAGGAGAAAAATCCAAGTTTTGTCAGCGATCATTGTACATGAAATTTATACTTATCTAAAAACCAGTCCAAATTTATTAAGTACATTTAATAAATTTATTAACCTTCTCTTCAGTTTTCCATTCTCTATCTCCATATATACATTCACGTACACTCAATACTTTTCAATTTCAATTTTTATGTATCCATTTGCATGCTAGATTTATCTACGATGGTCACTTACATTCATTTTTTTTTTCCCTGTATGCCTGGCCTTTTTTTCACCCATAAGAGGGTAGAACATTTATTATTCTAGTCTTTATGCTCATTTCATCTCCTTTTTTTCTCATCAGAAATGGCTCTTAGTTACAAAATCAATTCATGAGAAATCGATTTTTCTTTTTCTAATTTGTTCTCTGCTATTGTATAATTAATTGGTTATCATCACTCCCAATTAGATTAGAAAAATGACTACATCTCAATATATAAATTTACATCCATGATGTAAAAATTGAGACTAGGCAATAATCTATTTCTTATGTGTGGATAATCCTTCTTACCGGTATCTCGAAAAGCAAATAATTATTTTTTTGGTATGAACTTTTTTTGTTGAGTGTCTTCAAAAATTAACCACATTTAAAAATGCAGCAAAAATGCAAAGACATCAAAAAAAAAAAAAAAAAAAA
Source organism: Eucalyptus erythrocorys (assembly GCA_014182555.1). Lineage (NCBI taxonomy): Eukaryota > Viridiplantae > Streptophyta > Magnoliopsida > Myrtales > Myrtaceae > Eucalyptus > Eucalyptus erythrocorys. Next base: position 10,390,241 of record CM024603.1, read on the forward strand.
AAAAAAGCGAGGGATTCTGATTTCATATGAATTAGCAAAAACGATTGAGAACTTATGAGCTGAAACTTTCTTTTATGTAGTCCATCTTAAATGACAATATAATAGCCAACCTGGCAAGGTTTATTTTTAATTATTTAGGAATTTTATATTATGCTTCTAGATAATAGCGTACGTAATTGATGAACAAACATAAGATCAAAAAAATATTTAATAACCGACTTAATGCTACCATAGAAGTTTCAACACATATCACAAATATGATCTGGCCATATTCTCGCATGTGGTAGCATATTAGCTATAAATGTATCTATAACACACGGCTTTGAAAGCTAGTCTAATATATAATATGGGCTTTTGAACATTAAATGCATTCAAATTTTTTTTTTTTTGGTTAGTCCTACTCTATTTCTACTCTAGCACTCACTCTCAGACTTTTACCCAACCTCGTGCAGGGTGTGAGAGTCAAAACCCACTCTTAAAACTTACTCGTCCCCACCCCAACCCCTTTGAGAAAGTGGGGACTTGAACCCCTCACCTCCCCTTTCTACGTTGGAAGGGTGGCCACTGAATGCATTCAATTTAATGAGAAACATTCTTTTCTTATCCAAATTGAAGTTTTAGATTTTTTTTTTTTCACTCAAAATAGAATTAGTAGCAGAAAAGAGAGGGAATATGCGAAACAAGATTCAAGAATACTAAAAAATGATTTAATAACAGTAAAGTGGACTATGATCTGCATTATATATTATTTGATAGAAAAAGTATATAATGACTAACATGCATCAATACTATAACATAAAGCGAAAAATTACTTTGGTTCAATCAAATACAAAATTAAGTAGAGTACAAATATTATAATTGATTTTACTTGACAAAAGAATGATGATTGCTTTAAAAATGACAATATTTGTGCCAAATTAAAAGGAAAAATAATCAATGATAGATTCAATTTTAGTAAAATATGATATATAAGATGTTTGATGACTTAAAGTGTATTTATAATTTGTATACAGGACAAATGAACCTATCTCAGTCCATCATATAATAAAAGACACATTTTTCTGTTTTTTTCTTCGATTATTTAGATTATGTCACCATTATCACTCTAAAATATTAAATTCCCATATTAGTTAGATGTGAAAAAAGTAAAGAAGGAAGTAAACATAGATTTCTTCTATTTTGAAATATAAAACTCATACAAAACATAGGGGAGTGCGCTGGGTACATTAAAAAGAGTAATTATAGTACATACTATCGGTGTAAAATGATAGTTACACAAGACATCACAAACTGTGAACAAGTTCCAAAATTCATATAACTAACTCAAACAAACAAGTATTGCATAGTGTTCTGAGGTATGCTCAGACCATTAAAATAGAAGTAATAAAATGCTGAATTGCATCATGTTGTATGACGACTCCAAATTCACATTAACGGCTCAAGGGCTAGTAGCAGCGACAGATGTGTCCTTGGGAATCGTGGGAACGAAAGGCAATGTTGGCTTGGGAATGTCAGGAAGATGAGGCAATTCGGGCACTTCTGGCAATTCCGGCTTCGGTGTTGTTGGAAATTCGGGCTTTGGTAGCTCAGGAAGCGGTGGCAATTCGACCTTCGGCAGTGATGGGAATTCTGGCTTTGGCAAGTTAGGGATGTCAGGAAGTTGAGACAATTCGGGCTTCGGCAGTTCGGGCACTTCTAACAACTCTGGCTTCGGTATTGCTGGAAATTCAGGCTTTGGCAGTTCAGGAAGTGGCGGCAATTCAACTTTCGGCAATGATGGGAATTCTGGCTTTGGCAAGTTAGGGATGTCAGGAAGGTGAGGCAATTCAGGCTTCGGCACTTCAGGCACTTTGGGCAAGGTCGCCTCCAAAAGTTGGCGAGCTCCAACTGGGTTCTCACCAATCGTCAAAGACAGAGCGAGGACAAACAATGCCAAAAGGTGCGCGAGTCCATGATGGTTCGTCATTGGAGAATCAATCGACTAGCAAATTCAAAAGTTTTGAGTGAAGAAGCGGCGAATCTCAAGTGAGAGAAGGTGCAGGCGTGCTTGAGCAATGGCTTGATGGAGGGCTTATAAGGAGGAGGGACGTGGGGGATTGGGGAGATTTTTTTTTTTTTTTGGTCGGTGGGGATTAGGGAGATTGCGAGTATGGTTTGGTGGGAATATTACAAAAGGGTTAGCTCAACTTCTAAACCAATCTCATTTTTGTACGTTCAACAGCAAGATGGAGCATATTATTCCAAAAGGAGCTTGCCAATTCTTGGCTTTTCAAGCTTCTGACTACCTGTCGAGGCGAGAAAGAAGGAGAGAAAAGAAGATCTCACTATGTACAACAGGATCGGAGTCTTGGAGTCTTAAAATCTTGGAGAAGCTAATAATGTAAGAGCAAAAAAAAATAAAAATGTTGTCCGTGATCATTATTTGTGGAATCTTTACTTGATGTAAGGATTACTCAAGTAGTAAGCATGTATGTCTTTATTTGGGGCCTAAGTTCGAATCCCTACAATTGTGCATTCTTTCAGACGATCCTTGAGAGCATAGGCATGTATGAATCCGATAATTTCTTGATTTGTGTGGGATAAAACTACTCTTGCTGGAAAAAAACAAAAAAAACAAAAAAAACAAAAAAGACAAAACTTTAGGTGACAATTTTTTAGGGACAGACATAAAAAGAGATCCCTAAATAGAGCTTCTAGCTTGGGGTGAGTAGTTCTAAGGTTGGTCTAGGTTTTAATCAATTTAGAACTTGAAATTTACCCTGTTGAGACCAATTTCCCAATGTTTGAAACTAAAAACCTATCATGTATATCTTAAAATTTGTGACTTGCTCTATCAATTGGATCCAAAGTCTATTAAGGAACCGGCCGATTTCTCTTTTTTTTTTTTTTCCTTTTTTTCTTCATTTCTTTTTTTGGTTCCATTTTAGTCAAGCAAAATGAGAGTGAACATAACAACAAAAATGATCGTTTGTCAATAACAATAATCTATAAAATATGAACACCTCAAATAAAATAAATAATAAAAAGTTTAAAACACGTAATATAAAATCTAAATTTCATGCTCTCAAAAGAGTCAAAAACCATGATAAAAACCAAGGAGTCATAGTCGAATGAAGGAACTTCTTTCACTCAAGCCTCATATAATACTATACATTTCATGCTCTATTTGAGGATTACTTGGTTCCTATTCTAGTTATCTGATTTTCAGTTCGATTCATTGGTTCTCAATTCAACTCTATTCAATTCTTACGAGGAAATCGGGATTTGAATCACATAGTACAAGTTCCAAAAAATGTGAAACCGGAAATCGGACCATTCCCATTGGAACCTAGATGCAGGCCGATTCCCATGGCATGTTCGGTCTTTCTTGATTATACCTGCTCACCCTCAACTTCTAGTTCCATCCCTATGGAAACATTGAAGGAGCTGACACTAATGATAGGAGTGTAAATGGTTCAATTCGATTTAGTTTTTTTTTGGAAAATCGAATGAACCAAACTAATAAGGAAATTTATTGAACTGGACTGAAATTCAATCCAAATCAAAATCGAACCAAACTGGGATTTCACTTTTGTTTTTGTTTTTGTTTTGTTTTTTCCCTACCCTTTTCTATATATATATATATATATATATATATATATATATATATATATTTAGAAAAATCATTTTTTAATTCTTTTTCTTTTCTTTTTCTTCTTCTTCATTGGCCGGTGTTAATCGCCACCGTGGCCGGCGACTAGCCAATGAAAAAGAAGAAGAAGAAAAATAAAAAAATAAAAAAATGATTATTTAAAATAAAAATGATAAAATTTTAAATTTTATTGATTTGGTTCAGTTAATCAAATCGATTAAAATCAAATTTGTTTTTTAATGAAAAACGAACCGAACGAGAACAAAATCGAGAAAAACCAAGCTTTTTAGTTCAATTCGGTTCGATTTCGATTCTATTCGATTGGCTTCTTGACACCCCGAGGAAATCCCAACCTGAAATAAGAAAAGCGAAGCCCGTCGCAAAAAGAGAAGCCCACTCCCTCTTCCTCTCTACCCTGCAAAAAGCTCAGCTCGAGTTTCTCTCGGACTCCTCCTTCGCACTCCAGCTGCAGCTCGTCGATCTCGCGAACGAGACGAGAGCCTCTTCAGACCAGGATTCCCCGTCGGCTTTCTTCTTCACGGTCTCCGCAGGTCACTGTTCCCTCCCTCCCCCTCCCCCTCTCTCTCTTCTCTCTCTTTCTTTCTCGCGCATTTCACTGGCCAATGTGGGGAAACGATTCGCGAAGCGGTGGACTTGGGCGGATGTTTCGATCGTGGGTTGTGGGAGTTACCGGGTCGGGTCCTTCGTTTCCCCTTATCTTTGTCACTTTTGGGGGGCAGAGCTCATCTGGGTTGCTCTTGCCAACAAGCTAACCCGGCGTGGTTGTAGGCGGTTCCGTGTCTTGTGAGTGCTTGCCCACCTCGTGTTTGCCATAATGTTTCACTGGATTTATGCGGAGGAGGAGGGTTGTCCCTTGCATTGGATTCCTCCTTGTGTTGGGAGTGAAATTTGAAAGAGCAGGCTTTGAGAACGTCTTGACTTTGCATACGTGGAAATGTGATGAAGATAATTCGTGCGAAAATTTTCGTGAATATTGTGAGGGATGTTCTATGATGTGGAAGGTAGCGTATTACCATTACCCTTGCGATGGGATCGCCTTTAGGTTTTGATGGGAACTAGTATTTCGTTTGACTCTATATGTTGCATGAAAGGTGGCAAACCCATTGTCAAACAATGACGAAATCTCTGCCCCTTTGCTGTCAATAAGTTCTGTAAATATCATTTGAGGGTTATGATGGTGAGGTTCTTGTTTTCAGTTTCAAACTCTGAATGAAGGCACGTCCACATCATCATCATCTATGTCGTTGATTAGGCGCCTAACTCCATCCTTTGCTGGTCACACTCAAGAGAACCATAGGCGTTTGAGCCCTTCTTCTTCTTCAGTGTTTCATGGAGCCTTTTCTACTGCATCGCAGTCTCTAGATGATGCACACACAAAGGATGGTAACATGCGGGTACATTCCTTCTTGATATCCTCAACAAAACTATTCACTTAAGAAACATGTATCGGTGTGTCATGTCATATGCTGTTGGTGCCAAACATATTATTTGGTTAGCTTCAAACTCTGATTGCTTTACTGTGCATTCTGAATTATTGTACTTCATTTTGTCTGTTATTGGATCCAATTAGTTTTACACTCTGCTTTTCATAACTTGAGGAATGAAAACTTTCCTTGTTTAAATGGTACAAAGACTAGAAATGGAGGGAGAATGGAAGAAAATTTAGATTCCTTTGAGGACCACAAAACATTTTCTCCCAAAGATGGGGAGGAAATGAAAGGAAATGCTTGCAAGACCCCTCTTGTTTCCTATTGCTCTTATTTTTTGTAAAATAGGGAATTATATTCGACAAAAGTTATTTTAGTCTGTTTATTTCTTTTATATCCCTCTTAGCCTTTTATTTTGACATATATACAGGTCACTTAGTCTTTGTCTTGTCATTTTGTCGGAGAAGATAAATGTTTTGGAATGAAGTTATAAAATCATAAGTCGAGTTGTGGTGATGTCAAAATTAGTTCCAAAAGTTTCTCACTGTGCTTTGGAAACCGAAATGAGAGAAATCCTATAATCATATTTTGGTTAGTAGCTTCATGGCAACGAACATAGTAGCATTAAATTCCCATTTGCCAATTCACATGTACAACCAAATTAATCCATCAATAAGGTCGAATTTGGCATTTGATGGATATCAGATCTCATTTGGTTGAGCTGTATTGCCAATTTCAGGTGAATCTCTTGTAATTTCCCTAATGGTTTCTATGTGTCTACTGTCAGGTGAAGCCACCATCAAAGAATCTCCCTCAAATTGTAAAACCCACTCCCAGACCTCTTCAACCATCTTCTTCACCAGCTCCCTCTCTTCTCTCAGACCTCAAGCTGCCCTCTCTATCTCCATTACCAACCTTGACTCTCTCTATAACCAATCATGATAATCTGATGAACTTTCTTAAGTCCAAACTCTCTTTCCCTCTCACACCCAGGAGTCTCCTCCACTTCCTCAAGTGCAAACTCCACCCCAACCCTCATTTGACCCTCTATGACTTTTATATATTCAGTTGGGCCTCCACAATTGACTCCTATCGCCATGACCACTCAACATTTGAGTGGATGGCTCGCACTCTCGCTATTTCAAGCCGTTTCGAGCAACTCAATTCGCTTCTCCAGTTCATGGCCTCAAACCCTTGCCCTTGCTCTGATGGAATTTTCTCATGCCCCAGGACAGAGCCAATCTTTCAATTCTCAATAGAAGCTTATTGCAGAGCTCGGAAACTAGAGGAAGCAGTGATTGCTTTTGAGAGTATGGAGAAGATGATCGATGGCAGGCCGAGTGCGGTGAGTTATAATGCTTTGATTCATGGATTTGTGAAATGGGGTGACCATGCCAGGGCTTTGGCCATCTATGATCAAATGATAAGGAACAGAGTCAAGCCTAATGTGATAACCTTTAATATCTTGATTAGTAGTTATTGTAAAAATTTACAGTTTGGATTGGCTTTGGAGGTGTTTAAGGAGATGAAGGAGAAGGGTTGCAGCCCAGATGTTATCAGTTTCAATACATTGATCAGGGGGTTTTTTCGGGAGAGGAAGTTTGAGGATGCAATCGCAATGGCTTATGAGATGATCGAACTGGGGTGCCAGTTGTCGAGTGTGACTTGTGAGATTTTGGTTGATGGCCTCTGTAGGGAAGGTAAAGTGGCTGAGGCATGTGAATTGCTGATTGGTTTTTCAAGTAAAAGAGTGTTGCCTGAGGAGTATGATTATTTTGGCCTTGTGGAAGCATTGTGCAGTTCAGGCAATTCTCATAGAGCACTTGATGTTGTTACCGATCTGTGGAAGGCGGGGAATATTCCAAGCTTGATTGCTTGTACTACTTTGGTGGAAGGATTGAGGAAGCAGAAGAAAAGGGAAGAAGCACTTGTTTTGATGGAAAATATGCTTAAAGAACATATTGTACCAGACATTGTGACGTTTAATTGTTTGCTTGAGGATCTTTCTGATATAGGGAAGACTGTGGAAGCAAACAAATTGAGGTTGTTGGCGCAAAGCAAGGGTTTGGAACCAGATGGCATGACGTACAGGGTTCTGGTATCTGGTTTTACGAGAGAAAGAAAGAGAAAGGAGGGCCAGATTCTGGTAGATGAGATGTTAGACAAGGACTTTATACCTGATCTTGCAACATACAATAGATTGATTGATGGACTTTCAAACTCAAAAATTACTTCTAGGAAGAAAGGTTGAAGATGGGTTAGGATCTTATTCATTTCAACATGGTTTCTGGAATGCTGGCATCTGTTTGCAAGCCCCCTCATGCTTTGTGCTTGGTTTGCCAATCAGTTTTATCACTTTTGGACAAAGCGGGTTTATGGCTATGTTTCAGATGGTTGAGGACAATGTACAGCCTGGGAGCGAGCAGAACAGATAAATGGTACGTGCACAAAACAACGAGTGGAAAGGAATGGAAACTTTGCATTGAGTTGTACGAATCGTAAAGCCAGGAGAGCAGATTGTGATGCTCAGCAAGAGATGATGCGGATGAGTAGTGCCCAGACGACATCTAGGAGGTATGAATCATGGTAACGGTGATAAGCATTAATCCTAAGATATGAGAGAGTTGGAAAGTTTGAGTGACTGAGAATAGTTTATTTGGATTATGTTTGTATATAGACGTGATTAATAATGATACCAATGAGCGTGTATATTATAGAAGCTGCAGAAGATCAACATTGAATTTTCTGTCAGATCTCAAACTGATACCAATTAATCTAATGAGGAAAAGCTTAGGGTAGAAAATTCATGCAAATTCTGAATTGAGCTCTGCTATATATATGACATAACTTGTTTGAGATGGACCCTGGCAAAGAGATTTCTTAGGATTGAAAGTAATGCAGAAAAGAGAAGGCAAGAGCCAAAGCTGTTAAAACAAGGTATAAAATCATGAACCATCAGGTTGGCAAAGCTGTCGAGTACTCGATGTTGATAGAACAAATTAGGCACTTTACATTTGGTTTGGTGGTGACACTGCCCTAATAACGCCCTTTTTCTGTGCTGCTTATCGATGAATCGGTTGATGAGAAAAATAATCCCCTAACTTCATAAATTTGGTAAGACAAAAACTCCATGAGTGGCTCAAATATAAGGTTGTTATGATATAATCAGTATCCCTTATGCATGCATACATATCTTTCTTTGTTCAGTGGATGCAAGTGCTGCCATTAAACTTTAGTTTTACATTTTATTAAATGTAACACCATAAAAAAGTTTTATCTTGCTAATAAGCTCTGGATCCTCTAGATTACCAAATTAAGACGACTCGTTTTAACTTTTTAACGGAGGATAGATTCAAATCACGGCACTAGTTTAGGATTTTTCTTTATGAGACAAAAATTAGTATTTTGGGATTTTTGTTAGACTAAAATTTTGGAGTAAACATATCATGAGAGCACAATTTTTTTTTTTGGGGGGGGGGTGGTTGGGTTTTGAGACAAAAATTAGTTTGAGGCACATATATCATATGATACTAATTTGAGATTTTTAATCATATTAACCCTTGGCATGATGTGTGTGTGTGTATATATATATCCTTCTTTATGATTTCTTAAAGTAAATCTACATGACAAACATCACTTCATATCACAAATTGTCATAATCAAGTACATGTATAGGATCTAAGGCATGCTCAAATCATTACAATAGATAGGGATAACATTAGTGAATAACATGATAGTATAACCCAACAGAGAACTCGCTACATAGCTTCAAGGAGTAGTAGTGGAAACAGACATGTCTTTTGGAATCGTGGGAACGAATGGTAGCGTTGGCTTAGAGAAATCAGGGAGATGAGGCAGTTCCGGCACTTGTGGTAATTCTGGCTTCGGTATTGCTAGTATTTCTGGCTTGGGCAATTCAGGAAGCAAAGGTAATTCGACTTTTGGCAAAGATGGCAATTCAGGCTTTGGCAGTTCAGGGAGTGGTGGCAATTCGGCTTTTGGCAGAGATGGCAATTCTGGCTTAGGCAGGCTCACAATGTCCGGAAGATGAGGCAATTCGGGTTTGGGCAGTTCAGGCACTTCTGGTAATTCTGGCTTCGGTATCGTTGGTAATTCTGGCTTTGGAAGTTCGGGAACCAACGGCAATTCAACTTTTGGCAAAGATGGCAATTCTGGCTTGGGCAGGCTCGGAATGTCAGGAAGGTGAGGCAATTCAGGCTTAGGTAATTCAGGCACTTTAGGCAACGTCGACTCCAAAAGTTGGCGAGCTTCAACAGAATTCTTGCCGGTCATCAAGGACAGAGCAAGGACAAACAGTCCCAAAATGTGCACAAACCTGTGATAGTTTGCCATTATGGAATTGACTAGCAAATTGAAGAACTTCGATGGTGAGGAGCTATGAATCTCAAGTGAAGATGGTGGTGGTGTGTTTAAGGGACGGCTTGGTTGGGGTTTTTAAAGAGGGGGACGTAGAGATTAGGGAGATTGCAAGTATGTTTTGGTAGGAAAACTAGCAGGGTGTTAGCTCAACTTCAAAACCAATTTCATTTCCATATGTTCAACACAATTTGAGCAAATCAAACAATCCCAAAATGATCTTGCCAACTCTAGGCTTCATAGGCATGTAACGTAACCATCAGCTGTATTATTTTGGTTAGAAGAAAGCCAAAAAGAACCTTACTCTGCACAAGTATGTTTTCTTTTCAATTTTTTCTCACTAAATTAATTTTTGACTTACATTTAGTGGACCAAGTTGAAAAGGGTCATTTAAACTTATATAAAAAAGATTTAAAATGGTTAAGAAAAACAAAACCCAACTAGATGTGGACTTTAATGGCTCGGACCAAATTCATTCTAATCAAATGAAAAAAAAGAATCGGCAATCAAAAATACAAGACAGGTCATCTTGGGTTTTTATGGATAGGGATTTAACTCATTTGATTCGAGTAATGGATTCCGATTGAACTCATTTGATTCAAACTAAGAAAATTTTGGGGATAAAAAAGATGAGAGGGATATCACGGTTACTTTCCTTCCTTCTATTTACACGTGGGAAAATACCAAAAACATTATAAATATATTACATTTATGTCAATTCAGTCTTAGACCATTTCATTAGATCAATTTAGTCCTAAATATTTTGTTGGTGCCGACTAACTCACGTGGACGCCAATCATCTTATGTGATATAGCCAGCACTAACATTAACATTTTTAATAATTTTTCAATTTTTTTATAATTTTTTAATTTTTAATAATTTTTCTTTCTTTTTTCTCCTTTCATTTGGCCAGCAGGAGGAGAAGGCATTAGTGCCCTTGCTCGCAGCCAGCCGCAAGTGAGGGTGTGAGAAGGCCCTCGCCCGAGGCCCCACCCAAATTGACCCTCAAGAACGGTTAGGCCTGGACTGGCCAAACGGAAAGGAATAAAAAATATATATAAACAATAATTCAAAAAAATTAAATTGAAAAAAATATTCATATAAGCACCGATCATAGCAATTTTCAGTCAAATTTGATCAGATAAACTGAATTGACACAAACGTAATAAGTTTAAAATAAAATTGACTCAGTTGAAGGATTTATGATTGAATTAGTCATAATACAATAAGTATAGATTTTTTTTTTTTTTTAATTCTCTCTACCAGAACATCAATGACAATGTTGCTACCGCCGCTAGGCAACAACCACCGGATAATAGAAGACCCAGCAACGTTGTCATAGTTAGCATTATCAACATTCTCGTTGGTGTTAGCCTCGACAGAAGAACAAAGCACGATGATCGTGGTGCCCATCATGAACTTCACTGCCATCCTCTCCGTCTCTCTCGCCTGATAAAATTCTGGACACAATGACCACCGCGATGGGGTTGCCATCCGTCGACAAAGGCGATGGCGACCTCCTCACCAATTGCCATAGCATCTCTGCAAATTTGCAAATGATGCCATCCCCCCCTTTTTTTGATAACGTAGTTTACCAAAACTTTCTACACTACGTCTTTTAGATTGTCAATCCTGCTTCTAGTGTTCAGATTTTCATATCTTAGGATTGACAACAACTTGGGAAAAGTAGGAGAGAAAAGCATGTAATCGAAGGATAAAGACAGGACATTGAAGGCAGTGTGGCTCGTGCGATTCCGCACATACTCATTGACGACCCAAATTTCATACACAGTCGGTATGGCGATATGATTGCTTTGCTTGTTCAATTCTGGTGGCGGGGCCTGGGGGTTGACGGGGGCAAATGAAAGGAGAGGTTCGATCCTAAAACTGGAAGATGCTAATCGGGGCATAGGAGAGCAAGGTGTAGAATGCAAAAGATTACTGCACTTTTGATTTATTTTTGAGAAGGGAGAATCCTGATGCATTTTGGGAGCAACAAGGAATGAATGTAAATATCACCACGATCAGGTGTTGTTATGAAAGGACCAGATAATAAAATCTGGAACATGTAAAGGTTTAATTTATCCGAAAGAAAAATTACCAAAAAAAATCATAAATCCATTATAATTGTGCAAATTTAATCATAAACTTTTTTTGTTGTCGATTCAATCATAAATCATTTGCATTTGTGCAAATTCAATTCATCTAGCCATATCGGATCGGCCAACACTAACGTAGATGCCGACCGTCCAGCAAACTATGATGTAGCAATTTTTTTATAATTTTTTTTTAATCTTTTATCTTTTCTTTTCCTTTCTCCATCCTTTGGCTGATTGCCATCGACCAATGGCAAGGCTCATCCTTGCCAGCCATTAGCTAAGATGAGCCTCACCTAACCATGGCGAGTTTCGATCTATGCACCCAGCAGTGGCAAGACCCCACCCAATGGCTAGATGAGGTTGAGCCTTACTAGATCTAGCGAGGCCCCACCTTCACCACGGTTAGCCAAGGCCAAGCCTTGCGGCCCTCACCTCTAGTCGATGGTGACTAGCTAGAGGAATAAGGAAGAATGGGGAAAAAGAAAAACTACCACATTAGCATTCACCTAATAGTCGGCGTTAGCCAACATCCACGTCATCGCTAGCCAGCCACATTTGACCGAATGGACCGAATTGGTACAATTATAAAAGGTTTTAGACTAAATTGACACAATTATAATATGTTTAGAAATTTTTTGATAATTTTTCCTTTCTTGAAGAAATGCATCAAGAAAATTTTGCAATAGCTACTTCTGTTTCGACTTTTTCCCTGGAGTTTCCCATTTCCTAGAACTTATCTCCTACCCGGGTGCAAGTGCTGCCATTAAACTTTAGTTTTACATTTTATTAAATGTAACACCATAAAAAAGTTTTATCTTGCTAACAAGCTCTGGACCCTCTACATTACCAAATTAAGACGACTCATTTCAACTTTTTAACAAAGGATAGATTCAAATCACGGCACTAGTGTAGGATTTTTCTTTATGAGACGAAAAATAGTATTTTGGCATTTTGAATAGACTAAAATTTTGGAGTAGACGTATTATGAGAGCACCAATTTTTTGGGGGAGGGGGTGGATTTTGTGAGATGAAAATTAGTTTAAGATACATGTATCGTATGGTACTAATTTGGGATTTTTAATCATATTAACTCTTGGCATAATGATATATATACATATATATATATATATATATGTATGTATTTTGGATGTCAAACACCAAATTTATCCTTCTTTATGATTTCTTAAAGTAAATCTACATAACAAACATCACTTCATATCACAAATTGTCATAAGCAAGTACATGTATAGGATCTGAGGCATGCTCGGATCATTACAATAGACGGATAAAAATAGTGAATCACATGATAGTATAACCCAACAACGAACTTGCTACGTAGCTTCAAGGAGTAGTAGTAGAAACAGACATGTCTTAAGGAATCATGGGAACGAATGGTAGCGTTGGCTAAGGGAAATCAGGGAGATGAGGTAGTTCAGGCACTTGTGGTAATTATGGCTTCAGTATTGCTGGTAATTATGGCTTGGGCAATTCAGGAAGCGACGACAATTCGACTTTTGGCAAAGATGGCAATTCAGGCTTTGGCAGTTCAGGGAGCGACGGCAATTCGGCTTTTGGCAGAGATGGCAATTCTGGCTTAGGCAGGCTTACAATGTCGGGAAGATGAGGCAATTCGGGTTTGGGCAGTTCAGGCACTTCAGGTAATTCTGGCTTCGGTATTGTTGGTGATTCAGGCTTTGGAAGTTCAGGAACTGACGGCAATTCAACTTTTGGCAAAGATGGCAATTTAGGCTTTGGCAGTTCAGGGAGCGGCGGCAATTCGACTTTTGGCAGAGATGGCGATTCGGGCTTAGGCAAGCTCATAATGTCGGGAAGATGAGGCAATTCGGGTTTGGGCAATTCAGGCACTTCTGGTAATTCTGGCTTCGGTATTGTTGGTAATTCAGGTTTTGGAAGTTCAGGAACCGACGGCAATTCAACTTTTGGCAAAGATGGTAATTCAGGCTTTGGCAGTTCAGGGAGCGGTGGCAATTCGGCTTTTGGCAGAGATGGCAATTCTGGCTTAGGTAGGCTCACAATGTCGGGAAGATGAGGCAATTCAGGTTTGGGCAGTTCAGGCACTTTTGGTAATTCTGGCTTTGGTATTGTTGGTAATTCAGGCTTCGGAAGTTCAGGAACCGACGGCAATTCAACTTTTGGCAAAGATGGCAATTCTGGCTTTGGTAGGCTTGGAATGTCGAGAAGGTGAGGCAATTCAGGCTTAGGTAATTCAGGCACTTCGGGCAACACTAACTCCAAAAGTTGGCGAGCGTCAACAGAATTCTCGCCGATCGTCAAGGACAGAGCAAGGACAAACAATCCCAAAATGTGCACAAACCTATGATAGTTTGCCATTATGGAATTGACTAGCAAATTGAAGAACTTCGATGGTGAGGAGCTATGAATCTCAAGTGAAGATGGTGGTGGTGTGTTTGAGGGATGGCTTGGTTGGGGTTTTTAAAGAGGGGGACGTGGAGACTAGGGAGATTGCAAGTATGTTTTGGTAGGAAAACTAGCAGGGTGTTAGCTCAACTTCGGAACCAATTTCATTTCCATATGTTCAACGCGATTTGAGCAAATCAAACAATCCCATAATGATCTTGCCAACTCTAGGCTTCATAGGCATGTAATGTAACCATCAGCTGTATTATTTTGGTTTGAAGAAAGCCAGAAAGAACCTTACTTTTTACAAGTATGTTTTCTTTTCAATTTTTTCTCACTAAATTAATTTTTGACTTACATTCAGTGAACCAAGTTGAAAAGGGTCATTTAAACTTATATAAAATAGATTTAAAATGGTTAAGAAAAACAAAACCCAGCTAGATGTGGACTTTAATGGTTCGGACCAAATTCATTTTAATCGAACAAAAGAAAGAATCGGCAATCAAGAATACAAGACCGGTCATCTTGGGTTTTAATGGATTGGTATTGAACTCGTTTGATTCGAATAATGGATTTCGATTGAACTCATTTGATTCGAACTAAGAAAATTTTGGGGATAAAAAAGACAGGAGGTATATCACGGTTACTTTCCTTCCTTCTATTTGCACGTGGAAAAATACCAAAAAAATTATAAATATATTGCATTTGTGTCAATTCAGTCTCATACCGTTTAATTAAATCAAGTTAGTCCTAAATATTCTATTGGTGCTAACTAACTCACGTGGACGCCGGTCATCCTATGTGATATAACCGGCACTAACATTAACATTTTTAATAATTTTTTAATCTTTTATAGTTTTTTATTTTTTAATATTTTTTCTTTCTTTTTCTTCCTTTCATTTGGCCAACGAGAGGAGAAGGCATTTGTGCCCTTGCTCGCAACCAGCCACAATTGAGGGTGTGAGAAGGCCCTTGCCTAGGCCCCACCCAAATTGACCCTTGAGCACAGTGAAAGGAAAAAAAAAAAAAAAAATATATATATATATATATAAACAATAATTTAAAGAAATTATATTGAAAATTTTTTTTTTATGTAAGCATCAATCATACTACATAAGATGGCTAGTTAGCAATTTCCAACCAAATTTGATATGATAAACTGAATTAATACAAATATAAAAAGTTTAAAATAAAATTGGTTCAATTCAAAGATTTAGAATTGAATTAGTCATAATACAATAAGTACATAATTTTTCTTTTTTTAATTCTTCCTGCCAAAACATCAATAACAATGTCGCTACCGCCGCTAGGCACCTAGGCTATCGCCGCCAGGCACCGCTAGGCAACAACCATAAGATAATAGAAGACCCAGCAACGTTGTCATAGTTAGCATTATCAACATTCTCGTTGATGTTAGCCTCCATAGAAGAACAAAGGAAGAAGTACACCTCAAGTGTCAAAACTTAACACAAAATGACATTTAAATACCAAAACTTAGGAAAGTAATACTTAAGTGCTACTTTTTTTTAAAAGTATGACACTTAAGTATCACTTCCAGCGAACCTCGTTAGAAATCTTCGCTTTTTATTATTTTTCTCGTTTATGTGACTCGCTGAAAAGCTGACTCAACAAAAAATTGCAAAAATGATATCGTTTTGGCATGGATTTGAATTTTAATATAAAAATTAACTAAATTAAATTATAAAAATTAAATAAATAAATTTAAATATTAAATGAGGGGGCGGGAGGGGGGAAGAAGACCTCCTCGCCACCGCCGAGGAGGGCCTACGATAATAAGGGGTTCGGGGTCAGCCGACCCTTAGCTTTTTTTTTTTTTTTTTTTTTTTTTGTTTAATATTTGTATTTGTATTTTTAAATGCTTTAAATAAATTTAGTTTAAAATTTAATTTAATTAATTTTTATATTAATTTATTACTACGTCGTATCAAAACCGTGTCGTTTTTGCATTGTCTTGCCACATCAGCATATAAAATAACGTCGTTTTGTACTTACTTCGCCGAAAAATCACCACGTCAATATTTTGGCCAGATTTTCTTGCCGTTGACATTTAAGTGATCCATTTTGCTTCGATTTTAATATTAAGTGTCACTTTCATAACTTTTAGCACTTAATTTTCCCTCCATGCCAAATTTGGACACTTGGGGTGTACTTCCGAAGAACAAAGCACCATGATCGTGGTGCCCATCATGAACTTCACTGCCGTCGAGAACTTCACTGCCATCCTCTGTCTCTCTCGCCTAATAAAAATCTAAAAATCTAGACATGATAATTACCACGATGGGGTTGCTATCCGTCGACAAAGGCGATGGCAACCTCCTCACCAATTGCCACATCTTTGCAAATCTGCAAATGATGCCATCTCCCCTTTTTCTTTTGGTAACGTAGTTTACCAAAACTTTCCACACAACATCTTTTAGATTGTCAATTCTGCTTTTAGGGTTCAGATTTTCATATCTTAGGCTTGACAACAACTTGGGAAAAGTAGGAGAGAAAAGCATGTAATCGAAAGGGTAAAGACAAGACATTGAAGGCAGTGGCTCGTCCAATTCCACACATACTCATTGACAACCCAAATTTCATACACAGTCGGTATGGCGATATGAATGCTTTGCTTGCTCAAGTCTGGTGGCGGGGCCTGGGGGTTGATGGGGGCAAATGAAAGGAGAGGTTCGATCCTAGAACTGGAAGATGCTAATCGGGGCATAGGAGAGCAAGGTGTAGAATGCAAAAGATTACTGCACTTTTGATTTATTTTTGAGAAGGGAGAATCCTGATGCATTTTGCGAGCAAGAAGGAATGAATGTAAATATCACCACGGTCAGGTGTTGTTATGAAAGGACCAGATAATAAAATCTGGAACATGTAAAGGTTTAAATTGTCCAAAAGAAAAATTACCAAAAAAATCATAAATCCATTATAATTGTGCAAATTTAATCATAATTTTTTTTTTTGTCAATTCAGTCATAAATCATTTGCATTTGTGCAAATTTAGTTCATCTAGCCATATTGGGTCGGCCAACACTAACGTAGATGCCGACCGTCCAGCAAACTATGACATAGCAATATATCTATCTATCTATATATATATATATATATATATATATATATATATATAATATTTTATCTTTTCTTTTCCTTTCTCCGTCCTCCGGCTGATTACGATCGACCAATGGTAAGGCTCGTCCTTGCCAGCCATTAGCTAGGATGAGCCTCACCTAACCATGGCGAGTTTCGATCTATGCACCTAGCAGTGGCGACACCCTGCCCAATGGCTAGGCGAGGTTGAGCCTTACAAGATCTAGTGAGGCCTCACCCTCTTCACGGTTAGCCAAGGCCAAGCCTTGCGGCCCTCACCTCTAGTCGATGGTGACTAGCTAGAGGAATAAGGAAGAATGGGGAAAAAGAAAAACCACCACATTAGCATTCACCTAATAGTCGGCGTTAGCCAACATCCATGTCATCGCTAGCCAGCCAAATTTGACCGAATGGACTAAATTGGTACAATTATAAAAGGTTTTAGACTAAATTGACACAATTATAATATGTTTAGAACTTTTTTGATAATTTTTCTTTTCTTGAAGAAATGCATCAAGAAAATTTTGCAATAGCTACTTCTGTTTCAACTTTTTCCCTAGAGTTTCCTATTTCCGAGAACTTATCTCCTACCCGGGTGCAAGTGCTGCCATTAAACTTTAGTTTTACATTTTATTAAATGTAACACCATAAAAAAGTTTTATCTTGCTAACAAGCTCTGGACCCTCTACATTACCAAATTAAGACGACTCATTTCAACTTTTTAACAAAGGATAGATTCAAATCACGGCACTAGTGTAGGATTTTTCTTTATGAGACGAAAAATAGTATTTTGGCATTTTGAATAGATTAAAATTTTGGAGTAGACGTATTATGAGAGCACCAATTTTTTGGGGGAGGGGGTGGATTTTGTGAGATGAAAATTAGTTTGAGGTACATGTATCGTATGGTACTAATTTGGGATTTTTAATCATATTAACTCTTGGCATAGTGATATATATACATATATATGTATATATATATATATATATATATGTATGTATGTATTTTGGATGTCAAACACCAAATTTATCCTTCTTTATGATTTCTTAAAGTAAATCTACATAACAAACATCACTTCATATCACAAACTGTCATAAGCAAGTACATGTATAGGATCTGAGGCATGCTCGGATCATTACAATAGACGGATAAAAATAGCGAATCACATGATAGTATAACCCAACAGCGAACTTGCTACATAGCTTCAAGGAGTAGTAGTAGAAACAGACATGTCTTAAGGAATTGTGGGAACGGATGGTAGTGTTGGCTAAGGGAAATCAGGGAGATGAGGTAGTTCAGGCACTTGTGGTAATTATGGCTTCAGTATTGCTGGTAATTATGGCTTGGGCAATTCAGGAAGCGACGGCAATTCCACTTTTGGCAAAGATGGCAATTCAGGCTTTGGCAATTCAGGGAGCGGCGGCAATTCGACTTTTGGTAGAGATGGCAATTCAGGCTTAGGTAGGCTCACAATGTCGGGAAGATGAGGCAATTCAGGTTTGGGCAGTTCAGGCACTTCAGGTAATTCTGGCTTTGGTATTGTTGGTGATTCAGGCTTTGGAAGTTCAGGAACTGACGGCAATTCAACTTTTGGCAAAGATGGCAATTCAGGCTTTGGCAATTCAGGGAGCGACGGTAATTCGGCTTTAGGTAGAGATGGCGATTCGAGCTTAGGTAGGCTCACAATGTCAGGAAGATGAGGCAATTCGGGTTTGGGCAGTTCAGGCACTTCTGGTAATTCTGGCTTCGGTATTGTTGGTAATTCAGGCTTTGGAAGTTCAGGAACCGACGGCAATTCAACTTTTGGCAAAGATGGCAATTCAGGCTTTGGAAGTTCAGGGAGCGGCGGCAATTCGACTTTTGGTACAGATGGCAATTCTGGCTTAGGTAGGCTCACAATGTCGAGAAGATGAGGCAATTTAGGTTTGGGCAGTTCAGGCACTTCTGGTAATTCTGGCTTTGGTATTGTTGGTAATTCAGGCTTCGGAAGTTCAGGAACCGACGGCAATTCAACTTTTGGCAAAGATGGCAATTCTGGCTTTGGTAGGCTCGAAATGTCGGGAAGGTGAGGCAATTCAGGCTTAGGTAATTCAGGCACTTCGGGCAACACTGACTCCAAAAGTTGGCGAGCGTCAACAGAATTCTTGCCAATCGTCAAGGACAAAGCAAGGACAAACAATCCCAAAATGTGCACAAACCTATGATAGTTTGCCATTATGGAATTGACTAGCAAATTGAAGAACTTCGATGGTGAGGAGCTATGAATCTCAAGTGAAGATGGTGGTGGTGTGTCTGAGGGATGGCTTGGTTGGGGTTTTTAAAGAGGGGGAAGTGGAGACTAGGGAGATTGCAAGTATGTTTTGGTAGGAAAACTAGCAGGGTGTTAGCTCAACTTCGAAACCAATTTCATTTCCATATGTTCAACGCAATTTGAGCAAATCAAACAATCCCATAATGATCTTGCCAACTCTAGGCTTCATAGGCATGTAATGTAACCATCAGCTGTATTATTTTGGTTTGAAGAAAGCCAGAAAGAACCTTACTCTGCACAAGTATGTTTTCTTTTCAATTTTTTCTCACTAAATTAATTTTTTACTTGCATTCAGTGAACCAAGTTGAAAAGGGTCATTTAAACTTATATAAAATAGATTTAAAAGGGTTAAGAAAAACAAAACCCAACTAGATGTGGACTTTAATGGTTCGGACCAAATTCATTTTAATCGAACAAAAGAAAGAATCGGCAATCAAGAATACAAGACCGGTCATCTTGGGTTTTAATGGATTGGTATTGAACTTGTTTGATTCGAATAATGGATTTCGATTGAACTCATTTGATTCGAACTAAGAAAATTTTGGGGATAAAAAAGATGGGAGGTATATCACGGTTACTTTCCTTCCTTCTATTTGCACATGGGAAAATACCAAAAAAGCTATAAATATATTGCATTTGTGTCAATTCAGTCTCATACCGTTTAATTAAATCAAGTTAGTCCTAAATATTCTATTGGTGCTAACTAACTCACGTGGATGCCGGTCATCCTATGTGATATAACCGGCACTAACATTAACATTTTTTAATTTTTTTAATTTTTTTAATCTTTTATAGCTTTTTATTTTTTAATATTTTTTCTTTCTTTTTCTTCCTTTCATTTGGCTAGCGAGAGGAGAAGGCATTTGTGCCCTTGCTTGCAGCCAGCCACAAGTGAGGGTGTGAGAAGGCCCTTGCCTAGGCCCCACCCAGATTGACATCGAGAACAGTGAAAGGAAAAAATATATATATAAACAATAATTCAAAGAAATTATATTGAAATTTTTTCTTTTTTTATGTAAGCATCGATCATGCTACATAGGATGGTTAGTTAACAATTTCCAACCAAATTTGATCTGATAAACTGAACTGACACAAATATAAAAAGTTTAAAGTAAAATTGGTTCAATTCAAAGATTTAGAATTGAATTAATCATAATACAATAAGTACATAATTTTTCCTTTTTATTTTTCCCTGCCAAAACATCAATGACAATGTTGCTACCGCCGCTAGGCACCGCTAGGCAACAACCACTGGATAATAGAAGGCCTAGCAACGTTGTCATAGTTAGCATTATCAACATTCTCGTTGATGTTAGCCTCCATAGAAGAATAAAGGAAGAAGTACACCCCAATTGTCAAAACTTAACACAAAGCGACATTTAAGTACCAAAATTTAGGAAAGTAACACTTAAGTGCCACTTTTTTCTAAAAGTGGGACACTTAAGTACCACTTCCGGCGAATCTCGTTAAAAATCTTCGTTTTTTATTATTTTTCTCGTTTATGTGACTCGCCGAAAAGCTGACTCAACAAAAAATCGCAAAAAAGACATTGTAAATAAAAATTAATTAAATTAAATTATAAAAAATTAAATAAATAAATTTAAATATTAAAACCAGGGGGGAAAGAAGGCGCCACCACCACCTCCTCGCCATCGCGGGGAGGGCCTTCAATAATAAGGGGTGGGGGGTGTCGGCTAACCCTTGGCTTTTTTTTTTTTAATATTTTTTTTGGTAACGAAAGAGAGAAAGCAAGATTACATTTATATATATATATATATATATATATATATATATATTAATATTTGTATTTATATTTTTAAATGTTATATATATAATTTAAAATTTAATTTAATTAATTTTTATATTAATTTGTTACTATATTAGCATCAAAACGATGTCGTTTTTGCATTATCCAGCCACATCAGCATACAAAATAACGTCATTTTGTACTTACTTCGCCGAAAAATCACCACGTCAATATTTTGGCTAGATTTTCTTGCCGTTAACACTTAAGTGATCCATTTTGCTTCAATTTTAATATTAAGTGTCACTTTCATAACTTTTAGCACTTAATTATCCCTTCATGTCAAATTTTGACACTTGGAGTGTACTTCCGAAGAACAAAACACCATGATCGTGGTGCCCATCATAAACTTCACTACCATCGAGAACTTCACTACCAGCCTCTCTATCTCTCTCGCCTAATAAAAATCTAAAAATCTAGACACGATAATTACCGCGATGGGGTTGCTATCCGTCGACAAAGGCGATGGCAACCTCCTCACCAATTGCCACAACATCTTTGCAAATCTGCAAATGATGCCATCTCCCCTTTTTCTTTTGATAACGTAGTTTGCCAAAACTTTCCACACTACATCTTTTAGATTGTCAATTCTGCTTTTAGTGTTCAGATTTTCATATCTTAGGCTTGACAACAACTTGAGAAAAGTAGGAGAGAAAAGCATGTAATCGAAAGGGTAAAGACAAGACATTGAAGGCAGTGGCTCGTGCGATTCCGCACATGCTCACTGACAAGCCAAATTTCATACAGTCGGTATGGCGATATGAATGCTTTGCTTGCTCAATTCTGGTGGCGGGGCCTGGGGGTTGACTGGGGCAAATGAAAGGAGAGATTCGATCCCAGAACTGGAAGATGCTAATCAGGGCATAGGACAGAAAGGTGTAGAATGCAAAAGATTACTGCACTTTTGATTTATTTTTGAGAAGGGAGAATCATGATGCATTTTGGGAGCAACAAGGAAGGAACGTAAATATCACCACGATCAAGTATTGTTATGAAAGGACCAGATAATAAAATCTGGAACATGTAAAGGTCTAATTTAAATTACCAAAAAAATCATAAGTTTATTACAATTGTGCAAATTTTGATCCTAAATTATTTTTATAAATTCATTCCTAATTTTTTTGCATTTGTGTCAATTCAGCTCATCTAGCCATATTGGGCCAGGTAACACTAACGTAGATGCAAACCGTCCAACAAACTATGACGTAGCAATTTTTTAATATTTTTTTTTTTCTTTTTTTCTTTCTTTCTCTTTCCTTCGGCTGATTACCATCGATGAATGACGAGGCTCGTCCTCGCCAGCCATTAGCTAGGTTAAGCCTCACCCAACCATGGCGAGTTTCGATCTATGCACCCTATGGTGGCGAGGCCCCACCCAATGGCTAGGCAAGGTTAACCTTACTAGATCTAGCGAGGCCTCACCCTCACCACAGTCAGCCGAGGCCAAGCCTTGCGGCTTTCACCTCTAGTCGGTGGCGACTAGCTAGAGGAATGAGGAAGATTGGGAAAAAAATTAAAAAACAAAAAAAATACCACATCAGCATTCACCGGACAGCTGACGTTTGCCAACATCCACGTTATCATTGGCTAGCCAATTCGACTGTATTTGACCGAATGAACTAAATTGATATAATTACATAGAATTTTAGATTAAATTGACACAATTACAATAGATTTATGACTTTTTTTAATAATTTTTCCTTTCTTGAAGAAATGCATCAAGACATTCTTGCAATAGCTACTTCTATTTCCGCTTTTTCCCTGGAGTTTCCTATTTCCTAGAACTTCTCATCTCCTACCCGGGTCAACGAGTCGGTAGCCATACACAAGCCCTAGCCCTTACATTAAGGGTTTTAAGTCTAATTCATGTCAATCCGGTCTCGCTAGATATTGTATCCCACCTCTTACCCTCCCATCGGCCAAATGCCACCGGAGCATGAGACCAATTGGTAAGCTTACAAGAGAAGCCATTGAAATTGCCATACCTCATCCAATTTGGTTGAAAAACAAGTATTCTTATCTGAACTTTTAGGACGCATTTGGTAACGTTTTTATTCTAGAAAACAATTTTTGAACAAAAATAATTTTCTTTTGTTTTTGTTCGAGAACAATTTTTTAGCATAAGAATGGGCTTGATAACTATACGAAATTTCTACTTCCGAGAAAGAAATACGTTAGAGTAAAATTGTATAATTTTGTTATTTCTTTTAATTTTTTAATATTTTTATTATATTTTCCTTTTTTTTTTTTTTTTTTTCTTTTCTCTCCTTCTTCCTCTTTGTGGCCGATTGCCGGCGTTGGCAACCAATTGGGCGAGGTCCGATAAGCTTGCTAAAGCCTCACCTAACCACTAGCAAGGCTCGGCCTTGCCCAAATCTGGCGAGGCCAAGCCTCCCGATGGCCTGATGAGCACCACGAGCCTCGCCAGATTTGGGCAAGGCCAAGCCTCGTCAGTGGCCTCGGTGGCCAGGTGAGCCTCACTAGGCTAGGCTGGGTGAGCACGAGGCCGACCTCATGCCGACCAACGAGGCCGAGCCTCACCATGGCACGGCATCTCCAGGGGTTGGCAACCCTCCTTCTGGCCAATCGCCGATGCCAGCCATGGCCATGGCCGGCGACCACCCAAAAGAAGAAAAAGAAAGAAAAGAAGAAAAGAAAAAGAAGAAAAAAAAGTGGAGAGAAAAATTGTTCCCGACAACAAAAAAACGACTTTTTCTATTTCTTGTTTTTGTTCCAAATTATTCCCAGGAACAAAAGTTTTGCCAAACACGTTTTTGTTCTTTTTTTTGTTACCATAAATAAAAATTTTCGTTCCGGGGAACAGAAACAATTTTTTACCAAACAAGGCCTTACATGCTTTACATGCTGTTATAGGATTTTTTTTTTTTTTTTTTTTTGGACGAAAATGCTGTTATAGGATTAAAGACCTCATCTTGTAGTATGAATCACGCTTCTGTAGAGCGTGGTAACAAGACGGAACTTTAAACTGCAATAAGTTCTGATTATGGCCAGGTAACTTTGCTGACGGTCATCAGCAAAGATAACGATTTGCAATCGCATGACTTCCACTTGAGTTGTGCAAGCGTGAATGCCGTATTGTCATTGAGGGTATTCAACAAGGAAGTTCGTCCTACACAGGGAAAGTATGCATTTTTGGCTGAACTGGTTTCACATCCCGAGGAATTTGCTTTTGAAGAACTGTTTTAAAAAGTCAAAATTTTGATTTCGACCAATCCAACCCCAAATTGCCCTGTAAACTGGAAATTTCAGGAAACACAAAGAAGATTATGCCAAAAAGGGTCCAGAAAAAGGGGGAAATAGATCAAGGACAAGAGTATAGACAAGGTGGCATAATAGACCTGACTAGTTTTCTAACAATGGAGATAAGCCTTTAACTCGAAATACAATAAGCTACCAGTCCAAAAGAGAGTACATGGTATATTCATCGCAACTGCTCCAAGGAACCAACCGCACAAGTTGAGATCCAAATGTCTAAAAGGACAACAAACCAACCTGCAGCTTCGATTGTCTTTTTTCAACCATAGGAGAAGCTGCTAGAGCATCGATGGAGACAGGTCGGTGATTGCACGTACCTGCAACAACTTTGTGTAGTCTTTCTTGGCGAAGATGCCAGTGAACTTTGCCTTTCTCCAATAAGCATTTGTCTTCAAGTCTTTCATACTTTTAACAAAACTTTTCACATCCCAAACCTGCCCCTCCTGCTTGTATGGTATGTGACACCAAGAAAAGATGCCTTCAAAGGTCAACAGCCAGCTGCAGACCTAAATTCGATGGAGCTCCAAAACATTTGAGATAAAATTGTTGAGATTATGGAAATTGTATGTAAACAACATATTTTCAGATTTCTGTTATCTGCTTCATCAGCTATGGATGCCACAGCACAAACAACCAAAACCATTGCTTTCCTCTACCAAATTAAACTCCCTGCTTTTAGCTAGGCTGTATGAATATATATAAACAATATATTGCCAAATATGACACATGAAGCCTGTGCTGTTCCTGAATCAGCAAATGTCATCACATGCTACAGTTCTTAATAATAAATAATAGAATAAAAACAGTTACGAGCACTAGTTTGGTCCATTAGAAATTCATAAGAGACAGGAAGAACACTTTTTACTTTGCTTCTCTTTCAAAGTAGAACGTTTCAACCAGTTAATGTTAAAGCCAAACTATTTATGCAAATCATATATGTTTTAAAGCCAAAAGCATGTGCCATCATGATCCCACACCAATGCCTGCCTTGGTTTTTCTTCTTAGAAATATACCAAACAGTTTATCTACATAAATCAAACTGGAGTTGTCCAAAAGAGACATTGCAAATTAAAAAATCTTCAGTACCAACAAAGTAGACGATGCACATAACTACACAGTAACCAGAACTTATTATTCGAAAAATTCTACATGGTACACTCAACATCCGGAGATGGTGGACCAATTCAAGCATAGAAGCTTTTGATGTCAAGAACACAAGCAGCTGAAGACATCAAAAACCTCTCCCTCCCTCCCTCCCTCCCTCCCTCCCTCCCTCTCTCTCTCTCTCTCTCTCTCTCTCTCTCTCTCTCTCTCTGTGTGTGAAGGGACACAGATACTCCAACAACTGGGAAGGAGATCAACAGACATGAGTAGAATGCTGGACAGACAAGAAGGTCCCTTCGCAATAATAGAAGGCCAAATGCAAAGATGCCTTTTTCTCCTTGGAATCCATGCAAAAGAAATAAAAAACCACAAATATGGAATGTCAAAGGCGATAGAGATAATTACTGTGGAACTTGAAAAAGAGGAAGAATGCCAGAATTGGTCCACCATAAATTCCATGGAACAGGGGAAAAAATGAGAAAATACTAAAAGCAGAAACTGTGAGAAGGATAAATGAATCCTTTCCATTCCCAGTCAAAAGGAGAACAGCAGCAATGACGAGCAGAACACAGGAGAGTTCCGTTCTTTTCCACTACCATAACATTAATAATAATTTAAATGGCTGCTTAAAAAGGAAGCTAGAATCGAGAATGAAGTGGTGCATTAAGCTCAGAAATCAACGAAACAATAACCAAGCACATTGAAACCCATTAAAGAATAGGTCTGCTGCAGAATAAAATGCCAACTTTCATCTCACATCACCCAGATTCAATATTCAGTCAAAATAACTGGCCCTGGAAAAACCATTGCTGCTTAAGCTAGCCTGCAACCATGAGCTGCATCCTGGATTATGCTCAGCATGTCTGACACAGCCAACACTCCATAAAGTATCAAGTCAGAATGATAAATGGAGCTTATCTAACTAATCTAAGGTCTTTCTAACTCAAGCAAGATGCTTAATGGGGACATCTCAAGGTCTACCTATATTTCAAACTATAGTATCTGTCACCACTACAACAGACAATTAAAGAAAGAATTTTATTGAGTTCATTCGCCAAAAGGAGAACAAAAGTACAAAACCTAGATTAATCATACTAAGACTCCACATGGTGTTACAAATATGTCAGCCCCAGAGGAAGAGAACAGTTCAGTAGACAGTGCCTGGATCTTCTCATTAGCATCTTTTTTAATTGAATACAACAGTTCGATTCAGAAAAAGAAGCCATGTGTGGGTTTAAATACTTTACCTCCTCCTCTTTAACACCATGATGCTTAAAAGTGAATCACATTTTCTCTTCCAACTCCAACATCCTTCAACATCTCGAAATTAAGTCATCAAGTAAACCAAAAACTTCATCACCAGAACCAATCATCAACAAAATAGATAAAGCACAAGAATAAAATTTCCATGCAAATGTGCATTTGCAAGCATAAAACGTGAGAAAAGTCCAAGCATACTTAGAGAGAACTCCTCATGTTTTATCATTTATCCATCTTGGGACAGCCCGAAGATCCCAAGGAGGAAAAAATAAAAATAAAAACCACTGGAGAAGTTAGGAAAGGTTGCTACATAATATACACTAGCTTTACTACAAGATCAAAGGCTAGGAGAACATGACAAGGGAATTGCCAGTACCTCCACAGGTTAAAATACAACAAACAGCCATGCAAAAGAGAAGTACAAAAAGCAACAATGAAAGCAGCCTTACTACCCTATGCAGCCTTAACCTTATCGTCATTGACCACAGAAAGTATAGGCAAACTGCTCAGGAACTCATCAAGACCTTCGAAAAAACCAGTCCCTTCAATATTATCCTCCTCACCATTTCCTGTCCTATTCCCTTGACTCACAACTCTTGCAGGCTCTTCCACCTCGTTACTGAACTCCACATTCAAATCCAACTTACCCATCCCCGCTTTTCCCGACTGTTTCCTTGTAGAACTCCCAGTCGGCTTCTTACTCGACTCTGTCGCCTTCTTACTCGACTCCGCCCTGTCCCCACCTTTCGCAGCAGTCCCAATAACCACATCATCCCCACCGCCACCATTCCCCTGCTCACCCGCATCTGCATTCCGCCTTCTTGTTCTCTCTATCGGCACTCTGCTAGCAGCACTTCTACTCCCCAGACTCTTCTTCCCGACTCTCCTCGTCTTTCTTTTACTCCCCCATTCTTCACCAGAATCCTCACTCGATTCCGAAAGCTCTACATAAACATCGTCGTCATCGTCATCGTCGTCATAATACACCCTCGGGGCAGGTCTCTGCCCAGCATTCCCACCTTTCTGCCCTCCCTGAGAAGTTGTTTCTTGCCCAGGAGCAGGGCACGCGACCATATGCGACATGGGCATCCAACCAGAGGCGCCCTCGGATTGATTCGGTATCCCCGGAAACCCAATTGGGAAGAACCCCCAACAAGAAAAGTGCGTATCTTTCTCCGACACGGGTGGCGACGGTACCGCCACAGCCTGAAACGCCCTCTTGCAATTCTGGCACCTGAGCGCGCACTCGGCATAAACCCTAGGGTACTCATAGAGATAGAAACAGTAGGGGCACGCGGTCCAGAAGCTGGCCGACGCCGACTCGGTGGCCTGGCTCGCCGGCCGGGTCGGCCGGGACTGCACCGGCGCACCGTTCCCGAAGACCGGCCTCTCGTCCTCCGCCGTCGGCGCGTGCCCGTCGCCGCCCCTGGCGTTCCGGGAGGGGGGCGTCTGATTCCCGAGCTGGCCCAGCAAGCCGAGCTTCAGCTCGTTGTCGTACGCCGCCTTCTTGCCGGGGCTGGACAGCACGGACCAGGCGTCGGAGGCGAGGCGGAGGGCCTGATCGGCGAAGGGAAAGCAGTTGCGGTCGGGGGCGAGGAGGAGGGCGAGGCGGCGGAAGTGGGAGGCGATGAGCTCCAGGTTCTGGGTGAGGTGGCCGAGCTGGAGGACGGCGTACCAGTCGGGCTGGTCGCTGACGACGCGGGACTCGCCGCCGGCGAGGAGGACGTCGACGACGGCGAGCATGTGGTCGGCGTGCTCGAGGCCCGGGTCGGACTCGCGGGCCCGGATCGCGAAGGTGCGGGCCCCGTGGAAGTCGCGGGTCGCGAGGAGCTTCGCCGCCGCCGTCAGCCACCGCTCCGCCTCCGCCCGATGGGCCTGGCTGCCTCCGCCGCCGTCCATCTCACTCTCTCTCCTCCTCACTCTCTCTCTCTCTAAAAAGATCCGACTTTTTTAGCAAAAACTAAAATTTTTCACCACCACGAGAGCGCACTTACTTTCAAGGGACCTGTCGGGTGTCATCCTCCCTACTCTTCCCAAGTAGCACCACCCCCATTCGCCCGCCCCAATCCGACATCCCAGGACAAAAACCCCGCCCCGAAATGACCGAAACGCCCCCGCCCCCCGGCATTTCCCCGGTCGAACCCGTAATTCCCCCATCTCCGCCGTCCTCTTTCGTCAACTCGCCCCCAAAAAAGAAAGAAGAAGAAGGAAGAAAAAGAAGTAAAATTAAAGTGTGACATAAGACAATCCAAACGTGTGCAAAAAAAGAAAAAATATTTAAAAAAAAAAAACTAAAATTTTTCTCATAGTGTCAACTGCAATATAGCAATTAATTTATCCCATGGCTTGAACCGGTTTCATCTGTCGATCTTATTAGCTTGGAAAATTACTACAAAGATCATTTTCTCGCCTCTGCGAGCGTTCTCTCTACCACTTTGGTAGTGTCCTCCCCCAACCCACCCTTTTTGGATAAACCCTAATCAACCCCTTGCCCTTTCCCAATCTAGATCTTCACTCACTTTTTACCCACAAAAAACCCAAAAACAGTCTCTTGTCTTTCCCTTAACGCTTCCTTAATTTATACAATTTAATAGCAACCTCTGTCGTCGTGGCTTGGATCGGCTTTATTCTTCAATGGATGGCCTCGGGGAGCAAATCTTCGTTGAAATGCTAGATTACGGCTGATTCCCAGCGGACGCAGGGTCGTAAGGCGGTGTAGTCTTTGAATCCATCGCTGTTTCTGAGGTTCTGATCTTGCGCTCTCCCTATCGTCGTTTAGGGGCTGGGTAGCTTGTCGAACGGTTTCTTTATTCTCTGGGGTGAGTCTGTCAAGTGGCATAGCTGGGTCTTTCCATCCCTTTTGGTACCTGAATGCAAGTAACCAGTAGTGTTAGATTAGGGATGGAGGCCAAAGAGGAAAATGAGATGCGGGTGGCAGCCTTGTGCAGAAAACTAGGGCACATGTGGTCAGAAGCAGATGTGGTTGAAGTAAACCCAGTAATCTCCACTCAAAAACTTGATGAATGCAATCGCACTGTACTGGGCAAGCTCTATTCAAGACCTAATGTGAACTATACAGCCTTTATCTCTACCATGAAAAAGGCCTGGAAATCCGATGCAGTGCTAAGTGTTCAAAAAGCACCAGGTTTTTTTATCTTTGTCTTCCCGACTAAAGAAGAGAAAGATAGAATTCTGAAGGATTCCCCATGGTGCTATTCCCAGAATCTGCTCGTGCTGGAAGAGTGTGATCCTGCCAAACCAGAACATTGTTACTCCTTTTCCAAAGCCCCATTCTAGGTAAGGATGGGGGGAATACCTCCTGGGTGGCGAGATGCCTCGGTTTATCAACACCTGGGTAGCAGAATAGGTCAGGTTCTAGATATTCAACTGGAATCTATGGGAATTACTCAAAGAAAAGAAGCCAGAGTTAAAATTGAGCTGGATTTATCTAGCCCTTTGAAGTTAGGTGCGGTTCTGGATATAGGAACAAAATGGTTGTGGGTCGAGTTCAAGTATGAGAGGCTACCTTTCTTTTGTTTCTCATGCGGTAGAATAGGGCACTATGCCCCTGAGTGCCCTGTGAACCCTCGTAAAGAGCCCCCTGGTCCAGGAGAACAGAACTTACCTTTCGGTACATGGCTGAAAACAGAAGCAATAGAGCACAGCCCTTACTGGGATGCATTTTATGGAAATATTGAAGAGGATTTCATTGTGGAAGAAACCGTACCTGTGGAAGCTGATATAGCTACTGTCCCAGACCCAACAACCACAGTGAGGGAGCAGGCTATGCAGATAGTGGCTTGCAGCAAAAAAAGATCAGATATGGAAAATGTCCTGGAGCCACCATGTGGGATCGCATCTCCTTTGAGGTTTCCTAAAGAGTCGAGTCACCAGGTTAAAGACATGGGGAAGCAGATTATTAGTAATGATGACCCACTCCCTAATTCTCTGAAGATAGGGAAAGGCAGTAAGAAAAGTATGAAGGTGCAAAAGGCAAAGAAATAGAAATGTATAATGGAATCTCACCAACCTCTTTTTGATGATTTGGACCTGTTGGAGACCCCTATCCAGCTGGTCCAGGAAGGTGCTGAAAGGGCTTTGGTGGCTGGCCCTAATAAGCCACCCCAGACGACATGAGACTAATAAGTTGGAACTGTCAGGGGTTGGGCAATCCCCTGACAGTTCAAGAGCTTAAGGCTCTTATTACCCGAGAAAAGCCTAGTCTAGTCTTTTTAATGGAAACTAAGAATAAAGCTTCAATGGTGGAGAACATATGCAAAAGAGTAAAGTTTCAGAACCTCTTCCTCATTAATCCCCAAGGAATCGCAGGTGGAATGGCGCTAATGTGGAATGATCCTGCAATAGTAAAGGTTACTGAGAGTTCCAAGCAACATATTAATGGAGAATGTACGGAGGCAGGCACAAATAGAAGGATGCAGATTACCTGCGTTCATGCTTCGACAAATTTCAATGAAAGGCTCCAACTCTGGTAGCACCTCCAGGGTCTTAGCCCTCCATCCTCGACTCCATGGATCTGTATGGGTGATTTCAATGAGATTTTATATGTCTGGGAGAAGGTGGGAAAAAGGGAAGCAGATAGTACCCGTATTGCTGCCTTCCGTAATATGCTGAATGCTACGGCTTTGATGGACATGGAGAGCCAGGGTTGTGCGTACACCTGGTCAAACAAGAGGGAAGGGGAGGAATTAGTGAAAAAGAGGCTTGACAGAATGTTGTGCACAGTAGAGTGGCAAGCTAATTACCCCGAAGCTGCGATCCAAGCACTGCCGGCCATAGGGTCAGACCATAGTCCACTTGTATTATCCTTATACCTGGAAGCTCCAAAAAGGAAAAAGGAATTCAGAACAGAAGCCTACTGGATGGAAGATGAGGAATATCAGGTTATTATTTCCTCTATTTGGCAGCAACCTCACCTCTCTGAAGCTACTTTCTTGGAGAAGCTTAGGACAACGACTGATAAATTGCTAAAATGGAGCAAGGGAAGGTATGGCCATGCACCTAAAGAGATCCAAGAGCTATCACAGCGACTTATCAACCTTACAAACGATAAATCTCAGAACAATAATCAGCAGCAAATCAAAAGTGTTACTAGCCAGATTGAAAAAATTGCGATAGCAAGAGGAACTCTATTGGGGGCTGCGATCGAGAGTAAAATGGCTGCAGTGGGGGGATCGAAATACCAGATTTTTCCACGCGACTACCATACAGAGACGATGCCGCAATAATATTAAAATGCTGCAAGTGGGCGAGAACAGATGGTGTCGAGATACGGAATCTCTTAAGGCTCATATCCAAGAATACTACAAGGCTCTATATAAATCAGAGGGGTAGAGGTATTACCAACCAGTTCTGAATCAGTGTCTCTCACCTGTTAACGACGCTATCAATGCAGAATTGGAGGCAGATCTCACCATGGAGGAGGTGAAAGCAGCGGTGTTTCAAATGGGGGCCTTCAAAGCACCAGGCCCCGATGGTTTTAACGGGCATTTCTATCAGCATTCATGGCAAGTTTTAAAGGCAGACCTGTTCCAAATTGTGCAAAGTTTTCTCACCTCAGGGGTTATGGACCCGCAGCTCAATCGAACCCACATTATGCTAATTCCAAAAGTCAAAAACCCTGAAACCATAAGCCAATTTAGACCGATCAGTCTTTGCAACTTCAGCTACAAAATCATTTCTAAAGTACTAGCTAACAGATTAAAACGGTGGCTGCCTGAGATCATAAAACCAGAACAAAGTGCATTTGTGCAGGGGAGACAGATTCAAGATAGTATTCTGATAGTGCAAAAAGTTCTACATCAAATGCGCATTACCAAGAGAAGAAGGCAGCATCAAGCAGTATTAAAGTTAGACATGCATAAGGCGTATGACAGGGTGGAGTGGGATTTTGTCAGAGCATGTATGCTTAAAATGGGCTTTTCCAGAAAATGGGTTGCGCTCATCATGCAATGCATCACAACCACTACCTTCAGTATTAAATTCAATGGTGCCCCAACTCCTTACTTCACCCCATCTAGGGGCTTAAGACAAGGTGACCCTTTGTCCCCTTACCTGTTCATAATCATTTCTAATGTGCTTTCATGGATGATGCAACGTGCTGTAGCAGAAAGTTTTATCAAGGGTATCCAACTGACCAGATCAAGCCCAAGACTGTCTCACCTGCTGTTTGCAGACGACGCTATTTTCTTTATAGATATGACCCTTATCGAATGCCAGAATCTACAACTTACTCTGGCTCAATATTGCCATGCAACAGGACAGGCGATAAACTTAAATAAATCAAGGGTATCCTTCAGTAAATGGTGTCCAGCAGTTCTGAAGCGAAATCTGGCCCAAGAACTACGGGTTCCTATCATCGAGAAAACAAGAAACTACTTAGGTCTGCCGACTGACTGGGGGAAGTCAAAAGAGGATATTTGTGCATGGATATTAACCCGTGTTCAATCAAAAATGGAGGGTTGGAAGGAAACTTTACTCACCAAGGCAGGGAAAGAAGTGCTGATCAAAAGTGTGATACAAGCCATTCCATCTTATGCGATGACGATCTTCAAGCTACCACTTTCTGTCTGCAGGACTATCGAAAGTAAAATTGCGTCCTTCTAGTGGCAAAAAGGAGACACCAAACCTGGAGTGCACTGGAAAAACTGGTCAGTTCTCAAAAACAGAAAGGACTCAGGAGACCTGGGGTTTAAGAATCTACCCACCTATAATGATGCCATGCTCGGCCGACAGGTGTGGCGCCTCCATAATTCCCCTTAAGCTTTGTGGGCTAAAGTGCTCAAGAGTATCTATTTCCCCTCAAGTGATGTCTGGAGGGCTCAGCCGAAACACCGAGCGTCCTGGGGCTGGCAAAGTCTCCTGAAAGGACGAGACACCATCAACACAGACATTAGGTGGGAAGTCGGAGATGGAAAATCAATCAATATACGGGAAGACAGATGGTTACAGAGGCCCCTACATGCTCAACAAGCTCAAGGGGAACCGTCGATGGTTGCCGATTTAATTGACGATGCCCACCGAACATGGAAACAGCCTCTAATCGAACAAGTTTTTGCGCCTCATATTGCTAATGAGATTCTCGCTATACCTCTAAACCCCGATCCCAAACCAGATAACCTATTGTGGACGGGAAATAGCGCGGGATCTTACTCGGTCAAAAGCGACTATAACCGCTCTCTATTGCAACAACAGAGCAGCCAACAGCAGCAACCTTCGTCTTCTTTCACGCCACCCCGACAGCTATGGACAACGATTTGGGCTCTCCCTGTACAACCGAAAGTTCGTACCTTCTTGTGGAGTGTCTGTCAAAACGCTCTCCCCACAAGGGAGAACCTTTACAAGAGAAAGATCAGTATGGATCCCCTCTGTCAGATCTACCACAGGAGTCGAAACAACGGAGCACATGCTGGTCCTCTATAGATGGTCCAAAAGGGTTTGGCAAGATCATCAGTTGAATGCCTATAATCCTCAGGAAAACATACAAGGAATGGATAAATGGTTACTGGAGTTTTTTACGAAGAAGCCGAACATACCTACTCAAGTCCTCCTAGCGCAAACGTTGTGGCAAATCTGGAAATCCAGAAATGCTTGGATCTTCAGGCGACAAACCTTCCAACCTCAAGCCATCCTCAATCTCGCACAAGAACAAAGCCAGACGCTACTTAGAGGGATGAAATCGAAGCAGAGAAAACACACCAAAGCTCAATCTTACCCCAGATCTGGAATCCACCGAAGAGATCAGCAGTAAAGTTGAATGTTGACGCGTCTTGGAAACAAGGCGACTTTCTGGGCTCAGCGGCAGGGA
Organism: Eucalyptus erythrocorys; assembly: GCA_014182555.1. NCBI lineage: Eukaryota > Viridiplantae > Streptophyta > Magnoliopsida > Myrtales > Myrtaceae > Eucalyptus > Eucalyptus erythrocorys. The sequence continues at coordinate 10,424,851 of CM024603.1, forward strand.
TCCTTCGAGATGCAAACGGAGTCCTAATCGATGGATTTGCGGCCGACGTTAGAGCTTCCTCGGCTCAACAAGCGGAAGCAGAGGCGATGCTCATGGGTCTCCGCTTTCTGCAGACTTTCAGTTCGAGGAGAGAGACGGAACTCCAAGGACTTTCTGATCTAGTTTGTGAATCTGACAGCTCTTCCCTCGTGGCCTGTGTGATGGGCCGGGCTCCCTCTCCATGGAACATTAAAGAAGTTGTCAACGCTTGCCAGACGAAGTTAACTCAGAACAAATCCTTAGCCATTCGATTCTGTCCCAGAGAAGCTAATCAAGCGGTTGATTGGGTGGCATGCCAACACCGTGAGAAACAGCTGTCGAGCCGCTGGTTACACTATGCCCCCTTTACTCTTCTTGATATCCTTGCTTTCGATTGTAATCCGCCGTCGTTGCACAAAGACCCTGTTAATTAATATATAGCCTTCTATTTCGATCAAAAAAAAAAAAAATCTGTCGGTCTTCCTTAATCGACTACTTTCCTTAGATATGGGAAAGGAAATGACATTAGTGCAAGTAATGCTATATGTGAAGATGGAAAATGGCCTTCCAAGTTTAGATTCAAGATGCAAACATGCAGTTTTAAAAGTAGATGAAGTAAGCAGTAGTGAGATGGATTTTGGCATCTTCCCTCTTTAAAATCCTGTAGTGTGTGGATTTTAGCTTTTCTCTTTCTTAAACATGTAAAACTTTCGAATATAAAAAATGCGACACATAAATTTTTGTATAATTATTTTCATAATTTTACTTTTAAGATTGGCATTGCACTTTAGATTTTCATGGAAAAAAATTACTAGCAAAGTGGCACATCGGCCCCATCCTCATTCTAGCTCAATGGAAAATTTTTAAATAAATGCTCAAAATGCTCTTATTTTCTCAAATAATGATCTAAAATAGATCTTGTTTCAAATAAGGATCTGAAATTACCATATCGATCTCAAAGAATGGTTTGAAATTATTATGATTGTTTAAAAAAAGGGCCTGGCCTCTTGGTAAAATATTTTGACCAATCAATGATATTTTTCTCAAAATACAAATTAAATTTAAATTAAATCAGATTAAAAATTTAAAATAAATTGACAAAAAAAAAAAAAAGTAGGACGAGCACTTGTGGCCATTGTCCCCTCGCCAGTGGGGTGGTGGCCAAGGCTGGCAAGTTGCTGCCTCGTTAGATACACGAGAAGGCGGTGATCCTCCCTTTTCGCTTCTAACAAGGGCAAGTAGGCCCTCCTCCAGACAGAGAGAGGGGTCACTGCCTTCTCCCACTTTTGATGAGGGCTTATAGGCCCTCACCTCTAGTAGGTGAGGGATCAGAGAGGTGAGGGCCTGCGATCATCGTCGTTGCCCCACTGATGATGGGGCAATGGCCATAGGCAAGAGGGCTTATGTTTTCCTTTTTTATTTTTTTCAAAAAGAAAAAATAGAAAAAAGACAAAAAAATACGAAAAAATTTAAAAAATTCAAAGACAAAATTGCCCTTGACAATTGATGAGTTCAGGCTATTCTTTGAAATTGATATGGACACTTCATGCGCTTATTTAAAATAAGATTCACTTCAAACCCTTATTTAAGAAAATAAAAATATTTAGAAAAGATAAATGTAATATAGCGATATATTTAGCAAATGAATTACATTGACGCTCCCTTTATTTTCCAAGAAATGAATGATTTGAAAAGTATTATTTTTAATATGATTGTTTGTATTGTTTGGAATAATTAGCCAATAGAAAATATTTTTATTATCGACAATAATTTATATCTAAATATTTTTGTATATGAAGAAAATATTCTTCATCCATTCATTTTTTTTAAGTAATACAAATGATCATTTTTAAGAAAATATTTTCAAAAATTATTTATTTTTCATGAAACAAATAGTTTCAAAGGTCAAATTTGATAAATGGATTAATACCATAAAAATCTCAAATGCCGAACTAATTTTTTGAACAACAAATAACCAAACTAGAATATTTATGACAAATTTAGCTTCCGTTAATTTCTGTCAAATTATTGAGTTGGATGACGCGTTACAATTGACGAATTTACCAGCTTGGGATCTTACCCTCTATTTATAAAAAATATATATATCAATTTTTGATTTTTCATTTTATCAATCTAATTTAATGGAAACTAATGAAAAGTAAATATATCAATTTGTCACCGATGTATTGATTTTAGGTTTTGGTAGCCAAAAAATATAGATGTGTTATCTTAGAATTTTTTTTTTTTTATGGTGAAAAAGTTAATTTTAGATAAATTGACGACAAGCACATAGTTTGGGATCTTCTATAATGAAAAAAAGTTTGGAGTAGCTATGTTATTATTAGTAGGGGTGTGCATGGTCCGAGTGGGTGGTTCCCGAGAACCGGTTCTGAAAAATTGGAATCGGAAACTACCCGCTTGTTGCATGGATCCACCCGAGAGCTGAACCGCCGGTAAAATCGGTCCAACCTCCATGCCTTCCCCTTTTCGCCCTCCCCACATTTGCTTATTCTAGCTCTCCCAACCATGGTAACTTTATTTTCCTCAAGTATTAGTGCTGCGGCGGCAGCGGTTGCAATCCTCACGCTGCTTTCATCCTGGCCACCATCACCATCTTCGCTGCCACATCCGCCGTCTCCCACTCCTCCCTCAAGACCACCAATGAAGAGGACAACAGGGACAACGAGTTGTTCTTAGACCTAGAGTGCACCCCTGTCGTCGAAGCTGAAGATAATGGAGAGAAGCCTGAGGAGGTGGAGGAGAAAGAGGGGAGGTAGAAGCGGGATGAGCCCAACAACGAAGAGGACGATAGTGACAGTGAATGCGGAGGTGGCAACGAGGATGGCGACGATGTGGATAGTGTAAAATATGGGTTTTGACCCAGTCAAAAAGAAAAGAAAAAGGTAGAAGATTCAGCAGAGAGAGAGGAATCGAGAGTTTTCGGGAGAGGGAAAAGAGAAGAGAGAGAGAGAGAGAGGAAGAAAGGACAGAAAAAAAAAAGGAAAAAGAAAAGAAAAATGAGGAGATAAAAGGGAAAGAGAGAAGGAAAGAAGGGGAAAGAGAGGGACGGTAGAGAGCTCGAAGACAGAGAAAAGAAGAAAGAGAGAAAGAAGAAGAAAAAGAAGAAGAGAAGAAAAAGAGGGGCTTTGTGCAGCATGGGAGGCTCGCCAAGCCACGTTAACTACATAACGCAACGCTCGGTAAGCACTCGTGCTCCCCCTTCGTTCAATTGGAGTAATTTTGGACCTAGGGCTTGAAATTCGGAGTTTTGGAAACATTGAGCGGCAAAGTATGATTTTTGAGTTGTTGAGCCGCGTATTTTTGTAGAAATGATAGCTTGGGATGTTGTGGAGCTATGGGATTTTACAGATCGTGATTTGAGCTCATGGTTTGCCCAAAACAAAATTTTGATATTTATCGCACGTGATGACCAGTGCACGACCAAAACTTCAGGGCTATATTTTGTTGATTTCGGCTTGATTTCGGGTTAGCTAAATTGAGGTTCTCGTAGTATGTTGATGGGCTTTCCATGAATTATAAGTGCGCTTTAAACGGAGTTCAGTGGAGAAAATTATGGCATGATGAAATTTCGTGCTCGCACTTCGCACCAAAGACGACTTTGAGTAATTGTTTTGGCTGAGTGATTTATTAGCACGTAGGTGTCGTTTTATCGATGAATAAACATAATTTAGTCGAGTCGTTAGTTGGAGAGTGGCATATTACCTAGTTTTAATATCATTTTCGATTTATTAATAGGAATACGAGTGCGTTGGCTCAAGTAATCACATAAGTTGATTTTTGACTTTCCCAGGTGAGTGGTGCTATCTTTTCTAAGAATTTATAAACTCATGTTTTTAAAATGATAAATGATTGATATTTTATGAGTTATGGATAAGCATAGTTGTTGCATAAAATTTGGATCGGGTATTTACTGCGTTTTGGTATTTAAGAATAGTGTGAGAATTTTTAGTGGAAATATATGTTCTGTTTGATGAATGAAGTTGAGAAATATTACATATTTTGAGTTTGTGAAATATTTTTATGAAGATCTCGGCTTCGAGATGGTTTATGGAAGATTATATGAATATTGATTTGTGATGAGCTTTTTGAAATGTATTTGATTTGAAATTGATTTATGAGACAAGTCTCGAAAAATTATTTGAGAATATTTTATGAAAGGTATTTTTGGCGGATTTGTTGAGTTGCAAAACTTTTTGGGGATATATGAAATGATTTATGGATTTGGTTTGAGAACTATGGATGGTGTTATTTTGGATTGATGTTGATGCTCAATATCGCTGTGAGCCCAGCGAGAGGCTTGTGGGTATGTGCATACTATTTTAGGATATCCTTGTGGGCCGAGCCACCGACTAATAATAGGTGGAGATCTTACCAAGGGGGGAATCTTGGTCGCCTCGTCACTAGGCGTTGTATCGTGACCATGGTTTAATATTGAGTAATGGATTGGTCAATGGAGCGAACCATCGACATGTGATATGAGTTGGGTCGATGGAATGGACCATCAACGTGTAATTTGAGATTAATCGATGGAATGAACTGTCGACGTGTAGTTTGAGATTAGTCAATGGAATGGACCATCGACATATAATTTGAGATTAGTCGTTGGAATGGACCATTGACATGTAATTTCATTTTATTATCAATGTGTGGTTTGATGAGATTAATCAATTGATACATGTTTTATGAGATTGACCAATAGGTTAGACCATTGGCATTTGCTTATTATTATCTTGAACATTTTTACTTTGAACATATTGTGTTAAAGTAAGAAAGGTTATATTTTGGCCTTGAAGGTTTGTTAAATTTTTGGGTTTGGTGTGATATGAGATTACCCAATGGAATGGACCATTAGCGTGTGAATTAATGAGATTGATCAATGGATTAGACCATTGATGTTTATTTCGATGTTATTATAAAATGATTATTTTTGTTATAAATATAGTTATGTTGAAGCGTATGAAACTTATTCTCTTTACTGTATGTTTCTTATATCCTAGATTTGGATAAAAGAGTTGCGGTTTGGTTTTGTAAATATGCATAGTGGATGCTCGATCCACTTAGAAGAGATGCACTACTTACTGAGCCGTAGTTGCTCACCCCTCTATTTTCCAATCTTTTTAAGGTTTCTCAACTAACGATGAGTAGGTACGAGAGTGAGATGGATATGGAGACTTTTAAGAGTTGGATTTTTGGGAGCTTTGAGGCTGCGTCCTTCGAGTGGAAGGACGGCCGTGTCATACCCCATTCTTGTAGGTTTTAGGGTGTGACAGATAGAGAGTTAAGTTCGAGGGAGGAAAAGAGAATCGACTCACTATTTCACCTAGTTCGAACTAAAACTTGAAGGGAGTCGAAGGGAGATGAATAGATTTGGAGGTGAATCAAAGAGGAAGAAGGAGCTGGGGTAGATTTTGAACTAAGAGAGATGAGATGGAGTAGGAGGTGGAGCCCTAAATTTTAGATTTGCTAATTTTGAATTTTTTTAATATTAAAAATTAATATATTATTATAATATAACGGTCTAGTCCGAGTGGGCAAATCCGCTCATGGAACCGGGAACCGGACCGATTCCCTTAAGAACCACTGGTTCTGAGCGGGTGCCGGTTCTTTTGCACACCCCTAATTGTCAACCCATTCGAGTCCTCTAGAGAGAGAGAGAGAGAGAGAGAGAGAGAGAGAGGGGGAGGGAAAAAGAGAGGGAGAGATGGGGGAGGAGAAGGTGAAAAGACCAGGCACTGCAGATGATGGGGATGTTCTGGGTGCTGCCCAGGCTCGTCGTCTTTGACCTTGATTACACCCTCTGGCCCTTCGAGTGGTTCGTTCGTTCGTTCCTTCCTTCCCTCTTCTTCTCTTTGATAACGCCCTTCTTCCTCTCTTTCCTTCTTCTCGTTCTTCTCTTTTCATCATTCGCCATCGTTCCATCACAAGTGCCTGCGTGAAATTCTGGACGAAGCGCTCCTTTCAAAGTCGATTCGTCGTGACTGGACAAGGCACTTGTGGGATGAATTGGGTTGGCAGCAAAATGTGAAATTTGTGCTCTTGGACGCTCATCTTGTTAGATTTTTGTTTCTGACGATGTGCATTGATGTCAGCATCGGTTGTAGCTTGTCAATTAGTTCATTTCTTTATCTTGATGTTCTCTTCTTTGAATCTTTTGGTGTTTGAGCTTGATATGATTTTGTGTCAGCACCATTTGTGTTTTGTAGCTTGTTAATTCGTTCTGAAACATCTGGAGGTCGTTGAACTGCACACCCTTCTGCAGCTGGAATGTCTTATTTTATGCTTCTGTTTTCTTTAATCTTTTCTCGCATTCATCTGGCACCCTTGACGCCTAAGGGTGTCTTTTTGAAGGTACAACACAAAGATTTGGTGAATCCCGAGTGCTAGGCTGCCCTTTGTTTTTCGTCTGATTTGATGCGCCTTTTGCATCGTGGGTAAAACCTTCTTGACTTGCTCATTGTGGTTTCTTGTTGATGACCGGCGAATGTCGCTCCAAACGCGAAATGCCTCCTCTTTACCCCCATGCTAAAAGTATTCTTTATGCCCTGAAAGACAAGGGGATTGATGTCGCAATTGCTTCCAGATTGCCAACTCTGGATATAGCCAAGACTTTTCTGGAGAAACTTAGCTTGAAGTCGATGTTTGTTGCCCAGGTTGGTGTTTAGAGCATATTTGCATCTACTCTATGCTGTCTTCAGTGGTGTGCATAGTTATTTGAGCATCGAGCAATTCAACCCAGTTCTACATCGTACATTGTTTTCTTTTTCTTTTTCTTTTTGTTAACTATGTAACTAAATGGTGATATTTTCTTAATAAAGCAAGCTAGAGGATTTCACTGATTTATCTGGCATGGGTGATGTATGATCATTACATGACTTTTTTCTCATCAAAGGTCGGACAAATTTGAGAGAGAAATGATCTTAATCTGAGAAACTTAATCTTTGACGAATGGGATTAGAAATAGTTATTGAACTGCTTGGCTAAGCGGCGGAAGTTTTTAATCAACCACATGTATCACAATATGTGAGAGATCTTGTGGAAGTTAGAGTTGCTGTCGGTTGAATGGAGTCCAGCCAATACGCATGCTTATCCATTTGGGATTCTAGAACTATATTTCTTTGTTTATAGATGAGGAAAATTTATAGATGCAAGGGGATCCTTGTGTTCTGAAGCTATCATGTCTTCAACTCGGTTCATTTGATTATTAGATAATTACACAGATGAACCCATCCCCACGTATGAACCATAAAAGATCCATAATTGGACACCTATGTCGAGATTAGTCGATTACAACAAACAAGATCAATGATTGACATTGATATTGAACCTCATGCTGAATCGGTGGTTTTTTGGTGGTCAGACATAGTAGGGCATTTCCACTACTCTGTCAGCCATCTTTGATGCATCATAATCTACTGTTATCCTTTTCATCAAAGGTCAAAGAAATTAAGGGTATAGGAAATAACTATATGTCAATTGTAGCCTATGTAGCACCAACACGGACACGCGGCACACAACACGACACGCCGATATGTCATTTCTAAAAAAATAAAAAATTTGACACGTATCGACACGTTATCTATTAAATATATATTTTTATATATAAATGCAAAAATAAATAAATAAATAATAATAAAAAGAGCATATTATTAGTTTATACTAAAAATTAATCCAACATTTGTTAATATCATTTAGTGTTTTAATTTAATAGAGATTGAATGAGAAATTCAAAACAAAAGAGTAAATTTGAAGAAACATGTCTTGTTTTCTTACATTTGTTGGAAATTAGTGAGATTTCTTATAATCCAAGATAGAGTTCGGAGTCCATAATGTAGACTAGCTTGGAGCTCCTCTGCATAATAAGGTTAGAGAAAAATGAAAATCTAGAACAAGAACTCTCAAAATACAACCAAAAGAAAATGAAATAACTAAATTCGCCATGGAAAATGTGACCAAAAGAGATAACTCGCAGGCGACGCCTGTGAGAGGAGAAAAGAAGCAAAAAAAAACCACAACTTTAAGTCTACGAGGGCAACAGAGCAACGCCGGCGAGAAGAGGGGTGTTCCATCATCACTCACAGGAATGTCAAAACTTATAAGTGAGAAACTCGAGAGTGAGAATTTTCTTCTTTCCCATTTATTTTTGTTATTTTCATTATTTTTTTCATATTTTATATTTTGACCCCTCAAATATTGAAAATTTTTAAAATTGACCTCGTGCGTGTTAGAATCGCGTGTCGAAATTTTGTACTTGCGTGTCGGAGCGTGTCAGGAAGAGTTGACCACGTGTCGAATTTCCCGACACTCGTTGATCGCATGTTGGACATGACACGAAAGCTTCTAAAGAGTGTGGATGCTTCTTAGATGTAGACTATCCATCTATAAAAGCTGTTGAGAATGGCAATTCTATTACATTCATGTTGGAAAGCCTCCGATTCTCTATATCGCTTGGTGCCTCTTGGGCGATGTAACTGTTGGTGTGATCCAAGTTGGTTGAATAAATTGATCATGGATTTGACAATCAAATAAGGCATGAATGTGTTTTAAATCCTCATTTGTCTAGTACATCAACTACACTAAAAAATCGCAAAGGTTCGAGTCTGTGTCTGATAAACTCAGTGTAACAAGAAAATGTTTCTATACGTGCCAAGTGAAACTATGGAACTGACGAAACTTCCTCTGTTGTGATGTGTTCAAGAGTGTTCTGACTGAGCCTACTAGTGGTAGCACCGGAATAGGGCTGGCCTTCATGGCTGCTGCCAAGGGTTATAAACTTATAATTACCATGCCTTCTTCAATGAGTCTTGAAACAAGAACCATTCTCCGTGCTTTTGGAGCTGATCTGGTCCTCACGGATCCAGCCAGATGCATGAAAGGCGCCGTTAAAAAGGGTGAAGAGATAGTGGAAAGAATACCCAATGCGTACATGCTTCATCAATTTGAGAACCCTGCCAATCCCAAGGTATACAGTTCACGCACTTAGTAATGCTTCTATAGCTAGCTGGTTGGAGAAGCTTAAGTTCTTCCTGCTTTCATAGATCCATTATGAAATGACTGGACCGGAGATCTAGAAAGGTTCAGGAGGCAAAGTTGATGCCCTCGTTTCTGGGATAGGAACTGGACGTTACAATAACAGGAGTAGGAAAATATCTCAAGGAGCAGAACCCTAAGATCAAGGTGTGCATTTCTATCGCCTAGTTATATTTCTAGGCAACTTTACTGTTTCTCATGTTTTTCATTTAATACTTCTGTGTATTTAGCTATATGCCATAGAACCTGCGGAATGTGCAGTATTATCCGGTGGCAAACCTGGTAAGTCATGATCTTCAACACACTGTTGGATCCCTTTGTAACTGGTAGTGATATTACACTGGCTTAACTTTTCATTGTGTACTTTTCCTTTTCCTTCTGCACCAATTGAAGGACTTGGATGAGGAAACATACTTTGTTTTTGGGTTTTGGCTGTGCCTTCTCTTATTTATCTCCCTCTCTGATGCATGATTAATATACTGTGTGAAGAACTTAGGAATGGCTGTCCTGATTTTTCAAGGATAAGGGTAGAGTAGCAACTACTTGCCTGGAAATTAACTTCATTGTATGATTGATATGATCAATGAACCGCAGATTTGGGTCATCCATTTCCTTTTCCTCTCATGACAGTTCAGTTACTACATACCCTGGTTCTGCCCAGACAGCCTTTTGTTTAGTCAGTAGAACTTATGAATTTGCTACATTTGTGTGGGTAAAAAAAATTTGCTTAAACTTTCTGTGCTTTCATATGTTTTGGTGATGTTCAGCATGGTTCTATGATAATTTCATATACACTACAAAATGAATTGCTGAAGGTCCACATAAAACACAAGGCATTGGTGCTGGCTTCATCCCTGGAGTGCTAGATGTGAATTTACTTGATGAAGTTATTCAAGTAAGTTTTTATACGTACAAGGGGACAAATTTGTGCTATTTTCTTTCTGTTTTCTGGTCCTGCCATCATATTCAATTATCCTCATTCATAAATTTCATAACATCCAGCTGTTGCACAAGGGAAAAAGGACTAAACATGCAAACAGAAAGTCTGTTCTCTTGCTGATATCCATCCTACTACCTGATAGATCATCATTTGTATTCAACAAAATGACAACAACTCTTCAATTGCACATGCTTTTTACGATTTGCATACCATTAGCCAATGATCTTTGCATTGTAAATGTGGTTCCTATCAAGTAATTCACATTGGCTAATACAGGATTCTCTTTCTGACTTTGCAGGTATCAAGTGAAGAAGCTATTGAAACTGCCAAGCTGCTTGCAGTGAAGGAGGCTTTGCTGTTAAAGAGACTTGTCTATCATTAGGCATTGAGACTTCAGAACCCCACCCCAGGAAACGATGCACACACTGGCTAATATCCATTTTTAACTTATTTCTTGAAACATGACATGATCATGGCACTTTAGAGTTCTCTGCTGCGTGCTTTTTAAGTGGCGTCTTTGTGATTTTATCTTTTTCACTTGCAGGTCGGAATATCGTTGGGTGCAGCTGCTGCAGCTGCAATTAATATTGCAAAGAGGCCAGAAAATTCTGGAAAGCTCATTGTGGTGAGTAAATTTGCTTTTATTGGACGTCATTAGCAGAATATCATGTATTTTCCAAGTGACTTCGCAATAACATAGCCATGTAAGCAAGCGCATATCTTCTTGTTCGGCGAGTTCGGCTTACTTAAGTTTTCTTCAGCTTGATGTCAAGCTGAAGTTGAATGAAACTACTCCTATTTTCCTTCTCAAAATGATGAAAAACCATTTCTAGCTTGTTCACACTCTTCTTCAGCAGCAAGCAGCCATTCGATCATACTCATGCTAAAATATTAACCCTGCTCAGGTGGTCTTCCCGAGCTCTGGAGTCATCTGAGCTGTTTCAATCAGTGAAGCAGGAGGCAGAGAATATGCTCTATGAACCTTGACTAATTTCCTCAATGTGTTGACATAATTTGATTTGGTTTAATAGACTCATGAAGAAGAAATTCCAGCCGGCCCATTCTGATGAAGAATTGTCCGCCGTGACAAGTATTTAATAATGCGCTACGGGGATATGACATGTATGTTTCTTTTTGTTCCCCCTTAACAGTTTTTCTTTTCCTTGCTTTCGACTAGGGGTGAGCATGGTCCGGGTTAGGCCGGTCCACCCCCTAACCCTAGGACCAACTTTCAACTTGCTTAGTGTCGGTCCTCAATTTTTGGGATCGAAGACCGACCTTATTGAGCTTGAGACAAAGGACTGGATCAATCCAATGGGTTTGGTTTGATTCTAGGGTCAACTCGGGACCAACCGATAATTTTTTATTTCATTTTTTGTACTCCTTAGAAAAGAGATTGAGGATCGGACTGATTCAATGAGTTCGGTTTGGTTCCAGGGTCAACCTGGTACCAACCAATAATTTTTATTTCATTTTTTGTACACCTTGAAATGGCAACCGAGGACTGGACTGACCCAATGGTTTTGATGACGAATGAGGTAAGCTAAGAAAGTCAAGTAGTGAGGGTCGAGTGGGGTGAGCATCGAACAAAGTGAGCATCAAATGTCGAGTAGCAAGCAACAAGCTAAGCGAGCATCGAGTGGTGAGTGGCACAAGTGGCCCAAAGCGAGCAAGATGAGTGTCAAGTGGCGAGCGAAGAAGTTGTTTCTTTCGATTTTGGCAAATTGAAGACTAAGAGGTCAAATATAACAAAAGAGAACGATTACTAGAATAGGATGTCGTAAAGAGCTGTTTATGCCCTTTTGGACGCCGTGAGGACTCCTCACAAAAACATTTTACTCCTTCATAAATTATGATTATTGACGTCATAAAAGACATTAAAAATCTAAGTTATTAAATAATAATGTAAAATTACTTGAAATCCTCACTAAAGAGCTGTTTAATGTTGTTGACGCCGTTTATTTTAAGGTTTTTACTATATAAAAAAATTATAAATAATATTATATATATAGTCAGGGTTGGTCTGGATTGGACCAACCCTGAACTTCCAGGACCGAGGGCCAACTCACATAGTGCTAGTCCAAGAATTCTAGGACTAAAGACCGACCCCATCTCCCTAGGAACTGGACCAGAATTAACCCTAGACCGATACTCACCCCTACTTCCAACCATGTAAACTTTCGTGTTAAGTTTCATAATCGTCTTGTAAGTATAACCTTCTGCATTCGGCGAAGGGGAAAGGTGACAAGTAATACTTCAGATTTAGGGATAAGTACACTAATGGTGCCAAAAGTTGTGTACATCGCTCACTTTGGTGCCAAAAGTTTCCGCTGGATCACTTAAGTGCCAAATCGAAGAAAAAACGCTCATTTTGGTGCCACCGGCGAGAATTTCCAGCCAAAATGATTACGTGGCTTTATATTTAAAAAAAAAAAAATTCGATAAACCCTTTAAACGACGTCGTTTTTTGTCATACTTAAGAAAACGACATCGTTTTGCCATCCTATGTGGATGGCTTAGGAAAAACGACGCCATATAGCCCATTTGTGATTGAAATTAGGGTTTTTTTTTTTGTTCATCCTCGCCGACCCACCGTGCTCAGCCACTGTCGTTGGGCCACCGTGCTCGGCCACCATCGCTCGGCCACCGTGCTCGGCCACCATAGCTCGGCCAAGAAGTGATGGGAAAATAGGAGGCGAGGATAGAGGAGGAGGAGGAAGAAGGGGGATTAAAGGTGCAGAGAGAGAGAGAGAAGACGAGGAGTGCGAGCGAAAGATTGGCTGGTGCTGGTATTGTTCTTCGGGGAAGAAGACGCGGCCGCCATGGCTTCTCTCTCTCTGTTGGTATTGTTTTTTGGGGAAGAAGACGATATCGCCATGGCTTCTCTCTCTCTCTGCTAGTGTTGTTCTTCGGAGAAAAACACGATGCCGCCATGGCTTCTCTCTCTCTCTCTGCCGGTGTTGTTCTTCGGCGAAGAAGACAATGCCGCCGCCATGGCCTCTCTCTCTCTCTCTCTCTCTCTCTCTCTCTCTCTCCTTTCTCTCTATTTGGGGATTTAGGGTTTCGACTTGAGATTTAAGACGCCAAACGACGTCGTTTGATGGTTTACACGCTGACTGGACTTTCCGACGAGCCACATCAGTATAAAAAATTATTAAAAAAATGCCACGTCGGATTTCCGGCGGTTCAGATCGGCGTTGGCACCAAAGTGAGCGTTTTTCAAATTTTTTGGCACTTAAGTGATCCGACCGAAACTTGTGGTACCAAAGTGAGCGTCGTACACAACTTATGGCACCATTAATATACTTATCCCTCAGATTTACTCTTTTTACTTCCTCCACTCGCCATGTGTTCTATAATCAAATTAGCCATATGCATAAAGCTGATAGTAGTTCCCTTTCATACTTACACGAAGAAGTAACATTTAGATCACGATGAGCATGACTATATGAGAGCTAATTCTCGCACATGACAACTTAGTGAGCTGGAAAATATAGATCAGCGTGTTAGCTTTTGGCAGCAAGGCGAAATTTTTCGGACTTAAATATGCCTTCGAAGGCTGCACCGGAAAGGCCATAGGATTGGTGCTTATCACCCTGCGGGGACAACGTAGGTGGACAAGAAACTGATCAGGTGCAAATCCTGCAAAGGCTCCTTCAAATAGGCATACTTTCTCAGCAACCCATCTCTAACGTACCCGGCCTTCTCCTACACTCTCTGGCCAGTCCTATCGTCCACACGACGAAGGCTTGAACCCTCAAGACATCAGGGAAATCCCCTAACACCTGGTACAGCGCCATTTTCACCGCTTAGGTCACCTCGACAGGAATGCCATACTAAGGAAATAGGCTATGTTTAGACTAAGGAATTGGGTAGGGGCCGCGCGAACGCGGGCCCCACTGCCACAAATTATGACGTAGGCTCGGCCACTTGGACCGACCTTGGGCTAGCACCCCTCCCGAAGTGCAATGGAGGTCACTAGGCCCAGGTCATGAGCCTTCTTGATAGCCCATTGACCCCGTCCAGGTAAGTGATTTGCTCATTGCCCAGGCCTTTGCTTTTACATTGGTCAAACTCACTCGCCGATTCAGTAGCCACTCTGTGTGGGACAAACAGAGAGAGAGAGAGAGAGAGAGAGAGAGAGAGAGAGAGATGGAGATGGAGATGGAGGAGTCGGTCAGAATTTGGGTGAAGAATCAAAAGGGGGTTTCTTGCGAACAGGGGACTTTGCGAAGAACATGTGACAGAGAGGATAACTTTGGGTAAAAAGCTAGCAGAAAAGTGGGTTATTTGGTAGTTCATCATTTTCTTATTTATTATATACGTTCAAGCATTGGATTACATGGATTATCAATTAGAAAATTCCTACACATTACAACTTGAAATGATAGAGCGCACAACTGGAATAATTTATGATCATTTGTGCTAAGATATATGCTTTAGAAAGGCAAATATATTAAGGTACGGAATAATTTATGATCATTTAGGCTGTAATCATTTAATTAATGAGATGCTTTTAATCATTCAATCATAAATAACGCCATCATTTGATTAAATATCAGCCGCGATCAATTCAAAATAGTTTTCTATTTCCGATATTCCCCGTGTGAAGGCAATAAATTTGACACCGAGGTTATTCATTTCAAGATCCACACCCATTTTCGTTCTCAGATTTCATACATAGAACCTCCAAGAAAATTAATGATTGAATTTAATAGTAAAATCTGTGTTACCTAAAAATAGAGTGAGGAAATTTTTTAAACTAATTATTCAATTAGTGAGGCCTAGATCAATTAAACTTGTCTGAAATCTGAGAACGAAGATTTGTCATTTAACCCATTTGTCCATGCAATATGGTAATCCTCACTCTTTATTCCCTTTGCATTAGATAATTCTTGTAAAACGTGGACGATCGTCATGATTAAGGTGGCGTCTAGGATAACTTTTGCTTTTGGAATTTGGTGCATATTCTACATCGATGATGGAATGCACCTATATGTGCTGTAAGCATAAATAGTTTGGGCAAAAGCTCACAATCTCGTGGAAACTTAATCAGGTAAGGGTGATTGGGTCCAAGGTGGATAGAGTCTAGATCTGGACCCTATACCCAACCCTGTTATAACTAGTTCCTCTTTTCTAGACCCTATACCCGACCCACCCTGTTTTTCCGATCTGATTCCAAGATCAACCCTATTTCTACTGGAACCTATTTTGCAATCTCCTGATATCCTACACGACTTCGAATTTTATATTAATACGAGAGAAAATAACGTAATCCTCTTAATTTGTATTAAAACATTAATCACTTTTAATAAATAAATACATGAACTTTTTGACTAAACGAAAAATTAAGGATCCACAAGATTAATTGTAATAAATAAAATCATAAGGTGAAGAATTAGCAACAAACATGAATATAATATTAGTCTTATTTCCACAACGACTACATGAAACTACTCATTTATATAAGTATAACTCCTCCTACAAAAGAGAAATTAAGCAAGTCAATCCATATAGTACACAAGAATTTGGCGACAACGAACACCGTCCGTCCATCAGACGGTGTGAGAGGGAGCTGAGGAGGGAGGGAAGCAAGTGAGGAAGAGAAATGTCCTCCCTTGCGTGTTTGAGAGAGTCAAGAGGAAAAAGGTCTTGTGATTGAGGGAGTATGAATAAAAATTGAGGGAAAAAAAATTGGTTTTGGACCTTTACTTACAAAAATAGTCCGAGAACCGGTTCTAAAACCGGTCCAGGAATCAATTTCCAGGTGGGTAATCACTCGAAACCTATTCCCGAACCGGTTTAAACTGATTCCGAATTTTGGGAATCGGTTCTCGGACCAATTTCAATGGGAACCAATTCTTGACCTTGTTTTCCAGGTGGGCCGGTCCGAGAACCAGGTATACTCAGTTCGGTTGCACACCCCTAGTATCAGGACGGGATCATGAAGGCTCGAAAGTGGATGAGAACATGATAGCCGCCTATGGCCGGCGAGGTCGCCGACCCCCTCTGATGGTGGCAACAGTAGTGGTGCCTAGCCACCAACCCTCCTCCTCCTCTTTTTTCTTTTTTTTTTCTTTTTTTGTATTTTTATATTTTGACCCCTCAAGTATTGAAAATTTTCAAAATTGACCCCATGCGTGTCGAAATTCTGGACTCGCGTCTCGAAGAGAGTGAACCACACGTCGGATTTTTCAACAACCGTTGACTGCGTGTCGAGGTATGTCGGAGGATGTCGGACACGACACAAAGGTTCCTGAAGAATGTCGATACTACATAGATTGATTGCACATGTCGAACAGAGAAATACGTTTATCTCACGCGGCAATGTTTATCCTTGGTGGAGTGACCTTCTATGTGCACATGAAGCTGCACATTTGCCATTGACATTACATCAATCGTGTGATCGACACATCATATATTTTCTCATGTCATTGGTCCCACGAACAATGACTAGCGATTAATGAGAGTAGTGGTTGCATATCCAAATGATGACATAAGTTAAAAATTCATTGTCGATGGATTTTGAGGGCTTCTATGGTCTATCGAAGAGCTAATTTTTAATTGTTATAATCACATGCTTTTTTCATAACCCTATTTAAAGTGATTGTAATACACAAAAACTTGAGAAGAATACAATCGATGAATGAGATTTCCTATCATTTAATTGGATGGCTATCACGTTCTCGAGCAGCCGATCTTTGGTGTAGTGTGTTGTTGTGAACTCCATTGGGTTGGATTGCGAGATGATAGAGAAACCCCCGCTTTGGTTGCTCCTCTTGGAAACACTCCAATTCTTTCTTTCTCTTGGGGCTAAAGAAAAACTTTAGTTTATTAGTAATAAAATGAGTGAATTTAATGGCGATTTAAACGTAAGATAATTATATTAGTGTATCACCCTTTTAATCCTACGTATATGTCATAATACTTATGTTAGAAGTGTCGTGGAATACAAAAACTCAAAAGGTTTTATGAATTATCTGATGAAATTTCCTCCCTTTTGATCCAACGGCC
Source organism: Eucalyptus erythrocorys (assembly GCA_014182555.1). Lineage (NCBI taxonomy): Eukaryota > Viridiplantae > Streptophyta > Magnoliopsida > Myrtales > Myrtaceae > Eucalyptus > Eucalyptus erythrocorys. Next base: position 10,441,871 of record CM024603.1, read on the forward strand.
ACCACATTCTAACCAACCAATCCTCGGATATTTGGGAAGCCTTCTATGGAATGAAGACATCAGTCGGTGAAAGAGATGGACGACACTTCTTTCTATGAATATTATTTCGCAACGTGCCCTTAATCAATTCGTACAAAAATTATTTCTGCTTCTTGCAGATTTTCTTTGAAAGGGGGCTTTCCAATATAAAACACCTAGTTAGCCTTCCACCACCTGTATCTAGTCTAGATCGTGACAGCTTGAATATTCTAATGCAGGAGAGACATGAAGTCTTCCCTGAGAGCCACGAGACCCCATCACATGGAGCACGAGCAGATTTCTTCATGTTTTCTTCGAAAGTGCGTGAGGAGGAATTGGCAAAAATTTAAATAAAAAGAAAGGAAAGGAGAGAAGAAGCAATCAATTGCAAAGAGAAAAGAATGGAGGAGAAATGTAGAATGTTAAGAGAAAGACATTGAAAGTAGGATCCAAAAAGAATGAGAAATGAAATTTTCTGTTAAGCAGCTATGGCTTTTTATTTTATAATGTCTTTAAGGTACTTACTGAAACTGAGTGAAGGAAACTTATAATTTGCAATTGATTGACTTTTTTAACCAAAAAAAAAAAAATTCACCGACTCTTTTCGCAATATATTTAATTGATCCTCTTAAAGTAGAACTTTTCAAATAGTTTCATATGCAAGTCGCTCATCCACATTTTTATTCGCATCTTATTAACTCCATAAGAGGTACTTAATATTTCATGGGCTTGACATTCATTTGTGGGGAAAATTGTCTAAAAGTGCTCAACTTATTATAGAATGATCAATTTAATTTTAAATTTTTCAATGTAGCCAATTTAGTCCTAATAATGAGATTTTTCAATGTAATTCTTCTTATCAATTTTAATCGGAAATCATCGACATGAACGTCGTTGTCCATGTGACATGGTCGATGTTGTTGACATGGATAATTTTGATTTTTTTAAAAAATATTTTTTCCTATTATTATTATTATTATTATTATTATTATTATTATTGCTTTTTCTTTTCCTTTCCAACTATGGTCAATCTCAATGATGACGGGAGGTCAACCATAGGTGAGAATTGCCCTTACCGGATATCACTTAGGCCCATCGACTATCAGAGGAAGAATGAAATAAAGATTGCAAAAATATTTCATATCATCACTGGCCGTAGCCGCGTAAATTATATTTTTACCAATCTAGAAACGCAGATACAACGATCCATCTACATAGAAACTCATAAAATACCCTACCAGCCCCACAGATTATTTAAGTTCATCTTTTTAATTATGTGGATTTTCCTAATTCAAAGTAACTTGCACTGTATCTGTAAAAAGCTGGATTGGGAAGTGGATGACCGAACCATCTCCCGAAGGGAGAGATAATTGAAAATTATAGTCATAGCCATCTCGAATGCCCATCGTCATCTCCACTTTCCTTTTCTATCACCGAGTCTCCGCCGTTTTCCTTCTCTTGTCTTCAACTTGCGGTGACTACTCGCCTCGTTAGGAACGTGTAACATGAGGACGTGTGACTTGATTTAAGGCACGGAAAGCGATTGATCAATGCATGGACGTGATTATGAATGTGAGGTTCGTGTTGTAATATGGTGGACGAGGACGGTTGTGCTCACGGATGGCCTCGCCTCGTCGATGGTGGACCGCTCTGGTGAACCGCCGAGTGGATCTCTGGGATGAGATCGGCCGCGCCGGGGTTCTTGCTCTTTCGCATGCCAGGTACACGGCTTGGTCTTGCTCGGTTGCGCGCTGGTGAGGCCTTGGTCATGCCTGGATGCGCTTCAGTATCGGTCTCGATCACGTCTGGATGTGAGGCCTGGTGTCCACCAAGAGTTGGTAGGATATTCTCGAATCGATGGAGGCCATAGTGTGAACTTCTGAGAGAGATAGACAAGGGTGAGAACTACTTAGGGGCTGTTTTGTAACTATCCTTTTTTTTCCCTATTTTTTTACCAAAATATTTTTAAAAAAATACATAATTCCGTTGGGTAACTACTAGCTAATTTTTCTATTCACCTGAATAGATCATTCATCAAGGAATAAATTTAGAATAAAAACAAAAAGTTAAAAAAAAAAAAAAATCTACCTTTTTGCTCCCAATAATAATTTCTAAACAATGTCATTTTCCGTTTTTTTTTTTTTTTTTTTCCTTCATTCTTCTTCCTTCTTGAGTCAGCAACTGGCCAAAGATGAGGGCCAGCGTGGTCCATGGTTGACCTCGACTAACCTTGCCACCCCTGGCGAGGCTCAAAGTTGCCTTGTTTGGGGGAGGTTAGCCTTGCCATGGCTAGGCGAGGTTCCACCTCATCCAAATCTAGCAAGGTCAAGCCTCGTCCACCCACCACGAGATTGGCCTCACCATGGCTAGGCAAAGCCACCCTCATGGTGGCTAGGCAACGCTTGCCGGAGGCCAACAAGGTCGACCTCGCCATCCCTTTTCTCTAGCCGATCGCTAGACATTGCCAAGGCCCCATGACCAGCTAAAGGAGGAGAAAAAGAAGAAAAATTCATAAAAATTTGAAAAATCTGAAAAAAATTATTTTAAAACTACAAATATCTACGTTATAACAAAATTTGAGAGTTGTACCAAACACTTCTTTGTTCTTTTTCTATTCCAATAATAGAAATTTTAGGGTAATACAAAATGCATTTTTCTATTCAGAAACTCATCCAGAGAATAAAAATACAAAAATTATTTATAAATAGAAATTATTTCTGAGAATAGATGTTACCAAACACACCTTTAGTACCCCATTTGGTTGGATTCCCTCTCTCCTTTCAAGCCGAGATCACGAGCCTCACAGCAAGGAAAGGTAGAGCTGGCAGACTAGTTTTCCTCCCTACTATGTTTTCTTTCCTTTCGTCCATTTATTTCCTTTCCTCCACCGACATACATGCATGATAGATCCTCCACTAACGTAGCTCTTCTTTTCTTTCTCTCTCTGTTTTTTATTCAAGCATGTAAGGGCGCGCATGAAATCATTTATGTTCCAGAAATAGTTTCGGAACAAAAATAAATTTTTCTATTTCTAGTTTTGGATGAGTTTCTAAGCAAAAATAACCGTTTGATAACGACAAAAAATTTCTTTCTTTCAGACGGCGGCGGCGGCGTCCGGCGTCCGGCAACCGGCGACGGTGGCGTCCGGCGTCCGGCAACCGGCGACGGCGGCGTCCGGCGCCGCCGACCGACAACCAACGGCGGCTGGCGGGCGGCAACGGCGGCGGGCGGTGGCAACGGCGGCCGACAGCGATGGCGGCGCAACCGGCGGCCGGCGACCAAAGGCAACCGACGGCGACGGCAGCAATGAACGATGAAAATTTTTTTATTTCTCATTTCTGTTCCAGAAATAGAAAAATAGATATTTTCTATTTCTGATTTATTGTCCATATCTATTTTTGAAACAAGAATCTATTTCAGAAATAGAAAAGTGGAATAATTTTATATTTCTATTCCATAATTGTTTCTGGAATAGAAAAATAATTTCTGGAACATAAATTGTGGGCAATCATGCGTGCCCTAAATATTTTGGCTCATCGTATTCTACTCTTCGCCGAGTATATGTCCCCTGAATATTCCTTCCTCATTCCTTTTGTGGCCAAATTCTCGAGATCTTTGCGTAATATTGCTCTTTGGATTTTATCTCTAAATCACTTTCCTGATCATGACCAAACCAAATTAAATAGAATTTACTTGGTGTGGAGACACTGCGATGCAAGAATATTGAGTTCTATCGATCAATTCATGGTTACAACAAGCAAAGACCGATTTCAGCTACACATTAAGTTGATTAGGTTCAAGTTGAAGACATCAATTTTGCAAGAGAGTTGTCAATTCAGTGAACCAATTGTTGACTTTATGGTTGTCCATCAACTACGTATCAATCGAAGGCTATTCCGTTAGACTTTCATAGCTGTTTGTTGATCTTCAAGGGTGTTCATTCAACTTCCAAGGTTGGTGCACCAATGTAGAGAGTCTTATCAAGTTTCAATACATCTAATGGTTAGTTAAATGCATTTAGTCATAGTTATTGAGTATATTATTTCATAGCTTTTATGAGTTTTTATTATGATGATGCTTCAAGAGTCATAATTAGGTGAATTCCCAATGAGCCTATTCGGTTTTCAGGAGTTCAAAGATTCTTCTCTTTTGTTTAGCAATATCAATAGATGTGTTATCTAAATTGTAAGACAAGATTTGAATATTGAGAATACATGAGATTTTCCTTATGCTTGAGTAAGTATATATCCTTAGCTTCCTTATTGTTGGAAGATATGCGGATCAGGATCAACCGGATTGCCATTGATCTTGATTGAGCATAATTGATCATGATCTCCATTTGTATGTAATTTAATTATCTCATCTAGATCTAGATTGATAGACTAAAATCAGAGATTGATAGGATAGATCAATCATTTCTTTATTTATTACAAATTGTATTATATTTGTATCTCATTGTACAAAGTTGAATCACACGAGAAAAATTACAAAATTTCTCTAATCCGTGTCCTCCTCTTCCTCGTATCTCTTCCTTTCTCTCTTGCCCTGCACCTTCTTTCATGGTATCAGAGCAGCGTGGATCCTCGATTTGCCTCCGCTTCGAGCATCTTCAAAGAAAAGGTCTTCGAAACTGCAAATCAATCAACATCTTGGTGTCAGGCATACTCTCAAAGGAAGAAGATCAGTTAACTTACCATGGCCTCGCAGCAGGATCTCCATCCGACTGCTGAAGACAGAACAGCTGAAGCAAACAACCCTCAATCTTCACAGATCCAGAGTGTTCCTGCAAATTTGCCAACTACAGGACAACAAATCTTACCTTTGCCCCAGCAATGGCGACCTATGCAGGCTCAGTACCAGTTGGGGCAACCCACAATGGGTCAACCATACCAGTGGATCCCGTATCCGTATCCACTCTATCTCGGGTCAAGCCCGAATCCATCATCGCCCTATCTCGTGGGTCACCAGAGTAGCGATGGAGGCCCACCAGCCACGAATGGGGCAAGCCGAACCATCGCGATGGAACAGACAGGCGGATCGATTGAATCGGGTACCGGAGAGAATACTTACCCGAGAAATACAAATGCGAAGCATCCAATCGGGTCGAACGAATCGGGTCAAGGGACGAATCCCTACCCGAGTTTTGTACCCGGATTTCCACCAATCGGGTCAGACGAATCGGGTCAATGGACAAATCCCTACCCGAACTTTCCACCAGGGTTCCTTCCCATTCCAGCGGTGGCGTTCACCGGGCGACCAGAAATCGGCGATCCATTATACGTCTCCAACGCCGACGGATTGGAGCTTCAACTGGTGCATCAGCTTCTGTCCGGACCAGAAACATACTCGAAATGGTCCCAGGAGCTCCGGCGGGCATTAGTGACGAAAGACAAAGACGGATTTCTCGACGGGACGATTCCGATCCCCTCGGATGAACGCCTAGCCCGACACTGGCGGAAATGCAATCAACTTGTCCGAACATGGATTGGAAATTGCATAACCCCAGAAGTCGCGGCTGGACTTCCACCCACAGAGGATGCTAAAACCATGTGGGAAAATATTCGAGAGATGTATGGAAAAATGGATCAAGCAAAAATCTTTAATCTCATGCAGGAAATCAGCGAGGTGAAACAGGGAAACTCGACGGTCACGGCCTGCTTCAACAGGCTATCGTCTCTTTTGAATCAACTCAAGGCGGTCGAAGAAAAACTTGAGGGGCCAGAAGCAACCCTCAGACAGTATAAGAAGATCAAAGAGAGAGAAAAGGCAACCAGATTCCTGCTGATTCTCAACGAATCGTACGTTACCTTCCAATCACAGATCCTCGCCATGGATTCAATACCATCGATCGGGCGAATCTTTCAACTGGCGATGCAAGAGGAGGCCCAGAGACTCACAACCATGAGGAACAGCGACAGCGTCACATTGGCCGCTCGAAGGGAAGGGAAAACCCTAACCCTTCCTCGGGAGAGAGAGAGGCGAAACCCATTAGGGTTTGCTGTCGAAGCCGATTCGGGGGCCCTTAAAAGGGACCCAATCAACGGCGGAGATCATTTGCAAGGATCCAACGGACTGGATTACTCGTGTGGATTCGGCGGTCCAGATCTCATCCGAGGATCCGGTGGCCCAGATTTCATCCGAGGATCGAGCGGCTCAGATCTCATCCGAGGATCGAACGGCCTAGATCTCGCGCGAAGATCGGACGGATACCACGCGATCGAGACAGCCCTTGGATCCGACGGTGGGCATCAAATCGCAATTAAAGGAATGGACGGCCAGATCTTTGCCACGTCATCCAAAAATTTTGGAAAAAATTTTAAAGGCAAGGGTAAATTTTTTTGTGATTATTGCAAGCGTACTAATCACACTATTGACAAATTGTTGGAAATTACATGGAAAACCTGGAGAAAAGGAAAAAAAAAAAAAATTTCCACAGCATATCAAGTCACTGGACCGGCTGGACCAAAAACCGATCAGCCAATCACATATGGCCAATTTCAGCAACTTATGCAGACAATGCAAAGGATGGATACTTCCAATAAAGGAGGGAGTTTCTCAGGTATTTCACATTGCCTAATTAACTCTATTTCCAGGAAAGAATGGATTATAGATTCTGGAGCGACCGACCATATTATATGTGACAAGGGATTATTTACAAATTTAAATGAAAATTTAGATTTCCCTGTCACCGTACAATTACCAAATGGTCATGTCACTTATGTCAGAACATCTGGAACAGTGAAGCTCAGTTCCCAACTTACTCTCCAGAATGTGCTATATGTCTCAGAGTTCCAGTTCAACCTCATATCTGTGTCTAAAGTCTGCAAAGAAAACTCATGCCAAGTGATATTCAATGCTGACACATGTTTATTTTAGGCCCGTTCGACTGGGAGACCGATGGGCTCGAGTAATTTCTTTGAAGGACTCTATTACTGGAAGAGTGACTTAAATTTCTTGAATAAAAGATCATTGTGCAATTCTTTTACCAATGATAGCAATGTTACCATGCATATGAGATTGGGTCACAGTGCTTCTTTTCCATATCGTGAATGTCCAATTTGTCCTCTTGCCAAGCAATCACGCACCCCTTTCACTTCTAGCACTTCCAGAACTAGTCAGATTTTTGCATTAATTCATGTAAACATCTGGGGACCTTATCATACAGCTAATCATGACGGCTCCCATTACTTTCTTACGATAGTAGATGACTATTCAAGAGCAACATGGATTTTTCTCATGCAATCCAAACCACAGGTTTATGCTCACCTACAAAATTTCATTCTATTATCCAAAAATCAGTTTAAGAAATCCATTCAGCGGATTCGCACCGACAACGGGAAGGAATTTTTAGTCATGAATGCTCCCTCTTGTTCAACTCCCATGGAATTCAGCATGAAAGTTCATGTGTCTACTCACCACAACAGAATGGTGTGGTTGAAAGGAAGCATCGTCACTTGCTGGAAGTTACTCGCGCCATTAAATTTCAGGCATCTATACCAGACAAATATTGGGGTGAATGCATTATCACAGCAACCCATCTCATCAACAGGATGCCTACCAAAGTCCTTAAAGGCCGGACTCCATTTGAGCTGTTATTTGGGAAGAAGCTAGAATTAAATCATCTAAAGATATTCGGCTGTCTTTGCTATGCTGCAACCATGGGACCTCGTGACAAGATGAGCCCACGTGCACGACAATGTGTCTTCATGGGATACTCCAATCTTCAAAAGGGCTACAGACTACTTGAAATTGCCACAGAATATTTTTTCGTAAGTCGCGATGTCATTTTTCATGAAAATACATTTCCATTTTATACTGATGACATTTCACATGAAGATACAGAGACAGTTACCAAACGCCCCATATCTCACCATGATGAGGCATCAAACCAGCATTTTTCTTGTATTCCAATGATGCAGCCTGCAACTCCCTTTCATCATACAGCTCCAACAAATGGAAGTCCTCTAAAGGACAGTTCCACTCCTTCAGAAGATATTCCTGAAGAATCTATGGGAACAGATCCCGAGGAATCTCTTGAAGACATTACTAATACCACAGCAACACAACCTCTTATTGAAAATAATCCTCCTCGGAGATCTGGACGAACGACACGACCACCAACCTGGACAAAGGATTATGTATGTGCTGCACATAATTCCCAGGTATTCGATATCCAATATCTTCATTTGTTTCCTTTGATAGACTGTCTCGGGAACACAAGTGTTGCATTAGTCGTTTGTCAAATGAAGCTGAACCATCCAGCTACAATGAAGCTTCCAGGGATCCAAAATGGCAGGAAGCCATGAAAGCAGAGTTATCAGCACTGGCTGAAAACCACACATGGGATTTAGTTCCATTACCAGCTCATCGCAAACCCATTGGATGCAAATGGGTTTACAAAATCAAATATCGAGCCGATGGCTCTGTGGAACGGTACAAGGCCAGATTAGTGGCTAAAGGGTTCACCCAGAAAGAAGGTTTCGATTATCACGAAACATTTTCTCCAGTTGCCAAAGATGTCACAGTACGTTCCTTCTTAGCAGTTGCTGCAATCAATGAATGGCATTTACACCAAATGGATGTTCATAATGCTTTTCTTCACGGAGATCTTGATGAAGAAATCTACATGGATATTCCCCCAGGGATACGGAGACAGGGGGAGAATAAAGTGTGTCGTCTCCGTAAATCCCTTTATGGATTAAAACAGGCATCAAGACAATGGTATGCCAAGTTCATTCATGCTCTTACAACAGCAGGATTCAAGCAATCCAAGCATGACTATGCTCTATTCACCAGAATTAAAGGTATGTCATCTATTTATTTGATGATTTATGTCGATGACATACTAGTCATGGGCAATGATAGAAACTCCATAGAGACTTTCAAGGAATATTTGCATGCCACATTTCATATCAAAGACTTAGGAGCACCCAAATATTTCCTTGGAATTGAAATTGCTCGATCTGACAAGGGAATTTCCCTTAGTCAACGGAAATTTGTTCTGGAGATTATATCAGAAGCAGGTCTGTCAAGATGCAAGCCGGCCGTAATTCCTATAGAGCAGAATGTGAAATTCACTACCGCAGAGTATGATAAAGGGATACTTCGAGATGATGATCCTCTCCTCAGTGATCCGTCAGGCTACCAGAGACTTGTTGGGAAACTCATATACCTGACAATGACTAGACCTGACATATCATATGCGGTCCAGACACTCAGTCAATTCATGCATCAGCCGAAGCGCTCTCATTTGGATGCAGCCTTAAAGGTCGTTAAGTACCTAAAGAGATGTCCAGGGCTAGGGATACTTCTCTCTAAAAAGTGTGACATGAGAATGACAGCCTATTGTGACGCAGATTATGCGACATGTCCGATTACTCGAAGATCTGTCACTGGATATTGCATAAAAATTAGAGAATCCCTTCTGTCTTGGAAAACAAAAAAGCAAGCTACCGTGTCTTTATCCTCGGCCGAAGCAGAGTACCGAGCTATGGCCAAGGCCACTTGTCAAATAGTTTGGATCCGAGGATTGCTCAAGGATCTTGGAGTAGAAGTGCAGGGACCCACAAGATTGTATTGTGATAACGATGCGGCTCTGAAGCTTGCTTCAAATCCTATAGTGCATGAAAGAACCAAACATATAGAAGTGGATTGTCATTTTACACGGGAAAAGATTCGGGAAGGAACCACCGAGACAAGAGGAATCGGAACAACGAAACAGCCGGTAGATTTATTCACAAAGCCTCGTGTCGAGACAGCACACATATCTTGTAAACAAGCTAGGCGTCTTAGACATCTATAAGCCACCAGCTTGAGGGGGAGTGTTGGAAGATATGCGGATCAGGATCAACCGGATTGCCATTGATCCTGATTGATCATAATTGATCATGATCTCCATTTGTATGTAATTTAATTATCTCATCTAGATCTAGATTGATAGACTAAAATCAAAGATTGATAGGATAGATCAATCATTTCTTTATTTATTACAAATTGTATTATATTTGTATCTCATTGTACAAAGTTGAATCACACGAGAAAAATTACAAAATTTCTCTAATCCGTGTCCTCCTCTTCCTCGTATCTCTTCCTTTCTCTCTTGCCCTGCACCTTCTTTCACTTATCCTTTCTGGTGCGCTCTTCATTAGTGTTGAACCAAGAAGCCTTTTATTCTCAGCTTGTGGTTTCCTTTAAGCCTTGATGGTAAGTTTCTCCTATTCTGAAGTCCTTTATCCTTGGCGATGAACTTTGTCAATCTCAATCTTTATCCTTGGCTGGTGGCATTTCCTTTAAGCCCTAATGGTGATCCTAATATAGCCTTCTTCTACCCTACATCATCCATTAATCATCAAAATACATTCATCCCGCAACCACATCAATTAGACATCAGAGCTCAAGGTTGAACTCATCTTGAGTGATTCCTTTTATTACCCATCTCGCATCCCACCTCATACTTCCATTCAAAAACAAAAAAAAAAACAAAAAAAGAAAAAAAGAAAAGGAAATGTGTTATCAGGCTTCAAGAGAATTGACTTTGGAGCAAGCACACAATAGAGCACGTGACCGTATGGAAAGAGTGCTCACCCTCCTAAAGAATTGACTAAAGGGTGGCAAGAGTTTTTCAACTAAGCCTTTCATTAATGGTACATCCTTCTTTGAGGGCATTTATTCAAATTAGGTTGAGAATACTTCCAAATAGAAGCTCAGCTCATTAAAGAGCTCCAAAAATAATCAAATAGTGAAAATAGCAAGTGCATCAAGCTTCACGGCAATGGGCATCTACAAGTGAAGTCTCCAAACCAAAAGGTTATCACCATTTAAGAAATTGAGAAGATTGACTTGGAACTTAAAGAGACACGGCAAGACAGATACCATATAGAGTCTAATCCAAGGAGCCAAACCTGATCATAGAACAAATGAAGGAGAGATGTTGGTCATCCATATCCCATAATGTAACTATGATATCATAGATAGTGAATCTCCAAATTAATTAATTGAGGCAAATGCTAAGGTTATAGATGGAGAGGGGATGATTATAACGGTGGAGAGGGGATGATTATAACGGCTAGAGATATTACTTGCCACTTTCATTTTGTATGCCCCAAAGCATTCTCTTTCGAAGTATTAATCATAAGCAAATTATATTTGACATATTTTTAGCTTTTGAGCAAGCCTTGAAGATATTTATTTATATGAAGATGATGTATTATCTAGTAGGTTGGAGAGGCCGTTGTGGAAATTTGTCAGAATAAAGTTCCTCTGATAAGGATAATTGTGGCTAATTGACTACTTTCAATCTTGGATATGAAGCCATAAAAGATTTGAGGACAAATGTTCAACACCGTGGGAGTTTGATGTGAAAGCATCGGGCTCTATCAATCAATTCTCAAGCTCAACCCTAAACTCTTCAATTGATCCTTATTCCTACAAGCAAAGACTGATTCCAACAATACTTTGACTCAATGGATTCAAGTTCAAGATGTCAATTTGCATGAGAGTCATTGATTTAATGGACTAATTATTGAATTCTATGGTTGTCCATCGACTACCTAGTTGTCTATTTACAAGTTCATTGTCAACTCTAAGATTACTAATCAACCACTTATCAAATGAATGCTATTACGGTCGACTACCACAACTCTTTATTGATCTTCAGGGGCAAAAGAATCCTTCAAGTGTCAAAAGTTGGCACAAATGGACATTTAAGTGCCAAAACTTATGAAAGTGACACTTAAGTGCCACTTTTTATGAAAAATGAGACATTTGAGTGCCACATCCAACGAACCTCGCTGGAAATCTCACGTGGCTTTTTTTTATAATTTTTTCGCTTATGTGGCTTGCTGGAAAGCTGACTCGAGAAAACCACACACAAAAATGACGTCGTTTTGGTATAATTTAAATTTTAATATAATAATTAATTAAATTTAATTCAAACAATTAAATAATCAAATAATTTAAATAAAAGAGGGGGGGAGGAGGAGGAGGAGGAGGAGGAGGAGGAGGGAGGCGGCGGCGGCAAGGGCGTCACCGGGAAGGCGGGAAGGTGGGGAGTGTCGGCTGGGGCTGTTGAGCTTGGGTCGGGGGCTAGCGACCTCAGCTGATCAGCAACCAGGGGTGATGTGACATCCAGATTTTCGGACCCTAATTTCGACTGGATAAATAGAGCCGTTTTTAATCAGAATGTTGCAGAGGACCATTTTATTGTGAAATTGGGATGCAAGTGGGCTAAATTGGTAAAGAAAAATACCAATCTGAATGATGAGGTGTTGAATGAAATTATGGGAGTCAATTTAATTTGAATCAAGAGGGATTAAGGTCCAATTAGAGAGAATCTAGCAAAATTCGTATGGTGCATATACCCCAACATTTTGGACTACCTAAGGGCTTCTAGAAGGGGCACTTTAGTCTTCAAATTGATGGGTGGAAGACAGCACATGGTGGGCCATGTTTGTGGGGCCAAAGGGAGAGAGAAGGAGGGAGAGAGAGGGAGAACCGGCCCCCTTCCTTCCCTTTTCTTTTCCCCCGTCAACGGCTATTTCTCCTCCCTCTTGGGCGTGCAGAAAAACCAGAAAATTTCAGAGGAGAAGCCGAAATAGCCATCAAGCCGTCGCATCCCCTCGCCGTCGCGCTGGACCGCCGTTTGCCGCTCCTCCTTACGCGCGCGCGCCGCTGTTGCTCCGCCCGTCTACGTCTCCCTCTCGCCTAACTCCTGCGCCGTTGCTGCTGTTTGGCTTGTGCAAGAGCTTCCGGAGCTCGTCCCCACCGCCGTGAGCCACCGTTGACCCCCCCAACAGCCCGTCTAAGTCCCCGCCGGCCTTCCCTACCTGTTTCGGCCCCAAGTCAGCCCGTTTCTCCCTCCATCGGCACCAACACAGCAGCTAGAAAAGTGGGTATGGCAGCACCTTCCAAGCCCGTTTCGACCTCCTTCCCGGCCCCGAACGCGAGACCGCCTTTGGGGAAAGTCGGTCCCGACGTCACCCTCATCGTTTTGAGCTAAGCGGCGTCTAAATCCTTGAGTTTATCTCACTAATCCTTGATTAGAGGGTTAATTATGCCATAAGTATGTTTAGTTTAAATTAAGCATGTTTAGGTGGATAGATTAGAATATTTTATTCTAAATTGGATTAGTAGATTAGTTTAAGTTTAATTATGTTTAATTAAGGTAAAAAAGGGTTAATTAATGTTAAGTGGTGATGTGACATAATTAGATTTTAATTTAGATTTACTTAAATGCTTCGAAATTCGGTTAATTAAAATAATATAAAATATTCCGAAATTAATTAATTATTATTATTAAAAAAAGGAAAAATTTATTTTTAGCCCCGGTTGCTCGAATTTCGTGCCGATCGATCTTTGTCTTTGTTAGAATTTAAATTTGATGCTTGATTGTGGCGAATTGAGTGTGATTGGGATAAATACGGGTTATGTGTAAAAAAATTCCGTGTGTAGGAATTGTTGGGGATTTGGCCATGATTGACCGCCTATTAGAGGCCGTGTCTGGTGAGGCCGCGATGAACCACCTATTAGAGGTCATGCCTAATGGGGCCGTGATGAACCACCTATGAGAGGTCATGCCTAGTGAGGCCGTGATGAACCACCTATTAGAGGTCGTGCCTAATGGGGCCGTGATGAACCACCTATTAGAGGTCGTGCCTATCGAGGCCGCTAATTACCTCCTTATTGAAGGTCGTGCCGAGTGGGGCCAGGATTGCCATCGATTGTTAAGCTTACCTTTAGGGTCGTGGTTGGGAGCATTGATTGATTTATTAGAAAGACATGTAATCGCCCGAGCCGATTGATCGCTGAGATAATCCAAGTGGTTGACTGGTTGATGATGTGAATGTGTCCTGATTATTTAATTGTCACATTTGCACGTGATTGAATGATATTAACTGTACTAACCTGCAGGCGCGAACTATGCAAGGTAAGTCTTCTTGATGTTGTGGCTAGGTCATTCTGGGGTGTATTTGCTTTCTAATAGGGGCTTAGGAGGGGTGAACTTGCTGAGACAATGTCTCATCCCGTTGTGGGAAAAATATTTCAGGGCCGTAGATGACGATTCTGGCGGAGAATAGTGGACTGTCGGTGCAGTTGGGCAAGGAGGGCTGCGACCCTCGCCCCAAATCTGGGCAAGGACATGCAGGCCTTGGTCGCCGGTTGGCTAGGGCTGCTAGCCCTCGACCAAGGCTCGGCGACTCAGCTCTTACCGCCGCCGCCTCCCCTCTCCCCCTCCCCCTTTTTAATTAAATTAATTATTATTATACCGAAACGACGTCATTTTGACACTGTTTAGCCACATCAACATGCAAAACGACGTCGTTTTGCACGTAACTCGCCGAAAAATTGCCACATCAGCATTTTGGCAGGATTTCTCGTCAATGGCACTTAAGTGATCCATTTTACTCTGATTTTGGCATTTAAATGTCATTTTCGTAACTTTTAGTGCTTAAGTGTCCAATTGTGCCAATTTTTGCCACTCCAAGAGTCCAGGTGTCGATCTTCAAGGGTGTTTGTTGAGCTTTTAAGGCTAGTGCATGAATTTAGGAAGTCTTATCAAGTTTCAATACATCTAATGATTAGTTAAATGCATTTAGTCCTACCTATTGAGTCAGTTAGTTTATAACTTTTATGAGTCTTTATTGTGGCGCTATTTTCAAAAGTCATTATTAGATGAAATCCCCAAGAGTTTGTTCAGTTTTCAAGAATTCAAAGAGTCCTTTTTAGTAATATCTCAATTGTAAGACAAGATTTGAATTTTGAGAATATATGAGATTTGCCTATGTGTAAACAAATATCTATCTCTAGTTTCTTTATACTTGGCAAGTGGATTCTTCCTTGTTAGTGAGCTAAGAAATCCCTTAGCCATTGTTTTGCTTCAAGCCTTAGTGGGGAGTTGATCCTATCCCAAGGTCCTTTATTCTTGAGGGGTGTTTTGTGCCTTCATCCTTGGCCAGTGACACGGTCTTTTAGACATTAGTGGTGATCATAATCTATCCTTCTTCTACCATACTTGTAATCCTGCCGCACACAATCGCATCACACTATTAAAAATTGTCCAAAAAGCCTAAGAGCAATGCAAATGTTAACAATGCTAATAACATTTTGCTCAAGGTTGGTGACTCCTAATTTTCGTATGAGATAAATGACTAAATAGGATAGAGAAAATTTAAATGTAATCAAGTGTCAAACTTGATACATGTTTTCAACATCATTGATCTTGGATGTGATGCTCCCAAAGGTCAGGATATTACACAGA
This sequence comes from Eucalyptus erythrocorys, assembly GCA_014182555.1. NCBI lineage: Eukaryota > Viridiplantae > Streptophyta > Magnoliopsida > Myrtales > Myrtaceae > Eucalyptus > Eucalyptus erythrocorys. The sequence continues at coordinate 10,457,145 of CM024603.1, forward strand.
AAACTTGCATTACCCTCGAACTCGATACCATATGAAGCTCAAACTTCGTAAAGACATACATCTGTTAATACCAAAAACTCAGTATGCATATGCAGAAACTTCAAAACCTGCGTAACACAGACAACAGATTAATTGAACCAGATTTTTGTTCTTATTCCTTTTGATTGGTACTGATGTTATGAAGCCTAGGCCCCCCAAAAAAGAAGGGAGAGAGATAGGATGAGATGAAGCTTCATTCTCAACAAAAACAAATAAAGGGAGTCAAAAACAATTTGTCCATAAGATCAGCAAAGCATGTACTAGAGGAGATCCACGGAACTGAGTTGCATTTGTATGTCTGTCCATCTCTAATCCAAACAATGGATTTAATCAATAGATGGGTCAAACACATGATGATTATAAGTACATACGAACTATGTACAACTAACTGCATCTACAACCTGCAAACTGAAGGGCCAAAAGCATATAACTCGCCATGCCTCCTGAATATCTAGGTCTTCTCTCCTAATTTCTCTGCACTAAAGAAAGACTAAACTTTGCAATGCAACTACTAGAAGCATGGCACTTGCTGGAACGAAAAGAAGAAAAGAATGGATGAACGAGCTAATATTTTTGAAGGTCCAAAAGAAAACGAGACTTGAAAAGTTTCAGAGGCAATAATTTAGAATCAGGGCTAGATGAATCAAAACCAGCAGATTTTAGACTAAGATACGAAGGTAACATGGGAGATTTATCGCAATTTGGGTCCATGTCACGATAAAGGTCATCTCTTCTTTCCAAGTGAGAGGACCCGTGCCAATGAACTACACAGAAGTAATATTGGTTCATGAGAGTGGACTCTTGCTTTGTTCTATTTCCATCATAATCCTCATAAGCCATGAGCCCCTTGAAATGCGTAACTATAGATACAGGAAAATAATCATAATAGATGACCAAATCAGAGTCTTAAAGCAAGATTTAACAACGGGTCAAGCAAGATGAGAGATCTACCACAAAGAAAACTGTAATAAGAAGGATAAAGAAGATAGCCTGGTACTCCCTGATTCAAAACAGGTGACAAGGGCAATAGAAGCGAGACCAATAGAGAAAAAAAAGCCATGAGGTCAAGAGGAGTGACAATTGCCCACAATTCTTGCAGTAACACGTGGTTAAATCTTGCACTAACAGATGATTACCACAATTAGTTAGAAATTACAATTCACATAATAGTATAATTAACCACAAGTCTTGCACTAACACATAATCAAGAACATCTCTATGACACAGACCATGGCAGAATAGCAATTTTTTGCCTAACAAGCTGACCATTTTGAAGATGATCCGATGAACGTGGTCAGAGCATCGTGTAGTTTTTCAACAATCTCCTCAAGTGTCAGGCAGTTCTCATTTTCTGTATGCAAGTAATGTAGACGAAACAAGTATGATTTCTATATAACTGAAGATGAAATACCATTACTCTGCTCTGAATAAGAAGAGATTAATTTATATAACAACCTGTTAGTAAATCTAACAAAAATGCAACGAAAAGTGGATTGAACATTCTCTAAGAATTCTTGCACATATGATATTTAATTTTTAACAGTAGTTTCCTTTGGTATGTGGAATTAGTAATCTTCCCTCATTTATTGTTATTTTAGTTTTTAAAAACGAAATGCAAAAGCTTCTGGGGATCACGAGAAGTGACGCCAAAGCTCGTATAATTAACAAGGAACCATATTACGGACTTTTCCATACCAAAATCAGAAAAAGAAGAAAGAGAAAAATCTGGATAACAGTTTGTATTCAAGAATATCTGAAAAGACAATATGCTCTCCACAAAGGATCAGAAAAACTAGTTGAAGTTTTAAAAGACTACTCGTCACTGAAACAATATGAAGAAATCGGCAATAATTACCTGGGCCACAATTGTAATATCCAAGAGGGAACTCCCACATGCTAGGACGCTGATATTTAGAGTTGTCAAGTTCATATCCTCCATTTGTTTCATCACTTCCTTGATGCAACCCTGGTGCTTCTCGCAGTGGACTTTAATCAAAACGTTCTTCCCCCATACCCGTGCTTCGACCTCGGGTAGTTGCTGATCGATGAGTGGGTCATATGACTTCTCATTGGATAAAAAACATGACGCCATCACCACGTTGGAGCGATGGCTTCTTTGCAAAGATCACGGATTCCACAGTTCTCGTGGCCACCTCTTCCTCGAGGATCTTCACACATTCCTCGAGCTGTTTCAAGTACTTTATCGTACCTCCTAGGACAGAAGCCTTGTCCAGCTATGCAACCAGAACATTTATCATTTTTAGCGGGAACAATGAAGGCTTAATGTGATGAATTGGAATACAGTGCTACGTTTTTGGTCCCTAAGTTTACTGGCGATTGATAAAGGTCGTTGTAGGTGGTGGAACCTTTGTTATGTTGACTATTTCGATAAGAGGTGAGTCTCAATTTCCAAACAATCCTTAAGCAAGTACCTGTATAAATCAAACTATTTTACCTAGAGGTCAAATTTAAGTTGTTTTGTCGAGCTTCTTACCTCTTAAAAGGGTTTTGTTTTCCTCCATTATTTGTAGGGATTAGTTTTCTGATTGATGAAACGACTGTGAATAGTATGAAAAGGATGCTACAAGTACTCTCTAATGATCTCAAATCACTAACTAGCATATACAAATTGTTATGCATGAAATATGACTTATTTGATTGATTGTCCTTTGATAGTCATGACAGTGACAATTAAGCAGTAGAAAACAAAATTCAGATTTTAATTCATGAAGACAAAACTAAGGATCTAGATGTGGTAAGCAACTAGAAAGAGATTGACACACCTCTAGACAAGTTCAGAAGACAGTATCTTTTGACATGTAAAAGATATTGACTTGTACAAATTATAACCATCTAATTTGTTTGATGATAGATGGATAGAATCTTATCAAATTTTAAATGCGTGAATAGTATCTAGCAATATTTTATTACAAAAAGGAATATACAATCACTAACATGGTGCCAGTATGTATCAAACCATCTAAATCAACTTAATCATCATTGAGCTTGAGTGGTTGAACGATTTTCATGAATTCTGACGTAATAATACTTGATATTAGCAATGCTTTGCCCATATGTAGTTGGGTATTAATCTAAAATGATAATCATGATTCACTTAAATTATTTGTCGCTTGATTTACAGTTTCTTAATTTATGGGCAAATTGTGTTAGTTTAACTTTACTCCTTAAGAGAACACACACATGTTCTCATGAATATGATGGTCAAAACTAATTTAATTCATTAACTACAAAAACAAAATAAAACAAAAAAGCAATCACAGGAACAGAAAAGCTCTTTTCCTCAAATCATTAATCTCTATGATTCTCTGATCTTGGTCTTTGGTCATGCCCTCTCATGGATTCCTCTCTCGTTATTTGAAGTCAGCAACTACTTTCTACCATTTTATCTAAGGTGTATTGGCATATAATCTCTAATCTGTGTATCTAAAAGTTAGACTTTTGAAACTGGTATGCTACCCTCAATAAACATACACTAAAAAAAATCATGCATGTCCTCCAATGTCAATTTAAGCGAACGACACGTAAGGCCACTGTCCAAGTTTGCCAATGTCAATCTAAAAAGTCTACCTTATGTTTCACATTATTCACATATCCAATTGCCATTGTCGACAATTAATATTCAACTCTTAATTAATATTAAGACTAATATACAATAAACTAAAAATGATTGGTATATTAGCAATATCATGTCTATTAAATAATTTATCGCATACACGATTGTATGTGAATAATTTATCAGAAGCATAAATTCCCGTTAGTTTTTTAATCACTATCATACTTTGTATAAGAGGCCATTTGATAAATTTTGCCACATAGATTTTTCTGCTTAGCTAACGATAAAATTTGATAAATACACCCATTATTTAAAGTAACTAAAGCCTGATTGCGCATTAATTTAATTGCACATATTAAACCACTATATTAATCATTATATCCATATCGACGGCTCAATTTTATAGTCAATTCCATATTAATCAAATGTAATAGTGGGTGTATTTATTCGACCTTTTGATTTTCAATTGTCACTTTAGAGAAAGTTATAACTGATTTAACACTCACTCTTTATCTACACTGTCGATTTTTAATGCATTACTTGCACTATAAAGGTCTAAACAAGACCATCAAATCATATTATTCTGAGCAAAAGAGTCATTAGCATATCCACCTCGTGTCTTGAAAAGGGACAAATGGGTCTAATTACTTTTAAGTCAACTAATGACATATGATATCAGCATGCTTATGAAAATGGTAATGTTCTTTCAAGTTGGCCTTCCTCCAAGCATAAAATAGACATTTAGGATATGAAGATCACATCACTCAAAACGGTTGTACCTAAATAACTTGGTTATAATTGTTGAAGCTCAAAGTTGATGTGTTGGTTATGTTTCAAACTTTTCATGTGATGATTCAAACTTGATTTCTAGCTAAAAGTCAAATTATGTTGATAAGGAATTTCAAAATTATTTCAAGAATCTGGATTCATGACGACACCGTCAGGAGTGTCGATGTCCATGGGGTCGCCTCCTGGCCCATCCACATATCCGACGGGCAACCCATCAAAACCTTACAAGGGACCAATCCTATCGTCATTTGCCTCCCTAATGATAACCAATTCTACTCAATTGTCTGCGCATCCCCCAAGGGTGACTTTTCCGAGGCCTCCAATCATACAGGACAAGCCATTTTCTCCCATAAGCATCATCCGGAGTTCGAATTCTTCAATGGTTGTAACACTGGGCATTATCTCCTATCAATGATGGTTATTGTGTTCAGTCTAATTAGCATCGCATCCAAAAGTTGTGCATCAACAAGGTTTACTCTGTTTGTGATGTGGGTGGTCTTAATAGTATCCATGGTCACATTTACGATGCCTATGGTCCTACTGAGCAAGGAAGGAGAAACCAAGGACGGGAAAAATCATGTCTACTCATGTAAAAGAGGGAGTTCCAGTCATTGCATGGTCGGTACTGATAGGGATCAGGTTCTTTACGTGAAAGATTCATATGTCTTTTTTATTTTTTCTTTTTTTTTTAGGGTGGGTTTGAATTTCTATGGAAACCTGCATTTAGTCTTTTTTTTTTCACTAAAACCGTCAAGGTTTTACTTTAAGGTGTCGAGTCGAATATCTGACATCTTTATTAGTGAAAAAAGACTAAATGCAGGCTTCCATAGAAATTTAGACCCTCCTAAAAAAAGAAAAAGAAAAAAGACATGAATTTTTCACGTAAAGTACCTAACAATCTAACCCAATGAAATGACCCCCATCAGTACCGACCATGCAACGACTGCAACTCCCTCTTTTACATGAGTAAACGTGATCTTTCCATCCTCTGTTTCTCCTTCCTTGCTTAGAACAACCATAAGCATCGAAAATGTGACCATGGATTACCACCCACATCACAAAGAAAGTAAACCTTGTCCATGCATGACTTTTGGATAAGATGCCAATTAGACTGAACACAATAAGATAGGAGATAACACCCAGTGTTACAGCCATTGAAGAATTCAAACTTCAAATGATGCTTATGGGAGAAAATGACATCCTATATGATTGAAGGCCTCGGAAAAAGTCCTCCCTGGGCAATGCGCAGACAATTAAGCGAATGCGGTGGCCAACAAAATGACAAACGGCAATAGGATTGGTCCCTTACAAGGTTTTGATGGGTTGCCCATCGGATATGTGGATGGACTAGGAGGCGACCCCATGGACATCGACACTCCTTATGGTGTCATGTCATGAATTTGAATTTCAAGCCAGAGGGGCTCGAGGAGCCTGCCTGACGCCGTGCACGATCTTACACTTGGGTTTTAGAGCGGATATTGTAGGAGCATGTATAGGTTGTGAAAGTGGAAGTTAACCCCGACCTTGACCCTTTTTGTTAGTAGGTCGTGTAGGAGTCACTTTTGTAGTAAGTCTATACATATCATACTCCTCGGGTTAATTATTAATAAATAAATCGTAGTTTGTGAAAAATTGTTGTGTTTTTGCTATCCCTATTTCTGATGGTGGACTAGGTATGTATTTAATTTGTTTTCGTATGTGTTTAATCAAAAGATTAAAAGAATTGATCTGAGACGAGTCCTAGGGCATCGTATTTCTAATCAACCACCAAGGGATGTACGCATACTCGGGGTTCGGGACGTGACATCCTCGCCCGAAGTGGTATTAGAGCCTAGTCAAGGTCTGAAGTGATAAAGTGCAGTGGGTCATGGGATAATTAGTAGGAAAAATATTTTCCTTACGCTTATGCTTGTGATTGATTGATTATTTTGTGCAAGTCGCTCAGACTTCTAATTCCGTGTAAGAATTGGAAAGTAGATTTCTATAAAGACCCTTCAAGATTAGTGATCCTAAGCAAATAGCCCCTCGAAGAAGGGCTGTAGTAGCTGTGATAGGTGCCAGAGGGAGGGCACTGAGACAAGCGAGTGCTAGAGGTAGAGCGTCAACTCCGGCTAGTACCAAGGGAAGAGTATTGCCTCAAGCTGGTGCTGGCAGAGGAGCACCGAATGATCCTAGGTTGGATGGGATCGTGCAAGCGTTAGAAACTCTAGGGAATAATGATCGGTCAATAGGCTCAGAACCAAACCGCTACTACCGCCGCCGCCACTGCCATCGCGAATGCCGTTACTGCTATCACTGCCACACCTGCTAAAGTCCCACCAAGAAATGAAAATGGTGAACAACTCATGCATAAGTTGGTGAAGCAATTCTCGAAACTAAAACCGCCAAGGTTCACTGGAGCGGGCGATCAAGAGCAGGCAATTTGGAAGTTGCTGTAACCTTCTAGATCCGATCCGAGAGCTAGAGAAAGTCTTCACACTGCTGAGGTGCTCTAAAGAAGACAAGGTAGTCTTGACTGTCTACCAATTACAAGATAACACGAATACTTGGTGGGAAGCCACCAAAAGAAGAGTATTTTGTGAAGGTACAGTCCCAGAGTGGGATGCCTTCATTGAGGCCTTTCACGGAAAGTACTTTTCAGATTGTGCGAGAGTAGAAAATGGCCGAGTTCCAACGTCTCCGTTAGAGTCAGATGTTCGTGGACCAATACAAAGCAAAGTTTGCGGAGTTATCCAAATATGCACTAAGGCTAATTGAGGTCCCAATGGACAGGGCGAGGAGATTCAGAGATGGTCTGAGTTCAGAGATCAAGGACCCGCTAGTATTGCTGAATCTCAAAGACTATGATGAGTTGCACAAGAGGGCCCAGCTGATAGAGAGGAATCTAAACGTACGGGCCGCCGTATTTGGGTCGCGGTTTGTGCCCAATAGAGATAGCAACCGATTTGGGAAGAGGCTGATGATGGGAGGAAAGTATTATATTCCTCCCAAATGAAAGGGTGGAATTAGGAAGTCGGCACCCAACTCGAATGGCAAGTTGTGTGAGTACCGCCCCCTCGTCATCAATTTTCTATACTGCTCTAGCAGAGCACTTGCACTGTAACACTAGATATGAGCAGTCTAAAAAGAAAATTTGAAGTACAAAAAGGACTAACATAACGATCCCAAGTATTGTCAAAAGCAGAAGAAAACAAAAAGAAACCTTGCATATGGGAAAGGTTCCCATGAGCTGATCAAATGGTTTGAAAGACTCTCCCAAGAAGAATGTGATCTCTAGACCAGCTAAATCCTTGAGATCAAAAGCAAATGGAGCATAATGGAATGGATAGTACCTGAACAAGCATGTATACAACTTTTAATAATTCATATATAAAAAAACAGGCTAATAAAAACTAGTGTAGCATGAAAACCAAATTGCAACTTAACAGTAGCACTGACAGTAGGGAAATCATAGTGTGGTAATTCAATACATTTCGAGTAAAGCTACCCAGAAAATGAAGCATGCGAGATTCATCTAACTAAACAAAATAACCAGATTTTTGCTCAATATCCCAACAGGAGGTCTTCAAACTACCCAATACGCACAATTTATAAGCACATTCTAGGCAATGTAATCAGATAATTACTATTAGGGATATGTTCAGCAGAAGTCCTAAAACTTGTCAACAAAGTGCAATTGAGTCCTAAAACTTACAAAAAGTTCAATTGAGTCCTAAAACTTGTCAAGTTGAGTCAATGCAGTCCTTCCGTTAACACCGTTAGCTTACTGTAACGGAAATTGCTGACATGGCTTAATTAAAGACTTTCTCTCTCCTACGTGGCAACCAGGGCAAGGCAAATCATCCAGGTCAGCAAAACGACGTCGTTTTGGATATTACTTATCATCCAAAACGACGTCTCCTCTCTTTGTTCGTACGTTTTCCTTCAATCGACGATTTGGAACCCTAAGCCGCTCGTTCCCCTTTGCGTTTTCCTTTCCGTTCCCCTGTGCGATTTCCCTCAATCAACGCTTCGAACCCTAAGCCCTAAATCTCGACGCAAATCACGATCCGGTGCCTCGCAAGCTTCAGTTCTTCGTCAAACGCTGGTGTCAGAGCGCGCGACACTCGTCCCACAAGGGCATCGGTGGTCGATCGAGCGGCGTCGACGGTGGAGACACTCACTGTGACCGAGCCACGCTTCTCCTCAGTCGTCTGCGCTAGGTTTGCATCTTCGCCGTCGATTTCACTGTAACTCGTTGAGTCTGAGATTCCGGGTTTGTGGGCGGTTGTTTTTTTCTGGGCGAACATTGTGTCGGCTGATTGGGTCGCGTCGATTGGGTCGCGTCTTTGCGAGCGATCATTTTTTGGGGGCGAATATTGGTCAATGATAGTAATCTACTTCGTTCAGGATATGTTTTGTCGAAGTAGAAAATTAGTGTACATTAGCGTCACTAGAGATGTTTCGGACTATCTGTGGTATGCGATCAAGTGAGTGCTGCTTGCTTCCCCAGTTACATCTCATTAACATTATTGAAGTTCCAATCTCAAATTGTCACATGCTTACAGTTTTGCTTTTCTCAAATTGTCGCAGGCGATCGAGTGGAGCTATTTCCCCGAGTGAGTGCTGCTTGCTCGTTCAGCTTCACAACAAGTCAAGATGAAGCATCTCTAACGAATGGGCAGTATCCCGTTCTCAATGTATCATCAGCAGGACATGTTTTTGTCAACGGTCAACAAGCAGGTAGACTAATTTCTGTCTCAAGTCTGAAATTGCATTTTCTTTCTAGTCCTTGAAATCTCTACTTAAAAGATATGTTCGTCGATCATCCGGCCATATTACGGGGTCGGTATATGGGGGACTAGAGAATCCGAAATTAACATATAGTCATAAAGTGATCGCCGGCATCAACAAGGTGTATTTGTTAAGTGTAGCTGTCGGACTATCTCGTGGTAAGCAAATATAAAGCCATGCTTTCTTATGAAGCCACGCTTTATATAAAGCCATACTTCGCGTCCGTTAAAGTGAAGCTTGAACATATAAAGCCATGCTTTCTTATATAAGAGGTTTCTCTTTTGGGGAAGCGCCCATTTATTTTTTCCTTTACTTCGAACCCGGATTTCCCTAAAAGTGTTATATCGAAAGAGGGTGAGCCATTGAGTCATTGACCTTGGATATGGCAATCTGTTGGAAACCATCGTTATTTTAAGGTCGGATGCCTTTTCGGGTGCCTGCACTGAGTTATGCTTTCCTTGCTTCACAAAGGTCTGTGGGCTGATTTTTGTGGCATTTAATGTGTATAAAACATTAGACCTGAAGCTGCCGATTGAAATTTGTCAACCAAGCTGTCATGTGTTGCATGCTGTTAAGACTGGGCATTGTGTTGATTTTTTGTTGTTGCCGCTGCCATTGCCTTTCTGCCGGTATTTTCTTCGTAATTTTTCCCTCAAAGTTGCTGCTTAACAGTTCCTTGGTTTTCACAAAGTTGCATTCGGGACAATAGTCTTGCATCCTAATATTTGACAAGAGCATTTGCCTCACCATTTTGAAGGAGCAAAGTGCGGAGGAGGCCTACCTCACCATTTCGAAGGTTGACTTTTGAACACTCTCAAGCTATGTTATTCAATTGTTTTGGATGTTAGGATTGGTTAAGGGGTCATTATATTGTTAGAACGATTTTGCTTTCCACTTTATATGAATGTCCAGCGGGGCTGGAGAATGTCGTGTCCTAGTTAAGATAAATTTGAATTGAAAACGTTCTGTAAATTTTTATTTCGTGTGGTAAGCATCGATGCGCATTTGAGATGATGGATTTCTGGTCTTGGTCCTCTTGTACTGTGAATGTATCTCTTTAATCTCTCTTTATCTCGTGCGGCCTGCCCTGCCTTACCTTTGCACTCCCAAGCCCTATTTTCTTTGTTCAACGTGTGCCTTCTTGCAACACACTTCTCTTTGGCGGTTTGCAAACCGCCATGCTCTTGCTTTCTTCATTGCCAATTCTGTGTTCAAAGCTTTTTCTAAAGACCTCAAGATTTGTCGAAGACTATGGATTATGCTTTGCATCCTAGAATGTCATCAAATTTTTTTTGGTTCTACATGTTCGAAGCATTGACGCTGTTCGTTGTGATGTTCATCATTCATCGTGACCTCTTCCGCTAGGTTGATACCAATATAAAATGAAAATGTACCTTTTTTGTGATCAGGAAATGAAAAATGTTTTACATGTCTCGCTGAGTTGCATTTTAGTCTATCTTTTGAGTAAAAAAATTGAAAATTGTCGATTGAAATCACAAATTAACTTGCCTTTATTCTCCTATGGTATAGGTTTTGCTAGTTTGCAACTGTGATATGCTTTTTTAATATGGCAACAAGAAGATCGAGGGCAACAACTTCTAAATCAAGTGGTGTAACTCCTAATGAGGTCGAATCAGAGTTAACCTGCTATTGTGGTCTTCGATCACCACTTCTTATTGCAAAAACAAAGAAAAATGCAGGAAGAAGGTTTTATGGATGTGCTAAGTTTGATGGTCCAGGTTGCTGCAATTTCTTCATGTGGGTTGACCCAAAAATACCGGATCAAGCAAGGGATATGATAGTCGAACTGCTTGAAAGAAATCAAGCACTATCGGAGTCAAGCCAATCCAAATGCAACGACGATTATGTGAGCTCACTAATAGCTAAAATGAAGGCGCAAAAGGCGAAAAATGGACTTTTAAAGGAAGAGCTTGCACGAGTGAAGAAAGGGAAGATGCTCTATCAATTGGGATTTTTCTATGCATGTGTTATATCATTATGGGGATTATATTTAATGTGAAAGCTAGTGAAAAGTTTCTAAGTCTTCCATAGTACCTTGTTTCGATTTGTTTGTATTTAACTACTTTATCCCGAATCTCTTTTGCCCTGTAAAATTATGAAACTCATGTTACGTGGAAATGTAAACAAGCTTAACTCATTTCGTGTGTTCTTTTAGTGAATGCTATTTGGATGATGATTTTTTAAATGTTCCATCAAAGGAAAAAAGAAGGAGCACTCTCATGTATTTATGGAAATGAAGTCTGGGAAGTAGCAACGCAGTAGACAAAAGACAGAGCGCACAAGACATTGAAAGCAAACCAGGCCTTTTATGACTACATATAGTTGAATGTGGCATACATGTACTTTGAAAAATAGAGAGGAGATGGAATTAGATAGGAGGCACATACTCCAGAGTCTACTTTAATAAAAGCGAGAGAGATGTAGGCCGCATCAATTATAATAGTGTCGAGCAAGATATGAATATTTATAAACTACTTGGAGAAAAGAAGCAAAAGCAAAGAGCCAATGAATTTTGTAGTCAAGTCCGCATAGCTCTCCTTGATTTATAAATGCAACATTTCATAGCACTTATGTGCCGATTTCCAGTCAATTCATGATATGGATAGACATCCAGAGTTGAACTTGACTATCTTGGAAGAAAACCGTGTCGAGTCACTTACAGTCTTATCCTAAATTAGCAATTATAGACGTAACCAATTATCAGTTATGTTTTTGTATCAAACTGTTCGTTCTCGATGACTTTATCAATAACTTGTCAATTCTTGATGAAGACTTTCGTCAATAACATTCACATTGTGCTCTCAATAACTTCATTGACAAAATGTCGATTCTTTTGACGTTGTCGTTCTTTTGTTCATCGATAACATTTGTTTCTCATCAAAGTCTACTCCCATCAACTAAAATGCATCACTTATCGACAATAACCAAAAGTTGGTCTTTTATATTTTTGCGTCGATGGATATTGACTACGATTTATAATATAATCTAAAGGATGATTCCAATTAAATCCTGCCACCATCACCTGATTAATGCACCCATCGCGGTGCATACACACATACGCGCACGTAGCATTGCTAGACGCCGATGACGACACAACAAGGGCCAAGATCCACTGGGACCGGATCGGTGGGGGTGAGGGTGCTCAAAAGCTGGCCGATTTTCGTCGGGATCGCCTCACAACTATCTCGCTAGCGCCCACTCATGTTCACCTGATGTCACTCTTACATTAACTCTCCCTGCCTCTCCTCCTCGTTTTTTACTCTCTTTGTTGTTTCTAACCTCACTGCCTGACTGTCCCATTGGGTGGACGTTGTCCATTACAGTCAAGCTCGGATGGCCCCCAAAGCCGACAGAAACCAACATTGATAGAACTTGAAGCAACCCATGATAGCTGGATCTGATTTGTGATTTGTCATGTACAAATAAATTTGCACATTGCACTACTGCAGCCAAGAGGTACAGACATGGATAGGATATTCTCAAATGTATACAGCAAAAGAGATGACTCATTAAACACAATCCCAACACGTTCTCTGATAATTACAAAATAAGTAAAATTGATTGCTACAAAACACTACAAACCACAAACCATATAATGGCCAGCAAAACCAACACCCAAGATAATGTTAAAGGAGAATTTCTTGTTGCAACTTGCAAGTGTCCCACTTCGCCAACGGTGACTTGTCTCTAAGTGACCAGCAGCGGCAAATCTGGACATTCTTTCCTCAGCTATTCTCCTCCTCTCCTCAGCTGCGCTACTTCCCGCTCCTCCTCATCGTAGCCGGACTTCGCTTCTTTCGACTCGAACAACAAAATCTCCCAGTCCGAGAGGAGCTTATCCTTCCAACACTTCACTTTCCCCATCATTCTCTCGAGCTCCCTCTCTTCCTTATAGGCTTTGGGGGAACAATTGAAGTATGAGATGATTGAGGCTGTGAACTCACTGGCGGTTGTGATGGTGGCTTCGGCTTTGGCTTTATGGCAACATGTTTTCGGACTCGAGGCTGAGAACTTGCACGGGGGTGCGATGATGGCTTTGGCTTTACACCGATGTGCTTTCGAGGATAAGTTCTTAATGGTTGAAGCTGCAAACTGTCCTCGAGTTGCAATGGTGGCTTTGACTTCACAACAACATGCTTTCGAAGAGCACTTTGAGATGATTGAGGCGGTGCACTAGCTTGGGGATGCGCCTTTGCCATTGAAGCTCTTAAAACTACTCCTTTGTCCGGTTGTTTCAATAATCTTGTATCAGTTGAGCCAAGCTACAAAAAAATGGGTATGTTTTTAGTTCAAGGAGACAATCAATTCCCATTGTAAAGTGTTAAAACATACACACATTCAGAATTTGAAGGTTGTTTTTAGGATTTGTGTAAACACCCAACCCTACCATTTTCTTCTTCTTCGGTTGTGACTGCCCTTCTATCATTTCCATTTCAATGGCAGGTCTTTTAAACTGAAAAAGAAAAAAACAATCGAACGTGAGAATATAATCACAAGACATGAATGCATGGTGGTGAAGTATTATTCACTGGGATTTTTTGAGGTCTACTGCTAGCTATTGCATTGGCTTGAGCACGAACAAATCCTTTTCGTTGATTAACACTAGCTTCAGCAAAAGAATTGGCATGCTCACTACATCCACTTGCATTAGCATTAGCACAACATCCTCTTTCATTTACACTAGACTGAGAATTGAATAAAGTATCTTGTGCTGGCACATCAACTTGAGCAAAAGCATTGGCTGAATTATCTTGTAATTGTACACTGACTTCTGCAAAAGCATTGGCTGAAATATCATCTATTGATGCACATCCTTCTGCAAATGCATTGGCTGAAGTATCTTCAATTGGTGCACTAGCTTCTACAAAAGCATTGGCAGAAGTATGTTCTACTTGTGCACTAGCTTGAGCAAAAGCATTGGCTAAAAAATTTGTCTGTCCACTATTTTCTTGTACAAGCGCACTAGCTTCTGCAGAAGCAGTAACATGGCCTTCGGATCCTCCTTGAGTTGTACTTGTCGTTGCTGTAGCTTTAGCCTGCATATATATATCAATCCTCAGTAAATCAAAACCTTCACATTTATAACTCATAATGCATGAATCAATCAGAAAGTACTTGTCTTTTTTTGGGCCTTGATCCACTGGAATTGGCTTGAGATTGAGCTTCAGGTGCATTTGCATGAGCCTAAAAAGCACATATTAAACATTCATGACAAGATAACAAGCTTAGAATCAACAAAATCAATTGAATAAGAAATACCTTTTTCAGAGGACATCCTTTGCAATTATGTCCAACCACATGGCAGAAAGAACAAGTCATTCGCTTACCCTCTTTAGTCATTCTGTTATGTCTTACAAGCTCAAGTGGTTGCTTTCTTCGACTCCTTTTTGGCCTACCAGACATCTTTTTGATTGGTGGGGGCTGAGGGGCTTCTTTATTAGTTTTGCTCCAAAATTTCTGTCCTCTCACAGTAGGCATCATGAATTGATAAGCACTCAAGTATTTGTTCTTGTTGTAGCACTCAGCTAGGTAGTCACCCGGATCATTTTTCTTGTGGTGTATTGCACATATGGCATGGCAACATGGAATTCCACTAACTTCCCAAGCTCTACAAGAACAAGTCTTTAAATTCAAGTCTACAACATATTTATCACCATCTTCCATAATCTCGTATCCTTGATCTCCATTCCATATCAAATGGCAATATCTACTAGCCACTGTATTTTGATGTAACTTATGCACAATCCTTGGACCATAATTCCTTGTCCACTTATCACATGCATCCCTTTGATTGTGCATTCTATTCATAATCATGATTCTAATATCTTCAAGCATACTCACAATGGCCTTGCACCTAGCTTCCACACACCTACCATTGAAAGCTTCACTCAGATTATTATCAACAACATCACATTTTATGTTGGTGTCGAAGAAGGCTTTAGACCAGTGCTTTGGCTCAATCTGGAATAGATCATCATGACCTTGTGGAGTCATTTCTTTCAATCTCTGTCTATGCACCTCAAAATCTGACATATTAGTACTCTTAGCACATTTCCAAAATTGTCTCATCAACTGCTTTCCTTTGTATTTTTGACCCCAATTAGAATATTTATGCCTCGCACACATTCTATGTTCTGCATTTGGCAAAAGTTCAACTACTGAAGGGATGAGGCCCTGATATATATATATAAAGAAAAAAACATTAATATTGGAAATCATTATACATTACTGCAAACAAATTCAAGATGAGCAATAGTAGTATTACATACCTTTTGTTGGTCACTTATTAAGGCCCAACCATTACCATTGCCCATGTCAAGATCTTCCTTCAACAAGTTGATAAACCAGCTCCATGTGTCCTTATTCTCAATTCTCACAACCGCCCATGCTCTTTGGATACATTTGATTGTTAGCATCCCTCCCCACAGCACACACCAACTCACCCTTGATCAATCCCCTAAGAAAACATCCATCTAATCCAATGATCTTCCGACACCCTGCCAAAAATCCTTTCTTACAGGCATCAAAATAAATGTAAGCTCTATCAAATAATGGTAAGGAATCTGGTACTGGTCTTTCAACTTTCATTTTAAATGTGCTCGCCCGACTTGCAATGTAAAGCTCTCCCAAGTAATCGTACATCAATGCATACTCCTTCTTATAATTGCCTTGTAATTCCTTGAACACTTTTAGCTTTGTTCTCCTGCATTGACTCACAGTGACATTCACCCCCAATTTGTTCTCTAATTAATATCTTCAAGCGAGGTGCCTTGATTTTAGGCATTGCGGAGATGAGAATCATGAAGTGTTTAGCTAAAAAGAACGGTAACTCTCTTATTCTCGAAAGTGATAGCACATATATGTTCATCAATGTACTTTTTCAAATGAAATGATCCAGTTTTGCTCTCGAGAGCACCATACATCATCCAGTTACAATTAGCTTGGGCACACCTAGCTCTTACAAATCCAACAGTGTTCTTGGTGTATTTAATTGCTCTTTGCTCAGCCACCGAGTACCTCAAAATTGCATCCTTGAACTCTTTTGAATCTTCAAATGTCATGCCAACAAAAAATACTGGATTCTTACAATTCCGATCATATGATGGAAACCTACTCCCCCTTCTTGAAATAACATCATTTTCTTCTTTTTCACTCTCATCATCTAAATCTGAATGAAGACTTTCTTCTTCATCTGAATCATAATACTCTGTTTCGTACCCAGAAGCATCCACCATTAGAGGATCAACGATAATGGAGTTTGAGAGTCAATGTCTAATTGAGAAGTTTCTTCAATGTTACTTCCAATTCGAGTCTATGTCTCGCTGAAAATTCCTTTAAATTTCTTCTTGCATCAACCAATTCAAAATCATCATCATCACTCAATTGTTCAGCATCCACCAAATTACATGCATCATCATTCTCATCATCCAAATCCTTACTTTCACCCTCAACCTGATTCTCATCACCATCGGCATTTCCAATTATGTTTGCAAACACATTATCAGCCACATTGTTAACACTTTCTATATTTACATCAAACAAACCTCCACTTTCCATCTCAACTCCCCCTATCTTAGCAAGCGTTTCTTCATCATCGACATGCTCAACATACAATTCAATATTTTCAGAGTGAAGATGATAATAAAATTGATCTATCACATCGGAGTTATCCCACAAGTACCTAAGAGTTACTCCATCTTCAAGAATATTACTTCCAGGAACTCTATAAAAGAGTTTTTCTATTGTACGCCCACATAGAACCTCAACAGCTTCAAATATGTTGGATAATGAACCCTTACTTGAGTCTACTTCAACAACATCGACCTTTCCATCTACGTATTCTAAGGGCGGTCCAACTTGAAATTTACCTCCAAAGAAAACAGTGACATAAACTTTGCCCGTTGGACCTACAAAGGAATAAAAACAAATAGCACTTTCAATCGTAAAATTTCAACTAAAAACTACTAATGACTTCACTTGTAAAGAGAAATGGGTAGGGTAAACATACCCATATTGATGGATGACCTTGAAGGTGACAAAAAACTTGGCCCTGTCAGTCTTGTTTGACTGTAATTTCCTATACAGAGTGTCTTCGGGCTTTGAGTCCGGCAATGGCGAACGGATGAAGAGCAGCACCTGGAAAACAGAAATAAGAGCTGGTGTCAACCTAGAGGAAGAGGTCACAATAACAGATGAACATCAAAATAGAACAACGTCAATGCTTCTGAACATGTAGAACCAAAAAAAATTTGATGACATTCTAGGATGCAAAGCATAATCTATAGTCTTCGACAAATCTCTTGAGGTCTTTAGAAAAAGCCTTGGACACAGAACTAGCAATGAAGAAAGCAAGAGCATGGCGGTTTGCAAACCACCAAAGAGAAGTGTGCTGCAAGAAGGCACACGTTGAACAAAGAAAATGGGGCTTGGGTGTGCAAAGGTAAGGCAGGGCAAGCCGCACGAGATAAAGAGAGATTAAAGAGAGAGAGAGAGTCTCTTCAGAGAGAAAAATTAAGGTGTTTTGGCCATCGATAACAATGCAATTTCCAAAAATAAGTTGCAGTTTATTAAAATTGGTTTTGAAAGTATAAATGGGGTAAGAGATACATTCACGGTACAAGAGGACCAAGACCAGAAATCCATCATCTCAAATGCGCATCGATGCTTACCACACGAAATAAAAATTTACGTAACGTTTTCAATTCAAATTTATCTTAACTAGGACACGACATTCTCGCAGCCCCGCTGACATTCATATAAAGTGGAAAGCAAAATCGTTCTAACAATATAATGACCCCTTAACCAATCCTAACATCCAAAACAATTGAATAACATAGCTTGAGAGTGTTCAAAAGTCAACCTTCGAAATGGTGAGGCAGGCCTCCTCCGCACTGCTCCTTCAAAATGGTGAGGCAAATGCTACTGTCAAATATTAGGATGCAAGACTATTGTCCTGAATGCAACCTGTGAAAACCAAGGAACTGTTAAGCAGCAACTTTGAGGGAAAAATTACGAAGAAAATACCGGCAGAAAGGCAATGGCAGCGGCAACAACAAAAAATCAACACAATGCCCAGTCTTAACAGCATGCAACACATGACAGCTTGGTTGACAAATTTCAATCGGCAGCTTCAGGTCTAATGTTTTATACACATTAATGCCACAAAAATCAGCCCACAGACCTTTGTGAAGCAAGGAAAGCATAACTCAGTGCAGGCACCTGAAAAAGGCATCCGACCTAAAAATAACTGATGGTTTCCAACAGATTGCCATATCCAAGGTCAATGACTCAATGGCTCACCCTCTTTCGATATAACACTTTTAGGGAAAGCCAAGTTCGAAGTAGAGGAAAAAATAAATGGGCGCTTCCCCAAAAGAGAAACCTGTCTTATATAAGAAAGCATGGCTTTATATGTTCAAGCTTCACTTTAACAGACGCGAAGTATGGCTTTATATAAAGCGTGGCTTCATAAGAAAGCATGGCTTTATATTTGCTTACCACAGATAGTCCGACAGCTACACTTAACAGCAACACCTTGTTGATGCCGGCGATCAGCTTCACTTTATGACTATATGTTAATTTCGGATTCTCTAGTCCCCCATATACTGACCCCGTAATATGGCGGATGATCGATGTAACATATCTTTTAAGTAGAGATTTCAAGGACTAGAAAGAAAATGCAATTTCAGACCTGAGACAGAAATTAGTGTACCTGCTTGTTGACCGTTGACAAAAACATGTCCTGCTGATGATACATTGAGAACAGGATACTACCCATTCGTTAGAGATGCTTCATCTTGACTTGTTGTGAAGCTGAACGAGCAAGCAGCACTCACTCGGGGAAATAGCTCCACTCGATCGCCTGCGACAATTTGAGAAAAGCAAAACTGTAAGCATGCGACAATTTGAGATTGGAACTTCAATAATGTTAATGAGATGTAACTGGGGAAGCAAGCAGCACTCACTTGATCGCATACCACAGATAGTCCGAAACATCTCTAGTGACGCTAATGTACACTAGTTTTCTACTTCGACAAAACAGATCCTGAACGAAGTAGATTACTATCATTGACCAATATTCGCCCCCAAAAAACGATCGCTCGCAAAGACGCGACCCAATCAGACGCGACCCAATCAGCCGACACAATGTTCGCCCCGAAAAAAACAACCGCCCACAAACCCAGAATCTCAGACTCAACGAGTTACAGTGAAATCGACGGCGAAGATGCAAACCTAGCGCAGACGACTGAGGAGAAGCGTGGCTCAGTCACAGTGAGTGTCTCCACCGTCGACACCGCTCGATCGACCACCGACACCCTTGTGGGACGAGTGTCGCGCGCTCTGACACCAGCGTTTGACGAAGAACTGAAGCTCGCGAGGCACCGGATCGTGATTTGCGTCGAGATTTAGGGCTTAGGGTTCGAAGCGTTGATTGAGGGAAATCGCACAGGGGAACGGAAAGGAAAACGCAAAGGGGAACGAGCGGCTTAGGGTTCCAAATCGTCGATTGAAGGAAAACGTAAGAACAAAGAGAGGAGACGTCGTTTTGGATGATAAGTAATATCCAAAACGACGTCGTTTTGCTGACCTGGACGATTTGCCTTGCCCCGGTTGCCACGTAGGAGAAAGAAAGTCTTTAATTAAGCCATGTCAGCAATTTCCGTTACAGTAAGCTAACGGTGTTAACGGAAGGACTGCATTGACTCAACTTGACAAGTTTTAGGACTCAATTGAACTTTTTGTAAGTTTTAGGACTCAATTGCACTTTGTTGACAAGTTTTAGGACTTCTGCTGAACATATCCCTTACTATTAAAAGGCATGTAAAGATGGATCAGTATTGTTTCTTGCAGACCTTAATGGTAAAACTCACCATTGCCAGGATCGAACACCTTGGTAATAATACCAACAGACCCAACATAAACCTTCGACGTATTTCAAAACCTGCAAAGTAGAAATGCCATCAACCATTAACCTCGATACAAAACTGCAGTTGTAATAATCAGACAAGTAGGAAAATACTAGCAATTGAGAACTTCACAAACAAAAGAAATTAATAGTTATCCAAGGGCAAATGTACTGATGAGGCCACACAATCTATAAGATGGAACTGCAGCCGAAACTGAAGCATCTGACAATGAGGAAGTCATCCAATTGATAAGTCCATGATATATCTTTACACTGATAAAGAGGTGGGAAGATAATAGCACTCTTGGACTTCACAAACAAGAGAAATTAACATTTTTCCAAGGGCAAATGTATTACAGAAGCCACGCAATCTGGAATGAGGAACTACAGTGAAACTGAAGCTTTTGACAACAAGAACTCATCTAATTAATAAGTCCATGACATATATTTACAATACGAAAGATAGGCACTGTCAACATGAAAAATCCTACGAAGTATCGTACCCACAAAAATATCAAGTCACAAGGAAGCTGCCACTCTTTTCTATCACACTCAAATTTGGCACCTAGTGGCATATGGATTTGAACCATGCAAAGACCAAATGCAACCACATAAGCATCTAGTTGAGATACATCAAAACATCTATTTGCTCTAGTAGGATTCAGATGGTACCAGCTTAGTTCACCAAAAACCATTTTGAACAAATGATGGAGCCAGAATGTTCCAGCTTAGTTCCTGGCATCAGAACATTCCAGCTTAGTTGACCAATACCCTTTTACCCAACAATAAAAAGAAAAGCTAATGCCCCAATAGCAACACTTCTTCCAGAATATCTAACTGTCATACTTAAATTTTCTGAGATAAGCAGAAGAATAAATTAGCCTCATCCGAAGTCCAAATGCAGTTGACTAAATGCTATTAAGATCCTTCTTCCATAGAAATCACCAAGCAAAACATTGGCTATGAAAACTATCAAGTATACTCCTAAATAAATCAATCTCCGTAAAAGGAACACTTCCTATGGAAAATTAACGTAAAAAGAACTTCCCTCTTGATTCATATCAGAAAAAGGAATTGTCAATATGTCTTTCCTATTTAAAAGAACACAGTTACAGCTCCTCAAAGCTACATAACTTCTACATCCACAGAGACTTGCAATAAAAGTAGACATCTAAATGTAAAGGAACTGCTATTAAGAGGTTCAGAGTCTGAAGACTGCTTTACCATCCAAACAAACTAAATCAATGCCACAAACAATCACAATAATTAAAATCAAGGAGAGTAAGCACAAAACACTGTAAAACAAATATATACTAAGTTACCAAGACAAACGAGACGAAATAAAAGCAAAATAATTATGAGAAATAATACTGATATTAAAGTAAGTAAACTGAATGCTTCAAGATACAAGAAAAAAAATTACCGTTTCCTTCTTAACTCTCTCTGTCTCCTCCAGAGTTGACATATGAAATTTCTCTGCATAGTACCTTTCCTTGTATCCAAGCTCCCCTAATCTAACCTAATTTCAAACCATAGTGTATCAAACTCAAGAATTGATTATTTAGCTCGTAAAGCTTCTCATGTTTCCTTTGAGGTATTGATAATGGGATTGACAATAGATATAATTCATCCACAAAAACAACACATCAAAAAGTCAAACCTTTCAATTTATCTAACTACTCAAAATATGTAGAAGGTAGATCATTCTCTTCAGAACGCTTAAAAAATGGTATCTTCACTCATAAAATGTTCACTTGAGAGCATACGGAAAAAAAAAAAAAAAATCACAATTCAATGGTACATTATGTGAAACTTAGCTTCTCCCATCTGCTTAGCCCCCCCAACCCCAAAAAAAAAAAAAAAAAAAGCCAAAGGACACCCAAGAAAAAATGAACATAGCAGAAATACTCTGGCCCCCAAAAAGAGTAGCGTCAACACCATTCAAGCTCATGTATGGTACACACTGGAGTCCATAAGACATCACTCATCATATAAGACTATGCTTTCGGTTAGACAGCGCAAGAGTTAAATAATGCTAAAATCTATTGAACAGAGAGGTTGGAGTAACCAAAGCTAGGAAGATATAAAAGGAGCCACTTAAAGATTGATTCATTCGACTTGTTAAGTGCACATTTGATTCATTCGACTTGTTAAGTGCACATCTTTTCAATGCACCTAATCTCTTCATTAAATCCCAACCTACAATCAGAGAACTAAATCAAACTTAATGATAGTCCCCGCCCAAACAAAACTGCATCATCTTTATTGATTACAGAAATTATGACTTACCCCATTTTAATTGCCTTTGATCAACTGAAAGTGCAAAACAGAAGATATTCAATTACCACACAGGTAAAGGAGAAAATCAACTCTTTGCATACCTTGTCAACAGCTGGACTTTGTAATTCTTCTAATGACTCTCTTCTTGATCTAGATCTCATTTCTTCATTATTCTCCAATGCCTAGAGAAAATGTCGAGCATAAGGTTAATTAGGACTGAATGCTGGCATATGTATTGTACTCACTAGTCCGTACCAAAAGTGTCATATGCTTTAATTGATTATGAGTCCTGAACGACTATTTTCAATGGAATTAAAAAAAAAAAAAAAAAAAAAAAAAAAATCTATTTCCACTCCACTTGTTCCATGAATAATACCAAAAGAAACTGAAAGAATTTGGATCATTCTTTGAATTCTCCGTCACATGATGCCTTACAAACAGATTGAATTTATAGCATTCATAAATGACCAAAGTTACCTGCTGTATGCGAGCCCGCTTCTAAAAAATTTGATCTTCGTAGACAGCAACAGACTGGATAAAATGTTCTACTCTCCCTGTCTAACATGACCTGGACACGAGAAAGAAATTAAAACTCCTCATCAAAGACTATCAAATACATTAAATTTTACAAGAAACGAATAGACTAATGGATTCATCACAAACTAGGATTTTTGGATTTTCTTCCAAAACCTAATATATATATATATATATATATATATATATATATATGAAAAAATAGACTCTGCATATACCAACTAATTTGAGGTGTTCACTAAATAAAATCAAATTCGCAAGAGTTAAAACAAAAATATAAGAAAAAAAATGCAAAATAGAAAATGTCTTTCCAAAAACATACTGACAGCAAATAGTTATGGCAGTTAAAAATAACTAGAAAAGCCTTGTGGAAACCACATCCTAAAGAAGAAATAAACTCTTCAACAAACAAGAACATGTAACCCGAACAACTAGTATTAGAGCAATCAACCCACAAATTCATCATCCAACCACAACATTACCCAATTGGAAACTACATATCAAAGGATGCATAATGAAACTACCTCGCCTGCTTCAGTAAGGTAACCTCCCATGGCAGTGAACTCCCTCCTATAAACCATCACTAGTAAATTGATAGCACCCTGAAGAACAGAAAGATGCACAATGAGCATTCTAAGTCCACATAATTAGTGAGTACACAGAATAAACCCAAGCAAAACCACCAAGTTAGCATGAAATCGTGTCTCTGTTAGGCAAAAAGTTGTGAACATCTTAGTTCGCAATTGCTGCCATGCATAAAAGGACCTAGATGTGACATGCCTCCCTAATCTCCAATGTAGGCATATGTGGAAGGAAGTCATTGCCAACGAAAAAACATAAAAATACAAAATCATCCACTATCCTTTCGGAATCAATCTCGAACAGAGGATTTGGTATGTCCAGATCATGCTGCAAGTACTCCCGGAGTACCCAAATGTTGAGGAACTGCCACATTACAAACAGTCATACAAAAGAAAAGCAGGGAATAAGAGACTGAACATGAAATCAGAGTTCAACAAGCCTGATATTTCTTCTTGTGGATAGGAATATCGTTTAACATATCATCAGTAGTCTTGCCACAACATTCAGCAGCCAGGTGACCAACTTGGCTGCCCTGAAAACATTTTTCCTGTTGTCCTGGAAAAGTGACCACCTGCAAATTTTTTGGAGAGAAAAAAAAAAGGACACCAGAAAATGAGATCCTGCTGCATCCCACAACCCAAAATGGAAAATTGGATAATCTATTTACCTCTCTGAGAATTGAAAAGTGAATCTCATGTGTTGCTAACGAAAGCATGATCAAGTCAGCATCCTGATTATAGTGAACCAAATTAGATAATAACTCAGCGGAATCTAAAGTAATCAGCCGAGAAGAGGGAAAGCTATTAGTACAGAGGCAGAGTGCAAAACAAATTTACCAGGCCATAAAGACAGTGCTGAGTGTTCGGATCAAAACCACGAAGATTCCTTTGCAATCGTATATATGACAAATCTTGTGCTCTCCTTCCCCCAGGAACATTTGCATCAGAAAGAATAACCTTCAAGAATCATCCAATGCAGTCACATAAATAAATTTAGAGAGAAAGAATCTAGAAAATAGAGTTTTACCCCAGTAGAGATGAATTACTCCATGGGCCTGGAATTATCCAATGTGAAAGGCACTAAGAAAGCAAATGCTAAATAAGATGTCAACAAGCCTTTGTCTGCTGCCAGCCAGGATAACGATTTAATCCCACTTGTATATAATATTGAAGTGCGACAGAAAGAACTGCCATGAATTGTGTGCCGGGAGTAATGACATTTGAGTTGCAAGTTTCTGGCTTTTCCTTGGGAGCAAGAATTTGTCCCTCAGCCTCAAATTCTTTCCTCAACTGTTCCTCTTCAGCTCCCTGCATGATTGAAGTAGAGATAAAAATCTTGAAAATAATGTGATCATGATGATTATAATGGCAACTTGAGAAATCTTACTGCATGAGCTGCATCTTTTGCAGCCCTAAAATGCTGAGAACGCTGTTGGTTCATTTTAGCTCTTGGTGCAACTCCATCTGCATATTTTTCAGTTAGATTAATTTGCATGGTTGATATGGAGAATAATAAAATACCAAAGCTTACCAATTGCCAGGTAAAGAAGCTTTCTAGGACGAACCAATGAGTAGACATGCTCAATATAATCAAATATTGCCTTAAAGATGTCATCGTAGCTAGCAGGAGGATGCTGCACAATCACATAAAGCTAAAGTCGAGAAATTTTATGAGGAAGCAAAACATAGATAATACATTGCGATGAAAAATTATGTAAAAGTCTTAACCCAGGGGGCAAAATAGAGAAATTATACACGACGCTTCATATATGGTAGTATAAAATTATCATAACGTACACCGTAATCCCAGGGGCATTAGCTCCCACTAGTTCCCATCTTAGGTCGGGCCACGCTACAACCCGCCTTACCGCCTAACTTAGTACGAAGAATCCCGACAAAACTAAATTACATTTCCTACGGAACGTGGCTACCGCCAAACCCTACGCATCCCCGAAGCATGGACGTTTGCAGTCCTCGGTCTCACTACTCTCTCTCTCTCTCTCTCTCTCTCTCTCTCTCTCTCTCTCTCTCTCTCTCTCTCTCTCTCATTCATTTCATCAGTTGAAATACAAAGAGGAGCCAAAATGGTGATGACCACGTAGAAGCATCTATCTGCAAGCACAAACCCAACATCCCCCGACGTCTCTCGCCTAAAATCATAAGGCATCCCAAAGCACTATATATCCATGAGAAGCCAATCTCTCCGGCTACATTCCCCAAATAAACTCGCACTCGCTCGCCTAGCTCACGTATATGTGGAAGACTAACCGAACTAAACATTACCCACATCACAAAAACTCATATTTCCCACATTCACCTCCTACCCTCTTCCAATATCAACCAAACTATTCATCTCAACATCCAGCCGCCCCCCCAAAAGACAAAAAAACCTCTCACACTTCCAGCTCGAGACCACCGAAATTCAATAGAACCCGAGCGAACACACCAGCGCGCCGAAGAGGAGGAAGGAACGCGTGCGCGCACGCGCGCACGTACCCTGCCGTCGGGGTGAAAGCACGGATGGATGATCCCGTACTCCGGCGAGTCAACTCGGAGATGTAGAGAGAAAAGAAGAGAGAGAGAGAGAATAATTCTCCAATCTTTTCTTATAGATGACTAGCCGACAAAAATCTTGATTAGGTGATTTCAGATGACCTGAAAGGATCTTTATGCACCAACCATATTTCCTATTTTCACGTAAATATGAAACTAAATTAATTCCACGTAGTTTGTAAATATATGAAGTACCCAACAATTTTTAAATGGAAGCGGAAAATTGATCCGGGTCAATTGAATTCCAATTTAATTAAGTTTTAAATTAGCATTATAATCTTTGAGAATCTCGGTTATCTAGAATAATGGAAAAGATAATTTAATTTGTAGCCAATCATAAGTGAGTGTATCTCTAATGGTGTTTCAAAATCAAACTCAATCAAAAGAATTTACTTTAAATTTTGTAGAGCGTTTCTTTTTTTCTTTTTTTTTTCTGTATTATAAAATATTATGGATAGAGTTGGATTTTTTTTTTTTTTTTTGATGACCTTAGGAATCCCGTGCGCCGCTTCGCGGCGGAGTAAACTTTAGGAGAGGGTAGAGTCACCATCACCCTTGCTCTCTGGGTAAGTCAACACAACGCATAAAGTTGAATTTATTTTACGCGTCTAAATAGACAAGAACTTATCCATGCAAAATGCTTATTCTCATGGCCTCATTGTGCCTCCTAATTTAATTAATGTTCAATTTGGATACGGTGATAAAGATGTCTGAAACTATTCGAACTTTTACGTCATTGCTGGTGAGTGAGGACGATAGTCATTCGTTGCAGGACCCGTGAACTCTAGACCGCTAGAGTCTGAACCGGACGGGATATAAGAGATGTGATTTTAGAGTGTATTTATTTCGCGAAAAATACATAATTTGTATTATCGTTTGTATTCCTTATAAAAATAAATAAATGTAAAATATTTTCATCGTCCATGAAAGTAGTATAAATTGTTTTTGATAATATAAATATTTTTCATTAACTAATTATTTCGAGTGATATAAGTGATTATTTTTAGAATAAAATATTTTTTAAGTCATTCATTTCCCATGAAATAAATAAGATCTAAATCTTTATGTTTACTTTTAAGTCTTGATTTGCAATTATTTATTTTGCCAATCTTAATTCCGGAAATTAAATTACAAGTGCATCATCTCCCATGACGCCAAGATAAATGTAGACATCAAACCGGCCGCCCTCGCCGGAGTCTCCCTGCCCGGTCCGCAAATGTTGCATTGCTCTTTATATTTATTTGCTAAGTTTGTCAGTCAAACTTTTTTATTTTTCTTTCTTTCTTTTTCTCGTCATGGCTATTAATGAAACAAAATACAGAGATCACAGCAAAATCCCCCTGTATTTCCATGAAAATACTAACATCTCAAAATTTTCTTGATTAAATAAGCAATATTTTAGAAAAGTACAACGATTCTAGGTAATTAATTTGTTCCAATTAAATTGCCGGGACAAATGATTTGCAATTAGAGTTCAGCAAATTTTTCGTAACTATCTTCATTCGAAGAAGACGGCTTTTGTCAGACTTGTGACTTTCGTCGATGCCAATACCCCGGTCGGGTCAATATTGTCGTCGACTAGGGGACTTAATCGAAAAATTTATAATATCCGAAGATTCGTTTGCACAAACTAGAAAAGATGACAGTAATACAATGACTAAAAAAGTCAACGTGTTCATGATAGTAATATTACGGACTCAATGTTTAAAGCGGATAATATTATAAAATGGCATTCGAGTCCTTATACTCTTTTCCTCGTTTCTTCTCGGAGAAAGTAAGAGCTTGCACGTCTTTCTCCTTTTGTTTTGGAACTGGAGTGCATGCGATGCGTCCGTTCTCGTCTTGAGGCTTGCTCCTGTTCTCCTCTGCTGCTGAAGAAAAGCTTCGCATGCATATTCCTTTTCTCTCTGTACTCTGCTCTTGCTTATGATGATACTGTGCGCGCACTGAGTTTTGTGAGGGACCCGGTACCGCGCTCTGTATGCGTGCTCTTTACTCGCGCGCATTACACGCGAGCCCGAGTCCGGGTTCTCGTGTCGAATCACTTCGTACTGTGTTCGCTCGAGATGCTGATTTTGCCCGAGGCTCGATTCTGATGTGATTCCCGCGAAGTGGCCTGGAGCTACTTTGCTTCCTTCTAGAATTTGTAGCCCACCAACTTGTTTATAAGTACATGCTTTTTGTGCCGAGAGAAGCGGCTGTTTCAGATTGTGCGGCGACGAAACATGGCGGAAGGGGTGTCCCTTATTGCGAAAGATGTCACTGAGGCAAGCAGTGTTGCATCTCCTTCAGCACCATTTGTGTAGATATAGTTGCTAAGGCGCTGTACTCTGATCGAGTGCTGTTTCGGTGCAGATAATTGGCAAGACGACCCTGGTGTACCTCAAACGTGTGGTGGAGGGTTGTGTTGCCCCAATCGCTGCGAAGCTCGAAATGATGGAGCCCTGCTCAGGTGTCAAAGACAGGTTTGTACTTGGAATTTGAATACTGTGGTGTCCATTTCCAGTCAAATTACAGATTCCTCACGATGCCAGGAGGTTCGCACTTGTTGAAAGAAGCATGAATTTAATCGCCACCTCTGGTCTATATATTATTGCATAAATGAAACATTTTCTTTAGCGATGTGATTTGTTCTGATGAATTGCAGTCAGCCGATGCTTTTGTCCTTGATTGTAGGATTGTGTATAGAATGATTGCAGATGCTGAGGAAAAGGGTCTGATTAAACCGGGAGAGGTTAGTTTTGGTTGTTCAAGTTTCTTCATGTAGAGTTGTAGCTGTAAGAGAAATGCTTATGATGTTATCCTTCCTATAGCAGATCAAGGTGGTTTTGTCAAGCAACCATAGTCCTGTCAATTGTAGCCTAGGAGAAATTTGTATGATGTTATACTTTCTCCACCAGACAGTGGTTTTGTCATGCGGTTGTAGTTTGTTGCTCTGGATCGAGATTTGGATTATTCATAGTCTGTGGTTCGCCTTTCAGGATTCAGAACAAGCATTTCTTAAATTGATAGAGCAGATAAATTGTTATATGCTCAATTTTCTCTTTGCAATTATTCAGGAGATTTTCTCCAGCTGGTCGCACAAGACTGAGCACTTTCGGAGAATTCATTCAAGGACAGGGGTGCCATTCAACTCGATGCTTCTCTTTGATGATGAGGATAGGAAAATTGAAGCGGTAATTCATTAGTTAGACTAGATGTTTATTCCTGTTTTCTGTATCATTTGTAGAGGTAGCATCTGGAACGATGACTAATTTTTGGTTCTTATGGCTTCCATGGTGGATCTTGTGTAACACCACCGGTTCTTCGTGCTTATTTGAGGAAGTATAGCTTTGACTTTTACAGGTTTCAAAAATGGGAGTAACAAGTATTTTGGTCGGTAATATGTAAACCTTGGAGCATTCAGACAAGGGCTAGCAAAATTCTCCGAGAATTTTAGCACGGTTGAGAAGAATAAGCAGAGATGGCGCACAAAGTTCACCAAAGATGCAGATTCATCTGAGAAAAAGTAATGGAATTGAATGTAAGGTTTTGTGGGGATGGACTCTATCTATAAGATACTAAAATGGCGACCAGTTACACTTCCGAATTGCATTACAGTACAATATTCCTTTTACTGATAGAATAGATGAAACCGTGGGTTATACCCTATTGATTACATTAGATGGAAATTTCCTCCAACAGAAAGTTGAAAGTTGCATATTGAATGGAGGACTACTCAGGTGTGAATTTCCATTGATTACTAGCAATGTGGAAGTGCAAATGACAGTAAAGTCATTCTGAGTTTGTCCAAAACGTGTGAGGTTTTGTGGTATTTGCTTATTGTAGATTTCTTCCCCTCTTACCCTAATCCTGCTAGATAGGTTCTCTTTTGCATATCAATGTGAGATCTTTGATGGAGATATACTAAATCCAAAGCACTGTGATTCACTTCACCCCATATTTGACAAAAGGGGACAAAAGCTTTTTTGTTTTGAAAGTGACAGGTTTAAGATTGCGGAGTCATGATAGGAAATACCACCTTGGTCCCCTTAGTTTGCGCGTGCGTGCAGGTGACCGCATATATGATTTACCTTGAGCTGCCTCTATCAGTTCATCGAAGTGCAACAAGGAATCTCTCTCTCTCTCTCTCTCTCTCTCTCTCTCTCTCTCTCTCTCTCTGGGGCCATTCCATTGGAAAAGAAGGACAATCTTGGCCTTGAAGCCTTGAATCTGTACCTATATAATGATTCTACGCACTTTTATAGATCCTGTTAAATATGCAACTTATTGGAGGTAAACTGGCCTTGCCTTCGTTTCCATCTGCAAACTTATTCATAGTGCTTATTGAAAAATCCCACTCTGGTGACTTTGATCGCTCGTTCGCTCTTTGATATGAAAAAGCAATGTGTTCCATGGAAACCCTCGACAAAAAGGAAACGAATTTCAAGCAAAGATGAGCTACCATACCACATAGTGACTAATGAAAAGTTTCCATTAACAGCTGACAATAACCCAGAATTCTAGTGAATTAGAGCTTACGCTAACGTCTGAAATTCAGCAGCCCCGCCCAGCCTGCCAAGATCACTATTCTTTGAAGATGGAAAACTCCAGAGTAGGAATTATGACAAATACATTGTTTCGTAACTCATCATCCTAGAAAAGAATCGAGAACACTTATGATTTACACAAACCGTGCAACCGCCAAACATCACTCGACAAAAGTTTAAGAAGGAAAGAGTTTTACTATCACCATGGTAAGAAAAGTACAAAGATAAGAAGCAACACTCATTAGAATCAGGTCAGAATAACCACAAATATCATTTTCCTTGGTCTCGATTGGGACTTCGAGAAGAAGACACCCCGCTAGTAATGCAAAAAAAAAAAGTGCCTACACGCCGTTTCCACAATAAGCAATTGTTCAAGTTCTTCCCTATGCCGTTCCAGGTCCTAAGATGTAAAAGATATAAGTTATCAGCCCAAATTCAATGTAATAAGCAACAAGGCAGAAAAATAAAACAATGCAATGTGAAATTAGCCAACTGAATATTGACCCTCTTTAAAGCAAGTTTCGCTTTTGAACTCCAGCAAAGAAGACAATAACCAAGACTAAAAACCAAAAGGAAACCTTGGTGCTTGTTCAGTTGAACAAATCAGCTTGGCATGTACTAGATTCTGATGAAGTTACGTTGTGGTTTCAGTGGCAAACCCAATCGTGTCCGTAAGTTTCAGTAGAGTCATGTCAGCTTCTGAATGCAAGTGCTAGAGGAAATGAAGAACTGTAGTGATCATGTACGAGATAAGAAAGGATCATCCGCAAGTGGTGAGACCACACATGGCCAATGCTACATCTAGTAGCATGATCACAATGACTGCCGGAATGAGCACTAACCGAAACATTGTTTACCTCCAAGTCCTTCACCGCCTGCTCGAGCACGTTTCAACAAGCCTATGCACATAATTCCCTATTCATCAATACCAAAGCAAAAGATTAAGCATCACTCTATTGCTCGGATCTAAAAGTAATGGAAACTACAAAATTGTGTTAATCCAGTTCACCACTAAAATCACATTCTTCAGCATAGGAGCCCACCACCATGATCCCTCACTTACAACGCTAGTAACTGCGAGTTTCGAACTTTCGGTCTTAGCAATGAATGAGAAACTCTCAATCAACACAACTGTCCATCGGTGGGTATTCTTCATCAGATGTTGTTAAACCATAATATATGGAAAACAGATGATAAGATCGGAAGCTGCAAATAATTGTCGTGAAACGAAGGGCCTGTGGGCTAACTACATTTTGGGAATCTCCATCCCACAACATCACGGGATTTTAGTTTTCGTTTCGGATTAATTTGAGTTGCACAGACGAAAAACCGAGGTCAACTTTGACAACAATATAATTCCATCCTCAGGGATGCTATGGTAACTGTTTTGGTATTTTTTTTTTTTAAATTGGATTTGTACTTTAGATTTTGATGGAAAAATTAAAAAGGAAAATTACCGGCTCGAGAAGACAACACATCATACGACGTCATCATTCTAGCCCAAATTATGCCAACGTGGCAGTTCATTTTAGAAAAATAAATGTAATATAGCGATAATTTAATGAATAAATTACATTTAGGTTTCGTTTATTTCATTTGTGAAAATATTATCTTTAGTATTATCACTTGTATCATTTGAAATAATTATTATTGAAAAATATTTTTATTATTGACAATAACTTATGTTTAAATATTTTTGTAGACAATAAAAATATTGATCGTTTATTCATTTTTATAAGTGTACAATTAATTATTGTTAAGATCACCCATACCTCTCACTCCCAGAGAGAGAGAGAGAGAGAGAGAGAGAGAGAGAGAGAGAGAGAGAGGAAAATGTGGTCTTTTAGCAATATGAAAATGTTAAGTGTTATCCTTTTATTAATTCAAGATTAGGGACGACCTTATACGTTTTCATATAATTCAGAAATTAAATTGAATACGCTGAACAAATTTAAAGTTTATGGATCATATTGAACAAATTAAAAGTTTGAGGACCATATTACATATTAAATCAAAGTTTAAGAATCATTTGTATCACTTTCCCTAAGAGACAACCTTATACATTTTAGGGATTAAATTGAGTACGTTGAACAAGTTAAAAATTCATGGATCCTATTAAATAAATTAAAAGTTTGAGAATCATATTACATATTAAATCAAAGTTTAAGGATGATTTGTGTCACTTTCCCTCAAAAAATATTATAAATAATAAATGCGATATAGCAATATACTTCACGAAAGAATTACATTTAGCGAATTTTAAAAGTTCAAAGGTGGGATCCAATAAATAAATAAATAAATAAAGGTTAAGAGAACCTACTAAATATCCGGGATAAAATCCCCTTATTGGCTCATCAACTAATTAGCTCCCATAAAGAGAGAAGGTAGAAGTTATTACTTTCAAGGAAATACTTTTTAAAATTATATATTTCTTTATGAAGTTGCAAATTCAAATGTTACGTTTAATAAAAATAAAGGTAAGAGTCCACATTAAATAGGGTTAATAGCACAAAAAACTTCAAATTAATATACAATTGATAAATTTATCTCAAACTAATTTTTTAATAACTAAAAACTACAAACGATATACCTTTAACAACTTTACCACAAATTAGTATACTAATGACAAATTTGGCCTCTGTTGATTTCCGTTAAATTAAACTATTAAATTATTGAGTTAGATGACATATGATAATTGACCGATATATTAGTTTGAGATTTTACTATTCATTTGTCATAGGTGTACCGATTTTGTACTTTTTATGGTATTAATCTAATTTAACGGAGTGTATCTTTGTTAATTTGGGGCTTTTGGCGATCAAAAAAATTAAGGCGGAATAAATATATTATAAGTGTACAGTTTGGGTTTTTTTGTGGCCGTATTTGGTGAAATTGTCAAAAATGTATCAATTTAGAGTTTTTAATGATTAAAAAAAATTATGTTGAGATAAATTCATTACAAATGTATCAGTTTGGGATTTTTTATGATATTAACACTACTAAAGCGAAATTTCAAATAAGCGCTTGAAGTGCCTTCATTTTTTCAAATAAAAGGTTGGAATGGATCTTATTTTAAATAAGAGCCTAACCTCGTTGGCTCGCCTGTCAGCAAAAATTTCTGGCCGATTAGGGAGTATTTTTGTCTAAACACAATTTAAATTCAAATTTAATTATATTAAAACTTAAATTTTTTTTTTAAAAGAGGGGAACTCATGAGCAGTAGGGGTCCCTCTCACCGATGGGGTAGCGACAACAGTCGTGGGGGTTGCTGGCACCTAGGCGAGAGCCGGCATGCCCATTAGAGGTGAGGGCCCACTAGCCCTAGCCAAGGATGAGAGAGGGCGGCGACCCTCTCGTAGATTTAGGTGAGGGTCGTCGGCCCTTGCCTAACGCCCTTAGACCTAGGCGGTGAAGTCTAGGGACCCCAGGTGAGGTCACCAGGTTGGCGCGAGGGCTAGCAACCCTTGCCCAAATCTAGGAGAGGGTCGTCGTCCTCTCCTATCTTTGGTGAGGGTTGGCGAGCCCTCACCTCTAGTCGGCGAGGGTTGTTAGCCCTCGCCCAAGCGCCAACAACCTTGTTGACTATCGCCATTGCCCCATTGACAATGGGGTGGTAGCCATTGATGAGAGGGAGCCTTGCCACTTGTGTTTTCCTCTTCTTCTTTTTTCTTTAAATTTTTTGTGCTATTTAGTTTTTTACGAAAAATAAAGAATAAATAGATTTTTTAAAAAGACAAAATTATCCTTTACAACTGGTGAGTTCATACTATTATTTGAAATAATATTCACTTTAGGCTTTTATTTGAGAAAACGAAAGTACTTCAGACTCTTATGTAAAAAACATTATTCACTTCAACGTCCTTATTCGAAAAAATAAGGAAAAATCTCAAATAAGAACCCAAAGTGAACTTACTTTCTCAAATAAAGACCCAAAGTGACCGTTGTTCCAAATAAGGACCCAAAGGGATATTACTTTCTCAAATAAAGACGTGAAGTGATCGTTGTTCCAAATAAGGACTCGAAGTGGCTAACAAGTCTCAAATAAGAACTTGAACTCGTCGGCCGGCCAAAATGTTCACTGGCCGGCAATTGTGCAACATTTTTGGTGGCCGGAATATGGGCAATTCTGTCCCAAAAAAATACATATAGAAATTAACAAACGCCAAAAACAAAACCCCCAAATTCTTCACATTCTTCTTCTTCTACTCTTCATATTTTACATTTTTTGTCCCATCTCATTTGGAGAACCCAAATTCTCTGTTAATGGATCAAGATCCTTGGCTCCTTGAGTTCCAAGGGTACTCCCTCCCTCCCGCCTTCTCTCTCTCTCTCTCAATTCATGTTCCATTAACAGAAAATTTCGGTGCTCCAAGCGAGAGAGGACAAAGAACGGAGAAGATGAAGAATAAAAGAAGAAAAACGTGAGAACGTGAATTGTTTGGGGGGGATTTGTTTTTAGGGTTTGTTAATTTCTATCTATATGTTTTTGGACAAAATTGTCCATATTCCGACCATTAAAAATGTCACATGCTCACCGACCGATGAACATTTTCGCTGGCCGACAAGTTCAAGTCATTATTTGAGACTTGTTAATCACTTCAGGTCCTTATTTGGGATAACAATTACTTCAAGTCATTATTTGAGAAAATATGCTCACTTTGGGTCTTTATTTGAAATTTTTCCAAAAAACAATGACACTTTAGGTTTTTATTTGAAATTTTCTCATGTTAAATATCAAAGAAAAATTAGGATAAATTTACTTTAGTTACGGGACTCGGTACGGCATAGTAGGGGTGTAGGTGGTTTGGTTCGACTTGATTTAAAAGAGAAAAAAACTAACCAATAAGGAAAATCATTGAACCGAATTGAAATTCGATTCAAACCAAATCTGGTTTGGTTCGGTTTTACTTTTGAAAAAAAAAAATTCTACATGCACATTTTTCAATGAATTTTTTATTTTTTATAAAAAAAATCAGTATGTTTAATTATCTTTAATTCTTTTCCTTCTCTTTCTTTTTCTTTTTATTTCTCTTTCTTCTCCTTTGGCCGGCTCTAGCTCGTTGGCATCGAGCGAGCTTGGCCTACGGCGCAGCCCATCCATCTAGGGGTGATCGGGTCCAGGGTGGGTAGGGTCTAGACCTGGACCCTGTTCCCGACCCTGTTATAACCGGTTCTCTTTTTTTGGACTCTGTTCCCTACCCTGTTTACCTTGGACCCTGTTCCCGACCCACCCTGTTTTTTCGGTCCGGGAACAGGGTCAACCCTGTTTTTACATAAGCCTCACTAGTTCAAATAATGACGCAAAAATGTAGCCCCAAAATAACCCAAATCGGCATCACCTACCGATGCTGTAAGCTACCGCACACCCGATTGAAACTGGAGAAGCACACGGATGATGATTCCGGGATGAGATTGAAGGTAACAAGGGAAACGGCACGAAATCCATACGGACAAAGCGCGCGCCCCACCGTCGGCCCGTTCGGTTCGGCTCGGCTCGGCTCGGCTCGGCTCAACCAAGCATTTGTATCCGGAGAAATCTAGAACTAAATTCGAATCGGTGCCCCCTAAGATTAAGTTTCAATCGCGAAATCCCACGGCGCACGAATCGAATTAGCGAGCCCCTCGGGGGAACAAGAGCACGGCGCGGAGGAGGCGAAGAGAAGGAAGCTAAGGGGGAAGGGGGGTGGGGAATTACCGATGCCGCCGAACACTCTCAATCACGTACGCTTAAGGGGGAAGGGAGGGGGCGGCGCCGATGAGGCAGGAGGCGCGACGACGGGCTCCCCGCACCACGAACATCTTCAGCCGACTCGCCGAGCACATCTCAAAACCGAAAGCCCATCTCTCTCTCTCTCTCTCTCTCTCTCTCTCTCTCAGATTCAGAATAGAGACGAGAAGATCAACGAGATATGGAGCATACCTCGTGGAGGGAGCCGAAGATGTGGCGCGGGCGAGCTGCGAGCTACGGAGCGGTGGCGCGAGCGAGCTGCAGAAGCCGTGGCGCGGGCGAGAGGGCGAGCAGGGCAGAAGCTTCGGGAGAAATTAGGGCTTGCGAGTGTCAAGTGAGACAGAGGGGGGCGAGTGAGAGAGACGGGGATGAAAATAGAAATACGCACGAAAAAGGGAAAACCGGTTCTCCAACCGGGTCTAAAACCGGTCCCGGTCGAACCGGTTCCGGGTGGGTAATCCCCCGGAACCGGTTCCCGGACCGGTTAAAACAGGGTCTTATTTATTGGAACCGGTTCCCGGACCGGTTTCAACGGGAACCGGTTCCCGACCCTGTTTTCCGGGTGGGCCGAACCGGGAACCGGGTTGACCCGGTTCGGTTGCACACCCCTACATCCATCAGCCAATTCGAGTCCCACTCCGCCGTGAGAGAGAGAGAAAGGAAGGAAGGGAAGGAGAAATGGGGGAGGAGAAGGTGAAAGAGGAGGCTTTGCAGATGATGGCGATGTTCCAGGTGCTGCCCAGGCTCGTCGTCTTCGATCTCGATTACACCCTCTGGCCCTTCTACTGGTTCGTTCCTCCCTTCCTCTCTTTCCTTATTCTTGTTCTTCTCTTTTCGTCATTCGCCATCGTTCCATCGCAAGTACCTGCGTGAAATTCTGGACGCAGCCCTCCTTTCGAGGTCAATTCGTCGTGACCGGACGAGGCGTGCGTGGGATGAATTGGGTTGGCAGCAAAATGTCAAATTTGAGCTCTTGGACGCTTATCTTGTTAAAAGGTTTTGTTTATGTCGATGGGCATTGGTTTTGGATGATGGGCAAACGCAATTCGATATCAGCATCGGTTGTGACTTGCGAATTAGTTCTTCTCTTTATCTTGATGTTTTCTTGTTTGAATCATTTTGTGTTTGAGCTTAATATGATTAGGTGTCGGTACCATTTGTGTTTTGTAGCTTGTTAATTCATTCTGAAACATCTGTATGTCGTTGAACTGCACACCCTTCTGCAGCTGGAATGTCTTCTTTTATTTTTTTTCGCGTTCAGTGGCGCCTTTGAGGCCTAAGGGTGTCTTTTCGAAAGTACAATACGAAGATTTGGTGAATCCTGAGTGCTAGGCTGCCCTTTTTATTTCGTTTGATTAGATGCGTGTTTTGCATTGAGAGAAAATCCTTCTTGACTTGCTTATGGTGGTTTTTTGTTGATGCCCAGCGAATGTCGCTCCAAACACGAGATGCCTTCTCTTTACCCCCATGCTAAAGGTATTCTTTATGCCCTGAAAGACAAGGGGATCGATGTTGCCATTGCTTCCAGATCGCCAACTCCAGATATAGCCAAGACTTTTCTGGAGAAACTTAGCTTGAAGTCGATGTTTGTTGCCCAGGTTGGCGTTTAGAATATAATTGTATCTACTCTATGCCACCTTCAATGGTGTACATAGTTATTTGAGCATTAGGCAATTCAACCCTGCTCTACATATTTGTATCTACTCTATTTTTTTGAACTATTTGGCTAGATGCTGATATCTTTTTGGTCAAGCAAGCTAGAGCATTTCATTAATTCATCTGGCATGGGTGATGTATGATCATTACATGACTTTCGTCTCATCAAAGTTCTGACAAACTTGAGAGAGAAATGATCTTAATCTGAGAAACTTAATCTTTGATGAATGGGATTAGAAAAAGTTATTAAACTGTCTGGCTAAATGGCAGAAGTTTTTAGTCAACCAGATGTGTCACAATATGTGAGAGACCTTGTGGAAGTTAGAGTTGCTGGTGGTTGAATGGAGTCCAGCCAATATGCATGCTTATCCATATGGGAATCTAGAATTATATCTCTTTGTTAATAGATGGGGAAAATTTCTGGATGCAACAGACCTTGTGTTCTGGAGCTTTCATGTCTTCAACTCTGTTCATTTGATTATTAGATTATTACACAGATGAACCCAACCCAGCATATGAACCATAAAACATCTATAATCGGGCATCTATGTTGAGATTAGTTGATTACAACAAACAAGATCAATCACTGAAATTGATATTGAACCGCATGCTGAATCGGTGTTTTTTGGGTCAGGCATAGTAGGTATTTCCACTAATCCGTCAGCCATCTTTTGATGCACTATAATCGACCGGTATCCTTTTCATCAAAGGTCAAACAAATTAAGGGAATAGGAAATAACAACATGCCAATTGTAGCTTTAGGAGAAACGCTTATAATGTTATTTTTTCCTATAGCAGATCAAGGTGGTTTTGTCAAGCAACCATAGTCCTGTCAATTGTAGCCTTAGGAGAAATTTGTATGATGTTATACTTTCTCTACCAGACATAGTGGTTTTGTCATGCAGTTGGAGTTTGTTGCTCTGGATCAATATTTGGATTATTCATAGCCTGTGGTTCACCTTTCTGATTCAGAACAAGCATTTCTTAAATTGATAGAGCGGAGAAATTATTATATGCTCAATTTTCTCTTTGTAATTATTCAGGAAATTTTCTCTAGCTGGTCACACAAGACTGAGCATTTTCAGAGAATTCATTCAAGGACAGGGGTGCCATTCAACTCAATGCTTTTCTTTGACGATGAGGATAGGAATATTGAAGCGGTAATTCATTAGCTAGACTAAATGTTTATTCCTGTGTTCTATATCATTTGTAGAGGTAGCATCTGGAACGATAAGTAATTTTTGGTTCTTATGGCTTCTATGGTGGATTTTGTGTAACACCACCAGTTCTTTGTGCTTATTTGAGGAAATATACCTTTGACTTTTGCAGGTTTCAAAAATGGGAGTAACAAGTATTTTGGTTGGTAATGGTGTAAACCTTGGAGCATTCAGACAAGGGCTAGCAAAATTCTCCGAGAATTTTAACACAGTTGAGAAGAATAAGCAGAGATGGCGCACAAAGTTCACCAAAGATGGAGATTCATCTGAGAAGAAGTGATGGAATTGAATGTAAGGTCCTGTGTGGATGGACTCTTCTAGAAGGTACCAAAATGGTGACAAATTATACTTTGCAACTGCATTGCAGTGTAAGCTACAATATTCCTTTTACCGATAGAATAGACAAAACCGTGGGTTATGCCCTATTAATTACGTTAAATGGAAGTTTCCTCCTCCAACAGAAAGTTTAAAGTTGCATATTGAAGAGAGGACTACTAGGGTGTGAATTTCCATTGATTACTCACAATGTGGAAGTGCAAATGACAGTAAAGTCATTCTGAGTTTCTCCAAAACGTGTGAGGTTTTGTGGCATTTGCTTACTGTAGATTTCTTTTGTTTGTTTAAGTTTGAAATGGTGGGGGAGGCAACAACCATCTCCTTCAGATGTGCCGGCAACAAGCCTCTTACTCTAATCCTGCTAGATAGGTTCTCTCTTTTGCACATCAACGCGATTTCTTGAACTATGGAAATCTTTGATGGACGAATATACTAAATCCAAAGCACTGTGATTCACTTCACCCCATATGAACAAAAGGGGATAAAAGCTACTCGTTTTGGAAGTGACTGGTTTAAGATTGTGAAGTCATGATAGGAGACACTGCTTTGATCCCATTAGTTTGCACGTGCGCATAGGCGACCGCATATATTATTTACCTTGAGCTGCCTCTATTAGTTCATCAAAGTGCAATAAGGAATCTCTCTCTCTCTCTCTCTCTCTCTCTCTCTCTCTCTCTCTCTCTTCTTATGGCCATTCTATTGGGAAAAAAGGACAATCTTGGCCTTGAAGCCTTGAATCTTACCCATATAATCCTTATATGCGCTTTTGTAGATCCTAGTGAAAATGCCACCTATCAGAGGTAAACTGGCCTTGCCTTCGTTTTCTTCTGCAAACTTATTCATATTGCTCATCGAAAAATTTCACTCTGGTGACTTTGATCCCTCGTTCACTCTTTGATAAGAAAAGCAATGTCTCCATGGAAACCGTCGACAACAAGGGGACAAGTTCCGAGCAAAGATGAGCTACCATACCACATTGCGACTAATAAAAAGTTTCCACCTGACCAAAAAAATAAATAAATAAATAAAAATAAAAATAAAGTTTCCACCAACAGCTGACAATAATCCAGATTTCTAGTGAATTAGAGCTTATGCGAGCATCTGAAATTCGGTGACCTCCTGCTCAGCCTGCCAAGATCACTATTCTTTGAAGATGGAAAAATACAGGGTAGGAATTAAAAAACATTGTTCCGTAATTGCTCATCCTAGAAAAGAATCAAGAACATTTTGATTTACACAAACCATACAATTGCCACACATCACTCGACAAAAGTTCAAAATGATACTATCGCCGTAAAGAGAAAAGTACAAAAATAAGAAAGCAACACTCATGAGAATCGGGTTAGAATATCCAGAAAGATCATTTTCCTTGGTCTCTTGATTGGGAGTTTGAGAAGAAGACATCCTGCTAGTAACGCAAAAAAAAGTGCCTTCACGCCGTTTTTACAATAAGCAATTGTTCAAGCTCTTTCCCGCGCCGTTTCCACAATAAGCAATTGTTCAAGTTCTTCCCTGCGCCGTTCCAGCTCCTAAGATGGTAAAAGATGTAAGTTATCAGCCCGAATTCGCTGTAATAAGCAATAAAGGCAGAAAAATAAAACAAGTCTATCAATGTGAAATTAGCCAACTGAATATTGACCCTATTTTAAGGAAGTTTCGCCTTTGAACTCCAGCAAAGAAGACAAAAACCGAGACTAAAACCAAAAGGAAACCTTAGTGATTGTTCAATTGAACAAATCAGCTTGGCATATACTAGATTCTGATGTAGTTATGTTGTGGTTTCAGTGGCAAACCCAATCGTGTTCGTAAGTTTCAATATAGTTGGGTCAGCTTCTGAATGTGAGTGCTAGAAGAAATTAAGAACTGTAGTGATCATGTACAAGATAAGAAAGGATCATCCGCAAGTGGAGAGACCACATATGGCCAATGCTACATCTAGTAGCATGACACAATGACTGCCAGAATGAGCACTAACTAAAACATTGTTTACCTCCAAGTCCTTCACTGCCTGGTCCCTTGATATTTCTTTCTTCTGTCGAGCACGTTTCAACAAGCCTATGCACAGAATTCCCTGTTCATCGATACCAAAGCAAACGATTAAGCATCACTGGATTCCTCGGATCCAAATGTAACGGAAACTACAAAATTGTGTTTATCCAGTCCACCAATAGAATCACATTCTCCATCAGGTGTTATTAAACCATAATTAGAAATATACATGGTAAGATCAGAAGCTGCAAATAATTGTTGTGAAACAAAGGGCCTGTGGTCTAACTACACTTGGGGAGATATCTCCATCCCATAACACAAAGGAATTTTAGTTTTTTTTCTTTCGGATTAATTTGAGTTGCACAGAGGAAAAACCAAGGTCAACTTCAACAACAATATAATTAAATCTTCAGCATGCTAACTGAAGCTACAACTTTGCTGCACGTCATTATTCAGGACCCTACCACACATTCTCAGGAAAACCTCCGATGTTATTTCAAAATTGGACTTTGAGCATACAATCACAACCAGTTCAGAGCAATAACCTTACCGAAACAACATATACTACACCACAAGCAAGGAGCATATAAGCCGCAATGTTCTGAAGAAGAACAAGATCTTGCTGCTCCTCAGTATAGTTTGGGAAAGCTCTTGTCATCACTGCAACACTGGTCAAAAAGGGACTACAATTTCAGAAGACAAG
The DNA here is from genome assembly GCA_014182555.1 of Eucalyptus erythrocorys. NCBI lineage: Eukaryota > Viridiplantae > Streptophyta > Magnoliopsida > Myrtales > Myrtaceae > Eucalyptus > Eucalyptus erythrocorys. The sequence goes on from CM024603.1 coordinate 10,499,353, forward strand.
GTATATAGATTGTTTAAACCTAAATTTTAACAGCAAGGTTCCAATAACTTTCATATTGCAAATCAGATTATTCACTGCTCGACCAAAACCATGTTCAAGACTAGACAAAACATCATTTTTCACTTGATCTGTCCATGACTATATCAACCATAGTGGAATTCCAAAATGCTAGTATTTCATAGTCTGAATGAATGAAATTGATGACAGAACGTGGGTCAATCTGGTAGGTCCATAAGATGACACTTAAAGGAATCCACAGGAAATAAAGGAGGAGTCTTTAACAGTACATACAAGATCTGCAGCATGCCCCTTCCAACCCAATATTCCAATACCTGAAAAGCGTTCACCAAATATGTTCATCAGGGGGCGCAAAGAGAGGGTACAAGCTCCAACGAGAACAAAAACAGAGACTACGAAAACAGCAACCCATCTCGAGCATGCTCAGCAGCTAACAAACTCCAGCAATCAATCTTTACTGAGAGTTTTCATGCTACGAGATTTGTCCAATCGATGAAAGCATAGTCAGAGACCGGCAAGCGCAATCCTCTCCAGACTTTTCACACATTTACATGGGCGTTTCCAAAAACCACAGTTCCAAATGCATCCAGACGATTCAAAGAGGAAAGACCAAGACCAACCTTCCAGAACTTGATAATGAATCCCCACTCGGTCTCCGCGAGCACGACGAAAAACGCAATCACCACCGCATAACACCGGAAAATGCCGTCGAAAACCTAGTGAAGACACACGACCCGGTACGACCATTAGATTCAGATAGCAATGAGCAACAGCGCACACACACACATACAGAGAGAGAGGGAGAGAGGGAGAGAGGGTACGTCGTATCCATTCTCGAAGGAGCGGACGGCGGAGAGGACGTTGACGGCGATGCAGAGGACGGCGCAGACGGCGGTCAGGACGCTGAAGCACCGGCAAACGACCAGGAAAGGGTCGGGCCTCGCCCGGACCCTCCTCCTACCATTGCTACCCGACCCGGAGCTCGTCTGCGGCTGCAGCTCCGGCGGGCGCGAGTTCTCTCCTCCGTCTTCTTCGTACTGTCTCGTCATCTCCCTCCCTCTCTCTCCCTCTCTCTGCGCTCCTCCGACGCAGAAGACCTTCGCAAGCTCCCTAGAAAGCCCCGCCCCTCAACTGCTTCGAACCATCACCGTTCGCCGCGCTCCGCACGTCGTCGGCTCCGGATCTCCGCGAGCGATCTTGGGCAGGAGCGCGTGTCGAGCTTCGATCAGGAAGCGCGGAGCTTTTTCTGGGTTGTCGTCGTCGTCTTCTTCTTCTTCTTCCTCCTCGAGCTCTGGCCCGGAACGAATCGCCAGCCAAGATACCTTCACCGGCCATTCAAGGAAGACGGTTGGAGGCACGTCCCCCGGTTCGCGAAACTGGTGGGAACTGGCACGTGGCAGTCGCACACAGGTTCACGAGTTTCATTTGAGAGAGCTAACCAAAAAAAAATAACCGCGGTTCACCTTTCGTTAAATCACCATTTACAATTTTACGTATCTTTACTTTTAGAAGTATCGTATACGTATGCGAATATGTATATGTACCCGGAGTTCTATCTTTGGAGATCACCTTGCTCTTTGAATCAATTGTTCTCGTGTCCCAATTTTCGAAAATGGCCATGGTCACGGGCGAGTGAGTACCTCGAGTGAGGATTCACCTCGGCAAGTTTCTTGCTAGATCCAACGAGCTTCAACCTCCCTAGAGGTTGGCGAGGCTAGAGACCTGAGCCTTGTCATTGTCAATAGCTAACGCAAGGAGGAAAAAGAAAAGAAATATAAATTAAAAATTCAATTTAAAAAAAATCTTTTTTGAGGATGTTTCATTAACTAAGGTACTGCATGGTAACACTCCCGGGAAAAAGAATTTCTATTCTTTTGTTCCCGGGAACAAAAAAAGAATAGAAAGCATGATAATCGCTAGTTAGTTTTTTGTTCCCGGGAAAAAAAAGTTATTCCGGGAATAGAAATGAGAAGTAAAAAAAATTGCTTCGATTTAGGGAACAAGTTTAAGAAATAAGTGAATTTTTTTTTTCTTTTATTCTTCTCTTGCGCACGGCCCATTGACCGCCGTTGATCGCCGCTCGTCGTTGCTTGCCGCCGCCGCCGCCAGCCGCCGCCGGTCACTAATCGCCGAAGGCCGACCACCGCCGCCGGCCGACCGTCGTCGGTCGTCGGAGGCCGATCGACCGCCGCCGGCCGCCGGAGGCCGATCGATCGATCGCCGCCGCCGCGCCGCCTGGCCGCGCCGCCGCCGCCACATGTCGCCGCCGCCGCCGACAAACCTCCGCCCGCCGCCGCATGTCGCCGCCACCGCGTCGGCCGCCACGGCGGGCGGCCAAGTGGCCGCGGAGGTGGCGGCCGATGGGCCATGCGACCGGCGGCTGCGGCGACCGGTCGACGGGTGGCGATCAGCCAACGGCGACATGCAGCGGCGGGCGGAGGTCAGCCGCCGCCGGCGACGGCGACGAAAGTCCGCGGCGATTGGCCAACAAAAATAAAAAATAAATAAATATAAAAAGAAACCGTTTTTTACCAAACACATTTCTATTCTTTTTCTATTTCTAGAGTAGAAATTTTGTGTAGTTACCAAACGGGTTTTTTTACACATAAATTGTCCCCAAAATAGAAATAGAAAAGAACCATTTCTGAAAAAAAATTATTCCCCAGCCCAGAATAGTTGCCATACGCAGCCTAAGAATCTAAACCCAAATGCCAAAAGCCTACGCTCAGCTAGTTCTAGGTCTAGAGCTCGAGCCTTGGATCTGAGCACTGCCTCTATGAATCCAAGCTTGAGTGTCAAGGGGCACGACTTAAATTAACTCGGGCATGAGTAGTAAGGGCCCAAGCCCAGCCTATCAATGGACCCAAGCTAAAGTGCCGAAAACTTAATCCTGAAAGCCGAGGACTTGGAACAATGTTGAGGTTTTGGTATCCAAACGTAGAGTTTTAGATCCGAGCATCAATATTTAATCATATCTCCATTTTTCAAAGGTAACTATTTTTCTAAGCAAACCAAATGTCGAAAGATGAGAAAAATATTTTTCAATAGTTTTTTCTTTTTAAAGGTTTAAAAGAAAATGAGGTCAAGAAGAAAGAGTAGTAAAGGCGAGAAGAAAGACCAACTTAATCCCACAATGCAAGATGTCCAATACATCACTCAAATGTGCGAACCAAAAATGCACAAAAAAACCCTCCAAGAATGGTCAATTATATGGACATATCTCAAGGATGGATTTCACTATAAGCGCCCCTACTACAAAAGAGAGATTTCAAAAGGAAAATCATTACAGGAAAGGGGAAGGGGGGAAAAAGACATACCGGGCAAATATGAAAGCAGGGAGACAAGATGAAAAAACTAGATGCTGTGGGGAGAAGATTGCTATCAACAAACAGCGAAAATATCATCAGACGCTACATAGAATTTAAATAAGATTTTTGTGAAGCCATGAACGCATCTAAAGACCCCTCTTGTGCGTCATAAACATCCCATCTTCATTTACATTTGGGATTATGACGTTAAACATCGGAGACAAGAACTAGGTATCGAAAAATTTAGCTCAGTATGGCAAAGACTGAAGATAATTCATGAAGAGGAACCTTGAAAGGCCTTCACTCCATCAGTGTCTCTGTCAACATGCTTACTTCCTCAGCCTGGAATCTGAATTGGTCAAGGACAAGCATGCATATCGCTGACCGAGAAGTGGTCAGAATAACGAGAAACCTCTGGCACGACATGAAGGAATTAGCACAACAGTGAAGGAGACTTCATCAGCATATGCTTCCTTTTCCCCTTTTAACAAGAGCATGTAGTCTTGCGGCCATCTGAGCACTTAAGAAGCATTCTCCCTCTGTAGGTCACTCATGGGCAAATCATCCATAGATAGTGTAATTAGCTGGAAAATAGTAGCACTTTCAGCAGATGTCCACCAAAAGACAAGCGCATGTTAAAATTATATGCTATCTCATTGGACAAACACATCAATGAAACATGCGGTATCGAGATTTTGGAAACTGGATTTAGTGCAGCAGCAAGGAAAAGGAGATTTAAGAGTTTACATGCATGCCACAAATCTTAATTGAAAGAAAACCAACAATAGAGGAACTTTTCAGAACTCTTATCAACATCAGCAGACATGAAAGGCTAGATTTCATAGGCACCATTCTTGCATTGCTGTGCCAAAGGAAGGGATAGTGGTAGAAAGATCTCCTTGAGCAAAAAATGTCTATTTAGCCGCAAAGGATTGAAGTGTCATCTTCATGGTAAAGGTTAATTGGTAACCTAGACCAGATGAACTACCTGTGTCCAACTCATTCACTGGATAAAGAACTAAATGACAGCTTCATACGAGCAAACCCACTAAACCTCAAGTGAGGAAGAACTTACGTCATGCCTGGAGAAAATGGTAGCATGTTCAGACGTTATGTACAATGCGCATCTAATCCTGCAGCTTTAGCCGGTTAAAGAACACCAAGAAGTGATACTCAGGGGCCCAATAGACAAACCCAACAACAGGCCCCCCTTTAATGTACTGCACGGATAGACATCATATTGTTAGGAGACTTTGAGGAATTGAAGATCCAGTGACCTGAACAAGATGGAGAAGAATATTAGAAACACTAACCTTTCCGTCCAAAATAACCAGCTCACCGTCCACCCATCTTGGATTTTGAAATCCAGGTTCAGCAAGCCTTCCCTGGCCTTTATATCTAGCAATCTGAATGGTCATAAGATCAGTAGCTTTTCAATCTATTTGACAAGAGGTGATGAAAAATGAGGAGTTGAGTAGAGTAGCATTTTAGATCACAAAATAAACTATACCACTCCAAGTTCTTCTGGAATGATCCCTTTATGCGGAAGTTGATATTTTTTACCAATCTTAGCACGGAATGCCACCTGTTCAAAGAAGAGGATGAGAAGTAAATTAAACAATCTTAGGAAAAGCTGATCAAACATTAAACTTAATTAGATAATCTCAGGAAAAGCTGTCAACCCCAAGCACAGTAGCAATACCTACGACATAAAAATTTATGAGCTATTGAAAATTATGAACAAAAAGCAGGCAATTATTTCAACTTTATAGACAGCCACTAAAGTTCAGCAAACTGTTTTCGCAAACCTTTTTCGTCATCAAAAATGGATGGTGGGGCCAGTTACTGCAAAACCTATTTAGACTAGCTTCATTTTACTTTGATGCAGTCATCCTTAATGATTTTATGGGCTATCACTATATCAATTATCCAAACTTAATAAATGATCTTAAGATGAAAGGTGATTACCTTTCCAGCTGGCACATAGCGATCTCCTGTGAGTTTTAAGGCTTCAACGTATTCATAAAACTCGAGCTCTGTTCGATCCTTGGTCTGGACATCCTCTCGCCACTGTCCAAATTTACGTCTCAATTGAATGACCTCTGAGGAGTAAATTCCATGTGCACCAATGTACAGTCCTGACAAATAAGATTGTACAGGGATATCAATTACTTTTAATGGAAGAAAAATGGGATGCAAGTAATGTTTTGACCATGAATGACAATCCATACTAAATACTGAGAAGCAAAGTACCATTTAGAGGATCAAAAGAACTTGGTATTTCAATGCGATTAAAAGTTGTTGATCCGGAAAGGGATCTGTGACTTTGAGTTTGGCTGAGAGTGAAGCTTATCAATTCACCAACATCTTTTAGGACCTGTACCATTGAAAAGAAAAAATAACAAAATATTCAAACCTCTGAAACCAAAAAGAAAGAAGAAATAAATGGATTACTCAAATTAAGAAAATTTTACACGACCTTCATTGGTATTTTCTCCCCACCAATGAACTTGGCGAGATCAAGCATAACTTGGTCAATACTACGACCACTCCGGAACTTAGCTTCCCTACCCACAGAAGACTGTTTCCTGCCACTGGAGTCCTTTCCACTGACATCCTTAATCATTGAGAAACAAAATGAAGAACGACCCTTTTTCTCTAGCATTGCTGGCACTCGAAGTAAGTCTTTTGTAGGGACATTGGTAGAAAGTTTCTGCACAAGGCCACCAACAACAACTTTAACCGCAAACTCATTTTTCCCTTCACTTTCAATAACTCCAGGAATCGCATCCATTTCCATCTCATCTCTCTCTTGATCACTTTCACTCTTGACTTCATCTTCAGCTTCCAAATCTTCAGCGTCCACGTCATCTTCTTCCTCTTCATCATCCATCATCTGCTCAATCACCTTAGCTATAAGGTCCTTGTCAACTTTCCCTGGTGCTGTAACTTTCATAACCTTGACCCTTACACCAGGAATCATATCTCTCAGAATATTCTGAAAACCAGGAAGTTGCTCAGAAAGATCAGAACCATCTTCCCTGCCACTACCATCCTCATCATCTTCTGTAGTCGCAATGACTACATCATTTTTTCCCTCAATTGAGTCTGCTGGATTAGTATTGCTTTCGGTAACAGATACCACAGAACCCATCAAAGGATCTTGAATAACTTCCCTCTGCTTCAAGTACACAGCCTGAAAACCAGGTGAATACCCTTAAACACACATGCAAAATCAAGTGTCACAGTCTAGCTAGCAGAAAATACTCCACATTCAAAACTTACTAAGGTATGAAAGCTTCAAAAGTGGAGACAGGCATGAGTTTCATCTTTCAAGTGCAAACACAAACACAATGCACATGTAGGCATGACAGAAAGCATATCCTAAGGACAAATGCAGAGGCTTGTCCATGAATCCAGGCAGTTCTGCTATTTAACACAATGAAGGAAATATAAGCAGAGCATATACAGCATTTCGCATAAATGGAGATGCCCAACTAGATAAATAAAGCTATTGCCAAGTATCCTTATTTAAGTAATAACAGAGGATGTCAAAGGAATTTCACCCAAGGCCATCAAAAGAAAGTTAGGAGCACTTTTTCCCATTATATCGAATTGTCATGACTAATGAGGGGTAGCTATTTTAAATTTTGTTGGAAAGTCCCCAAGCGACAGTTTGTGGGTTTCTCCCTCATTTCAAAATTTCTCAAATCCCAGGCGGTAGTTGAATATATTCAACGGAATACTGTTGTTGTTTTGAATAGTCCATTCTGGCACGAATAACAACAAAACATATTCTTAGGTTGTCTATTTACTAGCAATGACATTGTCCACACACCACAATTAACAACATCAAAGCAAAGAAAATGGCATCAAAATTCTGCATTTGCCCAAGCATGCCAAGGGACAGTGCGCAGAGACACAGAAAGAAAGAGAGAGAGAGAGAGAGAGATTCATATGAAGAACATTTGAAAAGAACTGTCACAAAGGGCACATTATACTGATGACAAACACCTAGGCAACAGATATACCTAAAAAGGAAAAGATATACCTGTTGCCCGTATTCGCCTTTCTTGTCCACCTTCAAGAAAACTTCAAACAAGGGAACACCACCTGCAGCTGTCACAAGTTGCCTGAAAAGATACTATATTCAGCAAAGACTACAAGGTTCCAAAACAAAGAATTTGAACAATAAACCAATAGGATATAGAACTAAGTGTGAAAATTTTTGTTCCGGGCCAGGCGGGGCCAACCAACAACACACATACAATCCAAAAACAACAGAAAAAAGAAATGAAAAGAAACCAAAAACAGAGACTGCTTCCAGTCAAGTAGGCGTACTCCAGAGCTACAGCTGGCAGCTGGAACTCACAAGCAAACTGCTACATATCTAGTATAAATCCACAAAATGAGCCAACATGGAGCTCGATGTTGATTAGCCATCCCTTTATGTTATAGTAGTTGATTAGGAAGAAAGAAATATATAAATGCAGACAATTTGTCATCTAGAGAAAATTTCCTCATAGTCATGGAAACTGCAAAACTAATTACCACTGGGAAATCAATCCTTGTTACTATTTGGTGTTTCATTTTGCCCAATTATAAAAGGCACGACAAGATGTCAGTCAATGAGACTTTTTGCACAGAATGTATGAGTAATAAGACCTTTGGATAAAATGTAGTTGACACTCAATATTACAGGGCGCTTTTTTGCCACTAAGCTATGACATACAAAAGTAACACTTCCAGTATAGATTCCTCTCCCAGTAGAATTTACACATGCAAGCAGCGATAGCAAAAAAGTGCATCACAGCAGCATAATCTTAAGAAGCTCTCACTTAAACCTGTGTATGAGCTCACATAGATACAGGATTTTTTGAACATATTTATTGTAAGAAAAATAATGAAATAGTTTGATTGCAAACTAGGTATTCAACATCTTGCATTCAAAAGAGTACCAGACAAAGCCATCAGCGTGCTTTTCACATAGAACCATAATCAAACCTAACCTAATCTAACAAGAACATGAAGACATAGTGGAAGAAAAGCAGAATGTGGACATTGACCCAACTGTTGACCAAAGCATTCCTGTCGATTTAGGCACCATCACAATGGTTGACATTCCCTGGAAAGTTGGTCGACGAAAACTACCCTCAAAGATACAAGCACAAACTGTCTCAACTTAACAGATTATGACACAATTGAGACCCTCAAAAGATTAATATCAGAGACTACCAACCTCTCAGCTTTGTAGGAAGCAGTTATAAACTCATTGCTAAAGTTCTTGATAACTTGCTTAAGGCAGTCACTCTTTTAGTTTCAGCCTCTGACACACTTTTCTCCAAGTAGAAAAATTCTTAATTCTGTTATAATTGCTGATGATTGCCAATATAGCCACTTCAGATCTTCTTATCCAGGCATCACATGTAAAGTTGACATTGACAAGGCCTCTGATCATGTTTATTGGAATTTCATTCTCTTTTTGGAGAGAAATGGATTAAACAGGTTCCCTACTAATGGGTCAGATGAAATGTCAGTCTCTATGTTGCCTTTCACCAATTGCTCAACACACCATCTCTGGCAAAACAAAATTGTGAAACCTATCTATATGTATTTAATTACAACCTCTAACGATGTCCCAAGAAAGCCTCAACTAGGCCTGTGAATGATTTTTTTCATTCAAATAGTTCTTCATTTCATATCAGACATAAGTCACATGGGATGAATTTGTCGTTAGAAAATAATACTTTTAATTATGCGAGCTTACCGAGGGCTGTAACTCCTTGCCACATATCTTCCATGCTCTGCAGTAACACGGATTATTATACCATATGGATCATATGTATCATTTGAAGTCCCAGCCCACCATCCCACCTATAAGCAAAAACCATCAAAAAACAAAGAACATAGTGCCATGAGGATGCAAGGATAATGTATTAAATGCTTCACCAGACTCAATAAAAAATCCAAACCAATGTTAGCTGAGAGTTAATCAAGAAAAATATACAACACAAAGTCTAACTACTTTAGTTGCTATCAACATGTAGAATCTTGGGCACTCAAGGTTGGAAGATGAATGAAAATGCAAGAATTTGTAAGTGCAAAAAGGTTTGGTTTTTTCACCGTATTGAATCTCAACACATGGCTCAGCATACAGAGGGTTGAGCACCAATTCAAAGGCAAAGGGAATATTATGTCGAAGCATAAATATAACAGCTAGCACCAAGGAAAGTGAAAGTTTGGCCTTAGCCACCAACTGCTTCAACTGCCAATCCCTTAATCTCAACCATAGCACCACTTTCATTATTTACTAGATTCTTTTGTGCAATTTTACTAGTTCTCTCTAGTCAGTTAGAAAATTATAGGGCGACAGTTCCAATTCAATTCAATTATTGCATGAAGTTAAAATGGAAAAACTTGATAATAAAATGCCCAAGAACTCAACATTCTTAGTACCTTCATCCCTAGTTATTTTCTTTCCATGATATGATTGCTAATCTCCTCCACAACATCTTGTTATCTACTCTTAGCACTAGTGTTTTTCTTAGTTATTCAATAGAGTTCATATCAGGAACTATGATGAAGTGATAATGGATTATGGCACCAGATTTTTTCTCAACATTTTCCCAATTAAAAAAAAAAAAAAAAAAAAAAAGAACTCGATGATCATTTTACACAGAGATTCATCAAACGAGATAGGAAGCACAATCATAAACTATCACAATATATATACAATCACAAACTATCGCAATATATATACCAATATATACAGAATAATTATGTAACAATGTAAGCCTTTCCCAAACTCCAGCATGTCCTTCTAGGAGTACTGTAGAGTATAGCACCTAGAATAAGCAAAAGCATGTACCAAAGAAACCTACCAATCCAGCACCAGCATTATCTCGCATAAAAGCTGCATCGTGATAACGTTCTTCATTTATAGCACTCTGAAATTCAAAACAGAAAACAAGAGGCAACAAAATGTCAGTGCTGGAGAATAATGGAATCAAAAAATGATTCTTGAAGTCCAAGTTCCTACTTTCAAGTAAGACATCACTCTGCCAACAGTGTCACCAGTGGATGCTGCTGCAATTGCCACCTTAAGCCTCCCAGCTTCTTCATAATCCTCTTTGAGTACAGCATTACTTAATTGTGACTGTTAAAACAATGTAAAAATTTAAAATTTGAGTAACATTTAGGATAAACATGGTTAAAGTACATTCTAACTAAATTATTTGAGAAAAAAGAATTTGGAGTAGGAGACATGTTTCTAATATGGCCTCCAGGTTCAGTCAACTCAGGAAGTATCTAATTCTTTCACCACCCTCTTGTCATTTCAGATGTCCTTATAGTACATTATAGTAGTAAATAGTAATGTTAAATATGTCATGTGGGACTCTCTAGGAAAGATGACATTTTATTCACTATAGCGACTATACAAATTCATAAATCCTGCGTACTTTCCAGCTTTTTAGGTCATACTTTCTGGTACTTTGTCGATATGCGATTGACATCGCATTATCAAACTATAAATAAGACAAAAAGAAGCTCTTACCCCTAGCAAATCACACTTTCCAATAGTTTGTTGTCATGCCATTGCCATGACATATTTTAATGTTCATACTCTCTCACAAACTTCACCTGTTTCTAAGTTCTTCCATATATGGAGGACACTGAACGTCCTCCTCATTCCTCTACAAACTAACACTCGGTCACTGTAGGTCAAAATGACCCTTTTGGTGTTGCTTACAACTGTATCAGGTTGCCAAAAGATTGACAGCTAAAGCCTCCATCGGCAGATGAAGTTTGCTTCCATTGAAGTGTTTACCTTAGAATCACCAACAAAGACATGTCTAGCCATTTTTCATGGGTGCAAAGAATCTGAACAGTGTAAATTTGATGCTCATAAAGCGAAGGCAACAAGAAAACGTGCATGATCATTTTCAGCGCAGCATTCAAATTGCCAAGATTCTTCTTCTTTTTCTTTTTTGGTTCCTTCCGCACTAAAACTACTGCATTTCAAGGAATAAATCAACTCATTGTAGAGATGCTATTAGAGAACTTCAACAAATACGTCATGTTATCAAACATAAAAAATCCAAAACAGAGCACATAATTTAACCAATTGCCCAGATTACAGTTCTAAAAGAGAAGCCCGTTTAATCTACACATGGTTCCTCAAAAAGCACAAAGATTCAAAGAGGAAAGAACTGGAACGCAGATAACAAGGCACCTTCAATATCGAAAGCAGACGCTCTTGCCCGTCGATTTCCTCAAAGTGCCGCTTCCACCGATCCCAATCCCAGCGCTCCTCCTCCTCCCCATCCCCCTCTCCCGCCGCCCCCTTCCTCTCTCCCCCGGCCGAATGGCCCCGCCGCGGGCGCCCTCGGGCTCCTTGGGGCGCGCGCCCACGTAGGAATCGAACGCCCTCATCGCGGACCTCAGCAGGTCCTGGATGGCGGAGTCCCACCGCCGTCGCGGCAGGGCGGAGGAGTCGTCGGGCGGCGGGGGCGCCGCGTCCGAGGGGCCGCCGTTGCTCCGGCAGTGGCAGAGCGCGGAATCGGGCGCCCTGGAGAGCGATTGCGAGGGGAACGCCGCCGCCGGCGGGGAGGGCAGAGGGACCGCCGCGCCGCCGCGCAGGGCGAGGACCTCGCCCCCGGGAACATCAGCGGGTGCGGGCTCGGGCGCGTCACCGAGGCCATCGCCGCGGGCGCTCGAACGCCTCCCGCGCACAACTTCTAGAGCAAGAGAGAGAGAGCAGGTGGCTGGAGGCGGCGGCGACGGCGGCGACGGCGGTAGTGGTGGAGGCGGCGACGGCGGCGACGGCGGCGGCGGCGGAGAGAGAGAGCGGCGATGGCGATTCCGGGTGCGCAGCGACCATGGAATTGCTGGAGGAATGGAGCAGATAAGGATGGTTTTTTTCTTTACCTTCGACATAGGTTCTTTTCCCGAAGATGATGACGTGGAATTTTCCCATTTTCTTTTTATTTTTTATTTTTTTGGGGAATTTTCGACGCCCGTGAATTTTTTTCCCCGACACGGGATCTGGGATTCGGTTCGGAGTTTTCTATGATTCGGGGCGTGTGGACTGTAATTAAAAATGGGAATTTTTATAATTGTGTGAATTGAGGAAATTGGAACGGGTGGACATTGGCACCCGGTTACGCTGTCGTCCATGACTGTCTATTTATTCGAATCCGCGTGGAATATATCGACAATAATCGATAAGAATATGACGTGGACCGAATGAAAAATAATATTATTTGGTTTTACCGTGTATTCTCCGTGAATTATAAAACCGAACGAAAAGATATTATTTCTGATTTCATATTATATATGTATAAGATTTTAGATATTATTAGCAGAGATATACGACCAAACCGATTTTATCTGGAAATTGGACCGAACCGGCTAAAAAACATGTCCGAGAGCCGATTCCCATTGGAATTGGTCTAGGAACATGTTCTAAATTTTTGGAATCTGTTTCGAAACCGATTTGATAAGTTAAAAAGCCAAACTCTAACATCTTTTCACTCTAGATTCTAACCTCAACACTCATTCATCACCTGTCCTTCCTCAAAACCTATTGTCAATCTTTCATCTTTATGAATGGAGAATGAAGTTTTATAATTTATGTTTTATGTTATGTGTTTGAATTTTTTATTGTTTACAATTATACATGACTATGTATTTATCTCATGGATTATTAATTTTAGCAGATTATCATTTCTCTTGTTCACCTTTTACTTTGAATCATTTCGTTACTCATAGCCTCATATGATTTTATTATAAAAAATGAATAATAAAAGGAATAATAAAATGAAATAGGTTATCGGATAGACCTTGGAATTGGATTGAAAAAATAGAATAGGTTCTAAAACTGGTTCCAAGCAGGTATGTTCCATGATATAAAAATTGAGAATTAGTTATAATAGGGTAGATTCCAAGTTTTACCTCTGGAACCTACCCATCTTGAAACCAATTACCTCTAATTATTAGTGTCATATATCAAGTTTTTTTTTTTTTTTTGGTTGAAGTCATTTTCCGAGTTGTTACAATTTATTTGTAATATCATCCCTCAACTTTTACTTCGTTTAATATGGTCTTTAAGACCTAGCCTTAAACATTCGATATAATTCTTTTGTGTCGATCAAATATAAGAAAAATTGTCATAAGTCCTTGAACCATTATGAAATATGCAAATCTAGTTCATGTACTATAGTGAAACATGCGATGCATAGAAGTGCGCATGTGACTAAAATCGATATAATTGCTATGGATGGTCCAATATTGAATAAATAAGTATCTCCTTGAGATGGAAAAAATTCTCTTTAAAAATAAGTTTTGTCCCATCTACTAAAGCTTGACGAATTCCCAAAGGATCGGTGTATATGGGACCAATACGTTGTTGTATTCCTATGGATATTTCTTTTTCTAACCACATAATTATGAGTATGCCTATCATGATTCCTAATATAAGAGTCAAAATAGGTTAAAACAACTTTACATTAACTCCTTAAAGTATTGTTCGCTTTAGCCCGTTCTATACTAAGTATTGCAATTAGTCACTTTTCCAAGAGATTACTCATCTTAGGATTGCTCCCACCTCAACAAGTTTAACTTTGGAGTTCTAAAGCTAAACATTGTTGTAACATCAAATCTCATAATCGCTCACTCCTGTTTGATACAGTGTTTGGTTCATTCCCTCCTCTTTTGCCACCCTAGAAGCTTAGTAGGAGGCCATTTGGCCCCACAATCACTTCGATCACTTCCCATTTTTGTTAAACCATATTGATACAGTAGATCAACAGTGGTCCAACTTGAGAATAGAATCAGATTGGACCGAATAGATTAATCTTAGGTGGCTCTTGGGGGAATCGATTCAGTTTGGGTTGGACTAGACTAGACCTGATTTTATTTTTATTTTGGAACAAACTCTAATTAGCAATTACTTTTTCCTTTTAATGTTGGAAAACTTCGATTGATTCCAGGATGGAGCAGGCGAATTCTCAGTTCCACAGACTAAAAACTGACTCGGCCCGGTTTGTTTTTAGATTTCAGGGTGGGAACTAACATACCTTGAAATTCATCACCCTAATGATGTAACTACAGTTCAAATGGAACCCACCAAACCTCCACGAAATAACACAACACCTAAAACCGGTTCTTCAGCCCGGTTCGCGCATCGACTCGGGTTCAGACGAACATCCCGGCCCAACTCGAGAGAAATTGGGCTCAATCCTTCGTTGTCGTGGAGGATAAAACCTTGAACGTTCCCTCCACGTTGTCCACACCCTCTCTCTCTCTCTCTCTCTCTCTCTCGCGGAGCAATGACGATGGCGGTTTGCTTCTCCCCTGGCGTACACCTTCGAATTGGAGGTACTGCGCGATTATCGCATGTTCTGCTAACGCAAGTTGGGTCCTTCGCCATCTTTATATTCCTTTGCGCTTGATTTGAATGCCATCTTGAGTGATTTCTTTCCTCTGAATCTTGGCAGGGGGTTGGCGTCCTCTGGTGACCCGACCACTGAAGCTTCACTGGACAGTGAGTCTTTCTTGATCTTAGTACTGGCTTATGCTTTGTGGGTGCCCTTTCGTTTTTTATGTTTCCCACGGAACCCGTGATCCTTGCATTTGTGGATGTGGATGTGTCTTTTTTCCGGAAAGAGTAATGCTGGGTGTGGCAAAGAGTGTTCACGGAATTTGGTTTACTGAGTGACGGCTTGGACTTGTACCCGTTCGTGCTTCGGGTCTAAACAACCGTTTGTTCTGCCGTGCCCGCCACTGGGGAACTCAATTCTGTAAAGTTTCGTAGTTTGCCGGGAAGTGCTCGAAAATTAATGGCTGTCATTTTTTGTGTTGTTTCCGTCGAGTTAGTCTTATCCGACACTTCCACTGTCGATTATATACTGCTCTTAGATAATGTTACATGGGACGTAATGGTGAGGCCGGAGGAGAAAAAAATCCTTCGAGGGTAGACATAGAAAAAGAAGAGGGCAAGAGGGTTTTGGAGCCCTGATGCGTATGGCGTGCTTCTGTATGGTCAAATATATAAATGGTGTTGCAGAATTTCAACTGATACTGCAGGATCTTCTTGGACTGGATGAATTCCATTTGGTCAATACCTGAGTGATTCGGAGTGAATTTGACTTCATCCTGTCTTTCAACCCCTGATATTGTTGATGGCCCTCCACATATCACTTCTTCTAAGTCTGCAGTCAGCTCAGTGACTCTGCCTATGTACCTTTCTGTTGTTTATTGGTTCTTTGGCTGACTCTGCAAGTCTGGTCTGCTTCTGTACACACACTGATCATATACCTAAATATGGAAATTTGACCATGTTCTTGCAATTTTGCTAACCTAGTTCTTGATTGTCTCGAAGATTGGCATTGGTCTCTGAAGGATAATTCTATAACCTGGAATATAGTGTCTTTGAGCTTGAATGACCATAACTGTTTGTACTTCATCCAATGTGGCTTTCAATAGGTAATTTACCGTACATAAGCAGGCAGAGCACAAAAATCCCCAGCTTAAAATCTATCTCAAGAAATCTACTTCATTATAAAGAAGAGAGCACAGCTACGAACTGTTACAGTTTCATTCTAGCTGTTTTCATCAAATAGGTGGAAATAGAGCCAGTGAGTGCAGCCTCCAAAATTTAACTACAATTACTTACTGATTAGTTTATCTCAACCGTTCTCTCATTGTCTTAGAAAAAGGTTTCTCTTTTAGCCTAGGAATTTTCAAAATACAAACAAGAAAGGCTTGTGTTTTCTGATATGCCGTGACCATATGTGATTTGGCTTCTACATAGTCCATAGCAACTCGGATGGTTGTGTAGTGTCTTAGTGAAGTGGCTTTCTACTTGTGGCAGAGAAGCTTCGAGTGGCACAATGGAAGAAAATCAGGTTTTCAACTTCGGTCAATGAGATGTAGTGTGTGTTGGGAGGTTGCAGTACCTTCTAGTGCCGAATTGGTATCATCAAGTTCAGCCACTTTGAGGGACCTATTTGATTCTCATGATATCGTTAGAAACTTCAAGGTTGATGTTCCACAAGTTTCTCAGTTTGCCACAGATACCACACATGGATTAGTTATCGCAGATCTGGACCCTGCAACAGCGAAGCTAGCAATTGGAATCCTGGGCCCACTTCTCTCAGCTTTTGCTTTCCTTTTCATTGCGAGAATAGTAATGTCATGGTACCCGAAACTTCCTGTTGGGAAGTTCCCATATGTAATCGCCTATGCTCCTACTGAACCACTTCTTATACCAACAAGGAAGCTGATCCCTCCCCTCGGCGGAGTTGATGTGACTCCAGTTGTTTGGTTTGGACTGGTCAGCTTTCTGAATGAAATACTAGTGGGTCCTCAAGGACTGCTTGTCCTTCTGTCCCAGCAAGTCGGCTGATAAAATTTTGTATTATGAATATATATGATAATAGATGAATTCTTGGTTTGCTTTTATCGGATTTTACTTCCTGGTCTGAGCTATTCTGCTGCCTGTTCTTGTCGTGTATGCATCAGCACTAAAACTAGGCATGTCCAAATGGTAAATACAGCATTTTGATGTCCAACTCTCTGGTGAGCTTTTCCTCTGCAAAAACTCATGTTGTAAAGAGGAATTAGACAGGAACCAACTCCACCTCAGAGAGCCTCTTGATCAGTATCTAATGACTTCTCATACTATCCCTGAAAGTTCCAAGAGCAAGAAACTCTGAGAAGTAAGTTCTCTTAGGGAAGACTAGGAGAAACTAGAGGACTCAAAGTGTTTGTGGTTTTGGAATAATAAGATTTTTCAATCACATGAGCATGATATAAAATTAATAAATATAATGTACCCGAATCAAATGTAACCATTTCAAACGTAACCATTATTAATCCAGAGAAGATGTCCTCCCACGGGTATGAATCTTCACCACTTTCCTCTATGATTGTTGTGATTGTTGTGATGGGTGTGTTTTTTTCTCTCAACAATTTTATGGAAATAGCGAAAACGTGATAATGGAATACATATGCTCCACCTAGAAGAGATCTTATATAGAAGGAGTGATGGGACCAACTTAGAGTAGCCAAATCTCAACCTTCCATCAAGGTTTAAGATATTAATTTTACATGCATAATTGGATGTCACAATATATTGCCTATAATATATTTAACCAAATTGGGCATATATAAAATATTGAATAATAAATTTGATAAGCCACATAAATGGGTTGGACCTTGTTAAGTCCAACATTCTTCCACTTGGCTAAAGGTTCTATTATCGATCTAATTCGTGAGGCTTAGCACAACATAATTAAGCATATACAACATCCCTTAGGTAAGGTTATGTTTGACATTTATGCTAAAAAGAATTGGAGTCGGTATCCATGTTCCAATGCCATAGTACCGTTCTCCAATTACTATCCCAGCACAAACATTAAACACAACATCTAATGGGTTAATAGTCATGAATTATTAGGTTTTATAATATAAATATGTTCATGAGGTCCATGCGTAATTTTTTATTTCAAAAAACTTCAAAGGTGCACATATTATAAGAAGCAAAAAACGATAAATCCAAATCCATTACATGAGGTGATCATGAAATAAATAAAAATACGTCATATGTCCAAAACAATGGTCTAAATTAAAAGCCATTAACCAAACCCATACTAACAACATGCTTTCAAAAGCGATTGGGTGGTAAGCCTTTCGTCATGGGATCCGCTAATATGGCTTTCATACAAATATATTGAATATTCACAATTTGATTTTGGACTCTCTCTCATAGCTAGGTACTTAATGTCAATGTGTTTGGATGCATCACTCGACTTGTTGTTCTTCGAGAACAAATCAACAACTTGATTGTCACAGTGAATTTTTAGTAGTCTCGATATAGTATCAACTACCTTTAGCTCCATAATGAAGTTTGTCAACCATAAATCATGAGTACTTGCCTCATGACATGCTACCAACTTAGCCTCCATATTGGAAGATGTATTTAAGGACTGTTTTGCACTCTTCCATGAGATAGGTCCACTGGCTAGCATAAAAATGTAAATTGATGTGGATTTCTTAATGTCAATGCACCTAGCATAAGCAGAATTAGAATAACCGATAACCTCAAGGTTGTTTGTTCTCTTGGTAAGCATAAAATCTTTATACCCTGTGAGTAACGCATCACTTCCTTAGCTGCTTTCCAATGACCCATTCTTGGGTTTAATTGGTAATGGCCAAGCATTCCAATAGCATACACTATGTCTGGGCGAGTACATGCTTAAGCGTATATAAGACTCCCGCAGCAAATGCATAAGAAATATGCTCCATTAGCTCAAGTTCCGGTTGATTTCTAACGCATTGTAGTAAGTTGAATTTGTCACCCTTATGTCGGAAGAGCAGCTATGCATGTTGAATCTCTTGGGAATATTTTCAATATAGGCTCTGTGAGATAATCTTAAGATCCCTCGAGATCTATCTCTGTGAGTCTCAATGCCTATTACATGAAAGGCTTCACCAAAGTCTTTCATCTCAAAGTTATGTGAAAGAAAATTCTTGACATGTCCTTATCATTGCTAGCAAGTAGTATATTATCTACATATAATACTAAAATGATATATTTACTCCCATTGATATGAAGATATATACATTGATTCACTACATTTACTTTAAAGTTAAAATTACTGATCATATCATGAAACTTAAGATGCCACTGTTTTGAGGCTTGTTTAAATCATAGATGGACTTTTTCAATTTACATTTGATGCGTTCCTTGTCATCAACCACATGTGGTTGTGCCATATAGACATCTTCTTACAAGTCTCTATTAAGAAATGCCATTTTCACATTCATTTGATGTAGTTCCAAATCATAGTGAGCTATGAAGACCATGACTATTATGATCCATCCATTTGATGACTATTCCAAATCATGTGGTTATGTAGTTCATTAACAAGTATTGTTATAATCCATTCATTCTCTTCGTGCGACTAGCCTGGCTTTATACATTTCAACATTACATTTAGGGTTCAACTTAGCTTTTTTTTTTTTTTTTTTTGCTTTGGCCCCTTTAGGCCGGTTTACTAGGTTTTAGACATCTGTAGTTTTCATTGAGTTCAACTCATCTTTCATGGCTTCAAGCCACTAAGTTGAATAATGATTACTTGTAATGGCTTCATCATAAAAGATGGGATCAGTTCCTGTGCCAACATCATGGTCTGACTCACTAAATACACGATGTAATCATTATAGATAGCTGATTTCTTTTCTCGTCCTAACCTTCTAAAAGTTTTTCATCAATTGGTGGGAGAATAAGCTTTATATTTTGAGGTTCTTCATTAAGTACCTTCTAGTGAAGGTAATAATACACTAGACCTTGAATAATAGGAACTAAAATTTGATCCCAAGTAGAAACTTGATCTCGAGTTTGCTTAAGGTCTACTGTTTTGCTGGTAATATAATCAGCATTTTCCAAATCTCATTAAATTTAGTGGTACGTGAAGGGCAGTAAAATCTAAAACCTTTTGATCTTTCAGGGTAACCAATGAAATAAAAACTTATGGTCCTTCGATCAAGTTTCTTCATTTGTCTGTTATATATTTTTGCCTCAGCTAAACAACCCCCTATATGAAAATATCCCAAATTCGATTTCTTTCGTGTCTATAGTTCATAAGGTGTTTTAATTATAGATCAACTTTGGACCCAATTAAGGATATGTATGTGTCACGGGCCGATCAATTGGGATCGAAACCACGCGGTGACTTGGGCACTTTTAGATTATCCAAGCCAAGTTTTGCTCGATCAATCGCACAACTTGCTCGCACAACCTGGACCGTAGAGAGAGAAGCTCTGGAAAGAAAGGAGCTTTGTATTGTTGAAAGAATTGGATGATTACAAATGAGGGGGAGGGCATCCCTTCTTATACTTGAGGCCCTCTGATTACATTCGTTGATCTAGAATTTATCCGGCGGATGAAATCGCACCGCCTCAATTACCGACATTAATGGCGGCTACTAACCACCGACATAAATAGAGCTACCAACTATTAACATAAATGAGAGGGCTTCTAGAATCATATGTAATGACGGTGTCAACCGCCCTTGGAAACTTCAAGAAGAAGACCTGGTGGGAATCGAGTGAACATAAGAGGTCCTCCACGGATGTGTCACCGTCGTCCTCCAGGAACCTCTTGGATTGGCCTTCTTTTGGGCCGTGACATTCTCCCCCACTCAATTGAGTGACGTTCTCGTTGCTCACAGCTTGATGGGCGGCCTTCTTGGCACAAGCACAGGCTTTGGCATGGGCTTTGGCATGGGCTTTCTTGTTTCGGTTTCATTTTGCTCAGACGCTCATGAACGATGGGCCGCACCCTTCCATTATTATCTCCAACTTTGGCTTGGGCATGGTACGCGGCGAGTACTTAACCTTGAGGAAGAGCACTTGGATCGGCATATCACAAGTTGGAGTGGGATCCAGCTCCTCTTTCGGCTTCCCCATGGTTAGCTTGTTCAAGCGCTTCACGGCCTTCAAGCTCTTGTTAAGACGTCGGATCATCACAATGGCCTTGGTGTCGATCACCCCTTTTATCATGGGGATTGTCATCGGGCACTTCGGGTCGAGGATCACGATGCACTTGGTTCTCATGTCGATTATGGATCTCACACTATGGAAGAATTGCATACTAAGAATGAGATCATAATCATCGAGAGGAACTACCTCGAACGACAGCTTGCCTTTCCATCCGCTGATTTGGACGTCCACATCAAGAGTCGATCCTACGCCTTGGAGACCATCCGAGTTGATGGGCTTGAAGGAGTTCCCAGTTGGCTCCACGCAAATTCTCGAGGCCTTCGCCACTTCAGTCGACATGAACATATTTGACGCGCCTGTGTCGATCAAGGCGTATGGCGTTCGGCCGCACATGTCGACTTCCACGAAGAACATTTCTGAGTTCGACACAGCTTCTTTCTCTTTGGACGACGATCGAGCTCGGATGGAATTGATCATCTTCACTCCTCCAAGTCGGGTTTGTCGCCTCTCTTTTTTAGGCTCCTCCTCCACCTCTTTGATGGCCAGGAGGGCGTTGATCCTACCCTTCTTCAGGCACTTTTGGGTCCAATGCAGACCTTTGCGGATAAAGCAAGGAGAAGGCGGGGGTTGATCGAACTTACTTGTCGTATAGTCCATTTGTGGTCGACCCCTTTGGAAGGATGGCTTGGAAGTGCCTTTGCCCCATGTTTTGACTCGGCCGCCTTGATTATGCGTGCCTCGGGGATAGCTCCTTCCTTTGTCCTCGGTAGATCGATCCGACCTCCAGTCTCTTGCTCGGCTCCTTGGTTTGGCTTTGGTGAGATCGAAGAGAGACTCAGCCATGCTAAGCGCTCTCGCAAGAGTACTCACATCCCGTCGCTTCAACTCAAGTTGTGCCCATGGCTTCAATCCATCCATGAACGCTCCGAGAGCCTTCTCGTCACTTAGGTTGCGGATTTGGAGCTTGAGTTTCATGAATTCCTTCGCATACTCTCGAATCGCACCTCTTTGCTTGAGGCGATGGAGCTTGCTATGGGCTTCTTGTTGAGCAAACTCGGGGAAGAAATAATCGCGGAATTCCCTAATGAAGTCATCCCATGTCTCCACGGGATTGGCGCCACGCTTCATCTCGTCGCATCGATTGCGCCACCAAAGCATTGCGGTATCGGAAAGGAACATCGAAGCAGTTCTAACCTTGATCAACTTGTCTCGGATATTGATGGTGCCAAAGTATTGCTCCATGCTCCATATAAAGTTGTCCACCTCTTGGGCGGATTGGTTGCCTTTGAATTCTTTAGGCTTAAGCACCTCGATCTTGGGCACCGCTTGTGTGGGCATCACACCATTGGTGATGCTCAGTTTGCATAGGGCGAGCTCGGTCTTGAGCTCTTGGATCTCCGCCTTCATGGTTTCGACCTCTTCCCTACACGGGCTTTCTTCCTTGATCACTTGGACGCGCCCCTTCAAGACATCGATCAATGCTTCAAGGGTTTCGTCCTTGTCGTGCAACGAGGCTATAGTGTCGTTGAGGCCGGTCGTGAAGTCTTCACGGAGCGAGGTCTCAACCTCCATGATCCAGTCTCGCACGTTGTCAAGACCTTCCATGAGTTCAAGCACAGCACTCTTGACCTTCCCAATCTTCTCATTGAACGCAGTTACGACATCCATCGAGGCATCTCTTTTCTTTGCTTTGCCGCGAGTCTCCTTGGCTTGCACGGCCTCTCCATCCATAACAGCATCTTGGCTCAACATTCTTTCAAACAGTTGGCCCTCCTCAACCTTTGGAAATGGATCTCTCCTTTGCTCTAATACCACTTGTCGCGGGCTGATCGATTGGGATCGAAACTGCGCGGCGACTCGGGCACTTTTGGATTACCCAAGCCAAGCCTTGCTCGATCAATCTCACAACTCGCTCGCACAACCCGGATTGTGTAGAGAGAAAGTTTCTAAAAAGAGGAGCTCTGGAAATAAAGGAGCTTTATATTGCTAAAATGATTGGATGATTACAAATGAGGGGGAGGGCACCCCTTATTATACTCGAGGCCCTCTGATAACATCCATTGATTTAGAATTTATCTGGCGGATGAGATCGCACCGTCTCAACTACTGACACTAATGGCGGCTATTAACCACCGACATAAATAGAGCTACCAATTACCAACATAAATGATAGGACTTCTAGAATAAGATGTAATGACGGTGTCGACCGCCTTTGGAAACTTTAGGAAGAAGACTTAGTGGGAATCCAAGTGAACACAGGAGGTCCTCCACGGGCATGTCATGGTCGTCCTCCAGGAACCTCTTGGATTGGTCTTCTTTCGGGCTGTGGCACATGGTTGTTTTGAGAGCGTTAACCAAAGATGCTCTGGTAGATTTTTATGACATATCATACTTCATAGCATATCTATCATAGTACAATTTGTCACTGCAACACCATTTTATTGGGGAGCACTTGGCATTATATGCTGAGCAATTATGCCACATCTCTCCAAAAATAAAACAAAAGCACTAGGATTATGGCTTGCGTCAGAGAACATTCCATAATATTTTTCTCCATGGTTAGACCTTACAACTTTAATCTTTAGGTTGAGTTGATTTTCAACTTCGACTTTATAGATCTTAAACATGTTTAGTGCTTCAAATTTATCATGGATAAGCTAGACATGACCATAACATGAGTAGTCGTCGATGAAAGTGATAAAATACTTATGACCACTAATACCATGAGTTGAGAAAGGTTCACAAATATCAGTGTAAATGATTTGTAAAAGTCCCCCACTCCTTGTGGCTCCATGTTTGTTGCCCTTTGGGAATTTTCATTTAATACAGGTGTCAAAATTAGAGAAATCTAGAGAATATAGAATTTATTCATTAACGAGGGTTCCATTCTACCACATGATATATGGCCCAAACGTTCATGGTATATTTTTGAGGAATTTTCATTCTCTGATTTCCGTCTCTTACCAGTTTTAGCAACTTCATCATTTACATTTATTGAAACTAATGATTTAGTAAACAAAGAATTTAAACACAATTTGTAGAGGTTTCTCTCTAACAAACCATAATTAAAAGTCTCACCATAAAGAGAAATAGTTCAACTTTTATCCTCAAACTTCAATGAATAATCGTAAGTGTCAAGTTTCGAAATATTGGGAACATAAATAGTATAAACTAAATTCAAATTGAAACCACTCCAACACTAAACATAGAGTGCCAATTACTTCAATTGGAACCTTTGCTCCATTTGCCATGATAATGTAACGGTCCCCTCCATTTAGATTCTTCCTTGAAAGGAATCCTGCAATGGATTATTTATGTGTAGAGTCACTCCAGCATCAATCCATCATGTATTTAAAGGAGCATCAACAATATAGGACTCATAACAAACATGACTTGATAAAGTATTACCTTTCTTCTCCAACCACTATCGTAATTTTGAGCATTCTTTTCTCACATGTCCTTTAGCTCTACAATAGTGACACTTAGGATCACTCGGTCTTCTTGAACTAGAGGGACTTGCCTTGTCAATTATACGGTTGGGTACCCTTATTTCCATAATTGTGACTCTTGCCATACATCTTTCCTTTTCCTTTATTTGAAATAGAGGTAATTACATGAGCATTGTCAAGTTGTTCAGATTTTAGCCGCTCTTCTTCTTTGATGCAAATAGAAATTAGCTCACTCATCTTCCATTTCCCTTTTTGCATATTATAGTTGATCTTGAAAAGACCAAATGGCGTAGGAAGAGATGTCATGATAAAGTGAATAGGGAAACCTTCAAAGATTTCCATATATAAGGACATAAGTTGAGTAGCCATATCATTCATCCATGTAATGTGCTCACGAACAACATTGATTCCATTATACTTAAGGGTAATAATCCTTTTGGAAATAAGAGCACAGTAACATGTTCCTCGGAAGTGCTCTCATACCACTCCTCAATGTGAGCAAGGTACTCCTTAGCATTAGAAGAATCATGTATGGCTCATCGGATGGTTATCTTTATGGAACCCTTCACAATCATTAGAGATATGCAGTTGGATTGCTCCCACATTTCATGAGTAGCTTTTGCTCATTTGAGCTTTCGGCCATGAGTTTAGCGGGAGCGTCAACTTGTAAGGCATGGTCCAAATTTATGATCCTAAGTATGATACTTGTTTGCTCTTTCCATTTCTTGAAATTTGTACCACTCAATTGTTCAATAAAGGAAAGATAACCTGTCATAGTAGCAGGATTGTATGCTAGATCACAAAAATTGCATTCATGACTTTAGTACCTTTAGGAAATCCACAAAAATAAATGAAATGATTTAATTCATTATCACAATAAATTGAAAAATAAATGGTTCATTTACATGGAAAGGTAAAATGCACAAAACCTTATCAAAGGAAATCCTCGAATCATCTATAACCTTCCTTTGAGCCAATTATAAACACTTTAAATGGATTCTTTCATAATTTACCAGCAAATTTCATAAGACATTAATAAATAAAATTAAATCACTGTTGGGCAAAATTAATTTGACTCGCATATTAGCAATTTATTTGCTTATCATATTATCATTGTACTCAAAATTAAATATCTTAGCTTCCCGTTGGGCCAGTTATGAATTTAATCATGAGCATAACATAAGATAGTTTATCATAATCTAAACCTATTTAAAATAATAATCTTCCATTGGGTTGATTACTACTCAAATACTTTCACCACAAAAAAGAACAAAAACATATATTTGTCATCATAGAGTCATACTTGACAATTTTAACACAACCCAATCGCCATTAATAATATTCGCTTTCCAAGCACATGGGTGCTGAATAAAGGAAAAGGGAACAACATAAAATTAAGTTATTCAATGATTAGATCATAGAACAATAACCAAAATATACGACAATATTTATCAATTTAAGACATTTTGTTAATAAAAATTCAAAAAATCCAAATCAAAGACATTATTTGCACAATATATTAAAAAATTAATTATCATTATATATTTATTCCATCATCAAAGAAATACTATGAATCAATCATTAAAAGGGGGCCAAAGATCATAATAAACATTATAACCATATTCATGCATTGAATAAACCAATGCTTTGATATCACATATTAGAATAATAAGATCTTTCAATCACATGAGCTCGATATACAATTAATAATGTAGCGCATTTGAATCAAACATAGTCATTATTGATCCAACGAGTGAGAATATGTTTTCCCATGAGCACGATCTTCACCATTCTCCTCTATGATGATTGTGATGAATGTGTATTTTTCTCTCAATAATTTTGTGAAAATGGCAGAACCATGATGATGAAATGCATACATTCTCTACTGAAAATAGATCCTACATAAAGTGAGTGATTGGACCAACTCTAGAGTGGCCAAATTTTGACCTTCCATCAAGGTTTAAGATATGGATTCTACATACCTGATTAGATGTCACAATAGATTGCCCATAATATATTTAACTAAATTGGGCATATATCAAATATTAAATATTAGACTTGCTAAGTCATTGGACCTTGTAAAATCCAATAGGTTTCTCTTGCAGCACCACATAGAGGAAGTTTTGCTCGCTTTTTCTCATTGCAAAAGAATGAATGGTTTGGTTCTTGCTCATTTGCCGGTGCAATTCTGCTAAATTTTTTTTTTCTTTAGCTTTAATTGGAGGAAATGTGCAATTGTGCCGCCATGAATCATATAATATATACACAGATTCATTCCATTAGACTAGCAAATTCTACACACTTGCATGTGGAGAAAAACGAGAATAGTTATGCAATGGAAAAATGATCTTATTAGAAAAGATAAAATTTAGATTGTAAAAAGAGTGAAAGTACCTAAGTTGAAATAGAAAAAATAGATTTCAATAACTCGCAGGAAAAATTATGATTGTTGTGTGGTTTTTAGTTTCACAAACTAAGCATGGATATGGCTTGAAACCCTTACTCGCCCTAGACAATTATGTAGTACTTGCGCATAATTTGTACAGGCAGTAAAGTACTTTCATCTTTAAAGGGAAAATTTGTTTAAGAAAATAATTTTTTTTATCACTTTTCGACCTTATGATGGCTATCGTTTACATACCTCTAAACAAAACTCCACTTTAATAAGACCAAATTACTTCTCCTTATAAACTTATTATGACATCTTGTTTACATTTGGGCGGTTTGGTTTTTAGCTAATTTTAAGTAATGTGGGTGGGTGTGACAATTGAAGAGTTAGGGATGGATGCTTTTGGAAAAGAATGTGACGTTTTCGTAAATAGAGACATGGAGGTAATTAGTGTACAAGTGTAAAATTGTAGCGCATGATTCAAGCACGCAAATGGCATTTTCAAAAGTAGAGCATGCACAAACTGTCATTAAGCAAAAGACGAGATTGTTTTGGGTATTTTTCTAGCTTCACTTATTAGTATACCTTGATTTGTTGTATCAATCATATCAAAAAATGACGGTGCGATGTCCACAATTAATTAGGACACTCAATTTTTGCCGTTTTGGGTACGGAAAGCAAGCAAAAAGTCCGACTATAACACCATTATGAGGCTCATTTTTCTGTGTTAACCGATCAAAAAACCCTCTTCTCATCCACCCATTGGTAGCTGTGATGGTTGAGTTTCACTACCTCATTACCGAGGGAGCGAGTTTGAATCTCCAAATACTCGCAACTTAAGTGGGGGTTCCAAGGGTGATCTACTGGACTAGTCCTTCGAAGGTTTACGTCTAAATAGTAGCTTATATCGAGACTTACTGGCTACTAGGGGTGTGCAAAATACCCGAACCCGCCCGGACCGCCGGAACCGGACCGGAACCGGCGGTTCTTGAGGGAACCGGTCCGGTTCCAATTTTCGGGAACCGGTGGGAACCGATCCGGTTCCGGTTCCATGGGCGGATCCACCCGCCCGCCCACCCGGACCGGACCGGCCCCTTTTAATATTAAAAAAAAATACTAAAAATACAAAAACTCTCAACCCTCTCTCTCTCGACTCTCTCGACTCTCAACCCTCACCTCTCGCGATCTCTCTCTTCGCTTCCTCCTCCCCCGCAGCCGCGGACCTCCGCTCCTCCCCCATCGTGCCACGACCAACGGAGCCGCCGGCGTGCGGGCGGGCGTTCTTTTTCCGGCGAATCGGTCCTTCTAGAACCGTCTCCTTTTCCTCTCTCTCGCCGGATCCGGAGCACGGACACCGATTTGGAAGCAAGGTCGCTTGATCACCGCCCGACGCGTCCTCCTCCCTGTTTTGGTCTTCGTCGCCGCCAATCGTCGCCGGCGTCCACTTCTCTCTCGTCGCGTAGCCTCAGCGACACGACGATTCTACTCCGGAGTAAGACGAGTTCCACACGCGCCTGTCCGATCTCTGACCAAGGGCTCAGATCCGTGATGGGTCTGGAGTTTTGGCTCGGCTCCAAGGATCGAAGGTGACAATCTCTTCGAGAAGTTCAATCGCGGAGATATGATCGTGATTTTTCCTTCGAAACCCTAGAAGGAGTAACGGCCGGTGGAGGAGCTCTAATCGCGAGGTTCGGCTCCGAAGATAGAGATCCAAAGCTTAGAGGCGGAGAGTTAAAGATTTGTAACTAAACTTAGTTTTGCGAGGATGTGGCGTGTGTTGTTTGATTTATCCACTTTACTTGCAAAACTGTCTTACTGAGGATTTGTTTATTGTGCAGGGTTCCAAGTCGCCACTCACTCGGTGGTGGAACCGGTTTTGGAATGGGAACCTTGTTGATTTCAAAGATCAGAGAGGAGTACCCTGACCGAATGATGCTCACTTTCTTAGTGTTTCCATCACCAAAGGTATCGGACACGGTGGTTGAGCCCTACAATGCCACCCCGTCCGTGCGTCGGCTCGTGGAGAATGCCGATGAGTGCATGGTCTTGGACAATGAGGCTCTATATGACATTTGTTTCGGGACTCTCAAGCGACGACTCCTAGTTGTGAGTATCATACTTATATAATTCAAGTAGAAGCGGTGGATTCATGTATCTTATTGGCCGTTATAGAATCAATATTGGTTGACTAACCTTGGTACTTTGCTTTGCTATCGATAATATTCTTGAGAGAGTCAATCAAGCATCTTTTGACTGTCAAACGCCTTACAACTGTAATTAAACTTGGATGGTTGTGATCTCTGTTTGCTGTTATTCATTATTTGTCATTTGAGTCCATTGATGAATAATGGGGGCATAAGCTTATACGTGTGTACATTGAGACCGGTTCCATGGATCCACCCGGAACCGGATCGGACCGGCGGTCCGGTTCTCGGGTGGATCCATGCAACAAACGGGTGGATCCCGGTTCCAATTTTCGGAACCGGTCCTTAGCGGGCGGTTCCGGTTCTAGGTCGGGAACCGCCCACCCGGACCATGCACACCCC
Source organism: Eucalyptus erythrocorys (assembly GCA_014182555.1). Taxonomy (NCBI): domain Eukaryota; kingdom Viridiplantae; phylum Streptophyta; class Magnoliopsida; order Myrtales; family Myrtaceae; genus Eucalyptus; species Eucalyptus erythrocorys. Next base: position 10,528,571 of record CM024603.1, read on the forward strand.
TACCGGCTACCGAGCACCGGAGGGTCGTGTGATCTCCGAAATGCGATCTTTGACGATCTCTCAATCATTAAAAAAAAAATACCCTCCTCTCTTCAATCTATTGTTTCTTTCTTTATCATGCTAGCTGATGGAAACCGACGAAACTCCACCGGTGGGTCGTATGATCCCCGAAGGGTAATCTACGATGTTCCTCGATCATTAAAATATATATATATATATATATATATATATATATGTATATCCTCCTCTCTTCAATTTATTGTTTCTTTCTTTATCGTGCTAGCCGACGGAAACCAGCTTTATTCATTGAAATAGCAATTTTGTTCTCAAGATTTAAAAAAAAAAAAAAAAATTGGGGAAAGAAAAAATATAAAAATCAAGAAAATAGAATTGACCCTCGTGGCAACCGGCAACCGGCAACCGGCTGACCACCGGCTCTTCCCCTCCTCCTCTTCCTCTTCCCCGTTTCTGCTACTTCCATCGTCACGACCTCGTCCCCTCTCTCTCTAAAAACCTCGTCTTTTCCGCATTCATGAATTCATCCGGCGCGCCTCCAGAGCATGGGCAGTAGCTTCCTCACTCCCCCCGCGAAGCGCCGTCCCATGTCCCAATCCTCGGCCGCCTCGATGCCCGGCCCCAGCCCTGGCCTCGCCGCCGCCGCCGCCGCCGCCAAGCGCTCGCGGCCCCCCCCGCCGCCGCTCTCCGTGCCCCCCGGCCACGCCGCGTTCCGCCTCCTCTGCCACGCGTCCCGCATCGGCGGGGTCATCGGCAAGTCCGGCGCCACCATCAAGCACCTCCAGCAGCTGACCGGCGCGAGGATTCGGGTCGAGGACGCGCCCCAGGAGTCGCCCGACCGGGTCATCACCGTGATCGCCCCGAGCGCGGTCGCGGCCAAGGTCTCGGTCTCGGCCTCGGTCTCGCCCGACGGCGGCGGCGGCGGCGGGGGCGGCGAGGGCCGTGACGAGAGCCCCGGGGCGAGCGATGGTAGCGGTGATGTGGAGGGCGAGGTGGAGGTGTCCAAAGCGCAGGAGGCGCTGGTTAGGGTTTTCGAGAGGATCCTGGAAGTCGCGGCGGAGAGCAACGGAGTTGCAGTGGGGGTCGGGGTGGTTTCTTGCAGGGTTTTGGCGGGGAAGAGCCAGGCCGGTTCGGTGATCGGCAAGGGGGGGAAGACTGTGGAGAAGATAAGGAAGGAAAGTGGCTGCAAGATTAGGGTTTTGACTGACCAGCTGCCGGCGTGCGCTGCTGCTGGCGAAGAAATGATAGAGGTAAGGGTGTTGATTACAATGTTCATGGTAGAGTTATGCCCATTTATAGATAATTAAAGAGTCTTATTGTTGCGGTGCGCGGTGGCGGTTGCGCCCTTTTGGAAAGGTTTTAGCATGTATGAGAAAGTTTGCATCTTGAATCAGCATGAAATATCTGGTGTGACTATTGAGGTGATGCCCTGTTTGGCTTTCCTCTCGAAGATTGTTACTTTAAGTGATAGGGCTTAACTAGGATTCTTGCTGCGGCATTAGGGGAATGAAAGAATGCGAGAGCAATGTCCAGGGTCTTCTGAGAAACTTTAATGTGCGATAAGACGGAGATGTCTCTGAAATATGCTTCGCAAGTTTACATATACAAAATGTCATTTGGTTTCCTTGACCGATAAAATTGACTGTTGTTCATTAGTGAATGAGAACTGGAGTGTTTTTTCTTTTTTCCCATTTCCTTGCCTTTTGCTGTCTAATGTATTGCACTGATGATCAATTAGATGTTGCTACCTTATGGTTCACCTCATGGGAAGGGCAATGGGGTGGTCTACTTGCAAAAAAATTGTTACATAAGGAGTACAAACAGCTTGTCTGCTAATTTTATCCAGAGTTTTGACCTTATCTTGTTATGATGCTATTATCATTTGTTTGTGTCACTAGGATATGGGGAAAGCAGTTTTATTAAGTGTAGTTTGTTGAGCCCAAGGATGCCATAAGGAATAAACTGATGTTTCTCCTTTTAAAATTATTATTGTGGTGTTGCTATGTGTGTAAGTGTCCTCTCATGTGGCAGATTGAAGGGGAGGTTCACGGAGTAAAGAAGGCACTTGTTGCAGTCTCTGGCCGCCTTCAAGAATGTCCACCAGCTGATAAGATACCTGACAAGCCTTGGACTACTGGTGGCAGAACTCTTGATTCTTTATCCCTCCATACTGTGCATGACTTTTATGTAGATCTTCCTCAGCGGAACACAGGGTTACCCGCAAGGCCAAGTGGAGCAGTTAATTATGGTGCAGGAGTTCATTCCTTGGCTGTTGAAGTGGACCGGGCCCCTACCATTGAAGCGAAAGCACTTCAGCAAGAAGTTAGCTACAGGATTCTTTGTTCCAATGACAGGGTTGGGGGTGTCATTGGAAGGGGGGGCTCCATTGTTAAGGCTCTTCAGAATGAATCAGGTGCTTCAATAAGTGTTGGACCTACTGTTGCTGAGTCCGACGAGCGACTAATAACTATTACGGCTTCTGAGGTGTGTTATTTGGTATCTTTTACTAATTAACATCCAGTTAGCCTTTGATGGATTGTGATGTATGTGATGTTGGCTTTGAAATACAATGCAGAATCCCGAATCACCCTACTCACCTGCACAAAAGGCTGTTGTTCTTGTTTTCAAGAGGTCAATTGAAGCTGGCACCGAAAAGGGTCTGGATTCTGGCTCAAGTCCCGTTACTGCTCGTCTTGTAGTCCCGTCGAACCTCGTTGGTTGCTTGCTGGGAAAAGGAGGCTCTATCGTTTCAGAGACACGGAGGATGACAGGAACTAACATTTGGATAATGGGTGACCAGGTCCCTAAGTGTGCTTCAGAGGATGATGAAGTGGTACAGGTGTGATGCCACAGCTATTTTAATTTACCATAATTTTCTTGCAGAAAAATATACTTGAGTATAGTATTCAAGTCAACATGGGGTTAGTGTTGTATGCTACAGTTTGAATATGATGCCAAAGGCCTAAAACTATTGTGGTGCAACTGTTCAAGAGTTGATTTAATCTTTTTGTCGGATTGCTTGTTTGTCTTGTCAAGTAGGCAAGCTTTATCCACCTATCAAGAATCAACTATCTTGATCCTCAAGGTTTTTCATGGATGCGTGGAAATGACCTGAGTCTCATGAAAATATTACAATTATGTCATGATGTTGTGATTCATCTTCGTCGTGCACAAGAAATGTGGCCTATGTTCTATGCAAGATGAAGCACAATGTAGTGGACCAAAAAAAAAAAAAAAAAAAAAAAAAAAAAAAAAGAGTTTGTACGTTTTGGAGCCTCTATGCAGATTCTGTTGCGAGCCACTGAGAGATGTGCCTTCTCCCGGATTTACGAGAATTCATGCGAATTAGATGCTTGTTACGGTGTTATTAATATTCCAGGGGATTTACATGAAACTCTTAAGAGTTGTACGGTTGATATGTGATGATAGCTTTGTGTGTATGCTAAGGTTCTTAACGTGTGGACCATATTGACAACTTTTAGCATGTCTTGTGAACACAACTTGTTGAGAATAGTTTGCAGATATACATAGTTTTCTACTATATTCTAATTAGTCTATTATGCAGATTTCAGGGGAGTTTTCTAATGTTCAAAGTGCGTTATACAATATAACTGGTAGACTGCGAGATAATATTCTTTCCAGCTCATCAAACAATTTGGGAAGCAGGATGGCTTCCTCTGTTTTGGCGGAGAGTAGTCCATATGGAAGACTAAAGGATCCTGTTGCTCTGGGTTTGGACACATCACCTGGTATTTCTCCAGGTCTTAGCAGATACACGAATTTGACAGCTAGTACAGATCAACTTGAATTAAGGCATCATCTTGATCATCCTTCCCCACCGAGGTTGTGGACATCACAGGTGTGTTCTCTTTGCTGAAATTTCTTTGGTGCATACTTAATGTATGTGGGGATCAAATGGATATTTTTCTGAGCACATTCACTTCTATGGTCATTTTATTTGCAGGGAGTTGCTGGAGTTCCACAAAGGAGCAACTCAGATGTTGGCAGAGGTTTGACATCACTAAGAAGTGGTACAGAACTTGGCAGGTCAGTAGTCTGTGGTCTACCTATAAGAGCATATTGCATTACTTATTTTGTCAAGAATATGAGAGGTGGCATTTAAAGGTCGAAAGGATTTGGGTTTATGGATCATGTTGGCTTTTCTTTCTTTTTGAGGGCGTGATTGAGCAATTTCCATGTTCTAGATTTCCTTTATCACTTGAAAGTTGGCCCCAATTGATTTTAGTATTTGAAGACTAAGTCATGGCAGTCCATGGCAAGAGACCTGCATGTTACTGTTTAACCATTAATTCACTATTGATGCTCTTTGTGGGACTGCTGTTAACTGGGATACTCAGTTTTTGTTCTTGAAGCTTGCAAACTTATTAGCCATTCTGTTCCAAGTTATTAATATTTTTCCTATTAGTGAATTTTGAAACATGTCTGCAGTTGTAGAGACCAAATTACTCAATTGCAGCAAGATAATGTAAACAATGCTTGTCTTGTGCATAAGCATAGAGTGAAGTGCCTAGCTAATGTCAGGAATTTGTAATGGATACCACAGAAAGCATACTTACTAGTTTTAGCCTTGCAACTCTTCTGTTTACTAATCCACATAACCTAACGGGTGCAGTGGGAGTAAATCTGCTATTGTGACAAACACTACGGTCGAGATCGTTGTACCTGAAAATGTCATCCACTGTGTGTATGGGGAGAACGGTAGCAATTTGAGTAGACTGAGACAGGTAGACTCATACATGCTTGTTTGGCAGATTACCTGTTTCATTTGGTGTGCTTAATTTGGCAAACAAAAGTTTTGCTCTACTTTTCAATTTGTGTTTGTAGTCAGTTGAAATGTTTCCATCACCCTGTCTAAGCCCTCATCTTACAGAAGCACTGTCTCTGTGCACGTTTTAAAGGCCAATTATATTCTTGCCCAATGCTATGTGCCCTTGTTACTCCCTGAACTCGAGTTGACTGATACACTGGAATACATGAGTATATTGTCTCAACTAGTGTTGATACTTCTGTTGTTTCTTTTGGCCTATAAATTTGTAGACTACACTCTTGTTTTGAAGGCAAAGAGGGTGAAGGAATCAAATTTGAGATCTTTTAGGTTTTGATAAAGGTGAATGGCCAATGTGCCAAAATTTCCATTCCTTTATATTTTGACTATCAATGTTCAGGATGTTGAAAACTATGGAAATTCTTTTATTGGTTCAGTGCTTTGTTCTTTGCGTTGAATTCATCAACTACATTTCATGTGAAGGTGCAAAATGTCAACATACCATTCTTATATTCTTGAATATTAAAGTAAATGGAAATTATCATAAGGGTACTGTCATCCTTTCTTTTTATTCTGTACTGTATTTTAATCTGTAGCTATCAGTTTTTGATTTAGTATAGTTCAGTTCAACTTATGTTTATGCTATGATGCCTTTTCAATAGATCTCTGGTGCAAAGGTTACAGTGCATGAACCTCGTCCGGGGAAAAGTGAGAGTACCGTTGTCATCTCTGGCACACCGGATGAGGCTCAAGCTGCGCAAAGTCTTCTTCATGCGTTTATTCTCACCGGTTCATGACTACACATTCACTAACAAAACGATCGGCTCTGCATTTTTTGGCGGTTTCTTCTCTGTAAGGGGTACACAAACATTAGAAAGCCAATTCATTTGGAAAGATTTTTGTCATAAATTTCATAGTTATTCTTTTTCTGCAGAGAGATATTTATATTTCATTCTTGTACATTGTAATATAGGAAATTGAAAAAAATAAAATGTCTATTGCAAGATTCTCCATTAGATCAAGTTTCTTCTTTAGATTATTCTTTTCTGCAGGCCAGGGACTCTATACTTTAACTTAAATGTTTTATACATATCCTTTTATTCACTCATCAAGTCTCTTTCTAGTTTCTAGTGGTGCTATGAGGACCCATGGAGGCATCTGCCGAGCCGTGAAGAGGGAGAGATGTTGCACTGGGGCCATTGCCATGACGGTGGTCGGAGATGGCGTGACTTGGTGTCTGTTGAGGTTGATACTAGGGCAGGAGTGATAATTTTTGGACTGGGGATTTAGAATGGCCTTGATTATTTTTGTATTTTGGGGATAAGATTCTGTTTATTTCATGCAAAATGATTTGATTTTGAAATGTTTTTCTAAAAACGATTAATTATATCGTTTACAAAAATGAATGAACAGTAAATGTTTTCATCGTTCATTATCCATGAAAATGTTTAGTCGATAATGAAAATGTTTTTATTGATTAATTATTTCGAAAGGTATAAGCGATTATTTTCAAAAAAATATTTATTAAATTATTTATTTTTCACAAAATAAAGGGTTCTTAATCTTCACAAAACGGAGTAGCATGGGCAAGTACAGCTAGCACCCTTTGGTCGTGCAACTTTGAATGAGACAAAGGGGATAGGTCATACCTGTCTGAAAATGGAGATGGATTCTCATCTATATGGAAAGGAGTGTGCAATCTTTTCCACAGCTCGAAACATTCTCTACGGTCTCGCCATTTCTGCTCTTGATTTACGTCGGGCGAGAACAAGCAAAGGTAGACAAGTTTCGCGTTGTTAATTAGTTTCGAATTGCGCAAGTTAACGGGATCAATCTGTACATAGATACAAAATGAATTTTGTCAAGGACCGCTACTGATGCACTTGTAAACAACTCGATCAAGAAAGTTTTAATGCACCGACTTCTTCTTTTTTTTTTTTTGTTTTGTTTTGCTTGTTTGTTTGTGTAATATGTAATTAGCATATACCGATGCTTGATTACATCCTTGAGACCCTTGTTAAGGCTCCATTTGACCATATAAAGCAACTACAGTGAGTGCGTTCATTTAACGGAAAATGAATGACTTGAGAAACATTTTCCGAAAATAATAAATTACATCATTCAAAAGAAATAAATGGAAATTTTTTCATCGCCCACAAAAATAGTTTTTTTTTTTTTTTGGTCAGTCCTACTTTATACCTATTCTACACTCACTCTCAGACTTTTGCCCTGCCTCTTGCAGGGCGTGGGCGTCGAAACCCACAAAAATAGTTGAGTATAGATTGTTACTGGTGATGAAATATTTTTTGTTGACTAATTTTTCTAAATAATAAAAATAATCATTTTTGGAAAATATTTTTCACATTGCTCAATTTTTGCAAAATGAACTCACCCTAAAATTATCGTCATGTTCCATGATCGTTGAAAATGGTCACTAAGGAACATATTATTGTTAGAATCTGGATTGAATGATTTTGGTCATTGATCCCGTGAATCCTATTTATAGTTAACTTGTTTTAGACTTTTATGATTAAGCCGGTCTCCGTGGATTGGGTCCGCGCAAGTATTTTTTCTCACGAGGCCATAGAAGATCTCGAAGTGGCAATAATGCGAAACAACTCCCACAAGAAGTAAGGCTGACAGAATGATTTGGCGTTCGAAACTCTTTAGGAACTTATTGCAGTCTCTTCGACAAATGCATCGTGTGTCAATCTCCACGTCTCGTAGCCTTATCATAGGTAGAACCAGACTGTTGTCATCGCCGGCGCGCCGCCGGCGACAGTACAATACAATCGACGGGTCTAAGAGTCTTGAAAATTTATAGAGAACAGAAGGGAATTGCATTCCGTGTCATAGAAGATTCCACAGCAGAATAACACAGTTCAGACTTCCAAACGAAATACACGTACGCCTTTCACAAACCAACAAGCATACCGAAGAAATACAGAGCTTGCGAACGAAAACGTAGCACTTATTTATTACCGAGCATGGAATGATGGATGAGTCCCCCGTACTAGCGGAATAAAACTGCTGTTAAGCTTACCAGTTGGTCGCGGGCATATCTGTTTCCGATCTGGATGTCCTACCTTTTGCTCTCTGCCAATCTGGGTCTAGTTTCCTTGAATTGACCGATGGAATCGGTGCGCCATTCTTTTGGAGCATGGCGGAGAGCTCAGCGAGCCAGCCCAAGGCTTGTGCGCTGTCTGCATTGTCATTTTGTTGAAAGTCCCTAGCGTCAAGCATGACTCCATCGTACTCTATGCGAAAGTAATTGTTTTTCTCCAGGGAATTCAAGTCGGCGTTGTTCTTCAGCACATCATGTCTTCCACGGGATGGAATTGTACATAAAGTGCCAGTGGATTTATTTACTGAGATCAAATCATCATACCCCAAAAGCTGTAAAACACGACTATTAAGATGGCCTAATCGGCGATGGCACGTAAGTTCATCCGCAACCTTGTTTCTCTGAGAAAAGAATACCATGGAATTGGTGTATAATCCTTGATGATTACTTCCAAAGGATAAAACTAGATACAAATAGGGGTGTAAGTGGTTCTCCGTTCCTTTTTTTTTTTTTTTTTTTTTTGGTTGCGAAAATTGAACCAAATCGATAAGGAGATTTGTTGGATGGAACCAAAATCCGATCTGAACAAAAAAAAAAAAAAAAAGAAGAAAAAAAAGAACTAAACCAAATCGATAGGGAAATTTATTGAGGCGATCCAAAATCCGTTTCAAACCAAAATCAAATTGAATTGAAATCTCGGTTCAATTCGGTTCGTTTGGTTTTTACTTTCATTTTTATTTTTGTTTTGTATTTTCTACATGCGCCCCCTTCAATAATTTAAAAAATATATATTTTTTCATTAATTTTTTCCTTTTTTTTTCTTCTTCTTTTTTATTGTTCGATCACTTTGGCCATGTTGGTAGTTGGCAACCGGCCAAAGTTGAGCTGGAGCCTTGCCATAGGCCGATGAGGCTCAAGCTCGCCAAATTCCGATGAGGTCAAGCCTCGCTTGATTTGGCGAGGTTGCCAGACACCAGCAAGCTTGAGCCTTGTTGGAGGTTGGTAGAGTCTTGTTGACATTTGGCAACCTCTGGTGAGGCTCGAGCCCTGCCTAGGTGGTTGGATTTGGCAAGGCTTGAGCTCATTGGCGTAGGGCAAGCTTAGCTTTGCCACAGGTTGGCGAGGCTCAACCTTGCTAGAATCTAGCGAGGGCAAGCCTTGCCGGTTTGTGGTGAGGCTCTAGCTTGCCTTTGGCTGGTGGCGGCCGTCGACTTGCCAATAAAGAAGAAGAGAAAGAAAGAAAAAGAAAAGAAAAATAAAAAAATCGAAAAACGATTTTAAAAAAAATAATAAATAGAAGGAAAGTTTTTTAGATTTTATTGGTTTGGTTCGGTTAACTGAACCGATAAAAACTGAGCTAGTTAAAAAAGCTTTGGTTTTTAATGAGAACGTAACTAAATGAGAACCAAACAAAAAAAAAAGAAACCTAACTTTTTGATCTGGTTCGGTTTTTGACACCCCTAGATACAAGAGACGAGAGGTTGACACGCCATTCTAGTCATTCTCTACTATATTGCAACCGGTAGCAATCAGATTTGCAGTTCAACTTATGTTTACCCTATGATGCCTTCCCAATAGATTTCTGGTGCAAAGGTTATGGTGCACGGACCTCGTCCTGGGAAAATTTGACAGGACCGTTGTCATCTCTCGCACGCCGGATGAGACTCGAGCTGCGCAAAGTCTTGTTCATGCATATTGTCACGGGTTCATGACAGTTCACTAACAAAACCATCGGCTCTACATAATTTAGCAGTTTGAACTCTTCCTTATATAATAAATTCCTAGTTGGAGGACTTTCATTTCAACTTTCATAGTTACCACTCCGTGGGTTGTACGAAAAGGATAGTGAGAGACTAATGTTCAAAGCACTACGCATCTCCTAGACCTCTTCTTGGAGCACGAGCTATCCGAAGTGTTAACATATTCGTCTTACTGATTAAGTTTCTTTCAAGCAGTTTCATGAGGACCTACGAGGGCATCATGGCCGAGCGAGAGAGAGAGAGGTTGCCTTGGGGCCGACGCTATTGCATTAGTTGGAGGTGGTGTGACTCGGTTTTTATCATGGTTGAAGTGTAAGGGTTTTTCTGATGTGGATAATACTAATTGAAATCGATATTTATCATTTTATGGGATTTGTCTTATAAGGTGAGATATAAAGATTTTTTAATTACTTTAATAAGTGGTTGACTTGTGAGGGCGGAGTAGAGCCTACTTGGGATGAGAGAGTTTATGGCTCAAAACTTCATAAATAGTGCTTAAGTCTATCTTCTAAACTTGATGCACAAATAATCTCACATAAGGAGCAATTACTGAATATTAATTGTAAGGGATAGTCTCATTAAGCTAGTGATATAAAAGGTTATAGGGAAGAAGTACTTGAACTTTGGATTGTCGCTATCTTGCATCAAAAACGATAGATTTCAAATCAGATATGCAAATCTTTTCTTTCTCCATTACTGTGTTGTAAATATTGGTTATGGTGATTTTAGGGTGCTATTTTTGTAGTTTACAAGTAGTATTGAAGCCGCCATAGTCTAGAATTGGAACCTTCAAATTTGGCCAATTTTCGGAATTTTTGTCTAATGAAAATTGATCTTCATCACATAGACAGGCAGAACTCGTTGAACTGAGCGTTTTGATGGGTGGCGCCCCTCTAAGGGACGCCGCATGCACCACTGCAGCGTCGAACACACATATTCGTTGTAGTGAGTGCAATTGATCATTGGCACAATAACTTGGTGTGACGTCCCAAAACATCACACTCGGCATGTGTCTTTTAAAATATTATACTCTTTTTAGTAAGGAAAAAAACCACAAAAAACCCTAAACTTGACTCAATATGATAAATTTATCCCAAATTTTTTTTCGAAACATAAAAAATCTCAAACTTTGCCAACTATGACACAATTACCATAATTTTCTTTTTGTGACATAAGAAACCCCAACTTATACTTTCGTGACACATTTACCTCGATACTCGGACCCTTGCAGTGCCAAAAGTTGACACGAAAGGATATTTAAGTGCCAAAAGTTACGAAAGTAACATTTAAGTGCCAAAATTGGAGCAAAATGGATTACTTAAGTGTCACTAATGAGAAAATTTGACCAAGACGCTAACGTGGCAATTTTCTGGTGAGCTACGTGCAAAACGACGTCATTTTGCATGCCGATGTGGCTAAATAGTGTCAAAACGACGTCGTTTTGGTGGTGATGTGATAAATAAATTAATGTAATAATTAATTTAATTTAAAAAACAAATAAATAAATAATTTTAAAAAAAAGGAGGGAGGGAGGGGGCTGGTGGGTGGGTGGAGGAGGAGGGAGGCGATCCACCGGCTAAGGGCTCAACCTTCGCCGCACGCCTCCCCTTCATTCGGAAATGTGGGGGAGCGTCGGCTGGGGGTTGGTGACTCCGCCGTCGGCGCGGTGAGGGCGGACGACCCTTGTCGAATTTGGGGGAGGGCCGCGACCCTTACCCCGTGGCGACGGCCCCCTAGCGGGCCGGCGGCCCTTGGGTCGGCCGGGTGAGGGTCGGTGACCCTCGCCGGATCTGATAAAGGCCGTGACCCTCGCCCCAGATTTGAGTGAGGGCACGCAGGTCCTCGCCGCCGGTCGGTTGGGGCCGTCGGCCCTCGGCCAAGGCTCGCGGCCTTGGCCGACACTCCCTCACCTTTCGGCGATGGAGGGGAGGCGACGGCGATGAGGGTTGAGCCCTCGGCCATTGGCTGCCTCCCTCCTCCTCCTCCTCCCCACCCCCTTTTCTTTTTTAAATTAATCAATCATTATTTAATTTTTTAAATTAAATTTAATTAATTATTATATTAAATTTCAGATTATACCAAAACGATATCGTTTTTGTGTGTGGTTTGTTGAGTCAGCCTTTCGTCGAGCCATGTAAGCGAAAAAATTAATAAAAAATTGCAGCATAGAATTTCCGGCAAGATTCGTTGGATATGGCACTCAAGTGTCATATTTTTCATTAAAAATGGCACTTAAATGTCAATTTTGTAAGTTTTGGCATTTAAGTGTTTATTTATGCTAACTTTTGGCACTTGGAGCATTCTTTTGCCCATTTACCTCAAACTGTAGGGCATTTTCGTCTTTTGCTTGTAATTTTTTCTTTTGTTTTTTTTTTTTTTCCCTTTTTCTTCTTCTCTCTTCCCTTAGCCAGGGTAGAGGGAAGCCGGACTTAGGCGAGAGCCACTCTCACTTGGGTGGGCGAGGGCGGCCCTCCCCTAGGTCAGGTTGGGGTTGCCCTCGTCGGATTTGGGAAGGGCTATCCTCGCCCGACGGTGGCGAGGGTGGCTCTTTTCTAGGTCAGATTTGGTGAGGAATGCCCTCACTAGTGTCGGCAAGGGCCCCCCTCCCTTGGGTCAGGCAGGGATAGCCCTCGCCAGATCCGTTGAAGGCAACCCTCAATTGATGCAGGCAAGGGTAACCCTTGCCCTCGCCTGAGTCCGACTTCTTTCTGCTGGCCGTGGTGGAGAGAAAAGGGAAGAAGAAAAAAGGGAAAAAAAAAGAAGAAGAAAAGTAAAAGGAAAAATAGAAAAAGAAAAAAAAGAATTTTCTTTTTCAAAATAAAGGATGAAAATGCTCTTCAACTATAGAGCTTGGGATAACTGTATCATAGTTGACAAAATTTGGGATTTTTTGTATCATAAAAAAAAAAAAAAATTGGCGAAAATTTGTCACATTGGACAAAATTTGGGGTTTAGTGGCTTTTTCCCTTTTAGTAATACCATGTGGAAGTGAAATCAAACATTCAAAATCTCTAAAGAAAATCACGAGTGTAGATAACGTATTTACGCTTTTCTTTTTAATTGTTTGTTTCACATTTTAGATTTACAACTTACTAAATTGCCCATGCAACATATAAAATACCAAAGTCCTAGGTAGGGGTCGAGGTCAGCTATCTCTATATTACACTATGCTCCAAAAGACTGCCTGTACGAAGTCCAGACTTAAGCTATTAAATGATAACAGAACAGTAACCTATAATTTCTTTTGTCATATAACTTTTGATAAAATAATCAAATATGAGAGATGGACACATATTGTCGGATTGAGTGGTTAATATATTCATCACTATTAGGGATTGTGAGATTCTTTGGAACCACTATTAACTATTGTAAAAAGTTAAGCTATTAGATGAAGGCATAATTCAATATTCAAATATCCATTGACTCCCCCTCATGTTTTGGCCAGTCTTTTTGTTTAGCACTAAGTGTGAACATATTTAATTGGGGAGGTAAATGAGGTCTAGAAAGATTTGAATTCATGAATTCCTATTTTAATATCATGTAAGATTTTGTAAGACCACAACTAACTATAATCTATCACGATATCGGATCAATGGAAAACAATCATTGATAAAAATAAAACTATCATAGGGTTTTCCAAAGATCGTTGCAAATGGCCATAAGGAACATATTCTAGCTAGAATCTGGCCAATGGTGGAATGAATAATCTTGTTTGTTGACCAGAAGGACATTAGAAGTGCTATTGTATACGTTGCTCACTTTAGTATCAAAAGTTTTTTTCGGATTACTTGGGTGTCACTTTTTTAAAACAAAAAGGATCACTCAAATGCCAATTTTGATTTGGGTCGCCGGAAATTTGATGTAGCCATATTTTATTAATTTCTCAATCCTAAGTGCCTTGCTGGCGTGCCCAGTTATCCTATATCTTTAAACAACATCATCTAAAAATTATAACTAGTAATCGTTTGAGTACCAAATTTTGTTTAAAGTAATCACTTTAGTGCTAGTCGTTAATAAGCGATTACTTTAGTGCTCAGCGTGCCATATGGAAATTTCATGTGGACTAGATAATATGCAAGTTAAATAAAATTTTTAATTATGAAAGCTATGTATTATTATAATCAGAATTTTTTGCCGTTAATACTTAAGTGATCGTTTTTCATCTGTTTTGGAATGTAAGTGATCCGGAAAAAAGTTTTGGCACTAAAATGAGCATCATATACAACATTTCGCACTTTTAGTATTCTTCTACTGTTGTTGATCTTGTGGATCCCGCGTGTATTGAATTGGATTTTGATTTATATGATTCACCCGACCCACGTGGTTTGGGTCCATGCAAGTATTTTCACATGAAGCCAAAAAAAATCTTGAAGTGACGGTAATGTGAAACAACTTGAACAGCAAGAAAAGGGCCGATGGAATGATTTGGCGTTGGAAACTATGGAGGAACCTATAAAAAGTCTCTATGAAAAATGCGTTGTGCCGACCTCTACTTCTCATGGCCGTATCATCCGTAAAGCCTGACTGGTGTTGTTGCCAGTGCGAGCCGCCAACAATACGGTACAATCGATTAATCTAAAATCTTGAAAATCTATATAGAAAAGCATAAAATTATATTGCGTGTTATAGAAGATTCAATAGTAGAATAACATGGTTCAAACGAAATGTACGTAGCCCTTCACAAACCAACAAGCACACTGAAGATATACAGAACTCATGAACAAACATATAACACTAATTTATTATCGGGGAAAAGTACAAAAAAAGTTCTAAAGCTATTGCATTAGTACAAATTCAGTCATAAACTTTTCAATCGGACCAATTTAGTTATAAACATTTTTACCTTAGTATCAATTTAATCCATCCGGCCAATTTACGCCATAAATTACCGATATGGACGTCAACTGTTTTACGTGGTATAGCCGAAGCTAACATGTACATTTTAATAATATTTTTGAATTTATTAAATAGTTTTTTGGATTTTTTTTCCTTTTCTTTACCATTTCATTATACTGGTGGCCCTCGCCGGCCATGGCCACAGGCGGTGGCCGTTCTTTTTAATCATCGCGGAGAGCTCAGCCAGCCAACCCAGGTCTTTGTGCGCTCTCTGCAATCTCATTTTGTTAAAACTTGTTAGTAACAATCCGTTTCCACCATGTCGGCAATTACAACAGAAAGTAAATATAATTCTCTCGGTACTTTAAATGGGCGTTTTTATCTGGCTCATCATCTGTCTTCCACGGGACATAATTGTCGAAGAGGTGGGCGAGCGTGTATAGCATTGAACGGCCCTCCTTGCCCTCGGGGATTCTCGGGGCACCAGAAGCAAGTTTATAATCGTGCCACAGCTCGTGCACAAACTTTCCAAGCAGCTCGACGAAGAACACCTCGGAGTAGGAATCCTTCATGAGAGCGTTGAGGTCGGCGACGAAACCGGGCTTTAGGTCATTGCAGTATTCGAGAAAATAAGCCGTGACTGCATCACCATCGTCCCATCTCGATCCTGAGCCCTTCCTCGGCCAGCTTTTGGGTGCATGCCCGCTTTTCAGTCTCACGTAATCGGCAATGCCATTGATAAGCCCTTTAGGGGCCGTACCGTTGCCGGTCCATTGCCAGACGTGCGTCATTTCGCGGTACACCACTCCAGCAAACTCTTTCTGTATATTCCCTCTGTAGCGTTGCAGATAATCCGCATTCAACCGGATTAGGTTGCCTTCAGTACTGGCGACCGCAAGTGAGTTACTGAAGCTCTCGATTAGGAGAGTTACGACATGGTACTTCTTGCCTTCGCCTTCCGTTTGATTGAAGGTGCTCAAAACTGCTTCAGTCGCGGCGGATAGAACCTGGATTTGGTAGTCGCTCTTCAACTCATTGGCATATTTGTTTCCTCCGGAGACATTGTTGGAGCGGTCTTTGATTCGGTATGTTGTTGCGTGTATCGATTTCAGAGAAATCAAGAGCAGGAGTGCGAGAACAAATTGTTTTGGAGACATCCTGAACTATGATCTTTGGATGATCGGTAGGTTTCGCAAGAAGATGTGACTATATAAATAGAAAGAAGAAGAACAAGACATGAACGTCTTGATTAGTCAGCCTCTCTGTTTCTACGTTGTTTCTGCCGTCCTCTCGTAAACTGACGAAGAAGCACAAAGCTGTCGCTCTCCTGATCATATGTTTTATCGAAGTATTGCAGGCTTCGATGTTTTTCTAGTAAACTGATGACCTCACTGCTCACACCATTCGATTTACTTATTCTTTTTCGACACCCCAAATCCTAGTAGATTATGGAGATGACATGATTGATCTTCCACTCGAAGGGTGTGATCTCAAACTACACGCAAAAGTCAAACTTCGACATGTTCCCATTGATATTGCTCTCACTCCATTGACCACTATTACTTAACAATACTTTGCATAGCACACTTTCGAAACATTCATAAACAAATAAGGAGTAGTAAATGCTCGATTCGGCTTTTTATGCAATAACAATGTCATTTCGTAATTCATATTATATATAATCCATACTATTTTCGAAACATGAGTTTTATAAATTTAAAGAAGATAGAGTACCACTCACATTAGAATGCCTATAACCAAATAACAAATGTTTCTCAAATAATTGAACACACGGTCCTGTTTGGTAACCATTCTGCTATCAGTAACAATTTAAGCTTCAAAATTGTCTTCTTTGATTTTGTTTCCTAGACAAGTTTTTGAGCATTCGAACGCGTTTGGTAACTGTACAAATTTTTTATTATTACACTAAAAAAAATAGAAATGCATTTGATATGATCATCTATATATATATTTTTAAGACTGAGAATTTCTTTTAATTTTTTATTAATATTATGAATTTTTTTTTTTATAATTATCTTCTTATTCCTCCTCCTCTTCAATGACCTCATTATGCTTGGACAAGGACGAGTCTCGTCCAACTGTCGTGACCTAACCTTAGGTGAACCACATAATATTTGGCTAATGGATTATTAAGCCTAAACTTAGCTTGGGCTCTCCTGAGCTCATACCAATTCACAATTTAGGTTCAAGTTCTTGACATGTAAGTGATTTCAATTAGGAGTCGCCACTAATATATTTTTGTGGTCGATTAGAAACTTAAGTAAAGTAATGGGAGATTTACTTTACTCTTGCAAATAAGAGATTATGAGTTTGGGGAATTGATTATATTCAATTTCTCTAATACCCTTTCGATACCTTTCATTTTATTTTGAAAATATATTTTGTAGGCAGCTCGAATTGATTTTAATTTACTTCCTTAACATGTGAGGTAATCATGCGGGTGGACAAATCACCAATTTAACACCCAAAAGAAGTAATAAATAAATTACGAGACTTACCTCATAGCAACGAAAGCATATGCGATATTAGATTATAATTTATACCAATAACCTAGATATGATTTATAATCAACACGCCATCACTTAATTTTTTATTTCACTTGTTTAATGAGAATCATGCTTTATGCAATGTATACTACTAATCTAACATGATGCAACATGACATAACAATATGACCTAAACTACATGACATAAGTATAGCATTTTTTGTGTTTTCTTAAATAAGCATGCAATCTATCCTAGAGAAAGAAACTAATTTATTCTAAGACAACATGTGTGTGTGTGTGTGTGTGTGTGTGTGTGTGTGTTTTTTTTTTTTTTTTTTTTTTTTTCTTTTTTTGGGTATTTTGCGTAAAATTCGAAATTAGAAAATAACAAAAATTGTGACATCCTGATCTTCAGGTTTTGATTTTGATTGGATAAGTTGGGCTTTTCATCGACGTGACTATAGTGCTTTTCTTGGAGTTAGCCACTCACGAGATAACCAGACTATCTGGGGAAAGTCATTAAGAGATTTTAAGGCAAATATACTTGAGAATTCGATCAGGAATCGGCTACTCGACTGTGCTCATTTGCCGAGATCATTACAGCATAGTTAAAAATCGATTAGAGATTAGAGATAGGTCGGTTTGACTAAGATGCGTGGTTAAACGTGGGTGATTCCACTAAATTGCAAAATTCTCGTTGACTAGCACTAGTTTAATTTTTCTATCGTTTTGGTACATTGTGTTCGTATTTGAAATCTCGAGACTTTCACAACAATCAAGAGTCGTTAATGTGTCGAAGAGGTTCATTGTGGCTTGAAGAAAATTGACCACATGTCATTCGTTCTAAAAAGTTCTGAAAGCTACCCGATAGCTTAGGTCAAGCTAAAAACGTGCCGGAGTGAAATTAACCGCGAATTTGAATCCGATTTCAAAAATTGAACGTTCTGTCATGTCATAATAAATTCTATAAACGTTGACTCAGTCTTCGAAGATTTTTTTGCAACCTGAGATTTTTTGAGAAAAAGTCGTCTTAGGGCCGTTTTTGTTCAGAAAATACCGGGAATTGTTTTTAATCGCGCATTTGGGATGCAAGATGGTTCAATTGGTGAGGAAAAATATCAATTTAATTATTGACTCGATAACGGGACATATTGAGGCCAAATTGAATTGGTTATAGCTAGAACAAGTGTCCATTTAATGTCAAAACTCATGAAATTCGTAACTCCCCCTTCCCCTATGGTTTTGGACCATCTCAAGAGTTGTGGGATGATCCTCAGTGGAGGAATTGCAGTCAAGGAAGCCATACTTGGCCATGGATGAGTCAAGGGGACAAGATGCAAGAAAAACAAGGCAAAAGGGACCCCCCATCCTTGACCAGCTGCCTCTTTCCCATTCCTTTCTCCATTGTTGTGGCCTTGAGAAACTTGGAGAGAACCAAAGGAAGCTAGCTAAGCCAGCTCCACCGTCGCACACCCACCAGACCAGCCAAGCCCACCGTTTCCCCCCCGTTCTCTTTTTGCCAGTTTCTGTTCCAACTGACCTTTCACCAAAGATCTGAGTCAAAAGTGGTATTCCCGAACAAATTAGCCTTTGTGCCACCCACTATTGTGCTCAGCACATCCAAACAGTTCAAAGGAGCCCGACCTCGCGCCAAACGGAGCCGCCAATCGTTTTGTATGCCGACGAGAAGAAACCGGTCGCCGGTCCGCCGTCCTGCTGCTCGCTTGCACTGTTTCGGGTTTTTCTTTATTTTTCTCCCATTCTGACCCTTCCTTTGCCCATCTTATCCACCCACAAGTTCCCCTAAAGCCCCGGGAGCCACCAGTTGCCAACCACTCACTTGTTGGAGCTCCAATAAGCTCGTTCAACTCCATTTCTCCTCCGGCAGTCTAGTTTTTCTATCTATGGTGCTTTCCCTCTGTCTTGTCCTCTGGTGATGGCCTACACTTTTGCCTGCTCTGGAGGTCCGTTCAGTCCATCTTGTGGTGTGTTCTGCGGCACAAAACCTCTGATCTGACCCATCTGTGGCTAAGGTGGTAACTGCGGTTGTCCTTTTATCCTTCTCGGACAGTTCCTGGCTATGTGATCTAGCTGGCCACACTCAAAGCAAGTACCCAGCCTAGAATTACATGGGATTGATCCGTGTCATCTTCCACACAAGTAACACACGCCATTTTGGATAGGCCATTCTTTTCCAATTCCATTTTTCCGATTGGGCAGGATCTGGAATCTACCTTCAATCATGGGCTTATTTCCCTGACGGATCCATTCTCTGTGAAAGTTAAACCTCGATCCAGACGAGGCAGCTTGCTTGTTCAAATCTCTCTCCATCATCTGAGCTCGACGATAGACTTCTCAATAATCAGTCAAATCCAAAGGTAGCAGGGGTTGTTTCAACTTAGAACAAAGACCATTTCTCAATCTTTGGGCTTTCTCTTTAGGGTCTTCTATCAATCTTGGAGCATATTGTGACAGTTTCGCGAACTTGACCCCATATTGGTCAACTGTCATGTTCCCATGATGGAGGCGTAGGAACTCCTCTATCTTTTGTTCCCGAGCAGTACTCGAGAAGTACTGATCATTAAATGTTCTGAGGAAGGTGTCCCACACCTAGGCCACTCCTTCCAGAAATACAATATCCTTGGCGGCTCTCCACCAAATGTTCGCATTACTTTGGAATTGGTACATAGCTAGTACCACATTTTCCTATTCGTTGCACATCAGGAGTGTGAACGCTTTCTTGAGGTCCTGAATTCAAAGCGATGCCACTTCAAGTCTCCTTTACCTTTGAACCTCGGAGGGTTTAGCTTTAGAAACTACTCAACTAATTTGTGAATCGGCCTCCCAGCGGCCACGTTCCCCAGTGAAACTTCAACAGGGGCAACGGCAGGTATAGTGGCAGATGCAGTAACAGGGATGGCCTGAGCGGTGGCTTGTTTCTACGCCTGGTAATCCATTCAATTTCCCATAACTTCAAGCACTAGCATGATCTCTTCTATCTTAGGATCACCAGGGGCTACTACCCCAGCACCAACAAAAGGTGGTGCTTCGCCATTAGCGCTAGCCTGAGCTGGCACTTTACCGCAGCCTCCTTGGGTACCGACCCTAGTCAGCGTCCTAACCCGAGCTGATGGCCTAACGGTTCGCTTGCTCGAAGTTCTCTGCTCTGGCTCACTCATGGTTCAATCTCTATTGATACCTGACTTCAAAATCTACACTGGATCAGAAGATGAGCAATTCACATATGACAAACAATTTTACCAATGAACTACCATTGACATGCACCAAATATAATTTCAAAGGCTTTCCTATTTACTATCCCGTATCCAACATACCTTATCACTCCAACTTCTAACAACCATGCTCTAATACCACAAAAATGGGATGTCACGCCCCAATCCTCAATCACGTGTCCATCCTTCACTTGGTGGATTTTAAAGTGATATCATAGGACGTATCGCCGACCCGTTTATTTTAAATATGCACATGTGGAAGCAATTATAAATCTCCAGATAATAAAATAATGGGATAGAAAATCAGGGCCATATTTTTCATATTGAAATTTACAACCACACTTTTATACGAGCCAACCTTATTGTATATTTACAATACTATTAATAAATGTTTGGTCTAACATCTATTCACATATTAGCTCACAACCTAGGGTTCACAAAATAAGGTGAGGTCTCAGTCCTCATCCGGTTCATACTCAGGGTCATCACCTTGATCCTCCTCAGATTCCTCTGAATCAATCTCATTCTCCTCAAGATCCTCCTCTTCAGGCTCCTCCTCTGATACTCCCCACTCTTCATCCTCCTCTGGCCCTTCCACCTCCTGTTCCACGTTCTTAGCTTCCTTTTCGCTCCAGTTGGCATCCTCAATTGTATACATTGGAGAGGTCGGCTCACTCCTAAGTGCGGGGTCTTTAGCATCGTTTACCACTCCGTCATTGGGGTCTGCAATCTCTGCTCCAAATGCCTCCTCAAGGACATGCCATGGCACATCCTCTTTTGATATGGGACCCACTCTTCGCCCATCAAAATAGTAGTGGTACCACGACCTACACTCATGGGGTACCAGATCATCCTTACCCACATCCACCCAAACTGTAGGTTCTATCAAAACATACTCTAATCCTTCCGGGTCGGGATGGATGTGGAAGTGGGTGGCCTTCTCTAAGATGCTCTCGGGGATACCAAAATGCTCCGGAACAGGGGGAGGTGGAGGTACCGGTGCTGCCATCTAGGGGCTTGAAATTGGTTATACAATAACCAATGAAACTATGTATCAGCGAGTTTTACCCTCCTACGACTCGATTAGGAAACCAATACACGTTAGGGCTGCCTATGCATAACACGAGTCACATGACTTACTTTAGCCTTAGTCCCAACCTGCAATTCAAGGTTATTCACTGTTGCCATATAACACATCAACCAACCAATCAATTCACGACATCAGATTAAAGCATTGATCAATTGACTTTGTCGATTACATATCAACAGACCGTTTCTCGGTCATTTCAATTCTTATTATTCACTCTCCATATAATATATAACTAGTCACTGAGTAGTGTGCATTCTCTACGGCGACACACTTAGTCACCGAGCCACGTGCATTCTCTATGGCGACATGTTCGCCAAGGCGACGTACTAATCACCGACCCCCATGCATTCCCTAAGGCGACATATTCGCCAAGGCAACATATTTATCACCGAGTCACGTGCATTCTCTAAGGCAACATATTTGCCAAGGTGACATACTAATCGCCGAGTCACGTGTCTTTTCCAGGTGATGTATATAATCAACGATTCACGTGCATTCTCCAAGACAACACTCTAGGTCTTCGAGCCACGTAATACAACTTTCTTTCTTAGCTTAATCATATCCGATTAGTCTTAGCCAAGAATATATTTAATTCACTCTCATAATTTTCACCATTTAATAGTCCATCAAACATTACTGGCGCTATAAATCCATGCTAGGTCATTTACCAATCAATTACCCAAATTCAATTCAATTTAGGAAAAATTCCTAAATTCCACAATTAAATCAATTCAACACAACGTAGAGCTCAAATAAATAAACGGACTGTACCATGACAATCAGCATAAAATTTCGGTCGTCGACTATCCCAGCCTTCTGAAAAATAAATAAATAAATAATTAATTAATTATAAAAATTAATTATTAAATACTAATAAATCCAATTTAAGCCCATAATGCCTAATTGGAGTCCGAGATGGGCTGGGAAAAATCCCGAGAGACATCCAATAAATACTATCGACTATCCTCTAGTTAATTGCACTAACCATATGTCTAACATGCGTTTAAATTAACTAATAATCACTAATCTATTCTAATCTAACCACCTAATTCTACTTAATTAACACTAATCAACCCTTAAGCATCATTAGTCTACTAAGCGAGGTTTAGTGGGCTAAACTCACCTGTTTAACAATCCGCTGGATTGAAACGTCGGGAACGTCGCGGGGGACGTTTAACTCCAAAGCGGGCCTAAAGTTCGGGGCCTAGAAACGCCTCAAAGTGGGCCTTGAAGCTTGTTGGAAACCCACTATTTTTCTTGTTGTTCTTGGCTGGAAATGGAAGGAAAACAGCTTGGTTTAGGTAAAGATTACTTAGGAAGCAAGGAATAGACCAAACCGGGCCTAGGTGGAGGTTCACTAGCGAAGAAACGGCTATGAACAACCTCGGCTAGGCTCGAGACAGCGAAAGGAAGCCACTGGATGGCATGAGGGAGATTGAGCAGGGGTGGATGGTCGTGCAGCTGGGCGGTGCACGGCTGGCGCGGCAGCGCGCATGGTGGATGGCGAGGTGACGTGTGACGGCTGGCTCTAGCGTGGTTGGCTGCAGCTTCTTCCTTGCTACTGGTGAATGGCGAAAATGGTAGGAGAGGGGCAATGGGGTGACCAATTGAGAGTGAGAGATAGATGAGATAGAGTTGAGGGAGAAATGGGGGCCACATGCCAATTTTTCCAATCTTTTGTCCCCCACTTTGCTTGTCCATGAAGCCAATAATCGATGGCTGCAAATGGGCCACCAAAGCACTCCCCACAACCTCTCAAATGGTCCAAAGTTGCTAGAGGGAAGGGGGCACACGAATTTTGCACAATTGATTTCAATTGGACACTTCATCTCTCTTGGTTTAATCAATTGGTACCCAAATATTTCAATTGATATTTTTCCTCGCCCATGAATCTATCTTGCTTCCCAAATTTATGATTAAAAATAATCTCGGGCCTTAATTGAACAAAAACGGTCCTAAATTGACTTTTTTCCAAAAAGTCTCGGTTGTCATAAAAATCTTTTGAGACTAAATCGTGGGTCCTAGAATTTATTGTGACATGACAAAATCTTCAATTTCTGAAATAGGACTCAAATTGGCGGTTAATTTTCTTTCGGCGTGTTTTTAGCGTGATCTAGGCTACCAGATAGTTTTCAGAATTTTTTAGGGCAAATGACCTGCGGTCGATTTTCTTCGAGCCACAATGAACCCACTCGACACATTGGCGACTCTCAATTGTCGTGAAAATCTCGAGAATTCAAATATGGACATAGGGTACCAAAACGATAGTAAAATCAAACTAGTGCCGGTCGACAAGAATTTTCCAATTTGGCGGAGTCACCCACGATCGGCCACACATCTCAGTCGAACCGACCTATCTCTAATCTTAAATCAAATTGATACTGTGCCGTAATGGCCTCTAAAGATGAGCACGATCAAAAAGTCGATTTCTGGTCGAATTCTCAAGTCTATTGCCTTAATATTTATTAATGGCTTACCCAATTAGTCTAGTTATCTCGAAAGTGATCAGCTCTAAGAACAGCCCTATAGGCATGTCGATGAAATGCTCGATTAATTAAGTAGAAAATAGGGTTGAAAATTCAATATGTTACAATAAATTTAATCCATTGCTAGAAAAAGGTAAATAAAATTTGGTATACAATGAGAGAAACATTTTTTTTTTTTTTTTTAACTTAAAGATAATGAAAGTTGATATGTAAACAAATCAAACAATTATTGGTAACTAACTCAAATAGGAGTTGGCAATGATTTGAGTAAGTTGGTGATCATTCTAATTGAGGTCGATAATTTCTTGAAAGAGTGAAAAAAAATCAAAATTTTGGGGCCTGGACCCGATTATTTTCATTGGGGACCTGTAGGTAGTTCGATCCAACGGTGATCTCTTCCTCGCCTATGGTGTGTTTGGTAGCCAGTTGTCCATGCCATGCTTCTTTTTTGGTTTTGGTGGTGTAGTGTGTGTGCCGCGCTTTGCGGTTTTTACGTCTTGTCACCCTTCCACTTCTTTTGTTCCTGCATTTGGAGTGTAAGTTTCTGGTGACGAGATCTTCTATACATTTGGCCTTTTCTCAATATATTCCTTACTTTTATCAAAAAAAAAAAAAAAAAAAATCAAAATTTTGGTGAACAAAGAAATTTTAAGTGATAACTCAATAAAAAATCTCAAAATAAAAAATCATAAACATTGGTAATAAGCTCCTCAAATGAGATTTGATAAACCAAGACTAGTTAGTAATTCAATCGAACAAATGTATCATTCACTCAATTAAAGGTTTGTAATTCAATGTAATGGTTAATATATTTGAGGCATCGGTAAAAACAATAGTAAAAGAATAATTTTCCCGTCAAAGAAGAGAGAAGTTGGTTAAAAAATCAAATAAATGTTTGGTAAATAACTCATACAAGAGTAGGTAACCAAATAAATGAAACCGGTGAGACACATAGATAAAGGTTGGTAAATTCATCAAATTAGGAGTTGATAAAGGTTGGTAAATTAATCAAATTAGGAGTTGATACTTTTACTGCTTTTGTAAGACAAACTAAGAGAAGTTGGTAAACGATAAGGAAGGTTCAAAAATAAAAATAAAAATCAGATACATGTTGGTAAGTAACGAGAGTTGGTATCCCAAAAGTAATTGATAATTTAATCTGTAAAAGGTTGGCAAAGCACTAAAATAAAGATTGATAGATACATATAGAAGTTGGTGAATTTAAGTATACATCCAAAATAAATTTAAGTAGCTAATAAGAAAGAAAAATAAAAATCAGTAAAAGAGCAAAACTCTGGAGGATTTTTTAATTACATAAAAAAAAATTATTCAGTGCTGGTAAATTATCAACAAATTACCATAAAATTAGGTGGCTGATAGCTTCTTATTCTGTGTCTCAAAAAAAAATTCTACCATTTTGGAACCCGAAATTCATGAGTGAATGAAGAACGTGAGAGGAGAGAATTAGAAGATTAGGGATGTTCGATTCTTGGGCGGTTCGATTCCCATTTAGGATTTGAAAACCCGATCAAAAGGACCAGTCCCTGTTTTCAAAATGGGAATTGGACCACCTGGTCCTGGAACTAGACCGATCGTGAGTCTGGTTTGCGGGTGGGCCAACGAAACCAGTGGCATGTTCTATTTTTCCTTTTTTTT
Organism: Eucalyptus erythrocorys; assembly: GCA_014182555.1. Classification (NCBI taxonomy): domain Eukaryota; kingdom Viridiplantae; phylum Streptophyta; class Magnoliopsida; order Myrtales; family Myrtaceae; genus Eucalyptus; species Eucalyptus erythrocorys. The sequence goes on from CM024603.1 coordinate 10,554,003, forward strand.
TTTTTAAGCATGTGGTCCCAAAAAGCATTAATCTGGAAGACGGTGATGATGATTCATATTTATATTGGTTTTATTATTTGCGGGAGAGAACTCAGATTGTCTTTGGCTGTTCGTCGTTCTGAGAACTGCACCGAACAAGACCAAAAATGTGTACATGAACTCTCTTCAAGTCACTCTGGAATGATTAAAGGTGGCAAGTCAAGCAGCCACGCAGAACGCACAAGCATGAAGCAGGATTGGTATTGAGAAATACATACTAGAAAAGAATAAGAAAACTAGCAATAACAGCAGCCAGAAGAAACTCTCTTGAAAATGCAGCGAGAAACAAAGCAATATTAGAAATGGATTAGGGCTTTTTAGTTTTTACGTATTTGTAAGAAATTTTTAAAAGAATTAATTGGGTTAATCAAGGTGGTCTGGATCGAAAAAATTGGGAACTGAGAATTGGACTGATGCCTCTGGAAACTGCTCAGAAACAGCCGGTTCGGCTTATTTCGGACAATTCCTATTGCTCACCCTTGAGAAAGTCACCAACTCATCCTATAAATCATTATCGTATACAGGAGATTGGCAACAAGAGGCGTAGGGCTTATCTTGTTCGTAAGAATAGAGACCTTAAAGTATTATCGAAGTCCTAAAAATGGAAAATAGGGCTTTATGTGATAAAAGAGAGAGTTAAAATATACTCTTATATGGCAGATTCAGTAACATCTGAACCATATATAATCTCCTCCACAACGTAGTTTCATATAGCAATAGTAGAGTAACATAGTTCAAATTCTAAAACAACGGACACGTATGCCCTTACCAACAAGCAAACTGAGGATATATGGCTCGCAACACATAGCGCTTATTTATAGTGGACCATGATCGGTGATGTGTGTTCCGATGGCTGCGCATAATCACGAAGAAGTCGTTCATACAAGTTGATAGAAACTGCTGGGAAGGAATCGAAACTGCGGGTCAGGGGCTTCTAATTCATGTCTAGTTTCCTCGATCTTGTAAACAAATATATTTTGGTCTCTGCAAATTCATTTTGTTGAAAGTTGTGAGCTTCAAGCGCGACTTGCGCGACTCCAGCGAGCTCTGTGTGCGAGGCGTCATAATATTTCTCCATTGGTCTCCGGGAGGCGTCGTGCTTTGGCACATATCCTGGCTTCAATGGGACGCAATCGTAGATGACGCAGGTGCGGGTGGGCAGCTTTTGATAGCCCTCCTCGCTGCCGGGAATTCTTCTGGTAGCATAAGCAAGTTTATAATCGCCCCACAGCTGGTGCACGGACTTTCCAAGCAGCTGGACGAAGAACGCCTCGGAGTAGGAATACTTCATGAGAGCATTGAGGTTGGCGACAAAACCGGGCTTTAGGTCATTGCAATATTCGAGAAAATAAGCCGTGATTGCAAAACCATCGTCCCATCTCGATCCTGAGCCCTTCCTCGGCCAGCTTTTGGATGCATACCCGCTTTTCAATCTCACGTAATCAGCAATGCCATTGATAAGCCCTCTAGGGGCCGTACCATTGCCGGTCCATTGCAAGACGCGCGTCATTTGGTGGTACATCACTCCAGCGAACTCTTCCTGTAGATCTCCTCTGTAGTGTTCGAGATAATCTACGTTCACCCGGATGAGGTTGCCTTTAGTCCTGGCGACCGTGAGTGGGTCGTTGAAGCTGTCGGCTAGGATAGATACCCCATTGTACTTCATGTCTACGCCTTCCGTTTGATTGAAGGTGCTCGAAATTGCTTGAGTAGCGCCAATTAGAACCCCGTATAGGTCGCCGACGTCGTAGGAATGGTCGTCGATTTGGTCCCTCGTCGCGTGTGTCAACTCCAGAGAAATCAAGAGCAGGAGCGCGAGAACAAATTGTCTCGGAGACATCCTGAGCTATGATCTTTGGATGATCGGTAGGTTTCGCAAGAAGATGTGACTCTATTTATATAGAAATAGAAGAAGAACGAGACACGAACATCTTGATTAGACAGCCTCTCTGTTTCCACGTTGTTTCTGCCGTCCTCTTGTAAACTAATGAAGAAGCACAAAGCTGTCGCTCTCCTGATCAGTATTTTATTTAAGTATGGCATTTGGATTTACTTATTATTTTTCGACACCCCACGTCCCAATAAAAAATGAGGATGACATGGCCGGCCTATCATTCAAAGGAATCAATCTCAAACTATATGCAAAAGTCAAATTTCCAAAAGTCCCCATCAATATGCCGTTACTCTATGAACCACTATTACTTCACAATACTTTGCATAGCATACTTTGAAACATTCATAAACAATCAAGAAGTAGTAAATGCACGATTTGGCTTTTTATACAACAACAATGTTATTTTATAATTTATACTATATGTTATTCACACTATTTTCAGAACATGAGCTTTACAAATTCAAAGAAGATAAGAGTACCACTCATCTTGGAATGCCTAGATCAAACAACAAACGTTACTCAAAATCTTGAACTCGACCTCCTATCAAATTAGTGATAAACAACATTAAAATTGAGTAACAAATGACCTCAACTACGAAAATATTACATTAAGGGCTGTTTAGTAAAAATTATGTTCTTGAGAATTATTTTTGCTCCAAAATAGTTTTTCTAATTCTATTCCCTAGATGAGTATCTCAGCATTTGAATGCATTTGGTAATTGTATAAAATTTATATTCTTAAAATTGAAAAAGAATAGGAATGTGTTTGGTACTATTTTTAATTTTTTTATAACTAAAAATTTCTTTTAATTTTTTAATAATTCTATGAGATTTTTCTTTCTTTTACTTTTTTCTTTCTCTTCTTCTTCCTTGTTGTTGGCCATTGTTGAGCCCAGTGACCAGCTATAGGAGGAAGAAGAAGAAAAGAAAGAGCAAAAAAGAAAAATGGCTTGATTTTAAAATTGTTCTCGAGAATAGAAAAGTAACTTTTTTTTTTTTTTTTTTTTGATTTTGTTCGAAATCTATTCTCGGGAGTAGAAAAATTAGCTAACGTTACCAAACAAATTTATGTTCTTTAATTTCGAGAAAAAAAATTATAAATAGCCAAGAATGAAACAACTTTTACGTGTTAATAAATCACACCCCAAAGCGATTATTTAAGCCATTCATAATGCGGAACTTGAGTGCGAAACTTGGTCATGCCATTACATCTCCATTAAACCCTTATTCCAAAATACTTCCAATTAATAGAAAGCTCTTTCAACCTAATACAAAAACCCAAACTCGACCAACCCATAATTAAGCCGAAAACCAATGAAATATGGCTCCAAAGTTGAACATGCACTACTCATCACGTGCAGAAAACTTTGTAATTTTGTTTTGGCAATATGCTGCTCCACAATGCCCTGAACTATTATTTTTATAAAATTCTATAGATTAACAACTCAAAAATCAAACTTCATGGCTCAAATCTAACATAATTCAAAATTTAAGCCCTAGTCTTAAAAACTAATTCAATTGAAAGAACGAGGGGCGCAATCACTTACGACACATTGCCTGACGGAGGTGAATTGGCTTGGTGAGGTGTCCGTGATAAGCACATGGATAAATCCTCTTTTCTTCTTCTTTTTTCCTTACTTTCCTTTTTCCCCTCTCTTTTCTTTCTCCCGAGCTCTCTCGGTCCCGAGCGTCCCTTTCACTCCCATTGTTAAATCCCCCATTTTCTAAGAAGGGTCTCGTCAGATTTTCTGCTTAGACCCGGTCAAAAGTCCCAAATATTGCAGACTTATTATTACTGTATTTAGAAAATTTTACCGTTTTAGTAAGAAATACATGACCAATAAATGGCAAAGTCTAGCCTTTAAGCTATATCGTGATTGGTCTTGACGGAGGTTTGGTGACCCACCATTTTAAAAATAAAGTGATCGAGGGCAATTACTTCTTTATTTTATGAGTACTTTACATAAAAGACGCGTTTTTTTTTTTTTTTTTTTAAATAAATAACGGTATGAATGGTTTCTTAATAGCTTTCGGCACTACCTATTGGCCGGCCCACAAAATCAGGGGAAGATATTTTCAGAATTTTAATGCACTGAAAATATACGTACAAAAGTGAAGGCAAATAAACATTGATGAAAAGACAAGAAAGAAATTAAATACATTGGCAACTTGCGTATGTGATCATTTCTTTTACAATGAATATCATAGTATTTATTTATAGCCTAATAATCATTTCTACAATAAGTGGTTATTGCTCTAAATGTAACACATAATTTGTTCGATCACAATCATTATTCAGAAGAAGTTTCCAAAGTCACTAGGATGCTAAACCGAGGGTTACTAGTGAATTCGCCAGCACAATGAGAAAAAGGAAAGAGAAAAAAGAAAAATAAAAAAATCATTTATTTATAATTATGGAAATTGTCTATGTCAGTGTTGGTTATGCCATATAGGATGATTGATGTTCATATCGACGATTTCTAGTTAAAATTGGCCGGAATGACTTCATTAACAAATTGTCGAAAAGTTTATAATTAAATTGGCCTAATTAAAACATTTAGGAGTAAATTGATATAAATGTGATAGATTTAGTACCTTTTTTGTGGGATAATTTTGCTGATTTCTGTTCATACACATGACTTTTCTTTGTTGCCCATAAAATTGAATGTTTTCATGAATTTGTCTTAATTTTCAAAAAAGGTTCCAAAAGAGAAATATCTCTATATTGTTTCTTTCGACGTGACCATAGTTTTGAATTTGAAAACCAACTTTTTGAGTACTCGCGTTGAACAAGGTCTTGATAAAAAATTTGAGAACCTAGAACTCCTCAACAAAATTGAGCGGTAGAAAGGAAAAACTGCACTCTTCAAGAAACACAGTATTTCATCAAAAATGGTCGTCGACAAAAGATCTTTTGCAAAAGCAACGAGTCTTTGGTTTTTTGAATTCAATCTGGTTTCTATGCCGATTCAGACAGGAAACAATTGGTATAGCTACTCTAGAACTAGGTTAAACAATAAAGAATGCAGGTAAAGTAAACTGATAAGATAAATTGCTGATAAAATTGTTTAAGTGTTACTGATGGTAATTCCCATACAACATGTTCACTTTGAGCTTATATAGGCTCATACATAAGGTAACCATCAAAAGCGGTTATAATTCAAATTCCGGCCCTATCCGAGATTTTAGACCTCTACTCAATTTGCTGATAACAGCATAATCTTATCCATTAGTGGTTATCATTCGGCTCTGTCTCTACTTCGACTTGCTTCATGTAGTTTACAATTGGTCAGCTTTGTTGATTCTCACCTGCCGCCAATTCTATACTCTCAATGGCAATCAACCATTTCGCCATCGATTCATGGAGATAGTTTGTAGCTGATCTTTCGACAATATGCCGTGTATCTTCCTTGAATTATTATGATTCGGACGTCAACACACAGCTGGTTATGTTTTGAATTTGAGTTTAAAAGAAAAGAAACCCGATGTTGCTTATTTTCATAGTTTCGGTTCTAAGTGTTTTATTCTAAACAAAGGAAAATAAAATCTTGGTAAGTTTGATGTTAAGAGCGATGAAGATATCTTCTTTGATTCCCCCCCTTTACCAAAAAAAAAAAAAAAAAGATATCTTCTTTGATTATTATTCTTTGCATGGTAAAGCATATAGAGTTTCCATAAAAGAACCTTGGTTAATGATGAATCTATTCATGTTATATTGAGAGAATTACCAAAAAAGTCCTAAACCTATTGCAATTGTGCCAATTCAGTCCTAAACCTTTTTTTTTTTTTTTTTTTTACCAATTTAGTCTTAAACCTTTTATAATTGTGCTAATTCAGTCCATTCGGTCAAAATTAGCCGACTGATGCTAACGTGGATGCCGGCAGGAGACAGCCGGTCGGAGAGGCAATTTTTTAATATTTTTTCGAATTTTTTAATATTTTTAAAATTTTTAATTCTTTTTTTCTTTTTTCTTTTTTCACCTTCTTCTTCCGCGGCAGAGGCGAGGGCCGGCGAGGTCCGGCGAGGTTAGCCTTGCTGGCTACTGGCGAGCCGATCTGGGGTTGGATTTCGTGTTCGAGTCGTGAGGAAAAGGATCCATCAATGGCGGCAAGCCGGAGCTCATTTCGTTCTCGAGAGACCCTGCCGTCATGAGGCCCGAGATGTGGGTTTTCTTCCCACCGGAGCTCTTCTGGAAGACCCTGCGAATGACCCACTCGTTCTGAAACGCAGAGAACAGAAATACCACTCCTTCTCCCATATTGTGGCCTTCCCTATGCTCAAACGAAAGCAATCACACATGTTAATCTAATTGCAGAACGAATCGGAGGCGAACAGAGATAGGCGAAATGGGTTGATTTCGTGATTGCTTACAAGGTAGTTCCCAGGGCTGGGATTTGTTCAAATCCACTTCTCCGATGGCTTTGGCGGAGAAGCCAGCGTCCACCACCTTCTGTGTGTGAGTGCGGGGATGACGGCGACGGCGACGACAACGATGGGGATGTCGGGTTTCTCTGGCACTGGAGGAACGCCCCCACCTCGCTCTCCCTGCCGCAACCGCAGCACCCCTCTTTGCATCTTCGTAGCCGCTCTGCCGCCTCCTCCTCCTCCTCCTCCTCCTCTCCCTCCCCGCCTCCGCTGCAGCCCTTGGCGACGGCATCCTCGCCCAGCTTTAGCGAGGGCCGAGCTTGCCGGATCTGGCGGGGCCTCGCCCTCACCTAGTGGCTGGCGAGGCTGACCTCGTCAGATCTGGCGGGGCCTCGCCATCGTCGGCCCTCACCTTCGGCCAGTGGGGGCGAGCCTCGCCGTGGGCGGCGAGGCCGACCTCGCCCTCGCCCGGGCGGCGTCGGCCAGCCGGAGGAAGAAGAAAGTGAAAAAAGAAAAAAGAAAAACAATAAAAATTAAAAAATATTAAAAAATTCGAAAAAATATTAAAAAATTGCCTCGCCGACCGATTGTCCTCCGCCTACGTCCACGTCAGCGCTGGCCGGCCAATTTTGGCCGGATGGACTGAATTGGCACAATTATAAAAGGTTTAGGACTAAATTGGCCCCCAAAAAAAAGTTTAGTATTGAATTGGCGCAATTGTAATAGTTTTAAGACTTTTTTGGTAATTTTCCCTATTATATTTGATGAGCCTTATTCCTCTTTGAAGAAAAGCATGACATATAAACTTTTGGAAGAGATTTGCCTAAAGATTGCAAAATCTTATCCAAAAAAAAAAAAAAAAAAAAACGCATGATATACAGACTTTTGGAAGAAAAGCATGATCTCTCTTCACTTAGTTTAAACCTTGGTTGGACTTGATGCGGAAACGATAGGATTTTGCAATTTATGTCAACACAAAATCCTAAGAGAAATAAACGAGAACTAATAAGTACACCGGAAATTTATGTGGTTCTGTTCGAGTATTGGTATTTACGTCCATGGGGAGAGCCAGCAGTAAATAATCCATTATAATAAGATAATCATAGTCTATAATTACTCACACGCTCAAGTATGGAATGTTTCCCACATCTAAATTTAACCCAAAACCCAAAGTATTTATAAATAAACAACTCGTTTAGACATAAACTCACGGCACAAAATTACTACGTATTTAAGATCAAAACAAAATACTTTACGTATGCCAAAATCAAGAAGTCTGGCCTTCATCTTTGGTCCAAGTACGTAAATCTTCACGTTCCTTTAGAAAGCCTTGCGTGGCTTCTTTTCTTTTTTCCCTCGTAAGGTTTCGGCCGTCCAATAAGAACCCTCCTAGAGACTTCGGCACTCGGCAATTTCGCGGACCATGGACGTACAGAAAAGAAGACCACTTTTCTTAAGTTGCTTTTATACGTGTGCCTAGGTCAAACTTTGACCTGCGCCTACCACGATCTGTCTTTCACGTGCAGAGAGGCTTCGGCCAAGCTTCACGCCAAAAAGGGCATTCTTTATGTTATTATTCGTGAGTGCCCAGAGTCAACACTTTGACTCTGGGCCCCACAATCTGATTTCCTTCTTTCGGATTCAGAAGAAAATTTCCTCCTTTTTATTTATTTTATTTTTACATTTTCTCTTTTGTACAACTTCAAAAATTCAGCGGATCGCATTTTATAAATGTTCAAATTTGAGACATAATTTAACAGGACCTTTTAACATGTCTCCAAGGCCAACTCGTGATTCTTCTTGTGACCATATTTCACTTCCTTGTACAGCATCCGTCCATCTTATTCTACATTCATCGATTTCATGTGCAATTTTTCGTCCAATTGGCACATGACAAAAGGGTGTTATGAATATCAATTTGTCCAAAATTTGTCATATCAATAAGATATATCACAAAGTTCACTTCTTAGTGCCTGGCATAGCAAAGACAGACCATTAATTTGCAGAAGTGTTAGAACAATAGTTATCTCTCTCTTCTTCAATCTTTATTAGCTCACTATCACGACTCAGATTTGATCCTCAAAACTGGAGTAGTGATGCAGTCATCAACCATCAATATTCTGATTTTTCACAGCTATGAAGCCAATCAAACAACCCTGGAGAAATTATCTAGTAAGCTCGGGTAAAGATATGGGTGCACGACCACTCGACGGGCAACAAGTGATCCGTCGTACTTATTAGTGATCGTGTATGTTAATCAATTTGGGGTAAAATCTTTGTAAAATTTTTACGTTAGAGTTTCATCATCAGGGCTAACCAAATAGGAAAATAAACAGCAGAATTCAGAAATATCTCCAAACAAATTAGATTCAGACTTTGAAGTTCGGAGTCTAATTGCCCTTTCTTGCTCCGCAGCCATCCATTTTCCTATGAATAGACCCTAACAGTTTTAAGCCACGTTAAGCCCGTGGCTCGACCTAAATCGACACGCACCCCCATTTGAGGATGGGGTCTTCAAATCGCGAAAGATCATAGCATTCTTACAATCAACGGGAGACAATACACTTTTGTACTCATCCAACCGCGTGTTTGATGGGTACGACGACTATGTAACCTTTTTTCACACATCCCCAAGTCGAACGCCATTGGGATGAGCAGTTCTTTTTCGGCAAGTGACTATCTGCTTATCTTGACCGCGAGTGATGCTATGTGTACAACAAAAGCTAACATAGACCGAGAATTTAATGTTAAATCCCATAGATGATCGTTCTTTTTATTTTTTATTTTTTTGTGCAAGCGTGTTTTCCAAGCGAAGAATTTGGATACAGTTGGCCTTCAATTTTTTCTGCGTTTTATATGTTATACACGGCAAAAGCTTGGTGACCAAGTACTTGACTAGATATAAATACTCCATCCAGCTTCTCTACGGTATCTCCCTCTCTCGTCTATCTCTAGATGGCGCGCCAGGCAAAGAAGCAGCACCAGCCACGGCGAAAAGAAAAGCCAAAACCAGAGAGAAGAGACCACCGGCTCCTCCTACTCTTGGCCCGACCTTCCCCGGCCGCTTCTCAACACCATCCGCAACCACACTCTCCTCATGCGTAACATGATCTTTGGTGTCACGACCAAGTCGTGGAGGTCGAAGCCGGGCCCCGTGTTCCTCATCAGACCAGCTTCAACTCCAGCTCCTGGACGTGAGCCCCGAGACCGACATCACGCATTTTGGCACCGTATTCCCTCATATGTGGCAGCACCGCTAGAGGTACTTCAGGAGAGGACTGAGATACTCGCATCCCTGGACTAACCTTGTCGGGTACTCCCATGATGTCATCATCGCTCAAGGCAAGGCGAGCCCTTCCAAGGTCTATCTCTGGAATCCTATGTTAGAGTTTTCCTCTAATGTGGACTAAATTAATTGACATTATTATTTACCGTTTAACGTTTACCGTTTTACGGGGTTTGTTCTAAGGTGAGATAGAAGGTTTCTTAATTAGTCTAATATGGTGCTGGCTAGTGTGGGCCGAGTTGAGCCTGGCCCGTAGTGAGGGGGACTGGCTGAAAACTCTATAAATAGTGCTCAAGTCTCTCCTCTAACCCTAATCTCACATATCATCACCTAAGGGATGTTATTCTAACGTCAATCGTGAGGGGCCGCCTCATTGAGCCAGTGACTCGGAAGGCAATAAAGAGAAGGATTTGACGCGTGGATAAACCCCTTGAGTGTGGGCAATCCTTTTCTGCTTCCGCTTTCAAGAACGAGATTCTAAAACATGTGCGTTAATCTTCTACTCTTTGGATGTGTGTTCTTGTTCTAGTTATGGAGATCTTGGGGCTGCGCAATTTGCGTCCTACATATGGTATCAGAGCCTCCATAACTCTAGAACTTGAACAATTGTTTTTTGCCCTAAACTGTATCAATTTGCCCTAATTGTACAGTTAAGCCCTAATTAGTACGAATCTTGTCATAATTTGTGATTTTCGAGACTTTTATTCAATAAAAATTAAATTAAATCACAAATTCGGACTGGGGGAGACAAGACGGTCAAAACCGTCGCCGACGCGTCGCCGAGGGACGCCGCACGTGCCCCCACACGCGGCCACACGGTGGGGCGTCGAACACGCGCCCCATGTGTGGCCACGCGTCCACACGCACGAGGCGTGCGACGCACGCGGCCGCTGACGTCATCACCCGACCCGCTGACGTCAGCGACTCGGGTCCGACCCGATGCGTGCACCGCATGTGCGTGACGACATCAGCGCCGACCCGCTGACGTCAGTGACGGACCTGACCCGACCCGACTTGAGGACCGCCCCGACTGTTGACCCAACCCGGGTCTGTTGACCGAGCCGACCCGACCAATCGTTGACCGACTCGACCCGGTTAATTGTTGACTGGACTGTTCAACCGGTTGGATTGGGCGGCTGGACCGAACGGTCGGAGCGTGGATCGGTCGGACCGCTGCCGGTCGGACCGGTTTTGACCGATCTTCAGGCTGGCGCGTGAGCTTCACGCGCCGCACACTCAGGCGGTGCGTGCGGGCGCGTGGAGGCTCGGATCGGCGCTTAGCTGGCGGCGTTGGATTCGTATGGTCCTTCTCTATCTTGTGGCATATTTATTTTATATTTTTGATGATTTTATGGATGTAAAAATACATACAAAGCCCTAAATACGTGTATTTTTGCGTATTTTTCTTGTATTTTCTGTGATTTTTGGAAATACAATTGTTGGGTTATAAGTATATTATCACATAATCATTATAAAGGTGATTCATCAATAAAAAATCAAACTTTATTGTGAATTGAAGCTGGCTTAATGAGATATAATCATTATGAGATAGTTATTGAATTATATCTTAAGATAATGAGAAAAACTTTTGTTGCTCATGCATATTCCTTTTAACCTTTGAATGATGGATGTCTCAAGAATCTGTGACCAAATTGATTGTACTAATTTACACATCTGCCGAATGTAGATAATGCATGTCAATTAAGTCATTGTGCATTGTACTACAAAAAATCATCTGGTCACTAGTTAATATCCATCAAATTGAATATTTTTATGGTTAAGGAGTATGGCAATATTTATGCAGAGCAATAGTATCTATTGTTATAGTTTAGATATTTGGTTATGTGATTTGACTCAATTTAAAGGCCACTGGTTGAAGTAATGATTTTTGTTACTTAAAATTGGCTAATTAATCAGTTGTTGGCATTGGAGTCATGTTTTGCCTTATGAAACTCATGAGCTATAATGGATCAACTGTCAGGCTTCTCGATTTGGTATACCATGTATTGCTATTGATGTTGATTGATGATAGATTCTCTAGATCAACATTAAAAGAATCATTGGAATCTGTAATTTTGGTGCACAAAAGAAGTTTCTTGTATTGCTGTGATTGGTGATCTCATTGGAATCTATTTTTCAGATTCTCTATAGATATTTATATATATGTATGATTAATTTTATAAGGCAACGTAATTAGCATGATATGTGATTTGAGTGAGATGTGCTCCTATCACTAAAGTTGAAATCACATGTATATGGTGTATGTGAGATGTAAATATATTCCTGGTATGAGAGAGTTTCAAGAATTCAATTGAGTTGTGACCGCCAAAGTGGCACACTTGATTGGCTTTGAGAAATTTCGGTCTCGTATGTTGTCTGGGATGTCTCCTGATCTAATGCGTGGTCATACTCCCAAAGGAGGTGATTGTGTATTAGTTCATGGAGGGATACATGATGATGTGGTGGAGGAGTGATCAGTCCTAGTGGTTCATCTGCCCAAAGGTGATGAATTCACGAAGATTGGAACATATTCTCATAACTGCTATCATGTGGGGAGTATATAACTGCATATCATGTATTCTGCCCAAAGGTGATTATATGATTATGCGTGTAACTCTCTTGATGTGTACTTGTACGTCAAGTTACACGGTGCTCACATGATGCTAATTATATACATTACTTGTTTTTCAGTCACATTTCTGTAATTAATAACTTCACTATTATTGAGATTTTTACTGCTTCAAATTTTAAGTTCTAGACATATGATTTGTTGCTTGAGAAAAGAGCAATAGTATTAGCTTACTGTCCATGAAGCATTCCATTTTGGAACACTTGAAATTTGGTTTGCCTACTGACTGCAATGCTAAAAGATGATGGAAGCCTTAGTGGCTTGTAATTATGTCTTGTCTAATACCAAAATTAGGACACATCTGCAAAAATTGCGTTTAAGTCCTAATGACATATACATCTGGTATATGGTTAAAATGTTGTCAGGCTTCATAGTGGCCGTGAGTATTTTGGCAAGTATGATAATGCGAAATAGCTTAAAGGGTCATTTGTCAAATACTTGGTAGATTCTAAGGTGGTAATTTAATTACTATACCTATAAATCCCGACAAAAGATTTGACTGAAAGGCATAATTGCACCGTAATTGACGAGGATAGCTGCTCTCAGACTATTAAGGTTAATAATATAATGGAAAATCATTGTGTCTTTATTTTTGTCTAAACAGACAATTGTGGAATCTCCTGTACCATAGATTAAACTTGATGAGTTTCAAAATACTATTCTTGATATAGTTTATGATGAAATTTTCCTCTCAAGTATAGAATAAATTGGTTATAGATTTATTCGGGAGATTTGTTTGGGAAAGATAATCAGTTATTCCATTAGACTATATAGTCTATTTGTGAGAGCATGACCACAATATCCACTACATGGTTGATTTAGCGATATAAATAAATGTTGTTTCTTATCCTCAATTAAGTATGTGATTATTTGCCATAAAAGGCGATATGCAATCTATGAAACATGTTTGGAAACTTACTGACTTGTCTAAAGATCACAAGTTTATTAGTTGCAAATTGGCATACAAAACTAAAAGGATTTCAAAGAAAGATTGTGGAATTAAAGCCAAACTGGTAGCTAAAGTTTTCACTCTGAAAGAGGGGTGTATTGTTAATAGTGAAGAAATAATTATTTCTTTAAAAGATTCTTTAAGAGTGAATGTGGTATTTATTTTGGCTTGGAGTTGTGCCAAATAGATACAAAATCTATATAGTGCAATTGGAGGATTTTGTAACAGATTTAAGTAAACTTGTGTGTAGATTGAAAAGTCTTATTAATAGTTTTATGCAAGTTTCCAGACAATATTAATAAAGTTTCATAGTGCTGTTATTATTTTGTTCAATTGGGAACAAAGTAATTCAATATACTGCAAGGTCAGTGGGAGGAAATTTATTTTTCTCGTATTCTATGTACATAATACATATTTATATTAGCAGAAAGTGTAGTGCAGTGAATAAAGTTCTATGTCTACTATATAAGTAGAGTTTGTAACTTTATTTTAGGCTGTTAATTGAGCTATTATGCTTCAAAACCTTATGAAGGAGTTGACCGTTTTGACTTTATGGATAGACCCATATGGTTGAGTTGAGACAATAAATTTGTTGTATTTTTATTAATAACAAATGTCTCAAGGGGTCTAAATATATGTCGGTCAAATATTTTTTGACCATAAAGAAACGGTACAGAAAGGTGACGTTAACATATTTTCACAGATGATGTGGTTGCAGATCCACTAACTAAAGACCTATGCCCATGAGTATTTGAGTGACATGTCATTAGCATGGGCCTAGGAGTATCTCCGGATACTGTTGTGACATTCGGATTTTCGGGTTTTAATTTCGATTGGGTAATACAACCGTTTTCGTTCAATTGAAGTCGAAAATTGTGAAATTGAGGTTCAAGGTGGGTTATTGGATGAGGAAAAATAGCAATTGAGGCATTGAAGCATCGATGAATTTTATAAGACCCGATTGAGAGTGAATTAAAGGAGAATTGATGTGCAATTGAAGACCAGAAGGAAATAAAAAGGGAAAGAGAAATGGAAAATAATAGTAGTAATAAGAATAAGGTAATTTTATTATTACTTTACTATTTTCTATTTTCTTCTCTCTCTCCCTCTCTCTCTCTCTTTCCTCTCTCTTCTCTCCTTCCCTCTTTTCCCTCGTGCGTGAAACCCCACCCCCACTGAATCCCCCTTGCCAATTTCAAATTGGCCTCTCCTTCTCTCTTTCTTTTTCACTTTTGACTAGTCAACCCCCTTATCTCTTCTTCTCTCTCCTCTCTCTTCTCCCCCACTCCCCCACGTGACCGAGCTCCCTTCTTCTTCTTCTTCTTCTTCTTCTTTCTTCTTCGTGCGAACCAGCGGACGAAAATAGAAGCAGCAGCTCGCCTCAAGACTCGCCGTCGCCGCCCACGCACCGTCACAGCTCGCTGCCAGGCCGTCGTCCCACCGTCCGCACACGCCCTGCGTCCGCCACTCGTTGCCGTCCCTTCCCCCGGTGCGATTTCAGCCCTTGTTCCGCCCCGTCCAGCCACCTCCGGTCGCCGCTCAGCCCCCTCTGGCCACTGTTCGGCCTCACCAGAGCTCCTCCCGTCCTCTCGACCCCTTGCTGCCCCCAACCATCTCCTTTTCCCCTCTGTTTTGCAGCAACTCAGCAAGTTGCCGAATGGGTATCTAGCTGGTTCGGGCCCGCTTTTTGGCCATTTCCGGGCCCCGAACCCGAGCCGTGCTTAGGAGTTAATCGTTCCTCGCGTCGTCCCCGTCGGATTGATATGTTTCGCGCGCGATTTCGATGAGTAACCTCACTAATCCCTGCTTAGTTTACTAATTATACTTAATGGTTATTTAGTTTTATTTAATTAGGTTTAGGTGGTTAGATTAGTGTTTATTAGTTAATTGTGATGCAAATTAGACAATTTGAATGTGTAATTAGCAAGTAGACATGGTCTACTATTTATTGAGGGTAGCCCGGGATTTTTCCAACCCTTTATCGAGCTTCAATTTAATAATTGGGCCTAAGTGGAATTTTTGGTATTTAAATATTATTTTTCGGAATTAAATTATTTAATTATTTACTTCCTGAAAATTCCACTTGGATGGCTAGCGACCGGGATTTTATGCTGATGATTGTGGCGCAAACCGCTTATTTAATCGAGCTTTATATTGTGCTAAATTGAATTTATTGTGTTTATTTATTTAATTTTCGAAATTATTTATTTAATTATTTATTGCCTGGAAATTTAACTGGGATGACCAGTGACCAGAATATTATGCTGATGACCGTGGTGAAGTCCGTTTATTTAATCGGGCTTTATTTTGAGCTAACTTGAATTTTTAATATTAATTATTTAATTTTCGAAATTAATTAATTAATTATTTATTTTTCGGAAATTAAGATTGAGAAGGCCGACGATCGAAATCTCGTGCTGATTGTCGTGACGTAGTCCGTTTATTTAATTGAGCTCTACATTGCGTGGAATTAATTAAATTGTGATATTTTAGGGATTTACCCTAAATTGTTTGAAATTGAGTGGGATTGATTGATTGATTTACTGGTAGTTGGCCGAGTAAGTTTATTTAGTATTTATAATGCTTGGTTGAGTTATAAAGTGAGTAGAATCATGAGAGTGAATCGGAAATACTCTGGGCTTGAACTGATCAGACACGGTGTATGGGCCTACGTGGTTCGGTGATTGGGATATCACTGGCGAAAACGGCGCCTTAAAGAACGCACGTATCGGTCTAGTACATACATTATTGTGGACCTACGTGGTTCGGTGATTGGGATATCACTGGCAAAAACGGCGTCTTAAAGAACGCACGTATCGGTCTAGTACTTGATTTGTTATAGGCATATATGGTTCGGTGATTAAGGACATCACTGGTGAAAACGGCGCCTTAAAGAATGCATACACTTGTCTATTAAATACATTGTCATAGGCATGTGTGGTTCGGTGATTAAGGACATCACTGGCGAAAACGGCGCCTTAAAGAACGCACACAATTGTCTATTGAGTACATAGTTATAGGCATGTGTGGTTCGGTGACTAAGCATGTCACTGGTGAAAACGGCGCCTTAATGAACGCACGTAATTGTCTAGTGGATAAGTCACTTTGGCAAACTTGACGCCTGAGAGTATTGATGTGGCTTTGTGACCGAGCGTTCGATGGGAGGCTATATGGTGTGGAATCAATGACCTAGAATGGTCCGTCTAACATGTAATCAACTAGTTCGATTGATCAATGATTTGATCAGATTGCGGTGAATTGATTGATTGATTGGGAATGATCGTGAGTGGTCTTGTTAGCGTGTGATCGACTAAGTCGATTTGATCGATACTTCGATTTGTGAGGTGATTGCTTGGGTGCCTATTTGATATGTGCTAATATGCAGGTGGAATCTACGGCCAAGGTAAGTCCTCTGACTTATGTTGTGCATAGGCAGCCCTAAGGTGTATTAGTTTACTAATCGGGTCTTAGGGAGGTAGAACTTGCTGAGACATAGTCTTATCCCGGTTGTGGGATTATATTTCAGGTCCCTAAATGGCGGTCATGAAGGACCGGGAGCCTTGGAGTTCGGAAAGGTGGAAATTGAAGATTCAGCAATGTGTCTGATTAGTGGGTCATAAAACCATTATCTTTTTGTGGAGTCGATAGATTTTGTAAACAGTTGGCTATTGTAAATAAATAAGTTTGTTTATAAAAAGGTTTGAGTTAGTTGGAAAGTTTGTGGTCCTGCTACTCTATCCCATTGCTTTATTGTTTGGGGATTTATAACTGCTTCCGTATGTGCATATAATTTAAAAGAAAGGGTCGGCGATACTTAGTGCTGGGATATCGCATTTTAAAATCAACCAAAGATAAGGGATGTGCACGGGCTCGAGGATCGGGCGTGACAATTTGTTGTTTAGTGGGAGCTATTTTGGCTTTACTTTGATAAAGTTCACATACGTGGTTCATTACAATTTAGTAACGGTTTGATATATATCAACTTTTGCATTAAATAAGATATTTTTGAATGTGTTGTTATGTTGAATACATATTGATAAAGTCTCAAGGTATTACTTTGAGTGAAGGCTAAGGGGCATCTTGGTTATTAGCCTTGTGCATATGTTCTTGTAAAAGGTTAACCGTAAGGACAAGACATATGTGGGTTCATTAGAACCATAATTTCATTCTCTCGTGGCACAAACTTTTATGTCGCCTAAGTAAGAGAATGATGACTTGGGTTCATTAGAACCATAATTTCATTCTCTTGTGGCACAAACTTTTGTGTCGCCTAAGTAAGAGTATGGTGACTGACAAATGGATTTCTCTATGAGAGATGTTAGCCATTTGCCACACTACCATATTGGATCAATATCAATAAAGTTGAAAGCACTTGTGACCATGGAAGGCTATGTGTGTATATATGCAGTTACCGCCATGATTCGGTGTTGGAGGCTTTATAGGATAGGATTGACTATTAAGAATTATCTCTGGACCAATGTGCGCACATACAACACAATTTCAATTAATATAGTCCAAGTGGGAGAATGTTAGAGTTTTCCTCTAATGTGGACTAAATTAATTGACATTATTATTTACGGTTTAACGTTTACCGTTTTATGGGGTTTAGTCTAAGGTGAAATAGAAGGTTTCTTAATTAGTCTAATATGGTGCTGGCTAATGTGGGCTGAGTTGAGCCTGGCCCGTAATGAGGGGGACTGGTTGGAAACTCTATAAATAGTGCTCAAGTCTCTCCTCTAACCCTAATCTCACGTATCCTCACCTAAGGGATGTTATTCTAACGTCAATCATGAGGGGCCGCCTCATTGAGCCAGTGACTCGGAGGGCAATAGAGGAGAATGATTTGACGCGTGGATAAACCCCTTGAGTGTGGGCAATCCTTTTCTGCTTCCGCTTTCAAGAACGAGATCCTAAAACAGATGCGTTAATCTTCTACTCTTTGGATGTGTGTTCTTGTTCTAGTTATGGAGATCTTGGGGTTGCGCAATTTGCGTCCTACATCCTGTTGAGTCATGGTACTCGTCTCTCTTGCCTTGGGATTGCAAAGTTCCGCTTAAGCGTGCTGTCTTGAATTTGCCCCATGCGGACCGTAGTGGGAGTTTCGACCATGTTTTGATGGCGGTGACCGGCATGAACTGCCCGAATTTTGTGATTTGTGATCTCTCCAGGAGGCGGCCAGGCAAACTCAAGTGGGTTAAGTATGATTGCAACGCTGAGGACCCGAATTATGGGAACAGTTCAGAGCGGCGCATGGAGTTTGCCAATGCCATTGGTGTGAATGGCAAGTTCTATGCCCTGAGTTCGCAGGGGACGCTCGCGGTTATAGAATGTGTGGGTTAGGGCGCCAAGATTGTCGACCCGTGTCCAAGCAGGGCAGTTCCTAATGCCTCGTGGAGGAGCTTCAGGGAGTGTTTGCTCGAGATTGAGGGCAAAGTTTTGGTGGTTTTTCTCGTGTCCAGGAGGACAGTGAATGTTGTGGATGATGTGGAAGTTCTGAGGCTCAACGTTGACAATTACTCTTGGAGCAGAGCGAGTAGTATTGGGGATTGAGCACTTTTCATGGGGGCTAATTGTGGTTTCCATGTCTTGGTGAGTGAAGACGGGTGGTGTAGGAGAAATTGCATCTACTTCATATAGAAAGCAGAGGATGACGTTTGGTAGATGTTTGACATGGAAAAGAGCTGCATTTCGCGGTGTTGGAATGATGAAAATTGTCCCGTTGGGCTAAACTTGATTTAGAACCGTCTCTGGAAAAAGAAATAGTCACGATGAATTGGTATCAGCCATTTACATTTACGGTTAAGAATTGATGATTACGCTTCTACATCAATACAAAACCCTTGGACTGAGAACCGAAACCTGCTGGTTATAGGCCAATTCGTAACTAGTCTTTGGAACTGGCTAAACATGTCCGGTAAAAATGATTAAATTTGACACAGATAATGTTGAGTATCCATCAGAACGGAAATTTTTAGTTCATGAAATGATCAAAAGTTCGGATTACAAGACTTGTCGAGCGTGTAATTGATTTCTGATTCATGTTATTGACTGCATAATCATTGAAGTCACTGTTACCTAGGCTGTCATGTGAGGTCCCACTAGGAAATCCTGACTCGAGACGAGTAATAGCCACTGAAACAGAATATGCTCTGTATATAATCCAATCATACCTTTAAATCAATATGAAAGTCCAAAAGTAAAAGAGTGAATAGGAACCATTAAGATTCGCCTCAATGACTACTTTTCCAACATGGAAGGGGGAAGTGAGGAGTTCAAATTCCCACCTTCTCAAGGGGATGGGGTGGGGACGAATAAGTTTCGGGGTGGGTTTTGACAAGAGGCAAGGCAAAAGTCTTAGAGTGAGTGTTAGAGTAGGAATAGAGTAAGACTGACTAAAAAAAAAAAAAAAAGGAACCATTAATTGAAAAATGTGCACATATACATGTAAAATTATAAAAAGGAATGATGGAATATTAGTTAGAATACACACTTTATAAAACCCTGTAACTCATTCCTCATTCGAAAGCAATACAGAAGACGAACTGCAAGATTTTTGGGAGGACATAGTGTGCAGCAACTCGATTGGTAGAGATGGAGGTGCAAAACATGTTGGGACTGGCAATTTCGATGGGAGAACAGGAGGTGAAGCGTCAAAGTTTAGAAAAGTTAGTACTCTGCTTATGGAAGGCCGTTCCTTTGTGTCCGGATGAGCGCACTGAGGCTGTGATCATCGGGCGCTCCATTTGACTCACATCAAAATCCTTGCCTAACTTCGGGTCCACTGCATCCTTTAACTTACCAACTCCATTGAGCTCCCAAGCCCACCTGACAAGTTGGACCTGGTCTTCTGGTGCTCTCGATTCGATAACTTTTCTTCCACACGCTATCTCTAAGAGGACAACTCCGAAACTGTACACATCGGATTCCTTGCTTGCTTTGCCCGTATATATACATTCAGGAGCCAAATATCCCATGGTACCGGCCAATAGAGTCGTTTGTGGCCCTTTCACATGGTCGACTATTCGAGCCAGGCCAAAGTCTCCCAACTTCGCATTGAATTCTGAATCGAGCAGGACATTACTAGACTTTATATCCCTGTGCACGACACATTGTTTCAAATCCTCGTGCAAGTACTTCAGTCCTAACGCAATTCCTTTAGCAATGTTGTATCTCTTTTCCCATGTCAATGGCGTTCTTTCTTTGAACAAATGAGAATCTAAACTGCCACTAGACATGAGTTCATATACAAGGAGGAACTCATTTCTCTCGTGGCACCAGCCAATGAGTTCCACTAAATTTTTGTGCTTGAGGTGTCTTATGGTCTTTACTTCTGTTGCATACTCCTTTAGGCCTTGTTTGGACTCTGGAGTGATCTTCTTTATAGCAACAGGAGCATTCACATCGGCGAGCTGGCCTTCGTACACTCTGCCAAAGCCCCCTTCCCCAAGCAACCGGGCACCTGCAAAATTGTTTGTCGCCATGGCCAACATGCCGTAGGAGTATTTCTTGGGTCCCTCGGACTGCTCAAATCCTTCATCAGTCGATTGAAAATCATCTGCTTCTCCATTTGGACCATTTCTATTTCTTCTCGGCCAATAACGGTACCAGCCAAATCCTGCAACGAGAAGCACCAAGACAAAAGAGCCTAAACCTATCATAGCCCATACCCATGACCTGTTCGTCGTACCACCCGTTGGTGTGTGGGGGACTTGAAGAGTGGAACTGAAATTCCATGAGAAAATAGTATGAGACTCGAATGAGTCTCCCGTTGCTGCTGAGAAACCGAAATTTACCCAATCTGGCAAGATGTCCGTCAGGTTGGCCAGATGATAGTGGAGTCTGGTCGAATTATTACTAGAATCTGCGAAAAAAACACTCAAATTCTTTTCCGTAGAATTAAATGTCACCTGAGCATGAAGTTTTTCACCCTTGAGTATGCTGAATAATAGCCACGTGACACAAGTGTAATTGACAGAAACCAAGCTATCTACATCGATACCAACATGATGACAGTCTGGATCCAGTCCACTATTTGGGAAAGTATCGAACTCTACTGCAACAAATGCAGGACCAGAGTTGGTAGAGTTCGTGAGGCCTAGAAAGTGTCCTTGTGAGCCTTTAGGAATCTGTGTTCCATTGGGGGCGAGAAAGAAAGCCAATCCATCAGCACATATTGCGAGGTTCTTACACTGGATAGCAAAAGTAAATCTACTGGTGAAATCTGCCACATTCCCTGTTGACCTATCCCACAGGTGCATGGGTTGATAATAGAGAGCTCGACCGACTAATTGAGTGCTGTTACTGGTTGCCCCGACTACAGAAAGTTCCATCTTAGAGTCATCGTCCAGTGCACTCGCATTGCCCTGGAATGTTATATTTGATCCAAAGGATGTGACGTTGAAACAAATGTTGTCGAAGGATTCAGAATTTGCAGATTGGATGATTATTAAAAAGAAGACTGTTTGTGCTATAGCCCTTTCTGTCAAATGCATTCTCGCTGAGCTCCGAGCCGCCATCAACATTCAGAAGCTGCAATGACGGCTGATCTCCTTGTTCACTATATTTCTCTTCGTGGAAACTGCACGCAGCTGCACGTGAAATCCTGATATTTGAAGGGACATGTAGCTAGTCATCTCATCAAGTGAATCACTAAGTGGAAATAAAAAGATCAAGCGTGCAATCTGGTGATGATGTCCATGAAAAGAAAAAGTTTGAGCAAAAACATCTTTTTTAACTCATTACATACGATATGCGGGGCAGGAAAGATTTGAAAGAAGCCATTTTCTAAGCGCTTCATCACGATTCACGATCATTTTCACAAGGAAAAGCCAGCAAAAACCCATTTGAAGTGCGTCCAAGGGTGTACAGAAGTTAGCTCAAGTTCGAGGACTCGTTTCGCCAATTTTAGCCCAAGGAGTCATCTACCCCAATTCGCACAGCGCAGAGTCATATTCGTGATTTTCCCGGAAACAAATTTTGGGAGTCGTGTGGTTAGGAGGTGCATAAGAAAGAAAGAGAAAGTGCAGAGGTTTATGATGAGATCACTACGAATGTGCAAAGTAAGGCCAAGACCTGCTCAGTACTTAAAACAACATCAAATTGGCAAGCATTGAATTTTCTTTTTTTCATGGACTAATCGTTTGATCTTCTATTCACTAAGAATATTGGAACAATACTAAATAGAACTATTTATCGTATTGCATTAATATTACCGCTTTAATCCTTGAGATATGGAAATGAATGACCTCATGTTCTTAGGTAAGGCCAATAATAATTGTAAAACAGAACGTTGCTCCTATTTAGGTAATAGATTAATGTCGACAAATTCAACTATTGAACCAACGAACCAACCATGGCCGATTTTCAGGAGTTTCCGGATTCAACATTAGGCCGGCATTCCTTACTACTAACGCTAAAATCAATTTAGCAGTTAGCCCATGGTACTCGAACAACCGGTAACACTATCAAACAGATAATATTCACTTTGGAAAAGAAGAAAGGAAACAATGTAAGGCGACAGGGGCACATTAAAAATTGAGAATTCTGCAACAACCCAGCAAAATGGCATTAAGAACAAAGAGGAGCATGCGACAAAACCGAGAATTCCGAAACTAGAACAAAGTTTTTCCTTTTATTGCCTTTACCTTTGGAGCTTGAATCGCGGATGTAGGACTCGTCACAACAAAGCCAACAACCGCTTCATGGCGAGGACGAATAGAAATGATGTAAACCGGGTTTGATTATGCAGCAGATATTTAAGTCGAATTGAGAAACGTAGGCAGTACATGACGGCCAAACCGAACAAGAAGAAGTCCTGTTCAAGGAAAAGAAATACTACTAAGGAAAGAGTCTCCATTGAGTATCTTTCAATGGTTGAATGGAATTTTTGTGTCTCCATTCCTGATACATTTCTGCTTCTAGATAGCTATGTTCTTTTTTTCTTCTCGTAGAAAATTCGAACTCGTGTGCTAAGAAAAGAGGTAGTCCCAACCGTGCCACGTTTTTCCCACCCGACGACATGTTCCTCTTGACATTTTATAGGGTTAATAAACAAAGTCTTCAAGGGTTGCTTGACCTAAAAGGCTAATAATAAAGCATCAATATTCCCTTTTCCTTGCCAAGATGCCATCTTATATTGAGCACTACTTAAAATGACATGCTCGCAAAAATGGATACTAAACTAATAGCGTATCATCATGATCCATCTCAAGGAAGAACATGCACATACATAGAGTTTGTGGACTTTTTTAGGAAGTTTGTTTTAAGATATAAAAGCTTCTAAATTGAAAACTGAAATTTGTGAGATATAAAAAATTCGTTATTGAGATGTTTTCCCTTGTGATCAATTCAAGATATTTGGAGAGAAAAAAATAATGATTGACATCCCCTAAAAGGAACACGTCATCTTTGTTTTACATAATGGTGTGGATTAGTAGACATAATTTATTAGGTAAATCTATATAGCTTCTCAATGTATTCGAATCAACGTGTCAATTTTCACAATGTTAAACACCATATTACGAGCTAAAGTTAGCCACATCCAATGCTTGTCTATCTAGCAAATCTCAATTAGTTTGCTTCATCGACTCTAGTTTTGTTCCAATATGGCTAAGTGCAAATTTCTCTAGTATAGATAATCCTCAATCTATATCTTCAAGAAATTAAAACTATTCCTATTGAACTTGTCAATTTTCACTTCTTTTTTTTTCCTCTTATGTCGCCATCAATTTGCTTTAACTCAATTGAGTTTGGCTTTAATACCAATTATTGCAAAAACATGCGATCAAATAATAAATTTTAAGAATGAGAAAATAAACGGAACATCATATCTATGTGATTCCATTAGTAGGACTTATGATATGGGGATGACCGCACAGGATTCCATGATAATTTAAGTGATAGAATAGAGATCATAATTACACTCGAGTCATTTGAGCACTTTCAGTATTTCCCAACCCTAATTACACCAAATAATTCACATGAAACAATTTTTAACCTTCATAATTACTTGCCAATTTTGTTGACACTTAAATTTTGACTAAATATTTAGAATTAAATTACATACAAATTTAGGGACCAATTTAATCCACACAAAAAGGATTTTCACATAACATAGGCATTAATATTATTTGCATATACTATGTTTTATTTTTATTTTATTTTACTACATTTCGGATAAATATATATAAAATTAATAATAATAATAATAATAATAATAATAATAATAATAATAATAATAATAAACAGCGGCCGTAGGGGCTTGGGTTTCCCTCATGTGGGCCTGGGCCCAACTCGCCTAGCTCATTTCACCGCTCCCCTTCCTCCTTCCTCATGCCACCAAGGACAAGAGAAGATATTTTAGTCGAATTGACGAAAACCTGCGCAGTACATGACGGTCAAACTGAAGAAGAACAAGTCCTCCTCAAGGAAAAGAGATAATGCTAAGGAAAGCGTCTCCATTGGGCATTCTTCGATGGTTGATTGGAATTTTGAGTCTTCATTCCTAATACATTTCTCCTTCTAGATAGCTATGTTCTTTTTTTTTCTTCACTTGTGCGCTGAGAAAAGAGGGAGTCCTAACCATGCCACGCGTTTCTCAATGGACCACATGTTCCTTTTTTTGTTTTTGACATTTTATAGGGTTGATAAACGAAGTCTTCAAGGGTTGCCTGACCTGACCCAAAAAAAGAAAAAAAAAGGTTGCTTGACCTAAAAGTCTAACGATAAAAGGATCAATATTGCCTTTTCCTAGCCAAAAGGCCATCTTGCATTAAACACCACTTAAAATGACATGCTATCAAAAATGGATACTAAACTGGCACAATACCATCATGATCCATCTTGAGGAAGAATGTGGACATACATGGAATTTGTGGACTTTTTTGGGAAGTTTGTTTTAAGATATAAAAGGTTCAAATTGAAAACTGAAGTTTGGCTTTCATACCAATTATTGCAAAAAGAAGCGATCAAACAATAAAATTTAGGAATGAGAAAATAAATGGAATATCATATCATATCTACATGATTTGGTTAATAGGACTTACTATATGGCGATAGTAGCACAAGATTCCATGATAGATCAAGTGATAAAATAGAGGTCATAATTACACTCAACTCATTTAAGCACTTTCAGTGTTTCCCAACTCTAATTACACAAAATAATTCACGTTGAACAATTTTTAACCCTTATAATTCCTTGTTAATCTTTTTATATCTAAATTTTGACTAAATATTTATAATTAAATTGCATGGAAATTTAGGAATCAATTCAGTCCTAACAAAAAAATATTTTCACATCACATAGGCATTAATATTATTTGCATATACTAAGTTTTATTTTATTTTATTTTACTACATTTCGGAAATTAAAATTAATTATTAAATATATTTTAAAAAGCAAAAGCCCGTAAGGGCTTGGGTTTCTCTTCCCTCACGCGAGCCTGGGCCCAACTCGCCCAGCTCATTTCCCCGGCCCGGCCCTTCCTCTTCTCTCCTTCTCCCTCCTTCCTCATGCCACCAACGACAAGAGAGCAGACGGCGCAGAGTCGGAAAGAAGAAGCAGAGCAGCGCAACATGACCGGGGTAGGCGGGCGACGTGACTGGAGCAACTCGCCGGCGGCAGGCCCACCTGCCCCACGTACGGTCGAACGAGTTGTCCGACCCCATAAAAGGAGAAGGGTTGTGGGGGGGGGGGCGATGTTTCCGGTTCGAAGGGGAGTTTTTCGGAGAGAAGGAGAGAGGGAACCGAGAGAGAGGACCTGAGTCGGTGAGAGTTGGCCGAGAAAGAGACGGTGAGAGCTGGGTAGGGCCGCCTCCGGCGACTAGCTCGCTACCCCTTGTTCTGCCCTGTTTTCTTCGGTCATAGCCCAATTGCGGCAGAGGCTTGCCGTCGCTCACTCACACTTAATCCCAAGCGTCGTCAAGCCTTCCCCGGTCGGTCACTGCCAGGTACCGCCTGTGGTCTCGTGTCGACCGTGGTTGCGTTTGCCTGTTCAAGCCTTAATCGGTTCGGTTTTTCTCTTCCGGGTGGGCGCCCGTCAGGTGTTCGATAATATGCCTGAGTTAGATCTGCTTTCGCGTTCTTGGTTTGCGGCTGGATCGACGCCCCCTTTGTGTCGTTAATCCTACCATCCCGCCGCGATCCCGAGCTTGGTTGTCGTTCTGCGGCTCCGATTCCCCTCATTCTTAGGTCTAGGCTTACTCTGTGGGTTGGGCTTTGTTTTTATTACGTGTATTTTGTGGGTGTTGCCAGACCGGGTTAATTCATGGAGCCCAGTCTGGCTGAGGGCACGACGACTCGGGTCAACTGATTTGAGCCGGTCCCGACCCGGGCCGGATCTGGATATTCGACCCGGGTCCAGATATTATATTGTTATTTTAATATTAATTTTCAAAAAATAAACAAAAAATATTATAAATCCGAAAATAATTTATATTTTCTTAAAATTAGGAATAGCTTTAAAAAAGGGGTTTTGAGTATTTTTCTTTAAAAATGCATGAAAAATCTTTAAAAAAAGAAAATCAAATCTCAAAGTTTAAATAAGATTATGTACCGGAAGGATATTAATTGATTAATTAATGTAATCAAGTTCCCGAATCTAGTTTCTTTGATTGTGTAGTAGTAAAGTATTTCTCTCAATACTTTACATAGATTTATAATCGACCCATCACAAATCAAGTAGAGGTGACTTCTATGAAAATGATTTGTAGGTTAAAAACTCGGCCCATAAATCACGAATTGGTGAGCTTAGGAGAGCTTCAGCTAAACCTAAACTTAGCAAGCCATTAGTCTTCATGCTCACAGGAGTGTTCGAAGAGGTCGCGACAAATCTCACAAAAGAATTCACTGTTATCATTACAAGATTTATGAAGTTGAATACTAAAAGCTCATCGCGAATACAATTTGTGAAGAAGGTCCACTACTTATATGTACTACAATTTGATCATAATAAGAAAATCCCTTTTGAGAATCCCAATAAAATTATAAAACCTACTTGCATCAGGATTTCGGGGTTAAACTTGAGACCTGTATTCAAGATGATGCAGCTTGAGACTTGTATTCAAGACGATGCAGCTTTCTCATAATTCCGCCCTGTTGAATTTTTCATCAATTCTCCAAGAAAACCTTAGGCTCCTCTAGGATTAACATCCACGAGTTCCCAGTTTTATAGGCGGTAGTTGAAGTTTGCGGCCATGTTAAAAACCCGAAAGAGATCTCCGACAAACGCAGAGATATATTGCGTGTATAAGTCGGTGGATTAAGCCCATAAATAGACAAGGCTGTTCGGCCATGTATACAACAGAGACCAACCAAACTTTTTTATTTGTAAGCTTGTAATCCTTTCTCAATATTCCTTCACCCTTTGCTGTGTTGTCCCACAAACACTCATGCGCCACATTTTCACATCAAAATCCATATCATATAGTACCACCAATATCTCTTACAATGAGGGTCAAACAGAAACTAGAAACCAAAGGTCTGCTCATATACATTACAAATCATAGAACTAAATAGTTGCAATTCAGAACCCCTATAAACAGTGAACTTACACTTTGTTCCGAAGCAATGCAGAAGAAGATAATAAGGAAGACTTCTAGGAAGAGTCAGCAAATGCAGATAGTTCAGTACCGTAAGCGTTCGATGGTTCACTACTTTTGAAGCTGATGGACATGACATGCGATGATTCGGGTGACGGTGATGGAGGCATGATATATGTTGGGATGGGCAACTTTGGTGGGAGAATGGGTGGGGAAGCATCGAAGTTCAAAAAGGTTATCGCTTTGCTTATGGGAGGTCGTTCTTTAGGATCTGGATGAGCACACCGAGACCTACAATCATCAAGCACTCCATTTGTCTTGCATCGAAAATTTCACCTAACCGGATCTGCTGCATCAAATAGCTTTCCGATTCCATAAAGCTCCCAGACCCATTGCACAAGTCGAATTTGGCCTTGTGATGCCCTCGGTTCAATAGCTCTTCTTCCACATGCTATTTCCAAGAGGGCGATTCCGAAATTATAGACATCAGATTCCTTACTTGCTTTACCTGTATAGACACATTCAGGGGCCAAATATCCCATGGTCCCAGCCAATAGGGTTGTTTGCGATCCTTTGTTACGGTCGACTATCCGAGCCAAGCCAAAATCGCCCAATTTAGCTTCAAATTGCGCATCAAGTAGGATATTGCTAGACTTTATATCCCTGTGCACGACACATTGTTTCAAATCCTCATGTAAGTATTTCAGCCCTTCGGCGATGCCTTGAGCGATGTTGTACCTCTTTTCCCATGTTAGCAGTGATTTCTCTTTGAACAAATGAGAGTCTAAGCTACCATTAGACATGTACTCATACACGAGTAGTAACTTATTTCCCTCATGACACCAGCCAATGAGCTCCACCAAATTTTTATGCCTCAGATGTCTAATCGTCTTCACTTCCGTAGCGTACTCCTTTATGCCTTGTTGAGAATCTGGAGTGATCTTCTTGACGGCAACACGTGAATTTGCATCAGCGAGGTGGCCTTCATACACTCCTCCGAAACCCCTTTCCCAAGCAATCGGGCATTGGCAAAGTTGTCAGTCGCGACAGCCAAGACCTTGTAGGAGTACTTCTTGGGTCCCTTCGACTGTTCAAATCCTTCATCCATCCCCGGAACATCTTCTTCTTCTCCACTTCCATCATTTCTATTTCTCTTTAGCTTATAACCATACCAACCAAATCCTACAACAAGGATAAGAAACACCAAAGAGCTTAAGCCTAAGATAGCCCCCTTCTCCCAAGACTTACTCTTTTTCCCTCGTCTTGGTGTGTCGATAGTAGTCGCATTGGTCGTGCCATTTACGTTGTCAAGGATTCGTAGACTGGAGTTGAATTCCCATGAGAAAATTGTATGAGCCTCAAACAATTGCCCTGTCGCTGCCGAGAAACCAAAACCACCCATTCTGGCAAGTACTCTGTCAGATTGACTGGCTGATGGTAGAGGCTGGTATAATTATCAGCATCATCTCTAAAAACAACACTCAAGTTTATTGCTCTAGAATTGTATGTGACCCGAGCATGGAGTTGTTGACCAAAGATTATCTTGTCATTCATCCATGAGACACAAGTATTACTGACAGAAGCCACGTTGTTTACATCAATACCGACATCATTACAGAAAGGATCCCATGGATTTGTTGTTTGGTTATAGAAAGTATCAAACTCTACCGCAACAAATGCAGTACTAGAGTTGGTAGATTTTGGATTTGAATCTATGAGGCCTAGAAAGCCTCCTTCTGAGCGCTCAGGGATTTGCGATCCATTGGGAGCGAGAAAGAAAACCAATCCATCAGCATGGGAGTAGATCTTATGGGAATTGATAGCGAAAGTAAACTGGCTGACAAAATCTGCCACATTCCCTGTTGAACTATCCCACAGGTGCATAGGCTGATGATATATTGCTCGGCCAACTATGGATGTAAATCTCTCCGATGGCGCACCTAGAGTGAGTTGGATGACGGAGTTCAGGACGGAGGCATTGCCTTGAAATGTTATTCTCTCATCGTTCAATTGAAAAGATGGGAAATTGAAAGAAATATTGTCAAAGGATTCGGAGTTGGCAGATGGAATGCTTAATGAAAGGATGAAGACTATATGTGCCAGAGCCTCTTTCATCCGACACATTCTCACTAAGCTGTGAGCTATCATTGCTCCAAAGATTTAGAGGCTTGTTTGCGTTCTTTCACTAGCTTCTGTTCGTTGCAGAGAGCACCTGCAGCTACCAAAATCTGAAAATTTGAGTCATTCATGAATGATTAAATAGAAATGCAAAAGTTAAATGCACAGTCTCAGTGATTAAAGAGCTAGTAGAAAGAAAATGTTTGAAGATGGCCTAAAGACACTTTCAAAATCATTCCATGCCCTCAAAAGTAATTGGAAGAAGTATGAAGTGGAAATTATAATATTATATCCCTGTTGTTATCCATAACATTAATCTAGTTGAGAACATTGCAGCTTATAGATAATATGACATTTATAGGAGTGATGGGAGTCTTAGTCGTTTGGGAGGTGCACTAGGAAACAATGAAGAGTATGATCATCATTGACAAATGTACAAAATTTTGGCAGCCAAGATGCACATAAATCCTACGGCATTCCACATCGACTGACTCTTGACTCAATAAGTCACTTGAGTTCTGCCTATCATGTAGCCGTGATCCCATAGAAGCCAAGTGATTCAAATGAATGGATAGACTTGTGAGAAATTTTTGTGGGGTCAGATTGAAATTGAACATGGCGCAACAGCTGAAAAACAGATGTAGCTTAGACCTTTAAAAATCAAACTTTTGTACTAGCTCTAGTTGATCTTAACCAAAATGGAAATTCATCAAACAACCTGTGAAAACTTGGTGTTAGTTTGCTTAACGCGGACACCTCACTCGCTCAAACCAAACTGTAAGTCTCTCTCTGTATTGCCTTGGCTTCAGCCTGTTGGGCCTTTTTGAAATCTAAAAATGCACATCAGGTTCTTTCAAAGCTGTAATTCCTCCACCACGTCACATGAACGGCCTTGACCCCAGCAACTATATACACTTTCTTTAGCCATGCGACGGCAGACTCAAACAGTCACAACTTATATCGTTTCAATTGAAACGTCCTCGGGAAGGATGATTTGAAACTACATTGGATTAAAGCATCTAGTGCGGAAGATGAATTACGGGGACTTCGTGATGGACTCAAACTAGCTTAGAGCAGCTAAATTAGAGATAAGAGTTGCACAACGTATGGCAAATGTCAATACTGATTGGCATCAACTTACAGGATTTGTTTACAAGTACATGTCAATTGTTGCTTGTTACATAACTGGCACGTGACCGGTGCATCAACTTAACTTTTAAGAAATACAGACAAGATCTACAAGGTCGCTGCTCGCAACATAATACCCTGTTAGGTAAGCATTCACTGATAAGTTACTGTATGGTCTACAGATAATGTGAACTCATATTATCCAAATCACTAATTATATATTTCTCACTATGGAACCCTGGTTATTAATTGATCCAGATGTACTTGATCTGCATGGTCCTTGAACCATGTATTGTTCTCTCCAGAGTTGGAGAATATGCTATATAAAATCCGAGTTGGCAACATATGAGCATGTCTTCCTCGCGCTAGTGTTTGCAAATAACTTTGTTTATCCTTCTTTTATGCAACTTGCCTTTCAAGCAAATGCATAAAAAATTCTTGATAGTGCTACCCCATCGCAAAAGAAGAAAGAGACGTGTCCGTGTAAGTCAACTAGAAGTCGGTCTCCCACGTTAGGATGAAGAACACTACACGTCCTGATGTCCAACTCCACACTAACTTGGCTAAGAAACATGTTATTTTTAACATCTTTAATCACTTTTCAGTTTTTCGTCTTTTGTTTTTTTCTCCTTTTTTTAGGTTAGAATCATAGTACGAAGTCGCGCCCCACTAGGACGGACTCATCAAAGAGAAACTTACCAGCTTTCCTCTTAGGACCAATAGAAACTTTATGTCCCAAAAAATCTTCCGAACTAAAATTGCCCTTCTTTGCTTTAAACGAAATCTTTTGATGAAGTCCGACTTATGCCTTGTCAACTGAAAACCATTTAATCCTCTTTATCGAAAATTTAGAGCAACATATTCCTCTTATTTTTTCATTTGGTATTACGAGGAACTCCACAAGTCTAGAATTCCATCTACCAAGAGATGACCCTTGTTCGTGCAGAAGAATGATTTGAAATTGTTAATGGCTCCTTGTTAGCACATTCACTAAACACCGTTCAAAATCCTTTGACAAACCAACAAAAATACCATAACGCTAGGCACACGCGCAGAGAGAGAGAGAGAGGGAGAGAACCTGGATCTTTGAACGAAAATTGAGCTAAAGCCAGCCACAAAGCCAGTCAGCAGAAGAAGAGACTGAGAGGGAGAGGGAGAGGGAGAGCGAAGAGGATATCTCTGTTTTGTCAATTATATTGGATAAAAGCGGACTGTTCAAAAAATAGGTGTGGAAAAAAGAACGGCCGCCTCCAAGTCAAGGTCATGCTTTGGGAGATCATCGACCTGTGTAGAACCTGGCGACATTTTCATGTGCCCTTTCCCATCCTCTTTTCCATTCTCCAATGAAAATCTAAAGAAAAATCCATCAATCAAACAAGCCTCTAACGCGAAAATCGGAAGCATAGTCAGCAGACATGAAGATCTACGAGGAGCATTGATGTATATATGGTATTATCAAGTAACCTGTTTGTTTTGGACCTAGATGAAAATTAAAGGTACTTTTTTCCCGTTAAAGTTTTTAATATAATTGAAATTTCAGAAAATCATTTAAAAAAGCAAACGCCCACGGGGGCTCGGGTTTCTCTTACCTCATGCGGGCCTGAGCCCAACTCACCCAGCTCATTTCCCCAGACCCTTCCTCTTCTCTCCTTCTCCCTCCTTCCTCATGCCACCAAGGTCAAGAGAGCGGGCAGACGGCGCGAGTAGCAAAGAAGCAGAGCAGCGAGCAACATGACCGGGGTAGGCGGGCGACGTGATCGGACCAACTCGCCGGTGGCAGCCCACCTGCCCCACGTACGGTCAAATGAGTCGTCCGACCCCCATAAAAGGAGAAGGGTGGGGGGGGTTTCCGGTAGGGGTGTGCAATCGGACCGGGTTTACCTAGTTCCCGGTCCGGCCCACCCAGAAAATAAGGTCGGGAACCGGTTCCCAAAACTCAGACCCTATTTAAATCGGTCGGGAACCGGTTCCGAGGGATTACCCACCGGGAACCGGATCGGCCGGATCGGTTTGGGAACTAGTTGGAGAACCGGTTTTAAGCCACCCTCAAAACCAAAAAGACCAAAACGCAAAACCCTAGTTTCTACTTTCTATCTTTACCTCTCCCGAAATCGCAATCAGCCCGGCCTTGCTCCGAGCTCCCCTCCCGAAATCGTGAAGCCGACGCCTCCGCCACTCTCGTCGCACCCCTCACGCCGCACCACCGTCGCCGTTTCGTCGGTCATCTAAAGCTCCGCTCCACTTGTCCCCGCTTGCAAAGCCGCGACCCCTGTCGAGCTCGCACTCGAGCGCCGACGCCGCCTTCGTTCGATCTTGCTGTTCCACTGTTGCTATTGCCTCGCCGACGCCCCGACTTGCAGATCTTGCGTCCGCAAGCCCACCTTGTCGCATCTTCGAGCATCCCACAGTAGCCCTCCACCGATCCTGTTCTCATCGCATGCTGTTTTCCGAGCTCCCTTGTTGCCGATCTACTGCCGCTCGAATGATGCCCCCTACTTTGCTCACGATCTGGCCAAGCCCCCTCGCCGATGCCCGCTGAAGTCGTGTCGATCCTTGCCGCCCTTACTAGCCACAATACCAGCAACCCATCAAAGCCGCTGTTGTGCTGATCTGCGTCGACCCGACGTCGCCGCATCCCGCCGAGCCCCCTGCTGCAGTGCCTCGCCTACGCTGCCCTCCCTTGCGAAGTCGCTGTTGCCCTTGCTGCTGGGTCCTCCTCTATTCAACGCCAGACAGATTTGCTCCAATGCCCAACGTATATATAGTTCTCTCGATAGTTGTTGATGAATTCCATGAAGTCTCGAGTCTTGCTGCTAATTGATGGATATTCTATTTGAATCTCTTTGTGGTTTTAAAATAGAACATTGCTCGCATGGTTGATGGAGAGTCTAGAATTTGCTTTTAACTTATAGATTTTGAGATATATTGTTCGCTTAAGATTTGAATTTTTCCATTAAATCATTAGGCTTGAAGATCCCGACAATGAAGAAAGAAAGGAGTTTGTGGAAAATCAAGTGGAATTGACGTAGACCGTTTTGAAGACGTGTGACGCGAGGGATAAATTGAATGAAAAGATAACGAAGCTATTTGATCATCCTCGGTATGAAGCATTGTTCAGGCGAGGGAACAAATACTTTTATTTTCACAATACAGGGCTCCAAGCGCAAAGCATCCTCTACGTGTAGATTCGTTTGTTGAAATATGGATCTGAATTGAAAGAGAATTTTGTTTATGCCTCTTTCTTGGCCCTCGAATTAGGAGTCGCATTACGGATACATGTTTGGTGTGGACCTCTTTTCGTTTCTTGCAAGAAGATTGTTGAAAAAGCATATTTTGCAGCTCGGTGTGAGTTGGAAGAGTTCAGTTTGATCTTGAGCACCATTCTAATTTTACTTTGCTATTAGACGTTGTTTAGTGCAGCTGGAGTAGTTCTATGTGTTGTATCAAAGCATGCGTTTGGCGATGCATCTTTTACAGGTATTGTGGCTACGAACAACTAATGCATTTGCAAAATTTGTGGGGCAATTTATGCGATTATCTAAATGACGGTTGGCTAAAATTGGGGACTGTTTATTAGTGTGGATGTGCTTATGCTGATCGAGATTGTAAACGCTTTATATATGAGTGTTGTACATAATTTTTATGCAAAATAGATTCCAATATAAACAGGGTTAACCCTGTTCCCGGATCGGAAAAATAGGGTGGGTTGGGAACATGGTCCAATGCAAACAGGGTAGGGAACAAGGTTCAAAAAAAGAGAACCGGTTATAATAGGGTCGGGAACAGAGTCCAGGTCTAGACCTTACCCATCCTGGACCCGGTCACCCCTAGTTTCTAGTTCGAAGGGGAGGTTTTCGGTGAGAAGGAGAGAGGGAACCGAGAGAGAGGACCTGTGTCACGCCCCGAACTCCGAGACATGTGAAACAACCCACCATGGTCATGTAAATGCGACATTCCTAGGTAGTGTTGCCAACTCAAATTAATTTATTATGTGCATGCGGAACGTATTAAGAAACTCTTGACAAACTAAAAGCGGGATAGAACAGCAGGAACAAAATCAATTTAATACAAACCAACGTACTATCATAACATCAACTAAGGTTTACATACAGCCAAAATGGGTCGGAGTCTATGTGCACCAAAAAGGGGTCAGTCTGCACACTAGGGATCGGTCTACCAAAAAGAAAGAACGGTCCTAAGACTACCAGTCAGACTCGTTCTTCGATCCCTCATCTTCAGGCGTTGCGACTCCTTGACCAACTGCACTGGCAGTCCACCATTCTCCGCTGGAACCGCCATCTACGACCCTGAAATATTTTTTCCACAACGGGGTGAGACATTGTCTCGGCAAGTTCACCCCTCCTAAGCCCCTATTAGAAAGTAAATACACCCCAGAGTGACCTAGCCACAACATCAAGAAGACTTACCTCGCAATAGTCCACGCCTGCAAGTTAGTATAGTTCATATCATTCAATCAGGTGCAACGTGATAATTAAATAATCGAGGCACAATTATATCATCAACCATTCAACCACTTGGATCGTCTCAGCGATCAATCGGCTCGGCCGATTACATGTCATTCTATCAAATCAATCAATACTCCCAACCACAACCCTAAGGGTAGACTTAACCAACGATGGTAATCACGGCCCCACTCGGCACGACCTTCAATAAGGTGGTAAATCACGACCTCTAATAGGTGGTTCATCACGGCCCCATTAGGTACGACCTCTAATAGGTGGTTCATCACGGCCTCGCTAGGCACGGCCTCTAATAGGCGGTCAATTACGGCCGAATTCCCAACAATTCCTATACTTGGAATTTTTACACATAACCCCTATTTATCGCAATCACACTCAATTCGCCACAATCAAACATCAAATTTAAATTCTAAAAACACAGCAGCGATCGGCCACGAAATTCTAAGCAACCGGGGCTAAAAATAAAATTTTCCATTTTTTTAATTAATTTCGGAATATTATATATTATTTTAATCTACCGAATTTCAAATTATTTAAATAAATCTAAATTAAAACCCAATTATGTCCCATCACTACTTAACATTAAATAAACCACTTTTAACCTTAATTAAACCCAATTTAACTTAATCCAATCTCCTAATCCAACTCAGAATAAAATATTCTAATCTATCCACCTAAACATGCTTAATTTAAACTAAACACACTTAGGGTATCATTAACACTCTAATCAAGGATTAGTGAGACAAACTCACCCAAACGATGAGTCGAACGGATCGAAACGACGAGGACGACGAGGGGATCGACTTTCCCAAAGCGGGCCAAGCATCCGAGCCCGAGAAGGCGGCCAAAACGGGCCAAACAGTTGCTACCATACCCATTTCCCAACTCTTTGTGCGCTGCTAGTTGAGGCGGTTCCGGCGTCGGTTGAGGCAGCCAAGGGCAGCGGTGGGCAAGGCGGAGCTTCGACGGCTGAGGTGGCGCGCACGGTGGCCGGGGGTGGCCGAACCACGGCCTAAGGTGGCCGAATCGGGCTGAACAGAGGCAGTTGGAAGTTGAGGTCGCATGGCTGCTGAGACGAGTGAGGAGAGACGGAGGACACACGGTGAGTAGCGGTGCCGCGGACGACGCGCGGGCGAGGCGGAGCAACAACGGCAAGCTATTCCGGTCGGTGGCTGTTGTCTCGATTTTTGTTGTTGGGGGCGTCGCACGAACCAGGGGAAAGAGAGGGGGACGGAGGCGCGAAGGGGAAGGTGGCGAGCGGAGGCTGCGCGGGCGGCGGTGCGTGGGCGGCGACGGTGCTCTTCGACGGCATGCGGCTGCGCAGCTCGGTCTTCACTGTTCTTCAGCTCCCATGGCGTCGAACAAAATGAAGAAGAAGATGGGGGAAGTAGCGTCGGGAGAAGAAGAGAAGGGGGAAGCAAAAAAAATCGATTTTCCCCTTTTCTTCTCTCACTCTCTCTCTCTCTCTTAGGTCATCAAACGTGGGCCACCACCCAGCTGTCTTCCACTCTTCATTTTTTTTTTTTACAATTAGGCCCCCTTCTAGAAGCATTTATATAGGCTAAGGTGTGGGGTAGAAGTGGCATACGAATTTGCTATGTTTTTCTTCCCAACTGGACCTTAATCCCTCTTGATTCAATTTAAATTGACTCCCATAATTTCATTCAACACCTCATCATTCAAATTGGTTTTTTTCCTTACCAATGTAGCCCACTTGCATCCCAATTTCACAATAAAAATGGTCCTATGCAAAATTCTGATTAAAAATGGCCCTATTTATCCAGTCGAAATTAGAACCCGAAAATCTAGATGTCACAACTCTTCCTCCCTTATAAAAATTTCGTCCTAGAAATTTAAACCTTTACCAATCCTTATACAAAAGGTGGGGGTATTTTCGTTTCATTGAATCTCACTATTCCATGCTAAGCCTTCGGTCTCGTGGTGTTGTCCGACCGCTTTGACTAAGGAGACCATCTTGGTACACGAAATCTGTTCTTTCTGAACCGACAATTGAATTGAGCTTCTCATATATGACACTCTGTTGTTCACATATGATCTCTTCTTCTCAACTCCCTAATGAACCTTTGAAGCTCAATGACTGAAAATTTTTGACAGTTCTGTCTAGTCTTCACTCTGACACTGATCTGACCACTGCAAACACTGATTTCTGAGTTGACTCTGGTCTGTGATCTTTCTTCACTTTCTTTTTACTACTGAATTTTGTACCCTCTGTTATGCACTGCTTAAGAAAGAACCCCCTGAAAACTCTACCAAACTTATAATTTATGATCTGGATTCGAAATATAATTCATCCCCGGCACTCCATGCCGGTGAATTATCTGATGCCCACACACTTCGGTATACCCACTCCGTGACATAACAAAATCTTCAATTTCTGAAATCGAACTTAGATTGGCGGTTAATTTCATTCCGACGCGCTTTTAGCATGACCTAGGCTACTAGGTAGTTTTCAGAACTTTTTAGGACAAATGACTGTGACATCCGGATTTTCAGGTTCAATTTTCGAAGGAATAAATAGGGCCGTTTTCATTCGGTTGAAGCCGGGAATTGTGAAATTGAGGTATTGAGGCATCGGTTGATTGTATGAGATCCGATTGAGAATAAATTAAGGGAGAATGGACGTGCAATTAAAGACTGGAAAAAGTTAAAAGGAGAAAAGGAATTGGATTTCATTTATTTATTTATTTCCTCTCTCTCTCTTCTCTCTCCTCTCCCCTTCCCCTCGTGCGATTCCTCTCCCCCCCACCGAAAGCTTTGCCTTGCCAATTTGAAATTGGCTTCTCCTCTTCTCTCTCTTTTCTTTTTGACTAGTCAAATCTTATCTCTTCCTCTCTCTCTTCTCTCTTCTTCCCCATTCTTTCCACGTGACTGAACTTCTTTCCTCTCCCCCTTGTTCGTGAAAACCGAAGAGAACCAAAGGAGAAGTAGCAGCCGGCCGCCCGTCCCACCGCCCGCTCGCCGCCCGCGCGCCCACCGATCGCCGCCGTTCCGTCGTTCGTGCACGCCCGTGCGCCCGGCGCTCGCTGTCATCCCTCCCCCGCGCGACTTTCGCCTCTGTTCAGCCCTTGTTCCACCTCGTGCAACCACCTCCAGCCGCCTCACAGCTCCGTTCGACCACCGTTCGGACCCGCCGGAGCTTCCTTTGCCTTCCCTCAGCCTTGCTTCGCCGCCTTAGCCATTGAACCAGCCTTGGCCAGCCCAGATCCGCAACCCAGCGAGTGGGTTTCCGGCGGCTTCGAGCCCGCTTTTGGGCCGTTTCCGGGCTTCGAACCCTAGCCGTGCTGGAGTTTATCGTTCCTCGCGTTGTCCCCTTTGGATTGATGTGTTTTGTGCGCGATTCCGGTGAGTAATCTCACTAATCCCTGCTTAGTTTGCTAATTATGCTTAGGGGTTGGTTATGTTTAATTAAATGCAATTAGGGGGTTAGATTAGCATAGATTAGTGATTATTAGACAATTGTGATGCATATTAGACATTTTGACTGCTCAATTAGCAAGTAGACGTAGTATACTATTTACTAAAAGCATCTCGAGATTTTTCCCGTCCCTTATCAGGTGTTAATTAAGCAAATCGGGCTTAGGTGGAATTTTTAGGGATTAAATATTAATTTTTGAAATTAATTAATTACTTATTTATTTATTTCCCGAAAATTCAACTTGGATGGCTAGCGACCGGGATTTTATGTTGATAATTGTGGTGTAGACCGTTTATTTAATCGAGCTTTATATCGTGCTAAATTGAATTTATTGTGTTTATTTATTTAATTTCCGAAATTAATTATTTATTTAATTATTGCCTGGAAATTTAATTGGGATGGCCAAAGTGACCGGAATATTATGCTGATGATCGTGGTGAAGTCTGTTTATTTAATCGGGTTTTATTTTGAGTTAAATTGAATTTTAATATTAGTTATTTAATTTTCAAAATTAATTAATTAATTATTTATTTTTCGGAAATTAAGGTTGAGATGGCGACGATCGAAATTTTGTGCTGATTGTTGTGGTGTAGTCTGTTTATTTATTTGAGCCCTACGTTGTACTGAATTGATTTAATCATGTATTTTAGGATTTATTCCTAAATGATTTGAATTGTGGTAATTGATTGGTAATTACCAGGCGTCGGTTCACAGCGCCAAAAATATGTTTTATGGGCTGCTGAAAATGGTGGGAAGTTCTAAAAGCAAAATATGATATTTTGGCTAAGGCCGGTCGTGTATCCACGCACGATATTTTATTGGGTATCTCTATTTCCAAGGAATTGGCCCAAGATATTATGAAATTGAGAAATTTATTTATGAAGTGCAATATCGTTGGCTGCAGTTGAAATTGGTCGGGTGAGACCATAAAGCCATTGAATCTTGGAAAGGTCGGGTGGGACCATAAAGCCATTGAATATTGGAAAGGTCGGGTGGCACCATAAAGCCATTGAATTTGAGAAAGGTCGGGTGGGACCATAAAGCCATTGAATCTTGAAAAGGTTGAGTGGACCTCGGCATCGTAAAAAGGGCACGTGGACTCGGTGACTTGATGCATCACTTTGGAGAAGGCACGTGGTCCTAGAGACTTAAGCATGGCATCATAAAAGAGACACGTGGACTCGGAGATTTGATGCATCACTTTGGTGAATTAGTGCCTAAGAGAATGCATGTGTGCTCGACATCTTGATATGTATTGTGGGAATTGCTTAGTCTGTTGGATATGAAATCGACTGGTTCGATTGATCAATGATTTGATCTGATTGTTGTGATTTGATTGATTGATTGGGAATGACCATGAGTGGTCTTATTGGCGTGCAATCAATTAAGTCAATTGATCATTGTTTTGATATGATATTTATGAATTGATTGATTGATTGGGAATGGCCGAGAGTGGTCTTGTTTGCGTGTGATCGACTAAGTCGATTTGATCGATGCTTCGATCAGAGATGTTATTGTTTGGGTGCCTATTTGATATGTGCTAACATGCAGGTGGAATCTGAGGCCCAGGTAAGTCCTTTGACTCATGTTGTGCTTAGGCAGTCCTAAGGTGTATTAGTTTACTAATCGGGTCTTAGGGAGGTAGAACTTGCTGAGACATAGTCTCATCCCGGTTGTGGGATTATATTTCAAGCCCCTAGATTTCCCAAAGGTTGGCCGGCATTTGAAGTTGAGGGTGAGCGAGAAGAAGGAGATGAAGAGTTTGAAGAAAATGAGCCTAGTGGTGAAAGACTTGAGGAGAACTGGGATGATGATCCCGAGCATGGTCCTATCCTCTTTGTGACCCTGTATTTGTAAAGTTGTGAATTTCAATAAACAAAATTGTGGCTTGCTTTTCTATCCCATATTTTATTGTCTGGGGATTTTTTTTTAAATACTTCCGCGTGTGCATATATAAAAGAAAGGGTCGATGATACATAGTCTTGGGATATCGCATTTTAAAATCGACCAAAGGTAAGGGATGTGCGCGTGCCTGAGGATCGGGACGTGACATGACCCGTGATCGATTTTCTTCCAGCCACAATGAACCCACTCGACACATTGTCGATTCTCGATTGTCGTGAAAATCTCGAGGATTCAAATACGGACATAGGGTACCAAAACGACAGTAAAATCAAATTAGTGCCAGTCGATGAGAGTTTTCCAATTTAATGGGGTCACCCACGATTGGTCATTCATCTCAATCAAACTGACCTATCTCTGATCTTAATTCGATTTTATACTGTGCCGCAATGATCTCTAAAGATGAACACGGTCGAGAAGTCGATTCTTGGTCGAATTCTCAAGTCTATTTGCCTTAAAATCTTTAATAACTCACCTAGCTAGTTTAATTATCTCGTGAGTGGCCAACTCAGAGAAAAGCACTAAAGTCGCGCTGATGAAATGCCCAACTTATCCAATCAAAGTTAGAATCCAAAAATCTGGATGTCACACATCCAAAACAAGATCCATTCGTATTGTACCAAAGTGGACCAACTCCATCTATCAATCGACCACTACCCTCAAATGGTATCAGTAATCCCCTGAATCCTTAGTAAGCTCATCACAATGTTCCATTATGATATATTTTTATTCCCACTAGGGACTCTTAAGTGATGATAAAAGTCCTGGTTTGCATTATTAAACTTCCATTTACTGACAACTCTGGCACTTGCAACGTGCTTGGCGATATCTATCTTCATATCAGCCTACCAATTTAACTGACACCGATTCTGACTTACTTGCACCATCTGGTCAAAACCGCAATGCTATAGTGAACTTCTAACAAAATCTTTTCCCTGAGTGCTACACTGTCAAGTGTATTCAATCACTGATGGAACCCGAACTTTCCATCCTCAGAAATCTCAAAGTCAATCTCTTTCTTACTAGTATCCTCTTATCCGACTTTCGAACATTTAAATACCGTCAACTAGGCGCCAATTAAAACTTGAGCATCTGGTTCAATTTTGAGGGCGGCTATAAAATTCAAAGGGTAGTCTACCTCAATTTTGAAAACCAAATTTTGAACCATTTCTAAATAAAATCTATACTTTAGCCAGTCTATGCACAATTGAAGACTTTCGACTCAAAGCATCAATGACTTCTTTCATCCTTCCGGGTGATACCAGATACCACTATCCGAGTCTTTCAAAAGATCTGGTTCACAGCGCTATCTCATTCAATTCCTCCTAGGAGAATAAATACTTTGAGACTTTGACGGTCAATAAAGATCGGAGTCTTTATTTACACCAATGATATCTCTAGATCTTCGGAGCGGAAATTGTTGCCATGAGCTCCAAGTTGTCTGTCAAGTAATTCGGTTCATAAGGTCTCAACTGACGGGACACACATGCAATAACCCTATCATGCTGCATCATTAAGCAACCCAATCCTTTAAATGATGCATCACTGAAGATCTCACATCCTCCAGAATCAGATAGAATGGCCCACACAGGTGTAGTAATCAGCCTCTTCTTAGGCTCTTGAAAACTACACTCGCACTCATCTATCCACACGAACTTTCCTTACTTCCTCAGTAGTCTTGTTAACGGCAATGCTAACACTAAAAGAAAATCCATATACGAACTGCCTATAACACTTTGCTAAACCCAGAAACTCCTGATCTCTGTCACTGTAGTCAACCTTGGCCAACTGTTCACTGCTTTAATCTTGGACGGGGTCTACGGAGATTTCTTCGCCTGATATCACGTGACCTAGGAACGCAATACAAGTTATCCAAAACTCGCATATGCTAAACTTATTAAAAAATCCAAAAATACTCAGGGCTTGAAGTACCATCCTCAAATGTCTTTCGTGCCCCTCGGCACTCTTTGAACACACCGGGATAACTTCAATGAGCACGATCACAACTGATTTAAGTACCCTTACACATTCTGCTCATAAGACCTAAACAAATAGCTAAGGTATCCGTCAAACCACACAGCATTATAGTGAACTCATAATTGCCGTATTGAGTGCGAGATGCTAACTTCGGTATGTCTTTCTTCCTAATCCTCAACTGATGACACCCTGACCTCTAGTCGGTCTTGAGAAATATCAATGTACAACCACAATAAACCAACTTTCTTCTTCACGAATAGAACAGGTGCTCCCCAAGGTAATGCACTGGAACGGATGAATCCCCCATCCAATAATTCCTGCATCTGCACCTTCAGTCCTTTTAACTCGGGTAACACCATCCAGTAAGGAGTCTTAGGGACCGGCCCTGTTTCGGGTACTAATTCAATCACGACTCTATTTCTTTTCCTGACAACAAACCTGACAATTCTCCATAACATACTTTTAGAAAACTTCTGTACCATGATTGTGTTCTCCATATTCGACCCCTCAACTGACGTATCCATTACAGTTGCCACGTAGATTTGATAACCAGCAAACTGAACCAGGTCATCTTCCAAGATGAATAACAATGATTGAAGTTCCTCTTCGACTTTTAGTGCCCCAAAACTTTCGCACGCTAACTGAACAAGCTGAATTACATCACTGCCACGATTCAAAACAATAGAAAGCTCCTTGAGCCAAATCTTTTTATAAATGACTTTCAAGTCATACTTAAGCAAACCTTTCAAGTACAACTATCGTCAGAGATTAATCTTTCCATCACTTTATTACCATAACGAAGATCCTACAACATTCACTGAAAATTCTGCTGCACTACTTTGGTAAAAGCATCTCAAAAGCATTCTTCCCTTGATCGATGCATGATCAATCCCTTCATGCTCCTCTAGCCATCGTAGTGGCGTCATATCTGCAATAACAGTGCTTACGCTCTCCTGAGCTTACATGGACAATTCCTAACCTGATGGCCCTGCCGGCCACGTTCAAACCGTGTTCCCTTTTCACTCTGACCCTGGGCTAACTCATGTCTCCTTTTCACAAACTCGGCACACAATCAGTGAGTCATCGACCTCCCATCAAGGAATACCACGCACCCCTCTTTGCACTGAGATCCGTTCCGAGTACCCCACTAAATATCCTGAAGCATATTTCCTCTGCTCTATCTTATCAACGGCGGTGACAGAAACAACTGTGATTCCATCTGCCTATACGGACAATCTTTGATCAAATGGCCTTACTGGCGACATCTGTACCAAGTCTCTTTCCTCTTACAGCACGGGACAGATCCATGTCTTTTCTTACGGACACGACCCATAACTGTCGAGTTGAGCACTAACTTTCCAGTTCTACTCTTCCAATTGGGTGAAATATGGCACCTTTCTTCTGACATCGGCTTTTCCCCCCAATCGATT
The DNA here is from genome assembly GCA_014182555.1 of Eucalyptus erythrocorys. Lineage (NCBI taxonomy): Eukaryota > Viridiplantae > Streptophyta > Magnoliopsida > Myrtales > Myrtaceae > Eucalyptus > Eucalyptus erythrocorys. The sequence continues at coordinate 10,598,176 of CM024603.1, forward strand.
CCCATTTCTGTCTAAACTAAACTTTGACTCAGATACGGTGGCTTGATCCTCGATCACAATTCCATATTAGACCTTAACAAGCATGGCAACAACAACGGTCACAACACTGGCAGCGGTAGGAACAACGGCAGTTACGGCCTTGGCGGCATTTGCGGCACTTACGGCGGCATTTGCGGCACTTACGGCGACGGCGGTAACAGTGACTAAAGCGGCGGCCTACTGACCCATTCTGTCTCCCAACCTCTCAAGCATCCTCAATAACCGAGCATACCTTGAATCTTCAGGGGCTACTACCCCAGCATTGACTAGAGGCAATACTTCACCACTCACACTGGCCCCAACTTGCGCTCTACTCGGGGCACCACGGGCACCGAATTTCAATAGCAGCCCACCTCGAAACACAGGGCCTACTACCCTCACTTAGCGGCCCTCGACACTCGGTTGCTCACGCTACAGGCTCAACATAGACACCCGTTTTAATTCCAACACCACATTGGAATCTGAGTGACTACACAAGTAAGCTACCAAGCAACTATCAATCACATGCATCGGAATATTAAAAGTATTTCCTACTAACTATCCCATGACTCATCGCACCTTATCACTCCATACACAGACCATGCTCTGATACCACTTAAACGGGGTTGTCACGCCCCGAACTCCGAGACACGTGAAACAACACACCATGGTCATGTAAATGCGACATTCCCAGGTAGTGTCGCCGACCCAAATTAATTTATTGTGTGCATGCGGAATGTATTAAGAAACCCCTAACAAATTAAAAGTGGGATAGAATAGCAGGAACAAAATCAATTTAATACAAACCAACGTACTATCATAACATCAACCAAGGTTTACATACAGCCAAAATGGGTCGGAGTCTATGTGCACCAAAAAGGGGTCATTCTGCACACTAGGGATCGGTCTACTAAGAAGAAAGAACGGTCCTAAGACTACCAGTCGGACTCATTCTTCAATCCCTCATCTTTAGGCGTTACGACTCCTTGACCAACTACACCGGCAGTCCACCATTCTCCACTGGAACAGCCATTTACGGCCCTGAAATATTTTTCCCACAACGGGGTGAGACATTGTCTCAGCAAGTTCACCCCTCCTAAGCCCCTATTAAAAAGTAAATACACCCAAGAGTGACCTAGCCACAACATCAAGAAGACTTACCTCGCAATAGTCCTCACCTGCAGGTTAGTACAATTCATATCATTCAATCAGGTGCAACATGACAATTAAATAATCGAGGCACAATCACATCATCAACCATTCAATCACTTGGATCGTCTCAGCGATCAATCGGCTCGGCCGATTATATGTCATTCTATCAAATCAATCAATGCTCCCAACCACGACCCTAAGGCTAGACTTAACCAACGATGGTAATCACGGCCCCATATGGCACGACCTTCAATAAGGTGGTAAATCACGGTCTCAATAGGCACGACCTCTAATAGGTGCGACCTCTAATAGGTGGTTCATCATGGCCTCTCTAGGCACGGCCTCTAATAGGCGGTCAATTACGGCCGAATTCCCAACAATTCATATACTTGGAATTTTTACACATAACCCCTATTTATTGCAATCACACTCAATTCGCCACAGTCAAGTATCAAATTTAAATTCTAAAAGCACAGCAGTGATCAGCACGAAATTCTGAGCAACTAGGGCTAAAAATAAATTTTTCCGTTTTTTTATTTTTAATTAATTTCGGAATATTATATATATTATTTTAATCTACCAAATTTTGAATTATTTAAATAAATCTAAATTAAAATCCAATTATGTTCCATCACAACTTAACATTAAATAAACCACTTTTAACCTTAATTAAACCCAATTTAACTTAATCCAATCTCCTAAACCCACTTAGAATAAAATATTCTAATCTATCCACCTAAGGATGCTTAATTTAAACTAAACACACTTAGGGTATCATTAACACTCTAATCAAGGATTAGTGAGGTAAAGTCACCCAAATGACGAGCCGAATGGACCGAAACGACGAGGACGACGAGGGGATCGACTTTCCCTAAAGCGGGCCAAGCATCCGGGCTCGGGAAGGTGGCCAAAATGGGCCAAACAGTTGCTGCCATACCCATTTCCCAACTCTCTGTGCGTTGCTGGTTGAGGCAGTTCCGGCGTTGGTTGAGGCGGCCAAGGGCAGCGGTGGGCAAGGCGGAGCTCCGACGGTTGAGGTGGCGGCGCATGGTGGCCGAGGGTGGCCGAACCATGGCTTGAGGTGGCCGAATCGGGCTAAACAGAGGCATCTGGAAGTTGAGGTCGCACGGCGGCTGAGACGGGTGAGGAGAGACGGAGGACACACGGTGAGTAGCGATGCCGTGGACGACGCGTGGACGAGGTGGAGCAACAATGGCAAGCTATTCCGGTCGGTGGCTGCTGTCTCTGATTTTCTGCTGCTGGGGGCGTCGCACGAACTCGGGGAAAGAGAGAGGGTGGCGGAGGCGCGAAGGGGACGGTGGCGAGCGGAGGCCGCGCGGGCGGCGGTGCGTGGGCGGCGATGGTGCTCTTCGGCAGTGTGCGACTGCAGCTCGGTCTTCACTGTTCTTCGGCTCCCATGGCGTCGAACAAAATGAAGAAGAAGATGGGGGAAGTAGCGTCGGGGAGAAGAAGAGAAGGGGGGAAGCAAAAAAACCGGTTTTCCCCTTTTCTTCTCTCACTCTCTCTCTCTCTTAGGTCATCAAACGTGGGCCACCACCCAGCTATCTTCCACTCTTCATTTTTTTACAATTAGGCCCCCTTCTAGAAGCATTTAGATAGACTAAGGTGTGGGGTAGAAGTGGCATACGAATTTGCTATGTTTTTCTTCCCAACTAGACCTTAATCCCTCTTGATTCAATTTAAATTGACTCCCATAATTTCATTCAACACCTCATCATTCAAATTGGTATTTTTTCTTACCAATGTAGCCCACTTGCATCCTAATATCACAATAAAAATGGTTCTCTGCAAAATTCTGATTAAAAATGGCCCTATTTATCCAGTTGAAATTAGAATCCGAAAATCTGGATGTCACAACCAGAGTCGATGAGAGTTGGCCAAGAAGGAGACAGTGAGAGCTGGGTAGGGCCGCCTCCGGCGACTAGCTCGCTACCCCTTTTTCTGACTTGTTTTCTTCGGTCATAGCCCAATTGTGGCAGAGGCTTGCCGTTACTCACTCACACTTAATCCCAAGCGTCGTCAAGCCTTCCTCGGTCGATCACTATCAGGTGCCGCTTGTGGTCTCGTGCCGACCGTGGTTGCGTATTCGAGCCTTAATGGGCTCGGTTCTTCTCCCGGTCGGCGCCCGTCGGGTGTTCGATAATATGCGAGTTAGATCCGCTTTCGCGTTCTTGGTTTGGGGCTGGATCGACGTTCCCTTTGTGTCGTCAATCCTACCATCCCACCGCAATCTCGAGCTTGGTTGTCGTCCCCGCGGCTCCGATTCCCCTTATTCTTAGGTCTAGGCTTACTCGTGGGTTGGGCTTTGTTTTTATTACATGTATTTTGTGGTGTTGCCGGCACCGGGCTAATTCATGGTGCCCGATGGGTGAGAGCTCGACGACTCGAGTCATCGATTTGAGCCGTCGCGACTTGGGCCGGATCTAGATATTTGACCCAGGTCCGGATATTATATTGTTATTTTAATATTAATTTTTAAAAAATAAACAAAAATATGAAAAATCCGAAAATAATTTATGTTTTCTTAAAATTGGGAATAGCTTAAAAAAGGGTTTTTGAGTATTTTTCTTTAAAAATGCGTGAAAAATATTTCAAAAAAAACATCAAACCTCAAAGTTTAAATAAGATTAGGTACCGGAAGGGTATTAATTGATTAATTGATATAATTAAGTTCTCGATTTTAGTTTTTTTGATTGTGTAGGAGTAAAGTATTTCTCTCAATACTTCGCATAGATTTATAATCGACCCATCACAAATCAAGTAGAGGTGACTTCTCTGAAAATGATTTGTAGGTTAAAAACTCGGCCCATAAGTCACGAATTGGTGGGCTTAGGAGAGTTTCGGCTAAACCTAGACTTAGCAAGCCATTAGTCTCCATGCTCGCAGGAGTGTTCGAAGAGGTCGCGACAAATTTCACAAAAGAATTCACTGTTATCACTACAAGATTTATGAAGTTGAATACTAAAAGCTTGTCTCGAATACAATTTGTGAAGAAGGTCCACTTTTTATATGTACTACAATTTGATCCAAAATAGGAAAATCCCTTTTGAGAATCCCACTCAAATTATAAAACCTACTTGCATTAAAATTTTGGGGTTAAACTTGAGACCTGTATTCAAGATGACGCAGCTTTCTCATAATTCCGCCGTGTCGAATTTTGTCATTAATATTTCAAGAAAAGCTTAGGCTCCTCTAGGATTAACATCCACAAGTCCCCAGTTTTATAGGTGGTAGTTGAAGTTTGTGGCCAATTTAAAAAACCGAAAGAGATCTCTAACAAACGCAGAGATATATTGCGTGTATAAGTCGGTGGATTAAGCCCATAAATAGGCAAGGCTGTTTGGCCATGTATACAATAGAGACCAACCAAAAAAAATTTTATTCATAAGCTTGTAATCCTTTCTCAATATTCCTTTTCGCCCTTTGCTGTGTTGTCCCACAAACACTCATACACCATATTTTCACATTAAAATCCATATCATATAGTACCACCAATATCTCACACATTGAGGATGAAATAGAGACTAGAAATTGAAGGTCTGCTTGTATACATTACAAATCATAGAACTGAGTAGTTGCAATTCAGAACCTATATAAACAGCGAAATTACACTTTGTTCCGAAGCTTTGTAGAAGAAGACAAATTGGAAGACTTCTAGGAAGAGCTAGTAAATGCAGACAGTTCAGTACCGTAAGCGCTCGGTGGTTCATTACTTCTGAAGCTGATGGACATGACATGTGACGATTCGGGCGTCAAAGATGGAGGCACGATATATGTTGGGATGGGCAACTTTGTTGGGAGAATGGGTGGGGAAGCATCAAAGTTCAAAAAGGTTATTGCTTTGCTTATGGGAGGTCGCTCCTTAGGATCTGGATGAGCACACTAGAGGCCTACTATCGTCAAGCACTCCATTTGTCTTCAGTCGAAATTTTCACCTAACTTCGGATCTGTTGCATCAAATAGCTTTCCGATTCCATAAAGCTCCCAGACCCATTCCACAAGTCGAATTTGGCCTTGTGATGCTCTCGGTTCGATAGCTCTTCTTCCACACGCTATTTCCAAGAGGACGACTCCAAAACTATAGACATCAGATTCCTTATTTGCCTTACTTGTATAGACACAGTCAGGGGCCAAATATCCCATGGTCCTAGCCAATAGGCTTGTTTGCGATCCTTTGTTATGGTCGACTATCTGAGCCAGGCCAAAATCGCCCAATTTAGCCTCAAATTATGCATCGAGTAGGATATTACTAGACTTTATATCCCTGTGCACGACACATTGTTTCAAATCCTCATGCAAGTATTTCAGCCCTTCGGTGATGCCTTGAACAATATTGTACCTCTTTTCCCATGTCAACAGTGTTTTCTCTTTGAACAAATGAGAGTCTAAGTTACCGTTAGACATGTACTCATACAAGAGCAGGAACTTATTTCCCTCGTGACACCAGCCGATGAGCTCCACTAAATTTTTATGCCGGAGATGTCTAATCGTCTTCACTTCTGTAGCGTACTCCTTTACACTTTGTTGGGAATTTGGAGTGATCTTCTTGCCAGCAACACGGGAATTTGCATCAGCGAGGTGACCTTCATACTCTCCTCTGAAACCCCCTTCCCCAAGCAACCGGGCATTGGAAAAGTTGTCAGTCGCAACAGCCAAGACCTTGTACGAGTACCTTTTGAATCCCTTCGACTGTTCAAATCCTTCATCCATCCCCGGAACATCTTCTTCTTCTCCACTTTGATCATTTCTATTTATCTTTAGCTTATAACCATACCAGCCAAATCCTGCAACAAGGATAAGAAACACCAAAGAGCTTAAGCCTAAGATAGCCCCCTTCACCCAGGACTTACTCTTTTTCCCTCGTCTTGGTGTGTCGATAGTAGTTGCATTGGTCGTGCCATTTACGTTGTCAAGGATTCGTAGACTGGAGTTGAATTCCCATGAGAAAATTGTATGAGCCTCAAATAACTGCCCTGTCGCTGCTGAGAAACCAAAAACCACCCATTCCGGCAAGTACTCTGTCAGATAGTAGAGGCTGGTATAATTATCAGCATCATCTCTAAAAACAACACTCAAGTTCATTGCTCTAGAATTGTATGTGACCCGAGCATGGAGTCGTTGACCAAGGAGTATCGTGTCATTCATCCATGAGACACAAGTATTACTGACAGAAATTAAGCTATTTACATCAATACCCACATGATAACAGAGCGCATCCCATGGATTTGTTGAATGGTTATAGAAAGTATCAAACTCTACCGCAACAAATGCAGTACTAGAGTTGGTGGAGTTTGGATTTGAACCTGTAAGGCCTAGAAAGCCTCCATCTGAGCGTTCAGGGATCTGCGATCCATTGGGAGTGAGAAAGAAAACCAATCCATCAGCATGGGAGTAGATCTTATGGGAGTTGATAGCGAAAGTAAACCGGCTGACAAAATCTGCCACATTCCCTGTTGAACTATCCCACAGGTGCATAGGCTGATGATATATTGCTCGGCCAACTATGGATGTAAATCTCTCCGATGGCGCACCTAGAGTGAGTTGGATGACGGAGTTAAGGACAGAGGCATTGCCCTGAAAAGTTATTTGCTCATCGTTCGATTGAAAAGATGGGAAATTGAAAGAAATGTTGTCAAAGGATTCGGAATTGGCAGATGGAATGCTTAATGAAAGGATGAGGGCCATTTGTGCTAGAGCCTCTTTCATCCGACACATTCTCACTGAGCCTGAGCTATAATTGCTCCAAAGATTCAGAGGCTCGTCTGCGTTCTTTCACTAGCTTCTGTTCGTTGCAGAGAGCACCTGCAGCTACCAAAATCTGAAAATTTGAGTCATTCATGAATTATTAAATAGAAATACAAAAGTTAAATGCACAGTCTCAGTGATTGAAGAGCTAGTAGAAAGAAAATGTTTGAGGTTTGCCTAAAGACACTTTCAAAATCATTCAATGCCCTGAAAAGGAATTGGAAGAAGTATGGAATGGATATTATAATATTACATCCCTGTTGTTATCCATAACATTCACCTAGTTGAGAATATTGCAGCTTTCAGATAATTTGTCATTTATAGGAGTGATGGGAGTCCTAGTTGTTTGGGAGGTGCATTAGGAAACAATGAAGAGTATGATCATCATTGATAAATGTACAAAATATTGGCCGCCAAGATGCACATCAATTAAACGGTAGTCCACATTGACTGACTCTTGACTCTATAAGTCACTTTAGTTCTGCCTATAATGTAGCCGTGATCCCATAGAAGCCAAATGATTCAAATGAATGGATAGGCTTGTGAGAAATTTTTGTGGGGTCGGATTGAAATTGAACATGGTGCAACAGCTGAAAAACAGATGTAGCTTAGACCTTTATAAATTAAAGTTTTGTACTAGCTCTGGTTGATCTTAACCAAAATGGGAATTCATCGAATAACCTATGAAAACTTGGTGTCAGTTTCTTTAACGTGGACACCTCATTCGGTCAAACCAAACTGTAAGTCTCTCTCTATATGGCCTTAGCTTCAATCTGTTGGGCCTTTCTGAAATCTAAAAATGCAAATCAAATTCTTTCAAAACTGCGGCTCCTCCACCACATCACATGAACGGCCTTGACCCCAGCGACTATATACACTTTCTTTAGCCATGCGACGGCAGACTCAAACAGTCACAACTTATATCGGTTCAATTGAAACGTCCTCGGGAAGGATGATTTGAGACTACATTGGATTAAAGCGTCTAGTGCAGAAAGCTGAACTGCGGGACTTCGTGATGGACTCAAGCTAGCGTAGAGCAGCTAAATTAGAGATAAGAGTTGCACAATGTATTGCAAATGCCAATACTGATTGGCATCAACATACATGACTTGTTTACGGGTACATATCAGTTGTTGCTCGTTACATAAGTGACATGTGACCAGTGCATCAACTTAATTTAAAAAAAAAATACAGACAAGGTCTACAAGGCCGCTGCTCGTAACACAATACCCTGCTAGGTAAGCATTCGTCGATAAGTTACCATATGGTCTACAGATCATGTGAACTCATATTATCCAAATCATAAATTATATGTTTCTCACTATGGAACCCTGACTATTAATTGATCCAGATGTACTTGATCTGCATGGTCCTTGGACCATATATTGTTCTCTCCATAGCCGGAGAATATGCTATCTAAAATCCGAGTTGGCAACATATGAGCATGTCTTCCCCGCCTTTGTGTTTGCAAATAACTCTGTTTATCCTTCTTTTATGCAACTTGCCTTTCAAGCAAATGCATAAAAAATTCTTGATAGTGCTACCCCATCGCAAAAGAAGAAAGAGACGTGCCTATAGTAAGTCAACTAGAAGTCAGTCTCCCAAGTTAGGATGAACACTACATGTCCTGATGTCCAACTCCACGCTAACTTGGCTAAGAAACATGCTATTTTCAACATCTTTAATCACTTTTCAGTGTTTCCTCTCTTGCTTTTTTTCCTCCTTTTTTCAGATTAGAATCATTTTACGAAATTACACCCCACTAGGACGGCTCATCAAAGAGAAACTTACCAGCTTTTCTCTTAGGACCAATTGAGACTTTATGTCCCAAAAAATCTTCCCATCTAAAATTGCCCTTCTTTGCTTTAAATGAAATCTTTTGATGAAGTCCAACTTATGCGTTGTCAACTGATAACCATTTAATCCTTTTTTATCGAAAATTTAGAGCAATATATTCCTCTTATTTTTTCACTTGGTATTGCGGGGAACTCCACAAGTCTAGAATCCCATCTACCGAGATATGACCCCCTTCACCTTTTCTAGAGGAAATTACCAAAAAGTCATAAACTTATTGTAATTGTGTCAATTAAATAATAAATTTATTGTTTTTACTAATTGAGTCCAAAATCTTTGTAATTGTGCCAATTTAGTCCTTCCGACTAAATTTGGCCGACTAGTGCCGACGGGACGTTGGCTAGCATTAGTGGACAATATTTTAATATTGGTTTATATTTTGAAATTTTTATTAATTTTTAATCTTTTCTATTTTTTCCTTTTTTTTTATCGTTATTTTTCTCTCCCTTCCTCCTTCGATGACCGGCCAAAGGGGAGGGTCGATCGCTAGATTGAGGTGGTCGGCCAAGCCCTACTGAGGGCGAGCTTGCCCCGCCATCGCCGAGTGATGGTCGCCTAGCCACTAGTGAGGCAAGCCCTCGCTGGATTTGGGCAAGGGCGAGCCTTGCCAGTGGATCGCCAAGCTTGCCCTCGCCCAGCCCACTCCACTAGCAAGGTGAGCCCTTGCCGATTACCGAAGGGCTCACCTTGCCAGTGGCTGGGCAAGCTTAACTGCAAGGTGAGGCCTCGTCGGATTTGGGTGAAGGCAAGCTCATTGATCCTTAGCCAGTGGATCTGACGAGGGGGCTTGCCCTCACCTGATTTGGTGAGGGCTTGCCTCACCCGTGGCTAGGAAGCCCTCGCTTGGCAATGGTAGGGGTAGCTCGTCCACAATCTAGCACGGTCAACCGCCTCGTCTAGTGACCAGCCCTCCCTTTTGGCCGATCGCCTGAAGAAGGAGGGAGGGAAAAAAAAAAAAAAAAAGACAGAGAGGAAAAAAAAAGGAAAAAAAGAAAAGAAAAAAATAAAAAATAAATAAATAATTCGAAATCATAAAATAATATTAAAATATTTTTTGTGGCACCGATCGACGTTCATGTCGGCACTAGTTGACCAAATTTCACTAAAAAGACTAAATTGGCACAATACAAAAGTTTTAGGACTTAATTGGCCAAAAAAATAGATTTAGAACTGAATTGGCATAATTGTAATAGATTTACGATTTTTTTTTGATAATTTCTAGTGTCGCCATAAAAGCTAGTGCACGACACCGAGACGAACACTGTACTAATGTATAGTAGCAACCGTTAATGGCTACTTGTTCGCGCAGAAGAGTGATATGAAATTGTTAATGGCTCCTTGTTAGCACATTCACTAAACACTGTTCAAAATCCTTTGACAAACCAAAAAAAATACCATAACGCTAGGCACACGCGCAGAGAGTGAGAGAGAGGGAGAACCTGGATCTTTCAATTAAAGTTGAGCTATAGCCAGCCACAAAGCCGGTCAGAAGAAGAAGAGACTGAGAGGGAGAGGGAAGAGAATATCTCTGTTTTGTTAATTATATTGGATAAAAGCGGACTGTTCAATAAATACAAGTGGGATAAAGAACGGCCGCCTCCAAGTCAAGGTCATGCTTTGGGAGATAATCGTCCTGTGGAGGACCAGGCGACATTTTCATGTGCCCTTTTACATCCTCTTTTCCATCCTCCAATGAAAAACCAAAGAAGAATCCATCAATCAAACAAGCCTGTAAAGCGAAAATCGGAAGCATAGTCAGCAGACATGAAGATCTACGAGGGGCATTGATGTATGTATGGTATTCTCAAGTAACCTGTTTGTTTTGGACCTAGATAAAAATAAAAGGTACTTTTTTCTCGTTAAAGTTTTTAATATATTGGAATTTCAGAAAATCTTTGAAAAATTATATATAAATCATTTTGTCAATTTATGAGTGTTTCAGAAGAATTGGACTTATAGAAAGTCAAAATGCATAAGTGGCGAAATTTAAGTTGGACAAAGACTAAAAAAGTAAAAACCAATTAAAATAGACCCATTAGAATAGTATGTTATAGCAACTAAGTGTTGGCAAAGAAAATAGAAATTGATCCTGAAAGTGATCTGTAGTGACAAAAATCTTGTCGATCGTTTAAGAGGAAACCTTTTATGGTGAAGCTTGTTTTCATGGCGAAAATTCATCTATAGGGATGGAAAATGCAAATTCCATCATTAATGTTGATTATCGACAGATGAAAACTTTTTCATTGGTAAATACTTGACTTATGCTGACAAAATTCTAGTTTTGTCACCAAAAAGATCTCGAGCAATCAAAATATTCATCACTAAGAAGAATTTAATTAACAAAATCACAACTTCGACCCCAAAGGCCCTCTCTTTAGTGGCCTTGTAGCTCTTATATTCCCTAGTAACTCGAATTGTTAATTGGACATTTTAAATTCGCGTTCTAATAGACAAAATTGGTCATGGACTTTCTGGTTCAAAAATTTAATCTCCGAAATGATAACATGGATGTTCCGGAAAGAGGAGCTGATATGTTGAGACAGGCATGTTGTTACGCCCTGATCCCCGAGCATGCAACAACCCATTCCTTGGTCGATAGAAAATGATGTCCTAGGACTCGTCAATGACCATGCATTTTAATCTTTCATTATGTGCAAGTGGAAAACGAACCATCTCTCAGTCAAACAGACAATCAAGCAATCAAACAGGGATAGAGAGATGAGCAGCAAAAACAACAACATCTACTCGTATATACATTTTTATATTGGATTAACCAACGGAGGATCATTTCTGATCTATAAGCCCAACAGAGAGGCCAATCCATCCTCTAAGACAAACCAAAAAGAAACTAGGCTAGGCTAATCCAACTATACACAAAAAGAACCCTTGGGTTTGGCACTACTGTCACTCGGATCCAGCGGACCTAGACCCTGTTGAGTCATAGTCGGAGGCATACGGGTCGATCACTAGTAAAGTGGGGCAGGATTCTCCACTACACCTTCAGGAGGGTCCAGCTCCATGGGATCCCAGTCGGCGTCCTCGAGGCCCCTACTGGGTGGCCCGTCAAAACCTCGTAGGGGACCAATTAGCATATTGCCATCTTGGATGAACCACGCTAGGAACTGATAGGGTATCCATTGCCCCGGTCCCTCATCCACCCAGATGGTGGAGAGATACTTCTCGTAAAGATGTGCCCAACTCGGGAAGTGGTGGTGCATCACAATGGTATCCCAGTCATTGGGGATTTGGAAGCGCCATTCTAAGGACTTGAAAGTGGTTATACAATAACTAGTGAGATAAAATTTCAGCGAGCCCTCCCCCTAACCCCCGATTAGGACACCAACTCAATTCGGGGTATTTCTCCAGAACCACCCCACAAACAAAACCAACAACCAACAAATAACACAACCAGGGCCAACCAACAATCAAATAGTCGGTTCACATGCAACCTTATCTAGTATGCCATACCCTTCACGTTATATCTTAGCACAATACACACAATGCACATGGCAAGTTCAACAATTGCATACAAGTTGCGTCACAAGCGATTTTACCTGGCCATCGCCACACCCTGTACGTTATCAATTCATGCATGCTATTTTCAACATCTTTAATCACATTTCAGTGTTTCCTCTCTTGCTTTTTTTCCTCCTTTTTTCAGGTTAGAATCATTGAACAAAGTCGCACCCCACTAGGATGGACTCATTAATGAGACTAGCTTTTCTCTTAGGACCAATTGAAACTATATGTCCCAAAAAATCTTCCCATCTAAAATTGCCCTTCGTTGCTTTAAAAGCAATATTTTGATGATGTCCAACTTATGCTTTGTCAATTGATAACCATTTAATCCTTTTTATTGAAAATTTCAAGCAACATATTTCTCTTACCTTTTCACTTGGTATTGCAAGGAGCTTCACGGGTCTAGAATCCCATATGCTGAGATATGACCCTCTCCACCCTTTCTAGTGCTGCCATAAAGGCCGGTGCACGACGCCAAGACGAACACCGCACTAATGTATAGTAGCAATTGTTAATGGCTACTGGTTCATCAGAAGAATGATATGAAATTATTAATGATTTTCAGACAAAAAGAAATTAAAAAAGAAATTCGGATGGGAGGAAAAATAGGTTGTTTCTACCCTAATTTAGATTATTTTTGGGGAAATTAGAGCTAAATTAGGATTGGTCGGGCACTTGACTTAGGAGCATGAAGACTTTGGAGGCTTTGCAATGAGCGTATTAGATATTTTCCTAAGTTTTTCATTGGTTCATCAATTGACTTTCTTTTCCTTCCCATTTCTCTCTCTCTCTCTCTCTCTCTCTCTCTCTCACGCACAACCCCCTTCAGCCGACCATCTCCTTTCCTTCCCTTCTTCCTTCTTTTTTCTTCCCATGTTCCTTTTCCCTTCATTCCCTCACATCCCCAATTCCCCTCCCTCCATTGTCCTTCACACGTCCAGCTTCTCACCACCAAGAATTTCATCACCACACCACCATTCATCATCATCTTCACTCACGCCTGCAATCAGCCACCAACCGTCCAGCAACTCCACCATCACTAGCGACCGCCTCACCATCCCACCACTACTCCACCGCCCAGCAGCCCACCCCGTGTCCAGCTCTCCCCAGCATCACTGTCCGCGCCAACCCACAGACACCTCACCACCCGTCCCCGCTGCCAGCAGCCCGCAACTCTAGCAACACCCCGTCCCAGCCACAGCAACTCCCATGGCCACCACCGAGACCTACCAGCCCAAGCCGAGCAAGGCCCTCATTGGCTGAGAGCTTGAGAGGCCGACCTTGTCATCGTCGAGCCTCCATGCAAGTCGTGGTTGTCTCGAGTTTTCGTCGCCGTCGCATTGTCGTCGCCATGAGACTGCCGCCATCGTAAACCCGCGAGTTAACTCCCTAATCATTGATTAGGTTGTTAATTGCGCTTAAGGGGTGTTTAGATTAGTACTAATCATGGTTAGATTAGTGCTAATCATGATTATATTAGTGCTAATGACGATTAGTTTAGTTAATCCTAGAATAGTGTTAACTAAGCTTGGTTAGGTTAGTTAATTATGGTTAGGCTAATTAATTATGGTTAAGTTAGTTAATCATGGTTAAGTTAAATAAAATGAGTTGAGTCTGGATTTCTCTTTAGACCTCGTTTACTAGACACTTGCTATTTGCTATTTTTGTGGGTAAAATGTGCTACGATTTTGAGGTTGCTTCATTCTTGAAAATGTTCTAAACATCTTTAAGTATGACATATATTTTACTCAAGATTTTCTGGATTTAAAAGAATAAGATTTTAGCTTCATTGCAAGCACAATAATATCTTGTTTTGTGCTGGAACCCGTGACCTTTTGGCGTTTAAGAGATTTTTATCAACTCTTAGGGTTCGATTTCGAAAGAGTTTCTTCACAAAATTTTTTTATCATATCTTGAAGTTTAACATAATCAAATTTTAGAGCAAACGGATGAGTTTTGGGCCTCGAACCAAGCTCGTTTTGAAAAACATAATTTCTGGACACGAACACAGTTTTGGTAACGATTTGAGCGAATTACTGCTCTTATTCTAGAAAGATATGGGTCAAGATGTCTTCATGAAAAGTGTTCGTTTAAGTGTCTTTTATAACATATTTGAATTTAAGGATTTTTGAACTCATTTGGTTATGTTTATGGAATTAATCTTGGAGACGTGCAAGTGGACTCGATTTCAGCCGGTGAGGGCCGGTTGTGGTCGTGTGGTTGTTCTTGGTGTCTTGCATGCTGGAAATGTATATTTTGTGATTTGGTTGACTTTTGGCATGTTGAGAACTTATGCGTGATATTACGAGAGTGGTTGCTCTATGTTGGTTCCGATTTTTATGTCAAAAGATGGCTTTCGAGCTTTTAAACAGAAAAACAATGAGGTGTCAGGTTTGGACACCAAAAATTTTTTGCTCAACAATGAGGTTTTAAACTAGGTGCATGCAAAGTTTGACGGATTAATTTTGAGTACGTGAGCACCTACGAATTTCTTTCCAAAAGTTTTAAAGAAAAAAAGGGGGGGTTACCAAAGTTTGTTTCCAAAAAGGGTGGTTGGACAAAGAAATAGAAAAGAAATATGGTGTCGGGTTTGGATGCCAAGTTTTATGTGCTCAATAGAATCGCGAGGTTTCAAACTAGACGCGTGCAAATTTTGACAGATTGATTTCAAATACGTGACCCCGTACGAATTTATTTTGGAAAGTACTGAACAAAAAAAAAAGGGTTGCAAGTTTTATTATTTGAAAAGGGATTTTGGTGTTCATGGCTAATAACAACAATAAAAAGTGGTTTGATTGATGGTGTGCTCATATGATCACCTAAATATCCTAATACATATCATTATGCAGGGTAATGAAACCGTCCTAATGCGTATGATTACGCGGGACGATGCCCAATTAAGTTTGGATGCCCCAAGGTCAATGGGATGTCGAGTTGCGGTTGAGGCCAGATCAATGCTCCTTATTGGAATGCTATCCTAAGGTGCATGTGTAACACCCCAAAATCCCCTTGAGGCTATTACAGTCATACTTACCTGTCCTCGTGCTTTGAGAGCTATACATTCTTAGGCTCTCATTCTTTTTTTTTTTTGAATGGTCCTTGCGCAATTGAATAGCGAAAGCGGAATCACGACTCTCCCAAACAACAAAGGCCAATGCACACAACTAAAGATATAAAATAATGGGATCGGTTCTCTTTATTCATAGCATAATGGGATGGATTTTTCCTTGTTTCTTTTCAGGGTACATGATACATCAAAAGGACGACCACAGTATAAAATCTCAAAATAAAGTATCATCACCCCTCATCAAAGAAAAAAAAACAAAACTATACATCCACTATCCATCCATCCAAGCTGATCCCATTTCAAAAACCCACCAGCCTCCCCAGTCATAGCCTTGCGCCTAGCTCCGGCCGGCGCTCCGGGAGGTGATGGCGGCGGCATCATCCCTACCATCTCCCCATCTCGACAAATACAAGCGAAACGAACTCTTGGTACACCGGGCCGCTATCTAGACCCACATCAAACTTGACCCTCACGTTCACCCGGAAGTATGATAAGCCGGGAAGCTCGGCGACCAAATGGAACACCCTCACGTCCACGTCCGAGGGTATGCCATAAAACGCACCAGGAGCGACACGTGGCGCGACATATCTAAGCTGAAATGTTAGTCCCCAAAGGGGTGAGTACAACCACTCAGCATAAAAGCAATCCCTAAAGCTACCCATACAACAATCATACATATCACAATATCACATGGCAATCTAGTAGCGTCAAAAGCATTGCATAGTCACAATAAATGAACAAATCAGCCACATGCTTTTACCTTTTTCACCGATCATACTCTTATCAAACATGTGCACTCATGAATCAAACATTGCTCATTTTCACATAGCTCAACACAAGCATTTCCATCAACACAGCCATAATGTATACACATATGCATGTAACCTATCACATATACAGTCCTTGCATATTGGCATCAATTGGAAACATGAGCACTTTACAAAATTCAGCAAGCACAAATGCACATATTTCACATCCCATGCACCATCCAAATGGTCACTCAATTTATGCCCAAGTACTTCAATAATGTCGCATGCCCCTTTCTCATATGAACAATGCTCATGCATATGCATATATCAAATGATTGTAATTTCAAATGTAAAATCCGGTACACACCACCCGGCTTCTGGCCACCCCACTTTCCGGGCATCTCACACCCAACTTGGCATCGTAAGGAATCCACGGTACACACTATCCGTGCTTCCGGCATTTACACTCCCTAGCCGGGCATCTCGCACCCCAACTGGCATCATGAGATATCCACAGCACACACACTCCGTGCTTCCGGCACCCCCAACACTCCGGGCATCTCAACTCCGAGGCCATCCAGATTTACGCACACAGGGCTACTGGGCATCCGGCATTTTCACTCCCTGGCCGGGCATCTCGATACTCCCGAGGTATAATCAATGCATGTCATGCAACAATCTCTTTCCCATGCATGATCCACAAGCATGTCCATGATGCACGCAAGCATGACAACAAATGCATTCATATATTCTCAATCATATAACATGATTCTTCACTCAACATGCTCAGTCCATCGTTTCATCACTAATGCAGCATGCATATCATGAAGAACTATGTATTTAAGGTTAATTGTTCATCCTTTAACCTTAAAGGGCATGTATATACAAGCATTGAGATGGTACCTAGCAAATACAGCATGTATATCATGAGATTAACATGCATAGCGCACCCTAAGTAAATAGCACATCATTCAGCTTAGGACTCCTTCAATGAATTCCCACAAAAACAACATGTAAATCAACCAAAAACACTCTCAAGGCACCATTACATTGGCTGTTAAACATGTTAATTCATGTACATAATAGTAATAAGAGACAAAGATGTCATTTACACTAAAGAAAACTAGTTTAGACTATGTATTTATGAAATACTTGTCCTGGGCCATACTCGGCCTATACCCAAAAATTTTCCAGATTACACTGCCCATAAAATTCACGAATTTGAGGAACTAATTCACCTTAAAAAATTACCAAAAATTAATATGTTATAATCAAGAGGTAAATAAACATTTCACTAGAAGGAAACTTCTTCAAATTCGGCCCACAAAGCATAGTATAAAAATCACAAACTTCCAGCTCATTTTGAAAATCGCGCAGAATGAGCTATCAACAAAATCACTCAAAATGGACCACTGAAACTCATTCTTTTTCTCCCATTTCTGGATATGTTGTAACTAAGTATGTTTTCTACAACTTTTCTTTAGAAGTCGAAGTTAAATTCTCAAGGAAAAGTTGGGTTATAAGCTCCACAAACTACTGTCCCTAGCTCATCCAATTTCCAGAACGCAGGTTCATAAAGAAAAATACGATTCACTAGGTAAAACTCAACGAAATTGGCTCAAATTTTAGTATGAGATGCACCAAAATATTCTTTACAATTCACAAGAAGGAGTCGAGCAAATATTCCAACTCAAAAGGCATGAACAAGGGCAAACAAGCATCAAAGGTCTCTCGGTCAGCTTCAATAATCACCCGGTTCCAAATTAAACCCTTTTCACCCCTCAATTCTCACTCAAATCCCCTCAAAATCGACTATGTTGCAGTTCAAGATGTGTAAAACAACTTCACAGAAGACATCAAGCTCAAAATCCACCTCTAAACCCACAAAATAAGCCTTACAAGTTTCAGGTGCAACCCAGTTCTTCAACGCCCGACTTGACCCGACTTGATGTTTCTCCAAAAACAACCAAATCCAACCATGTAAATCACGATTTTCAGCTACAATAGAACAACATACATGTATAGGAAGCTAAAAGAACCGCTCTTGCCTTTTTATTTGAGTGGAAATGGCGAGAAACCCCCACAGCACAAACTGGATTTCTCTCGGCCGAAGCTGCTTCCTCTCTTCTTCTTCTTCTTCGGCTTTTTCTTCTTCTCTCTCTCTCTCTCTCTCTCTCTCTCTCTCTCTTGGCCGACTTACCCCACTTAATGGACGGTAACTCTCCTCTCTCTTACACCTCACTTGCCACTCACCAAGCCTAATCTCTAGGCTTCCATGCGTGAGGACAAGTGGCAGCCACAAGGACACCTCGGCGCCACATAGACCGGCCCTTCTCTCCCTTGGACGTGCAACAATATTGATTCATGGGCTGGGCTTGGCAAATTAACTTGGCCGGCCCATAATAAACTCCCTTCATTAGGCTTAATTGATCCTATTTTGATCATATTTTAATTCCTCAAGATTTCGTGCATAGCCGTAGGTTGTAACGTGCACATATACTCAATCAATTTCAAATGCCAATCTTGGCCATATAGCATAGTCACTATGTCCATCAAATTGAGCAAATTGTAGTTCAAGAATCCAATGACTAAAGTCTTATAAATTTTGTTGGCCTCAAGCGTCACATGTCCAAAGATTGTATTCAATTTGAAAATGTCATATTAAATAGTCCCATAGCTACAATTTTCCCAAATTAAACCGACCAAAATCCTCATACCTTCAAGAATTTTCGAAAATTGAGGATGCCACAGCATGCATACACGGGATAATGCCATGCCCAATGGGGTGGGACGATGCTTGGTTACGCCGGATGACTACCAACTTTTGAGTTGGCCGTGGCCGATGGGTCGTAATAATCGGATCACGCCTGGTTATGATACTTTGTGCCTGATTATGTGGCAAAATTGTTTGGCATGATATGTGACGTGTCATAATGATTTTACCTTATAATCGGGACCCATGTGAATGTTTAGATAGTGAGAACTTTGTGTTCCGGTTCTTAATTACGCTTGTTGTATTTATAATGGCATATGTGATGCGCTAATATGCAGCGACGTGCCGAGGCGAGGTGAGTTTTGTATGGTGCATGTTTAGGATCACGTTCGAGATGAATTTGCATCCTAATAGGGGTTTAGGTTGTTAACTTGCTAAGATTTCATCTCACCCCGTCGTGGTTAACCTTTTTCAGGGCCGTAGCGTGGAGATCTGCTAAGTGCGGATTTGGTGGGTGTGAGATGCGACACCTTTTGGATGGCCCTATCGTTAGTGGAGTTTAGGTTAACCCTAGTCCCTAAAGGTTTTTGAAAAGGGTCGCTAGGAAGTGGCCGTAGAAAGGCTTGTAAGTATTAAACTCTTTGGGTTAATTAGTTGATAAGGAAATCGTTGTTTTTGGGGAAATTGTTCCTAGTGTTTACTATACTTATTGTTTTTTTGTTGGCCGAGGATTTATTCAATTCGTTTTCACATGAGTTTAATTGAAAGGAAAAAAAAAAAGAATGGGTCAGAGATGTGTCCTGGGACGTCACATTTTTAATTGACCATTGAGGGATGTGCACGTGCCCAAGGTTCGAGGCATGGCAATTTTTGAAGACAAGAGTTTACAAAAATTTAGAAGAAATAGTACTACTCACCTAGGAAAGCCAAAAACCAACTTATGGTGGTTACTTGAGCTAGCTCAAATTCCTAACACTTAACCAAAAAATGACATCAAAATATCAAGTAAAACAATATCCTAGTTTTGGGCTTTTATAGAAATGTTGGATTATGGCATCGTGGAGCTATCATCGTTTTAGAGCAACGTTTTTGTCAGAGCGACATATTAGGGTTTTGAGGCCGAGTTTCACGTTGTGTTTAGATTTGAATAATTGATTCAAGCGAGTAATTTGTTAGTGTGTATAAGTCGTTTTGTTAGCATTAATGTGTAGTGTAGTTGTGTCATGGTTGAGGTAGTGTGTTGTTTAATTATAACATTATTCTTTGCTTATTTGATAGTACTGACAATTCGACTATACGAGTAATGTTTATTGTTTAGTCGTAGGCAACGAGATGAGTGGTATCATATTCTCTTTGGTTTTATAAAATCCATGCCTTGAAGTATATATATTGAACTGAAAAAAGCATTTTTGTTGCATAAAGCAAGATCAAGTATTCACTACCTTTTGGTATGAAATATGTCATTACAGTTTACGTATATGTAATGCTGTGTGAGATGCTTTATAAATGATTTGAGAAATGGTTGAGAAATGACGGATGACTATGTTGCGAAAAGTTAATTGCTTGGTTTATGAGATTGATTTTTGAAATAGATTTTTGGTATTAGATAATGGTTGTTTATGCTCAATATAACTGTGAACCCAATGAGCAATTTGTGGAAATGCATATCGATTTAAGATATCATTCTAGGCCGAGCCACCAGTTTTGTAGGTGGAGATATTGTCAAGAGGGCAATCATGGTGGCCTTGTCGCTAGGCATTGTGTCGTAACCATGATAGGATATTGAGTGATAAATTAGTCAATGGATGGGCCATTGACAGACAATTTTTAATAGAGATTAATAAATGGAGTTGACCATTGATGCTTGAGTTGTGATGATGGTTTAAATGGGTATTCTAATTAGTATAAAGCCTTGTTGATAAAAAGCAACTCATATATGATTTGATATGTATTTTATATTTGGAGTTTGAGTTATGAAGTTCTAGTATGCTTTGTATACATGTATAGTGGTTGCTCAATCTATTTACAAGATATGCATTACTTATTGAGCCATGGTTGCTCATTCCACTCATCTTTCATGTTTTCAGGTTCCTCGATTAGCGTAAGTAGAGCGAGAGCGCTATCGGCAAGAAACTTTTGGGAGTCATTTTTTGTGTGTATAGCTTAAGGAAGTTGTGTAAACAATTGTTGTTAGTTGTTAGGTTGGCTTATATGTTCTTT
Source organism: Eucalyptus erythrocorys (assembly GCA_014182555.1). Lineage (NCBI taxonomy): Eukaryota > Viridiplantae > Streptophyta > Magnoliopsida > Myrtales > Myrtaceae > Eucalyptus > Eucalyptus erythrocorys. The sequence continues at coordinate 10,619,234 of CM024603.1, forward strand.
TTGGTGGATTATAGAAAAGTGGTAACCAACCTATTGGTTTATCCGATATTTATAAATAAATAAATAAATATATATATATATATATATATATATATATATATATATTGATACGAGGTTGTTGGTTATATTTGAGGTTGTGTCCTTCGTGAAAAAGGACAGCCTTGTCATCCCCTTTCTTGTAGTTTCAAGATGTGGCAATAAATAGGCAAGGTTGCTTGGCCATGTATACAACAGAGACCAACCAAAAAAATTTAACACATAAGATTGTAATCATTTCTCAATATTCCTTTTCACTCTTTGTCGTGTAGTCCCACAAACACTCATACACACGTTTTCACATCAAAATCCTTATCAAATACTACCACCGGTATCTAACACAATAAGGAGCAAACATAAATTAGAAACTAAAGGTTTGCTTGTATACGTTACAAATCATTGAACTAAATAGTTGCGATACAAAACCCATAGAGTGAACTTACATTTTATTCCGAAGCAATGCAGAAGAAGATGAATTGGAAGACTTCTTGGAAGACCAGTAAATGTGGACAGTTTGGTACTGTAAGCTCTCTATGGTTCACTACTTCTTAAGCTGGTGGACAAAACATGCGAAGATTCGGGTATCAAAGATGGAGGCACAGTATATGTTGGGATGGGCAACTTTGGCAGGAGAATGGGTGGAGAAACATCAAAGTTCAAAAAGGCTATTTCTTTGCTTATGGGAGGACGTTCCTTAGGGTCTGGATGAGCGCACCAAAGGCCTACAATCATCAAACACTCCATTTGTCTCGCATTGAAATTTTCTCCTAACTTCGGATCTGTCGGATTGAATAGCTTTCCGATTCCATAGAGCTTCCAAACCCATTCCACGAGTTGAATTTGGCCCTCTGATGCCATGCGTTCGATAGCTGTCCTTCCACATGCTATTTCTAAGAGGACAACTCTAAAACCGTAGATATCAGATTCCTTACTTGCCTTGCCTGTATAGATACATTCAGGGGCCAAATATCCCGTGGTCCCAGCCAATAGGGTCGTTTGTGACCCATTGGCGTGGTCCACTATCCGAGCCAAGCCAAAATCACCCAATTTAGCCTCAAAATGTGCATCAAGTAGGATATTGCTAGACTTTATGTCCCTATGCACGATGCATTGTTTCAAATCCTCATGCAAATATTTCAGCCCCAAGGCGATGCCTTGAGCAATATTATACCTCCTTTCCCATGTCAGCGGCGTTTTATCTTTGAACAAATGAGAGTCTAACCTACCATTAGCCATGAACTCATACACAAGGAGGAACTCCTTTCTCTTATGACACCAGCCGAAGAGCTCCACCAAATTTTTATGCCTGAGATGTCTAATCGTCTTCACTTCAGTGGCATATTCCTTTATGCCTTGTTTGGAATCTGGACTGATCTTCTTGATGGCGACATGGGAATTTGCATCAGCAAGGTGGCCTTCATACACTTCTCCGAAACCCCCTTTCCCAAGCAACCGACTATTGGCAAAGTTGTTAGTCGCGACAGCCAAGACCTTGTAGGAATACTTCTTGGGTCCCTCAGACTGTTCAAACCCTTCATCAACCGTCAGATCATCTTCTTCTTCTCCACTATCATCATTTCCATTTCTTGTTAACTTATAACCATACCAGCCAAATCCTGCAACAAGGATAAAAAACACCAAAGAGCTTAAGCCTAAGATAGCGCCCTTCACCCAGGAGTTACTCTTTTTCCCTCGTGTTGGTGTGTCCACGGTACTTGCATTGGTCGTGCCATTTACATTGTCAAGGATTCGTAGACTAGAGTTAAATTCCCACGAGAAAATTGTATGAGCCTCAAACAACTGCCCTGTTGTTGCCGAGAAACCAAAATCCACCCATTCTGGCAAGAACTCTGTTAGATCGACTGGGTGATGGTAGAGGATGGTATAATTATCAGCATCATCTCTAAAAACAACACTCAAGTTCATTGCTCTAGAATTGTATGTGACCCGAGCATGGAGTCTTTGACCAAGGAGTATCTTGTCATTCATCCATGAGACACAAGTATTACTGACAGAAGTTAGGCTATTTACATCAATTCCCACATGATAACAGAGCGGATCCCATGGATTTGTTGAATGGTTATAGAAAGTATCAAACTCTACTGCAACAAATGTAGTACTAGAGTTGGTGGAGTTTGGATTTGAACCTGTGAGGCCTAGAAAGCCTCCTTCTGAGCGTTCTGGGATCTGTGATCCATTGGGAGCGAGAAAGAAAACAAATCCATCAGCATGAAGGGGGTTCATATGGGAATTGATAGAGAAAGTAAATTGGCTGACAAAATCTGCCACATTCCCTGTTGAACTATCCCACAGGCGCATAGATTGATGATATAATGCTCGGCCAACTATATATGTGGGTTCCTCCAATGGTTCACCTAGAGTAAGTTGGATGATGGAGTTCAGCACGGAGGCATTGCCCTGAAAAGTAATTCTCTGATCGTTCGATTGAAAAGATGGGAAATTGAAAGACATGTTGTCAAACGATTCGGAATTGCCAGATGGAATACTTAATGAGAGGATGAAGACTATTTGTACTAGCGCCTCTTTCAGCCGAGGCATTCTCACTGAGCCGTGAGCTGTCATTGCTCCAAAGATTTAGAGGCTCGTCTGCGTTCTTTCACTAGCTTCTGTTCGTTGCGGAGAGCACCTGCAGTTGTCAAAATCTAAAAATTTGAGTCATTCATGAACGATTAAATAGAAATACATAAGTTAAATGCACAGTCTCAGTGGAAGAGCTAATAGAAAGAAAATATTTGAGAATGCCTAAAGATATTTTCAAAATCATTCCGTGCCCTGAAAAGGAATTGGAAGAAGTGTGATATGGGTATTATAATATTATATCCCTATCGTTATCCATAACATTCATCTAGTTGAGAACATAGCAGCTCGCAGATAATTTGACGGTTCTAGGAGTGATGGGAGTCCTAGTTGTTTAGGAGGTGCATTAGGAAACAATGAAGAGTATGATCATCATTGACAAATGTAGAAAGTTTTGGCGCCAAGATGCACATCAATCATACAGTATTTCCATGGCAAAGCATTATATTTTTTGTTTCTACAAGTATAAGACCAAGCGAGTGACTCTTGACTAAATAAGTCACTTGAGTTCTGCCTCTCATGTAGGTGAGATCCCATAGAAGCATAGTGATTCTAATGAATTGATTGACTTGTGAGAAATTTTTGTGGGGTCAGATTGAGAATGAACATGGCGCAACAGCTGAAAATCAGATGTAGGTTAGACCTTTATAAATCAAAGTTTTGTACTAGCTCTGGTTAATCTTAATCAAAATGGGAATTTATCGAACATCCTGGGAAAACTTGGTGTCGGTTTGCTTAATGTGGACACCTCACTCGCTCAAACCAAACTGTAAGTCTCTCTCTGTGTTGCCTTGGCTTCAACCTGTTGGGCCTCATTAAAATCTAAAAAGCACATCAGGTTCTTTCAGAACCGAAGTTCCTCCACCACGTCACATGAATGGCCTTGACCCTGGCAACTAAATATGCTTTCTTTAGCCATGCGACGGCAGCCTCAAATGGTCACAACTTATATCAGTTCAACTGAAACGTCCTTGGGAAGGATGATTTGAGACTACATTAGATGAAAGTATCTAGTGTGGATCTGAATTATGGAGACTTCGTGATGGACTCAAACTAGCTTAGAGCAGCTAAATTAGAGATAGAGTTGCACAATCCATCGCAAATGTCAATAGTGATTGACATCAACATACAGTACTTGTTTAGGAGTACATGTCGGTTGCTGCTTGTTACATAACTGACACGTGACTGGTGCATCGACTTAATTTTTAAGAGATACTGATAAGGTCTACCAGGCTGCTGCTCATAACACAACACCTTGTTAGGTAAGCATTCGCCGATAAGTTACCTCATAGTCTATAGATCATGTGAACTCATATAATCCAAATCATTAATTATATGGCTCTCACAATGGAACCCAAACGATCAATTGATCCGGATGTGCTTGATCTACATGGTCCATGCACCATATATTGTTCTCTCCTTAGCTGGAGATTATGCTATCTAAAATCCGAGTAGGCACCATATGAGCGTGTCTTCCTCACGCTACTGTTTGCAGATCACTCTGTTTATCCTTCTTTTATGCAACTTGCCTTTCAAGCAAATGCAGCAAAAATTCTTTGGTAGTGCTACCCCACATGCTATTTTGAACATCTTTTTAATCACTTTTCAGTGTTTTTGTCTTATGTTTTTTTCCTCCCATTTTCAGGTTAGAATCAGTGTATGAAGTCGCTCCCCACTTGGACGGACTCATCAAAGAGAAACTTACCAGCTTGTCTCTTAGGACCAATTAAAACTACATGTCCTAAAATTCATCCCATCTAAAATTACCCTTCTTTACTTCGTCGACTCATAACCATTTAATCCCATCTGCCGAGATTCAACCCTCTCTGCCTTTTCGAGTGCCGCCACAAAAGCTGGTGCACAACACCAAGACGAACACCGCAATAATGTACAGCAGCAACCGTTAATGGCTACTAGTCCATGGAGAGGAATGATATGAAATTGTTAATGGCTATTTACTAACACTTAAATGCTACGGAAAGATCTACTAAACATTGTTCAAAATCCTTTTACAAACCAACAATAATACCATAAAGCTAGGCACACGTGCAGAGAGAGAGAGAGAGAGAGAGAGAGAGAGAGAACCTGGATCTTCGAATGAAAGTTGAGCTAAAGCCAGCCACAAAGCCAGTCAGAAGAAGAAGAGACAGACGGGGACGGCGAAGATGATGTCTCTGTTCTGTCCATTGTATTGGATAGAAGTAGACTTTTAAAAAAGTACAAGTGGGAAAAAGAACGGCCGCCTCCAAGTCAAGGTCATGCTTTGAAATAATCGACCTGTGTAGGACCACGCGACATTTTCATGTGCTCTTTTTTCATCCTCCAATGAAAAACCAAAGATAGAATCCACCAATCAAACAAACCTCAAATGTAAAAGTCTGGAAGCATAGTTAGCAGACATGAAGATCTACGAGGGACATTTATGTATGTATGGTATTTAACGTGTTTGTTTGGACCTAGATAAAAATAAAATACACTTTTTTCTGGTTAAAGTTTAAAATATAATTCAAATTTCAGAAAATCTTGGAAAAGTTATATATAAATCAATGTCAATTTATGAGTATTTCATAAGATCCAGAAATAGAGAAAGTCAAAATGCCTAAGCCACGAAATTTAGATTAAACAAAAAGTAAAAAAGTAAAAAACCACTCAAAATTGACCCTTTAGAGCAATATGTTACAGTGACTAAGTGTTGGCAAAGAGAGTAGAAGTCAGCCCTGAAGGTGATCTTCAGTGACAAAAATTTTGTTGCTCATTTAAGAGGAAACCTTTAATGATGAAGCTTATCTTTTCATGGCGAAAGTTCATCTTTAGGGATGGAAAATGCAAATTCCATCTGTAACGACCCGGGCCCCACTGTATAATATTGTCCGCTTTGGATGAGATTGCACGAAGCCATTTCCCTCATTCACGGCTTTAAAACGCGTTATGCAGGGGCAGAGGGCCATCCCGCGGGCCTTCCCTCTCCCAAGCTATAATATTGTCCTCTTTGGACGGGATTGCACGAAGCCATTTCCCTCTCTCAAGGCTTTGTTTTCAACGCAGCAGAAGCATACGTGAAACGCGTTATGCAGGGACAGAGGGCCATCCCACGGGCCTTCCCTCTCCCAAGCCATAATATTGTCCTCTTTGGACGGGATTGCACGAAGCCATTTCCCTCCCTCAAGGCTTTGTTTTCAGCGCAGCATTTTCATGTGCCCTTTTCCATCCTCCAATGAAAAAACTAAAGAAGAATCCACCAATCAAACAAGCCTCTAACGGGAAAATCGGAAGCATACTCAGCAGACATGAAGATCTACGAGGGGCATCCATGTATGTATGGTATTTTCGAGTGACCTGTTTAAGATATAGTTCAAATTTTAAAAAATCTTGGGAAAATTATATATAAGAATCAATATGTCAATTCATGAGTGTTTCAAAAGAATCAGACTTATAGAAAGTCAAAATCCTTAAGTTACGAAATTTGATTTGAACAATGTATAAAAGAAGTAAAAACCAATTAAAATAAACCCGTTAGAACAATATGTTATGGCAACGAAAATAGAAATCAGCCCTGAAGGTGATGTAGAGTGACAATAATCTTGCCATTCATTTGAAAGGAAACCTTTAATGGCGAAGCTCATGTTTTCGTAGAAAAAATTCTTCTTTAGGGATGAAAACGCATATTCCGTTGCTAAAGCTTGAGCATCTCAAGGTTGGAAGCTTCCTTATCATTAAACACTTGACCTATGTAGAATTCTCGTTCCATCACCAAAAAGATTTTGAGCAATCGAAAGATTCATCAAATTTCAGAAACAAAATCAAAACTTCGTCCCTAAACGTCCTCTTTGTAGTGGTTATTTCCTGGTAACTCGAATTGTTGATTGAATTTTTTTAAATTCGTGTTCTAATAGACAAAATTGGTCATGGACTTTTTGGTTTGAAATTTATTCTCCGAAATGATAACATGGATATTCCAGAAAAAAGGAGCTGATATGGCAGGGCAAGCATCTTTATGGGAAGGTCTGGTGGCCAAGCCTCACTGTTAACGACACTTTGTGGCTTCTCTTATCCTACTCTTAGATTTAGTGCTTCCAAAAGGCTTCTTGCTCCATAATGCTCCCAATCCCACTCCACAAGCCACACACGAGACCAGCCTCAAATTGACAACTTCTCTTCTGCACACTATCTCTAGAAGGACAACCCCAAAGCTATAGACAACCAATTACTTACTTCCCTTGTTGATTTGAATGCATTCAAGAATGATATAGCCCACGGTCTTATGTGTATGTTTTTCACTGTTGATTAATTGGTTACACTCATGTCACCGTTATGTGATGTCCGTCATATAAAATAACTTTTGCTCTCTCACAACTTGTTGGATTGCTTTGAATGGCTGTCGTCAGTTGTCACCGCAATGGCCATCGCAATTACAATAGTCTCTCCATCTATTTCTTTAGAAAGTGGTCAACCTTCGAGATTACCATTCACCAAGCTTCGATACTCAGTCGATGTCACGATCTTAGTGTTAGAAGACCTTTGATTGAAGTTGAAGACCTCAATTTGAGTCCTCTTCAATTAATGTATTTCCTTCGCATAAATCAAAGAGCAAATCCCAAAACTATTTACTTGCTATTATACTTTGAAAATCTTGTCCCAGTCTTTAATTATCTGGAAAAAAAACAAAGAGTACGAATTCCTGCTCAAGGTATAAAATTGCTTCGTTATCTTTTCCGTCTAAATGATCCTTCGTGACGGCCGTCAGGGCTAATCATGCTAGCATGACCATTGACGTGACATTTTTTTATTCTCAAAAGCAAAAGAAATAAAGTTAGCGATTTAAAAATCAAAAGGAAAGCAAAGCAAATAGATCACTAACGCAACTACCGACACCTCGCAGCGGCAGTTCGAGCTCGTAACGTTACGTGGAGACGAGATTCTCCGACTTCAGTTTCCACAGAATATTCAACCCCGTCCAATAACACACCACCGCCACAGCACATCCAGCAAATTTGTGCTGTTCGCACTGATTTTCTTTTTTTTTTTAATTATTGATATTAGTTTTTTTAATTTTAAAGATAATATCATGAAAAATTCTAAACTAATACCCATGTAATAAATTTATTCAACACTAATTCTTTTATAACCAAAATATTCAAATTGATACATTTATCATAAATTTATTCTCCGATAGTTTCTATTAAATTGAATTAATATAATGAAAAATTACAAAATGATACATTTATAACAAATGGAGGGTAAACCTCGATCAATATACCTTCTAACGTCACGTGATATCCAACTCAATAATTTAATGATAAATTTAAAGAAAACTAATTGAGGGTAAATTTATTATAAGCGTATTAATTTGGAGTTTTTATGGTATTATTGCTTAATTTTTTAATTAACAAAAATTGTTGCGTCATCTACGCTTCGCTACGTTGGCTGCATTGTAGGAGTTTGGACAGAAAAGATAAGACCGTGACTATTTCTATCCATCGAGTGAAAGTTCATGCCATTTTCTTTTGGGGACAGTTAAAGAGTATGAACAAATTTACCCTCAAAATGTAATTACGTTATTTTTTTTTTCTGGGATTTAGCCGAATATTAGATGTCAGTTTTGTAATTAATAAAAAATTTAGCGACCAAAGCTATTTTTGTTACCCCTTATCGAAAAGTTGATTCTAACTTAACAAATGGTCCGGACGATAATTTTAACACTCTCAATCATCCATCATCTCCTCCCCCTCCTCCTCCTCCTACACTCAATTTGGATGGAGTTTCTAGAGTGTAAGAGAGGAATGATCATGTACTTGGATGGAACGATTAGTGAAACCAGTTTTATGTGATTTTCTAAATCCCTCATAAACTGTTTGAATATTGAGGGGTTCGAAGGGACTTGGGAAACTTATAAAGAAGATTTTCTTCTCTCCTATGTATACCCTCATTTTGTAATATATATATATATATATATATATGTGTGTGTGTGTGTGTGTGTAGATAAGGTCACGAAAAGATAGTTCATTTTACGTATGTTTCCATTCTTTTTTATGTTAGCAGCCAAACAACATTTTACTGCAATCTCTATTAGAAGAGATGGAGGTTGTGAATGTTGGGAGTGTGTAATAAAAATCTAATACCTTCGTCAAGCGAGATTACCAATAAAAAGTCCCAGTTTGAGCCTATTAATATATCTAGTGGGGTCTTTACTTAAAACCTTAAGCTAAAGAGTGTTGGGCTAATTAGAGCTATTCAAAATCACACCAATTCTTCAAAAGAAGACTTTTCTAACATAACTTACACTTACATCTCAATAATCTCCCCCTCACATAAGAACTCAACGTTAGATATGCTCCACGATAAATCAGTTATCCTTCTACATCAACAAATCTCAATTTAAGTTTCCACTTTGTTGCCTTGTCAGGATTGCAACAATGACAATGCCACATCCATCCTTATTCTCTTTCTCCAAGTTGAACCACAAAGGTTGCCATTGAACCGCATTGTTAAACCACAATGCACACCTTTACCCATGTCTCTTTCATCAAATTGAATCATGAAGGTTGCTTGCAAACCGCGTTGATCACGAGATTTTTTTCTTGAGATATTCAGCAAACACTTATTCAAATTGGTAGTGGGCCATCAATCAAGTATACTATCACATACTTTATTGGATCCTCTCAAGTTGTCAAACAAATAAGGAGTCAAATTACTTTCCAAGATGCCGGTAACCTCCTCTTTCCAAATGTCTTTGATGATCTTTGTCAGCTAAAATCACCTCAAAGTCTTTCAAATCCAATCTCACTCTTTCCCTCTAAATGTTTTCTCTTTGGTATAGTGTCACACCCCCAACTCAACAAGAATAAGGGCATGACATAGCCATCCTTTCACCCAAAGATGCAGCTGTCATGCCTTGATCCTCGGCCACGTGCCCATCCTTCTTATTAGGTCAATTTCTAGTGATGTCCCAGGACTCATCGTCAACCCATTCATTTTAATATGCATGCGGAAGCATATAAAAATCGCCGGACAATAAAGCAATGGGATAGACGAGCAGGACTAAAAACTTGGACTTGAAAAACCAACACACTTATACACATATATAACAACTCCGTCATATATATACATATACAAGCCCCACTTAGAATGTTGGTTCCTACTCAAACAAGTTCGGCACAAACAAGTCATCAAACAGGAGTGGAGTCTCAACCCTCATCAGGATCATATTCCAGATCATCATCCAGCTCCTCCTGCGAGTCTTCTTTAGGTTCCTCTTTGGGTTCCTCCTCTTCATGCTCCTCTTCAGGCTCTTCCATCTCCTCATCTTCTTCTTGTCCCTCTTGCTCCACAATCTCCCCTTCTTCTTCACTCCAATTAGCATCCTTGATCGTGTACATCGGAGAGGCTGGCTCACTCCCAAGAGTGGGATCCCTAGCATCCACTACCGACCATTCCTTAGGGTCTGCTGCCCCCAACTCGAATGCTGCTTCTAGAACGTACAGAGGCACATCGCTGTCTGGGATGGGACCCTCTCTTCGTCCATCATGGTAGAGACGATAGCATGATCGATACTCGTGGGGCACTAGATCATCTCTACCCACATCAACCCAAACTTTGGACTCTATCAACACATATTCTAGCCCTTCAGGGTGGGGGTCCATTGGAAAATGATACGCTACCTCGGTGATCTCCTGCGGTATACCAAATTGTCCTGGAGGAGAGGGAGGTACAGGTGCTACCATCTAGGGGCCTAAATAGGTTATATAATAACCAATGAGACGTCTCAGCGAGTTCTACCTCATAAGATTCAATTAGGAAACTAATACACCACATGGTTGCCTAAGAGTCAGAGGACTTACCTTGGTATCAGTCCTAACTTACAAATCAATGTTATACACACATGCCTCATATAACACATCAACCAATTCACAACAATCAGATCAAATCATTGATCAATCAATCTAGTTGATTATGTGTCAGTCGGACCATCACTAGGTCATTTCACTCCATACTTTACAACTTCCAGTCGGGTACTTAGTCACAGAGCCACACGAATGCTCTCAAATGTCTTTTTCGCCAAGGTGACGTACTAATCATCGACGGCGTGTATTCTTTAAGGCACCATTTTCACTAGTGATATTCTAGATCACCGAACCACGTGTCCATAACGATGCATGTAATAGACACCACCCATGCGTTTTTTAAGGCGCCATTTTCGCCAGTGATATTCTTAATCACCAAACCACTTATGTCCATAAAGATGCATGTAATAGACAGCACACGTGCATTCTTTAAGGTGTCATTTTTGCCAGTGATATCCTTAATCACTGAACCACGTATGTCTAGTTACATCGTACCTGATTGATTTCAGTGAAGAATTTCCCTAATTCACTCTCACAATTCTCTCTTCTTTACAACTCATCAAAGTATTATCAATGCTAAATAATCACACTCGGCCATCAACCAATTGGTCACTCAATTTTAATCAATATAGGAATAATTCCTAAAATTGCACATTCAATTCAATTCGAAGGCAACGTAGGGCTTAAGTAAATAAACGGCCTGCAGCACGATGATCAGCATAAAATTTCGGTCTTCCGAAAAATAAATAAATAAATAATTCATTATTAAAAATTAATAAATAATTATAATAAATCCAACTTAGGCCCGTATTGCCTAATTGGAGCCCGAGGCGGGTCGGGAAAAATACCGAGATGCATTCAATAAATAATAGTACACATCTACTTGCTAATTGCACAATCACATTGTCTAATATGCATCACAATTAATTAATAATCACTCATCTACTCTAATCTAACCACCTAATCCTACTTAATTAACACTAATCAATCCTTAAGCATCATTAGTCTACTAAGCGAGGATTAGTGAGCTAAACTCACCCGTTTTACAATCCGCTCGGATTGAAATGTCAGGAACGTCGCGAGAGACGTTTTTCTCCAAAGCGGGCCTAGGAACTGAGACCCGAAACACCTTCAAAATGGACCTACAAGTGGCTGAAAAACCCACTTATCTTCTTGCTGTTCACTGCTGAAAAAGAAGAGAAAACAGCTCGGTTTAGGCGGGGGTTGCTCGGGAAAGATAGAATAGGCCTAACCAGGCTCTAAGGTGGACTTACAGGCTTCGAACGGGCTCAAGACAGCCCCAGCTGAGCTGCAATGGATCCCAAACAGCAGCTTTGCCGCGTGAGAGGCGAGGCAAAGGGGCGGTGTGCATGGGCGGCGGCGCACGAACCGGCGACGGCAAGGAGGCAATCCGGCATGGAGCGGCTGTAGCTTCTTCCTTGCTGCTGGAAGGTGGTGAAAATGGAGGGGAAATGGTGGGGTGGCCAGCCAAGAGGGTGAGAGAGAGAGAGAGAGGATAAGAGTGAGGGGGATGGAGGGCTCTACCAAGCCAATTTTTCCACACTTGGCCTCCAAGTTTCATTCTTTCCATGTAATATCCCTTGGCCTTCATTAGGCCACCAATGCACTCCCTACAGCTCTCAAATGGTCCATTTGGCTAGGGGGGATGGGGAGCTACGAATTTTGGCCCAACTCCTCTCAATTGGACACTTCATCTCTCTAGATTTAATCTCAAATGGCTTCAATTGATTCAATTGGTACTCAAATACTTCAATTGATATTTTTCCTCACCCATGAATTCACCTTGCATCTCAAATTTACAACCAAAAAAATCCCCGGCCTTAATTGCATAAAAACGATCCTAAACCAATTTTTTTTCCCAAAAGTTTCGGTTGTCAGAAAAATCTTTTGAGACTGAGTCGACGTTCTTAGAATTTATTGTGACATGACAAAATCTTCAATTTCTAAAATCAGACTCCAATCGATGGTTAATTTTGCTTGAAGCGTTTTTAGCATGACCTAGGCTACCAAGTAGTTTTCAGAACTTTTTAGGGCAAATGACCCGTGGTTGATTTTCTTCGAGCCACACTAAACCCACTCGACACATTGACAACTCTCGGTTATCATGAAAATCTCGATGATTTAATTATGGATATAGGGTATCAAAACGACAGTAAAATCAAATTAGTGCGGGTCGATGATAATTTCCCAATTTCGTGGAGTCACCCACGATCGCCCACACATCTCAGTCAAACCGAACTATCTCTCGATCTCAATTCAGATTTATACGTGCCATAATGACCTCTAAAAATGAGCACGGCCGGGAAGTCGATTCCCCGATCGAATTCTCAAGTCTATTGCCTTAAAATTCCTTAATGGCTTCTCTAGGTAGTCTAGTTATCTCGTGAGTGGTCATCTCAGAGAAAAACACTATAGTCGCGTTGATGAAATGCCCAACTTATCCGATCGAAATCAGGACCTAAAAATTAGGATGTCACAGCAACCTCAATGTATCCAAAATTCAGTCCAATAACAACACATATACATCAATATATACGCGCGTGTGTGTGCGTGCGTGCGTGTGTTTGACAGAAAGGGTATTTGTAACGACCCGGGCCCCACTGTATAATATTGTCCGCTTTGGATGGAATTGCACGAAGCCATTTCCCTCCCTCACGGCTTTAAAACGCGTCATCTGGGGACAAGGTTGCACTCGGCCATTCCTTTTCCCAAACCGATATTGTCCTCTTTGGATGGGATTGCACGAAGCCATTTCCCTCCCTCAAGGCTTTGTTTTCAACGCCAAGGAGGGGAGAGTGTGACGGCCCGAGCGGCGGTGCGCGGGGAGGAGGGATGGCGGTGCGTCCGCGCCTCAGTCCTCGGACGTGCGCAAGGAAGGAGTCCCTGTCCCACATCGCCTAGGGAGGAAGTCTTGGGCCAGTATATAATGGCTTGGGCCCCTCTTAACCTGTATGACGCGTTTCACGTACGCTTCCGCTGCGCTGAAAACAAAACCTCGAGGGAGGGAAATGGCTTCGTGCAATCCCATCCAAAGCGGACAATATTATACAGTGGGGCCCGGGTCGTTACAAATGGTATCAGAGCCGACTCCCGACCGTGTGTGGGGCCACAGCGAGGGCGCTGTACTCCCAAGGAGGGGAGAGTGTGACGGCCCGAGCGGCGGTGCGCGGGGAGGAGGGATGGCGGTGCGTCCGCGCCTCAGTCTCTGGACATGCGCAAGGAAGGAGTCCCTGTCCCACATCACCTAGGGAGGAAGTCTTGGGCCAGCATATAATGGCTTGGGCCCCTCTTAACCTGTATACGCGTTTTAAAGCCGTGAGGGAGGGAAATGGCTTCGTGCAATCCCATCCAAAGCGGACAATATTATACAGTGGGGCCCGGGTCGTTACAGTATTTATTTACAATATCATAGTTTTTCTATAATTCACCAAAAATTCATATATACCTTTATAAAGAACAAACTCACAAACTCATCAAAAAAGTCCCCACTATAAAAAAAAGTTCTCCCCAATAACGTATAACTCACGTCCTACTTGTGTTTCACTGAAAAAACTTGAAAAAGCAATTAGATGAAAAGTAGTGAGCTATTACGCCCAATTAGTAATATATATTTTCTAAGCAGATCGAGCAATTATTATGCACATTTAAAACATGAATATGACACACTTTTGCCAATTTCGAAATTTAACATACCTTCAAAATCAAAATGCGATATTTCTTACTTTAGCATAATATGTTCATAACAAAAACACTTTAAATAATAACGAAGCAAACACCAATAGTCCAGTCCATTGCTCAATCTCATAAAAATGTACGTCGATGATCCATTTCATTGATCAAAATCATGCTCAAGTATCTAGCTATGGTCACGTCTAATGCCTGTGACAAGACAACTAAGATTCTCCCCTTTGTTAGGTCTCCACCTATTATTAGTCGATGACTCGGTCCACAAAGAAATCCTAGGCTAGTATTCGCATACCCACAAACCCTTAATTGAGTTTATAGCGATATTAAGCACCTAATCGTCATGCTCCAATACTATAAATCCAATCCATAAACAATCCCATATTTTATAATACATTTCACAAATTAATCACATGACCTTTTGCACTTCAACTATTTTGCCTGAGACACTTTTCATAAAATATTTCTCAAATCATTTCAGACTTGTCTCATAAATCTGTTTTACAAACCAGATCAAATCAAATGCATGTCATAAAATATTTCACAAATCGATATATGATATAATCAATAAACTGTACTAAAAGTCAAGTGCTTCTTGTAAAAAACTTTTGCAAACCTAAAATATATATTATTTCTCAACTTCGCTAACCAAACAAAATATCTATTTCCACCAAAAAAATTTCACACCATTTACAAATATTAAAACATATCAATTGCCCAATCTAAATTTTATGCAACAAATATGTTTATCTATAACTCATAATATATCAAATCTTTATCATTTTTGTGACATCCCGAAATTTGACCTCAATTCGGATATATGAAATGGTTGTTTCGTTGACTCACTTATGGTTAATTTATTCGGAACTGATCGCTCACGTGTTAACTAATATATTAGGTGAGGCCGTTAAGGGATATAAACGCAGTAGACTAGAGAATTTGATCGAAAATCGACTGCTTGACCATAATAATCGGCAATGGTCAATACGACACCGTTATAAATTGATTAGCGAATGGATATAAGTCGATTCGATGGAAGTACATGGTCGAATTGTAGGTGGTTCAATACGATTCCGATATCGCATCGAACGACAGTAATACGATTTTCTATCGACATTATATTCAGAACACGTAATTGAAATCTCGTGATTTTATGACAACCGAGGGTCATTTACAATTTGAAGCTGCACAAACATGGGTCGAAAATTATCAACCACGGGTCAAACAGGCTAAAATCCCTAAAAGCTACCCGATAAGTAAGGTCGTACTAAAGTCGCATTCAATCAATTTTAACCACAAAATTAAATTCGGTTTCAGGAATCAAATGTTTGAGTGTGTCACAATTCATTTATTAGACGTCGTCTCATCTTTCGGTGAATTTTCGTCGAGTCCAAAATTATGTGGAAAAACGATTTTCAGACAACAAGAAATTAAAAAGGAAATTTGGATGGGAGGAAAAGTAGGTTTTTCCTACCCTAATTTGGCTTATTTTTGGGGAAATTAGAGCTAAATTAGGATTGGTTGGGCACTTGACTTAGGAGCATGAAGACTTTGGAGGCTTTGCAATGAGTGTATTAGATATTTTCCTAAGCTTTTTATTAGTTGATCAATTGACTTTATTTTCCTTCCCATTTCCATTTCTCTCTCTCTCTCTCTCTCACACAACCCACTTCAGCCGACCATCTCCTTTCCTACCCTTCTTCCTTCCTTTTTTTTTTTTTTTTTTTTTCCCACGTTCCTTTTTCCCTTCCTTCCCTCAAATCCCCAATTCCCCTCCCCTCCATTCTCCTTCACACGTCCAGCTTCTCACAGCCAACAATTTCATCACCACACCACCATTCATCATCATCTTCACTCACGCTTGCAACCAGCCACCAACCGTCCAGCAACTCCACCATCACTAGCGACCGCCTCACCACCCCACCACCACTCCACCACCCAGCAGCCCACCCCGTGTCCAACTCGCCCCAGCATCACCGTCCGCGCCAACCCACAGCTGCCTCAACACTCGTCCCTACTGCGAGCAGCTCGCAACTCCAGCACCATCCCGTCCAAGCCACAACAACACCCATGGCCCCCACTGAGACCTACCAGCCCAAGCAGAGCCAAGCCCTCATTGGTTGAGAGCTTGAGAGGTCGACCCCGTCACTGTCGAGCCTCCATGCAAGTCGTGGTTGTCTCGAGTTTTCGTCGCTGTTGCATCGTCATCCCCATGAGACTGCCACCGTCGTAAACCAGTGAGTTAACTCCCTAATCCTTTATTAGGTTGTTAATCGCACTTAAGGGGTGTTTAGATTAGTACTAATCATGGTTAGATTAGTGCTGATCATGATTAATGATGATTAGTTTAATTAATCCTAGAATAGTGTTAACTAAGCTTGGTTAGGTTAGTTAACCATGGTTGGGTTAGTTAATCATGGTTAGGTTAAATAAAATGAGCTGAGTCTGTATTTATCTTCGAACCTATTTACTAGACACTTGCTATTTGCTATTTTCATGGGTTAAAATGTGCTACAATTTTGAGGTTCCTTCATTCTTGAAAAATGTTCTAAACATCTTTAAGTATGACATATATTTTACTCAAGATTTTCTAGATTTAAAAGAATAAGATTTTAGCTTTGTTGCAAGCATGGTTAAATCTCGTTTTGTGCTGGAACCCGAGACCTTTTGGTGTTTAAGAGATTTTTATCAACTCTTAGCGTTCGATTTTGGAAAGAGTTTCTTCACAAAAGTTTTTCATCACATCTTGAAGTTCAACATAATTAAATTTAGTGCAACCGGACGAGTTTTGGGCCTCGAACTAAGCTGGTTTTGGAAAACATAATTTCTGGACACGGACACAGTTTTGGTAACGATTTGAGTGAATTATTGCTCTTATTCTAAAAAGACCTGGGTCAAGATGTCTTCATAAAAAGTGTTCGTTTAAGTGTCTTTTATAACATATTTAAATTTAAGGATTTTTTTGAACTAATTTGGTTATGTTTCTAGAATTAATCTTGGAGACATGCGAGTGGACTCGGTTTCATCCGGTGAGGGCCGGTTGTGGTCTTGTGGTTGTTCTTGGTGTCTTGCTTGCTGCAAATTGTATATTTTGTGATTTGGTTGATTTTTGGCATGTTGAGAACTTATGCGTGATATTATGAGAGTGGTTGCTCTATGTTGGTTCCGATTTTTATGTCAAAAGATGGCTTTCTAAGCTTTTAAACAGAAAAACAATGAAGTGTCAAGTTTGGACACCAAAACTTATTTGCTCAACAAAACAATGAGGTTCTAAACTAGGTGCGTGCAAAGTTTGACGGATTAATTTTGAGTACGTGAGCACCTACGAATTTCTTTCCAAAAGTTTTAAAGAAAAAAATGGGGGTTACCAAAGTTTGTTTCGAAAAAGGGTGGTTAGACAAAGAATAGAAAAGAAATATGATGTCGGATTTGGACGCCAAGTTTTATGTGCTCAATAGAATCGTGAGGTTTCAAACTAGATGCGTGCAAAGTTTGACAGATTGATTTCAAAGACGTGATCTCGTATGAATTTATTTCGGAAAGTATTGAACAAAAAAAAAAAAAAGATGCAAGGTTTATTATTTGAAAAGGGATTTTGGTGTTCTTGGCTAATAACAGCAATAAAAAGTGGTTTGATTGATGGCGTGCTTGTATGATCACCTAAATACCCTAATACGTGGTAATGAACCCGTCTTGATGCGTATGATTATGCGGGACAATGCCCGATTAAGTTCAGATGCCCCCACGTCAATGAAATGCCGAGTTGTAGTTGAACCCAAACCCATGCTCCTTATTGGAATGTTGTCCTAAGGCGTATGCATACACCGGATGATGCTGTGCCCGATTGGGTGGGACGATGCCCGGTTACGCCGAATGACTGCCAACTTTTGAGTTGGCCATGGCGGATGGATCGTAATAATCGGAACACGCCTGAATGGTTATGATACTTTGTGCCTGATTATGGGGCAAAATTGTTAGGCATGATATGGGACATGTCATAATAGTTTTACCTTATAATCAAGACCCATGTGAATGTTTGGAGAGTGAGAACTTTGTGTTCCAGTTATTAATTATGCTTGTTGTATTTATGATGGCATATGTGATGCGCTAATCTGCAGTGACGTGCCAAGGCGAAGTGAGTTTTATATGATGCGTGTTTAGGACCGCGTTCGAGATGAATTTGCATCCTAATCGAGGTTTAGGTTGTTAACTTGCTGATTTCATACCCCGTCGTGGTTAACCTTTTTTAGAGCGTAGCGTGGAGATCTACTGAGTGCGGATTTGGTGGGCGCAAGATGCGACACCTTTTGACTGGCCCTGCCGTTAGTGGAGTTTAGGTTAACTATAGTCCATGAAGGTTTTTGAAAAGGGTCGCTAGGAAGTTGCCGCAAAAAGGCTTGTAAGTATTAAACTCTATGGGTTAATTAGTTGATAAGGAAATCGTTGTTTATGGGGAAATTGTTCCTAGTGTTTACTATCCCTATTGTTTGTTTGTTGGCCAAGGGTTTATTCAATTCATTTCCACATGTGTTTAATTTAAAGTAAAAAAAAAAAAAAGATTGGGTCGGCGATGTGTCCTAGGACGTCGCATTTTTCATTGACCGCCGAGGGATATGCGCGTGCCTAGGGTTCAGGGTGTGACAATTTTTGAAGACAAGAGTTTACAAAAATTTAGAAGAGATAGTACTTCTCACCTAGGAAAGCCGAAAACCAACTTATGGTGGTTACTTGAGCCACCTCAAATTCCTAACACTTAACCAAAAAATGATATCAAAATATCAAGTAAAACGATATCCTAGTTTTGTGCTTTTATAGAAATGTTGGATTATGGCATCGTGGAGCTATGCGTTCAACAAACGTCATTTTAGAGCAACAACAACATTTTTGTCAGAGCGACATATTAGGATTTTGAGGCCGAGTTTCACGTTGTGTTTAAATTTGAATAATTGATTCGAGCGAGCGATTTGTTAGCGTGTAGAAGTCGTTTTGTTAGCATTAATGTGTAGTGCAGTTGTGTCGTGGTTGAGGTAGTGTGTTGTTTAATTATAACATCATTCTTCGCTTATTTGATAGTATAGACAATTCAACTACACAAGTAATGTTTATTGTTTAGTTGTAAGCAGGTGAGTGGTATCATATTTTGTTCGGTTTTGTTATATCCATGCCTTGAAGTATATATATTGAACTGAAAAAAAGCATTTTTGTTGCATAAAGCGAGATCGAGTATTCACTACCTTTTGGTATAAAATATGTCATGACAGTTTACGTATATGTAAGGTTGTGTGAGATGGTTTATAATCAATTTGAGAAATGGTTGAGAAATGACGGATGACTATGTTGCGAAAAGTTAATTGCTTGGTTTATGAGATTGATTTTTAAATTAGATTTTTGGTATTAGAGAATGGTTGTTTATGCTCGTATATTTGTGAACCCAAGTGAGAGATTTGTGGAAATGCATATCGATTTAAGATATCATTCTAGGCCGAGCCACCAGCTTTGTAGGTGGAGACATTGTCAAGAGGGCAATCATGGTGGCCTTGTCAATAGTCATTGTGTCGTAACCATGATAGGATATTGAGTGATAAATTGGTCAATGGATGGGCCATTGACATACAGTTTTTAATAGAGATTAATCAACGGACTTAACCATTGATGCTTGAGTTGTGATGATGGCTTAAATGGGTATTCTAATTAGTATAAAGCCTTATTGATAAGAAGCAACTCATATATGATTTGATATGTATTTTATATTTGAAGTTTGAGTTATGAAGTTCTAGTATGCTTTGTATACATGTATAGCGGTTGCTCAATCTATTTACAATATATGTATTACTTATTGAGCCATGGTTGCTCATTCCACTCATCTTTCATGTTTTCAAGTTCCTTGGTTAGCGATAAGTAGAACGAGAGCGCTATTGAAAAGAAACTTTTGGGAGTAATATTTTTTGTGTATAGCTTAAGGAAGTTATGTATACAATTGTTATTTGTTGTTAGGTAGGCTTATATGTTCTTTTTGGTGGATTATAGAAAAGTAGTGACCAACCTATTGGTTTATCTGATATTTATAAATATATATTATTGGAGATATATATATATGTATATATATATTGATACGAGGTTGTGTCCTTCGTGAAAAAGGACGGCCTTGTCATCCCCCTTTCTTGTAGTTTCAAGATGTGACAATAAATAGGCAAGGCTGCCTGGCCATGTATACAGCAGAGACCAAGCAAAAAAATTTAACACATAAGATAGTAATCATTTCTTAGTATTCCTTTTCACTTTTTGTTGTGTTGTCCCACAAACACTCATACACACATTTTCACATCAAAATCCTTATCAAATACTACCACCAGTATCTAACACAATAAGGAGCAAACATAAATTAGAAACTAAAGGTTTGCTTGTATACATTACAAATCATTGAACTGAATAGTTGCAACACAAAACCCATACAGTGAACTTACATTGTATTCCAAAACAATGTAGAAGAAGATGAATTGGAAGACTTCTTGGAAGAGCCAGGAAATGTGGACAGTTTGATACTGTAAGCACTCTGTGGTTCACTACTTCTTAAGCTGGTGGACAAAACATGCGAAGATTTGGGTATCAAAGATGGAGGCACAGTATATGTTGGGATGGTCAACTTTGGCGGGAGAATGGATGGAGAAGCGTCGAAGTTCAAACAGGCTATTGCTTTGCTTATGGGAGGACGTTCCTTAGGGTCTGGATGAGCGCACCAGAGGCCTACAATCATCAAACACTCCATTTGTCTCCCATTGAAATTTTCTCCTAACTTCGGATATGTCGCATTGAATAACTTTCCGACTCCATAGACCTTCCAGACCCATTCCACGAGTTGAATTTGGCCATCTGATGCCATGCGTTCGATAGCCTTCCTTCCACATGCTATTTCTAAGAGGACAACTCCAAAACTGTAGACATCAAATTCTTTACTTGCCTTGCCTGTATAGATACATTCAGGGGCCAAATATCCTGTGGTCCCAGCCAATAGGGTCGTTTGTGACCCATTGGCATGGTCCACTATCCGAGCCAAGCCAAAATCACCCAATTTAGCCTCAAAATTTGCATCAAGTAGGATATTGCTAGACTTTATGTCCCTATGCACGATGCATTGTTTCAAATCCTCATGCAAGTATTTCAGCCCCAAGGTGATGCCTTGAGCAATATTGTACCTCCTTTCCCACGTCAGCGGCATTTTATCTTTGAACAAATGAGAGTCTAAGCTACCATTGGCCATGAACTCATACACGAGGAGGAACTCCTTTCTCTTATGACACCAGCCGAAGAGCTCCACCAAATTTTTATGCCTGAGATGTCTAATCGTCTTCACTTCAGTGGCATATTCCTTTATGCCTTGTTTGGAATCTGGAGTGACCTTCTTGATAGCGACATGGGAATTTGCATAAGCAAGGTGGCCTGCATACACTTCTCCGAAACCCCCTTTCCCAAGCAACCGACTATTGGCAAAGTTAGTCGCGACAGCCAAGACCTTGTAGGAATACTTCTTGGGTCCCTTAGACTGTTCAAATCCTTCGTCAACCGTCAGATCATCTTCTTCTTCTCCACTATGATCATTTCCATTTCTCGTTAGCTTATAACCATACCAGCCAAATCCTGCAACAAGGATAAGAAACACCAAAAGCTTAAGCCTAAGATAGCGCCCTTCACCCAGGACTTACTCTTTTTCCCTTGTGTTGGTGTGTTCACGGCAGTTGCATCGGTCGTGCCATTTACATTGTCAAGGATTCGTAGACTAGAGTTAAATTCCCACGAGAAAATTGTATGAGCCTCAAACAAGTGCCCTGTTGTTGCCGAGAAACCAAAAACCACCCATTCTGGCAAGAACTCTGTTAGATCGACTGGGTGATGATAGAGGATGGTATAATTATCAGCATCATCTCTAAAAACAACACTCAAGTTCATTGCTCTAGAATTGTATGTGACCCGAGCATGGAGTCTTTGACCAAGGAGTATCTTGTCATTCATCCATGAGACACAAGTATTACTGACAGAAGTTACGCTATTTACATCAATACCCACATGATAACAGAGCGGATCCCATTGATTTGTTGAATGGTTATAGAAAGTATCAAACTCTACCGCAACAAATGTAGTACTAGAGTTGGTAGAGTTTGGATTTGAACCTGTGAGGCCTAGAAAGCCTCCTTCTGAGCGTTCTGGGATCTGTGATCCATTGGGAGCGAGAAAAAAAACGAATCCATCCGCATGAAGGGGGTTCATGTGGGAATTGATAGAGAAAGTAAACTGGCTGACAAAATCTGCCACATTCCTTGTTGAACTATCCCACAGGTGCATCGGTTGATGATATAATGCTCGGCCAACTATATATGTGGGTTCCTCGAATGGCTCACCTAGAGTGAGTTGGATGATGGAGTTCAGCACGGAGGCATTGCCCTGAAAAGTAATTCTCTGATCGTTTGATTGAAAAGATGGGAAATTGAAAGACATGTTGTCAAAGGATTCGGAATTGCCAGATGGAATACTTAATGAGAGGATGAAGACTATTTGTACTAGCGCCTCTTTCAGCCGAGGCATTCTCACTGAGCCGTGAGCTGTCATTGCTCCAAAGATTTAGAGGCTCGTCTGCGTTCTTTATCTAGCTTCTGTTCGTTGCCGAGAGCACCTACAGTCGCCAAAATCTAAAAATTTGAGTCATTCATGAACGACTAAATAGAAATACAAAAGTTAAATGCACAGTCTCAGTGATGGAAGGGCTAATAGAAAGAAAATATTTGAGGATGCCTAAAGACATTTTCGAAATCATTCCATGCCCTGAAAAGGAATCGGAAGAAGTATGATATGGGTATTATAATATTATATCCCTGTTGTTATCCATAACATTCATCTAGTTGAGAACATAGCAGCTTGCAGATAATTTGACTGTGCTAGGAGTGATGGCAGTCCTAGTTGTTTAGGAGGTTGCATTAGGAAACAATGAAGAGTATGATAATCATTGACAAATGTACAAAATTTTGGCGCCAAGATGCACATCAATCATACAGTATTCCATGGCAAAGCATTATATTTTTTGTTTCTACAAGTATTAGATCAAGCGAGTGACTCTTGACTAAATAAGTCACTTGAGTTCTGCCTCTCATGTAGGTGAAATCCCATAGAAGCATAGTGATTCTAATGAATTGATAGACTTGTGAGAAATTTTCGTGGGGTCGGATTGAGAATGAACATGGCGCAACAGCTGAAAATCAGATGTAGGTTAGACCTTTATAAATCAAAGTTTGTACTAGCTCTGGTTAATCTTAATCAAAATTGGAAATAATCAAACATCCTGGGAGAACTTGGTGTCGGTTTGCTTAATGTGGACACCTTACTCGCTCAAACCAAACTGTAAGTCCCTCTCTGTATTGCCTTGGCTTCAACCTGTTGGGCTCTGTATTGCCTTGGCTTCAACCTATTGGGCGTCTTTAAAATCTAAAAAGCACATCAGGTTCTTTGAGAATCGAAGTTCCTCCACCACGTCACATGAATGGCCTTGACCCTGGCAACTAAATATGCTTTCTTTAGCCATGCGACGGCAGCCTCAAATGGTCACAACTTATATCAGTTCAATTGAAACGTCCTTGGGAAGGATGATTTGAGACTACAATAGATGAAAGTATCTAGTGTGGATCTGAATTATGGAGACTTCGTGATGGACTCAAACTAGCTTAGAGCAGCTAAATTAGAGATAGAGTTGCACAATCCATCGCAAATGTCAATAGTGATTGACATCAACATACAGTACTTGTTTAGGAGGACATGTCGGTTGCTGCTTGTTACATAACTGACACGTGACTGGTGCATCGACTTAATTTTTAAGAGATACTGATAAGGTCTACCAGGCTGCTGCTCGTAACACAACACCTTGTTAGGTAAGCATTCGCCGATAAGTTACCTCATAGTCTATAGATCATGTGAACTCATATAATCCAAATCATTAATTATATGGGTCTCACAATGGAACCCAAATGATCAATTGATCCGGATGTGCTTGATCTACGTGGTCCATGCACCATATATTGTTCTCTCCTTAGCCGGAGATTATGCTATCTAAAATCCGAGTAGGCACCATATGAGCGTGTCTTCCTCACGCTACTGTTTGCAGATCACTCTGTTTATCCTTCTTTTATGCAACTTGCCTTTCAAGCAAATGCAGCAAAAATTCTTTGGTAGTGCTACCCCACATGCTATTTTGAACATCTTTTTAATCACTTTTCAGTGTTTTTGTCTTATGTTTTTTCCTCCCATTTCAGGTTAGAATCAATGTACGAAGTCGCTCCCCACTTGGACGGACTCATCAAAGAGAAACTTACCAGCTTGTCTCTTAGGACCAATTAAAACTACATGTCCTAAAATTCATCCCATCTAAAATTACCCTTCTTTGCTTCGTCGACTCATAACCATTTAATTCTTTTTTATCGAAAATGTCCTGTGACATATTCCTCTTATTTTTTCACTTAATAATGCGGGGAACTCCATCGGTCCAGAATTCCATGTACCGAGATTCAACCCTCTCTGCCTTTTCTAGTGCCGCCACAAAAGCCGGTGCACAACACCAAGACGAACACCGCACTAATGTACAGCAGCAACCGTTAATGGCTACTAGTCCATGGAGAAGAATGATATGAAATTGTTAATGGCTATTTGTTAACACTTAAATGCTACAGAAAGATCCACTAAACATTGTTCAAAATCCTTTGACAAACCAACAATAATACCATAAAGCTAGGCACACGTGCAGAGAGAGAGAGAGAGAGAGAGAGAGAGAGAGAGAACCTGGATCTTCGAATAAAAGTTGAGCTAAAGCCAGCCACAAAGCCAGTCAGAAGAAGAAGAGAGACAGGGACGGCGAAGATGATGTCTTTGTTCTGTCCATTGTATTGGATAGAAGTAGGGTTTTAAAAAAGTACAAGTGGGAAAAAGAACGGCCGCCTCCAAGTCAAGGTCATGCTTTGAAATAATCGACTTGTGTAGGACCACTCGACATTCTCATGTGCTCTTTTTGTAGAATATTATTTACATAAACAACTAATCAATCAAATAGAAACGGATCCATATATAGTTGTAAAACACCGATATCAATAAATACAGCGGAATTAAAGCGTATCTATTTGAGCCATTGCTTCACTTGAAAATAAGTAGATCACACTAATGATCAAGGATCTATTGGAATGCCAAATCTTCCTCTCTATGACCTATTTCAGTATAACAGCTCTCAATGGGATTAAAACAACTGTTAGGTATAACCTATCCTTTTATAGGCTAGAGAGGAGACCTAACAAACCCTATTCAACAGTGTGTCAATTGGACTCTTCTCATTATGGACTTCAATTAAACATAATTGCCTATACTTTGCTGCTCAACTAGGCCCGTTATCAATAGATGCTAATACCCAATTTAATCAGATCACTATGGGATTTAACAAATATTGGAATATCCATTAACCCGATTATTTAAAATAGGAAATCAATTAATTAATGTAAGCCCATATTATATGAAATTTTCAACATTTTCCTACTTGGGCTACATTAATTAACTTATTTTATTTTAAAAAAAGATTTTATATTGAAAATGACACTATCGGATTAATAACTAAAAATTTTGTTTCATGTGGCCACAACTTTAAAAAATAATATTTCAATAATGGCATATCAAAATCAATCCAATCCTATATAAGGTGCATTTGCAAGTTGCATATTGGGAATGCAAGTAGCTCGGTTCTTGTTCATCTTCTCCAACCTCTCCAAGCGCCGATCGAAGGCCGACGACCACCAATGAAGGGATGGCGTGCGCCGGCGACCGCCGCCCCGAGCGTTGCCCGACCCGGCGACCGTTGCCGGACCTCGGGCTACACCGGATCTCACGACCCGGCGTCGGCCGCCCGGATCGCGTGACCCCGGCGGCGCTGCGCAACCCCGGGCGACGGCCGCCCGGGGTCGCGAGACCCAAGGGGCGGACGAGACCTAGGCGACCGTCGCCCGGGGTCGCGCGACCTCGGGCGGCCGTCGCCGGGGTCGCGCGACCTCGGGCGGCCGTCGCCCAGGGTGACGGTCGCCGAGTGGTCGCTCGGCCGCTAGACCTGGCGGTCCGGCCGCCGGACCCGGCGATCCGGTGGCCAGACTTCAGAAAAATATAATACAAATGTTTTTTTTAATTTAATAAAAGTCCTTTACAAATGTAAATTTTACCAAACGATATTTGCATTTCGGAAAACACCATTCACCCAAAGGTATTTGCATTTTAGCAAATGCATTCCCCAAAAGCCGAACCAAACGGGCCCATAACCTCAGTATAGGACTATAGAGATCATTGTGTTAAGAAAATACCACAACACATGACCTTCCATAATCACATATAATAAGTATTATATTTTCATGGATCATAAGCCTAGTAGTGTAGTAAGAAATAGTGCCAACATGTAATCAAACTTGCCTGGTGGCACGGGGTGGTGGTTTCACCTGTGCTGCCCCCAAGGTTTATCCCCCCGTTACCCCGGGCCTGTCGGGCTGTCCGTGTTGGTACAGTGCGGGGGTTCCCTAGGTCACCAAAATATATATATTCACTATTTCTTATCGGTCCATAATGCAATTTCTCAACGACATAAAACTGCATTAACGCAATTTCTAAACAATATGAAATTGCATGACTAGATCACCATCCAACCTAAGATCTCATAATCAGTGACATCCAGTCATCATTAAACTAAAATTTGTTTAGAGATACTGTTTTACATTTTCATTTTTTAGTCAACAGGAGAAATGATAACAATAGAATAAATAATAACAATCATTGAAAATAAATGCTTTAATAGACATCATAAAAGCATTATCAATCTACATATAACTATAATATCCAGAAATACAAATTATATAACTCCTACTAACAAAAGAAATCAAAAGAATCTAAGATACTCATATTCTTTACATGTTTTTTAAACAAAATGGCTCGTGAGCCTTTTGTTAGAGGATCAGCCAATATGGACTCAGTTTTGATATTTTTAATCACAATATTTCCCCTTTTTACCAAGTCATTAACAGCATAATAATATATCCAGTTAACATTTCAACCGTGGCATTGTTGTTATTTACAACAAAGGTAATTGTTTGTCACACATAATGTAATAAGTTTAGTTATGGGCAATAAGCAATTCAACAAAAATAATTAGTATATTATAAACTCTTATCTGGGTATAGTATATAATGCATTATTATTTTTCATAACATGAAATTTATAAAGTAACAACAAGGAGAATTATATATAATTTTCAAGAATCTATCTCCTTTGGGCAGACAAATCATTTAAATTATACATTTCCATGGTATCAATATATAGAGACGATAAAGGAGAATTACATATAATCTTCAAGGATCAATCCCCTTTGGGCAAACAAATCCTTTAAATTATACATCTCCATTATCTCAACATAGTGGGGAATTACACATAACTCTAAAAAATTTATCCCCTTTAGGCAGATAAACCTTCTAAGTCACACATCCCCATCATTCATCTCTAATATATCAATATAGAGGGGAATTACATATAACTTTCAAAAATTTATCGCCTCTGGATAGATAAATCTTTTTGAGTCATACATCCCCATCTTTTGATTTTGAAATTTATCTTCATGCAATTTTCAAATTAATATACACAATAACCCCCTTTGGGCAGGTGATTGTATATACCAATTTTTATCAATAAGGAACTTCAACAATTTACAAACTTTCACAATTTGTAAATAATGTTCCATTTAATCAATGCCCAAAAATTCATCAAACAATATGAAGCACTTTACGACATGTGCTTCTCAAGATCATATTGCATTTATCAAATAACAATTTTTGCCACAATTTTATGTGTCTATTTCTACAATTAAGCATGTAAGATTATCTAGTTAAACTAAAGCAAGAAAGTATATATAATTTATACTAAATTAGGGAAAGTGGATATTGTCATCCTATCCCTCATGCCCTATAATAAATTTCCATAAATTAAAAATTGGAAATATAGGCACAAAATTATTTTTCATTGAATTAAGAATGGATAACAATAAATAATTCCAAATAAATATTTAAATATGCCAAAATTAAAATTTACCATACCAAAAAAATCATAAATTAAAAATTAGGCATATTAAAAAAAAAATGAAACAAAAACGGGTCTCCAAGAACCCTAAACACATCCCCATGCACCATTCTCGTATGCGTGGGGCTAGCGGCTCGATTAGGGATCTTTATCAATCTCCATGGTGCTTTAATAAATAAGAGACTCTTGCACCCAATCAAAAAAACAACAATTAAAGAAAGCATCATTTAGCCTCCATATGTAATGGTCAATTGCAACAATATATCAACAGTAGCTGCTACAATATCTACAATAACCCTACCGTGTTATCTAAAGTAGACCAAAAGTAGCTTAACACTGGAGACTCCGATAAAAGACAAGACAATTGGAGTGAACGGATCAAGGCCCTGCTCTGTCATCACAGGTAGAGCAGATCATCACCAAGGATCTAAAATTACCATCTTGAAATAGCTCCAAAATCCAATATTGAATAATAACAATAATAATAAAAATACAAATTTCAGGAGTCCGCAGTTCATCTTACGGACCCTCCTCCAGTCCTAACATTCGAAGCTCCAACCTCAAATTATCAAATTCCAAACTTGCTGCCCAAATAGGTTACAAGATCTAAATCTAGCCTGACACTACAAAGCAAGAACCGAACAAATTGTCAATGCCTCTTCAGACCAAAATTATATATAATTTTCTACTCCATCTAGTTTTTTGGTCTATATATTCAGTGGTGGGTGCATTTCACAAAAAGAAGTGGGCTGCTTACATAGAAAAAGTCATATTCTATTTTTGCATGATGCTTTACTTACCTACAAAACTGAGAACTTTTTCATCATGGACCACTATGAATATCATATTAATTTTCCAAGAGTTCGCTAAAGCTGAGAGGCTCCATTTAATATGGAGAGTTCGTATAATACAAGAAACAGACACCGGCCACTAATAAAGAACCAACTGATCAAGGTATTTGACTAGACCAACTGATCAAGGTATTTGACTAGCATACTCGTTTATCTAAAAGATACATAAACTATCCTAGAAACTTTATGCTGCATTCGTATCTTCCTTTATTTTTCTGGATAATAAGCAGATCCATACGCCCACTGTGGTCAAGCTATCAAATTATAGTAATGTTCTTGAAGAATATCTCCGTAATAGTGGCATTTATAAAAATCACCTACATCAAATTCATGCTTAGTAAGAAACTGTTGCACATGAATTTTAGCTCTTTCCAATATATATATAGACCAGTTGGTGCAATTATATGATTTTAAATTCCGTTCGGACAACAAGCAGAAACGAACAACGGAGGAACAAAGGAGAGAGGACCGAAGTATACCTAATGCGTATGGACTAATCTACTAACATGAATCACATCATAACCCCAGAGATCAAGTCAGCAAAATCGGCCAAAACACTAATCGCTCATCCAAAGGGGAACAAACAATTAGCAAAATCATATGGTTTTGACCCGGAACATGAAAAGGCAGCAATTAACTTGATTTTTGATGAAATCTCTCAATGGGTCTTACATATAATATCAATTTAATTTACTAGAATGAATTAAACGAAGAAAAACCGAGTAAATCTTCCACGTATAAGCTTCAAAATTTCTAATCTAAACCTCTCATGGCTGAAACATGTATTCTTTTTATGCTGCTTCATAATCAAAGGAATTCTAATCAAATGATGAAAACATAAAGAACCCAAAAAGACAGCAGGCAGCAAGCAAGTTCGAGAACATCTTGTGGCTTCTCAAAATGTAAAGTGCCAACCAAAACACAATGACCCCATAATCACATAACTACATCTTCTCCTAAACGAACCATTCCACTACAATCATCATCGAATCATAGCAACGGATGGAGACAGTACAGCTAGAGCACTAGTGAGCTAAGATCCGCACGACTCAAGACTTCAAATTGGATGAACAGAACTCCTAGCCACCAATTTAATCTCAGACACGCAACAGGAGTAGACGCAATCGAACAGCAAATAGGCCGAATCATCGACGGTTCGCGACGCACAAAAAAAGGGGGGCATTGCTACAAGCTCACAAGCTCCAACCTTTTCCACCAAGTTGACACAGCAACATCAAGTGCAATTTAGGGTAATTCATGGAATGTGAGAAAATCAGCCCTGGATCTATCCATACGCGCATTCTCATCCTCTCGATCGAAACCCATGAACGTAGAATCTGAAAAAGGAGGTTCCACAATCAATCAAGACCTCACTCAAATACTTCGTCGTGCAGATTTCGCTCAGATAGAAGAGAGAGATGCAGGATAACTGCTCACGCCAAAACAATCATGTCATTGAAGGAACGAGCATGAAGGAATGTTTTCCAGATGAAGATTTCGAAATTTTGAGAACAGAGAGGAAGATGGGGCTTACTTTAATGCAGTAAAAGGATGCTAAAACATATATATATATATATATATATATATATATATATATATATATAACAATACCCATGCAACGATTTACAATGAATATCAATTAATTGCAAGTATTTTCATGTATAAACCCTAGAATTTCAAATTAAAAAATTCCCTCTCAATTCTAAATGAAATTATACAAATTATATATGGTTTGAAAGATCTCGACATGTAGAACAAAAACCCTATGATTTTAGGATCAATCGAGCAAAAAATTCACATAAAAAAAAAGCTCATATTCAGCTCAAAGAGGAAAATTTTGAATTTTTCAATATAATAAAAAAATTGGGTTTTACAATCATATATGACAGGCTTTGATGCCATATGTAGAATATTATTTACATAACAACTAATCAATCAAGAAGAAACAAATCCATATATGATTGTAAAACACCGATATCAATAAACACAGCAGAATTAAAGCGTACCTATTTGAGCCATTGCTTCACTTGAAGAAAAGTAGATCACTCTAATGATCATGGATCTATTGTAATGCTAGATCTTCCTCTTTATGACCTATTCCAGTATAGCAGCTCTCAATGTGATTAAAGCAACTGATAGGTATAACCTATCTTTTTATAGGCTAGAGAGGAGACCTAGCAAACCCTATACAACAGCGCGTCAACCGGGCCATTCTCGTTACGGGTTTCAGTTAAACACAATTGCCTACACTTTGGTGCTCAACTAGGCCCGTTATCAATAAATACCAATATCCAATTTAATCAAATTATTATAGAGTTCAACAAATATTGAAATATCCATTAATCCGATTATTTAAAATAGAAAATCAATTAATTAATATAAGCCCATATTACAGGAAATTTCCAACACTTTTTTCATCCTCCAATGAAAAACCAAAGATAGAATCCACCAATCAAACAAACCTCAAATGTGAAAGTCTGGAAGCATAGTTAGCAGACATGAAGATCTACGAGGGACATTGATGCATGTATGGTATTTAACGTGTTTGTTTTGGACCTAGATAAAAATAAAAGACACTTTTTCTCGTTAAAGTTTAAAATATAATTCGAATTTCAGAAAATCTTGGAAAAGTTATATATAAATCAATGTCAATTTATGAGTATTTCATAAGATCCAGAAATAGAGAAAGTCAAAATGCCTAAGTCACAAAATTTAAGTTAAACAAAAAGTGAAAAAAGTAAAAAAGTAAAAAAAAAAAAAAAAAAAAACACTCAAAATTGACCCCTTAGAACAATATGTTATAGTGACTAAGTGTGGGCAACGAGGATAAAAGTCAGCCCTGAAGGTGATCTTCAGTGACAAAAATCTTGTCACTCGTTTAAGAGGAAACCTTTAACGGTGAAGCTTATCTTTTCATGGCGAATGTTCATCTTTAGGGATGGAAAATGCAAATTCCATTGCTAAAACTTGATTGTCTCAAGATGAAAACCTTGTTCATCACTAAATAGTTGAGTTATGGAGACAGAATTCCATTGCTAAGGGTCCTCTCTTTACTGGTGCCTCATAGATCTCATATTTGCCAATAACTCGAATTATTAATTGGACTTCTGAAATTCGCATTCTAATTGACAAAATTGATTGCGGACTTTCTAGTTCAAAATTTAGTCTCTGAAATGATAACATGGATATTCCGAGAAAAAGGCTAAGACGAACACTGCACTAAAGTATAGCGGCATCCGTTAAAGGCTACTTGCCCATGCAATTGTTAATGGCTCCTTGTTAGCACTTAAATGCTATGGAAAGTTTCACTAAACACTGTTCAAAATCCTTTGACAAACTGAAAAAAAAAAAATAAATACCATAACGCTAGGCACACGCGCAGAGAGAGAGTGAGAGAGAGAACCTGGATCTTTGAATGAAGCTTGAGCTAAAGCCAACCACAAAGCCAGTCAGAAGAAGAAGAGACAGAGAGGGACAGTGAAGAGAATGTCTCTATTTTGTCAATTATATTGGATAAAAGTAGACTGTTTAAAAAATACAAGGGGCAAAAAGAGCAGCCACCTCTAAGTCAAGGTCATGTTTTGGGAGATAATCGACCTGGGTGGGACAAGCGACATTTTCATGTGCCCTTTTCCATCCTCCAATGAAAAAACTAAAGAATAATCCACCAATCAAACAAGCATCTAACGCGAAAATCGGAAGCATAGTCAGCAGACATGAAGATCTACGAGGGGCATCGATGTATGTATGGTATTTTCCAGTGACCTGTTTGTTTTGAACCTAGATAAAAATAGAAGGTGCTTTTTTTCTCGCTAAAGTTTATAATATAGTTCAAATTTTTTTAAAAAAATCTTGAAAAAATTATATATAAAAATCAATGTAGTGTTTCAAACGAATCAGACTTATAGAAAGTCAAAATTCGTAAGTTACGAAATTTGAGTTGAACAATGTATAAAAGAAGTAAATACCAATTAAAATAAACCTGTTAGAACAATATGTTATGGCGACTAAGTGTTGGCAAAGAAAATAGAAATCAGCCCTGAAGGTGATCTCTAGTGACCATAATCTTGTCATTCGTTTGAAAGGAAACATTTGATGGCGAAGCTCGTGTTTTCGTAGAAAAAATTCTTCTTTAGGGATGAAAACGCATATTCCGTTGCTAAAGCTTGAGCATCACAAGGTTGGAAGCTTGCTTATCACTAAATACTTGACATATGTAGGGTTTTAGATCCATCACCAAAAAGATTTTGAGCAATCGTAAGATTCATCAAATTTCTGCAACAAAATCAAAACTTCATCCCTAGACGTCCTCTTTGTAGCGGATATTTCCTGGTAACTCGAATTGTTGATTGAATTTAAATTCGTGTTTTAATCAACAAAATTGGTCATGGACTTTTTGGTTTGAAATTTATCCTCCGAAATGATAACATGGATATTCCAGAAAATGGAGCTGATATGGTAGGGCAAGCATCTTTATGGGAAGGTCTGGTGGTCAAGCCTTCACTGTTACGGACACTTTGTGGCTTCTCTTATAGAAGGCCGGAGCTCATAATCTGGATGAGCACACCAAAGCCCTAGAATTGTCAAGCATTGAACTTGTTTCTCATCGAATTCTTATCCTACTCTTAGATTTAGTGCTTCCAAAAGGCTTCTTGCTCCATGATGCTCCCAATCCCACTCCATAAGCCACACACAAGACCACCCTCAAATTGACGACTTCACTTCAGCACATTATCTTTAGAAGGACAACCCCAAAGTTATAAACAACCAATTACTTGCTTGCCTTATTGATTTGAATGCATTCAACAATGATATAGCCCACGGTCTTATGTGTATGCTTTTCACTGTTGATTAATTGGTTACACTCATATCACTGTTATGTGATGTTCGTCCTATAAAATAACTTTTGCTCTCTCACAACTTGTTGGATTGCTTTGAATGGCTGTCGTCACTTGTCACCACAATGGCCATCGCAATTACAATAGTCTCTCCATCTATCTCTTTAGAAAGTGGTCAACCTTCGAGATTACCATTCACCAACCTTCGATACTCAGTCGATGTCACGATCTTAGTGTTAGAAGACCTTTGATTGAAGTTGAAGATCTCAATTTGAGTCCTCTTCATTTAATGTATTTCGTTCGCATAAATTAAAGAGCAAATCCCAAAACTATTTACTTACTATTATACTTTGAAAATCTTGTCCCAGTCTTTAATTATCTGGAAAAAAAAAAAAAAAAACCAAAGAGTACGAATTCCTGCTCAAGGTATAAAATTTCTTCGTTATCTTTTCCGTCTAAATGATCCTTCGTGACGGCCGTCAGGGCTAATCATGCTAGCATGACCATTGACGTGACATTTTTTTTATTATCAAAAGCAAAAGAAATAAAGTTAAGGATTTAAAAATCAAAAGGAAAGCAAAGCAAATAGATCACTAACGCAACTACCGACACCTCGCAGCAGCAGTTCGAGTTCGTTAACGTTACGTGGAGACGAGATTCTCCGACTTCAGTTTCCACAGAATATTCAACCCCGTCCAATAACACACCACCGCCACAGCACATCCAGCAAATTTGTGTTGTTGGCACTAATTTTCTTTTTCTCTTTTTAATGATTAATATTATTTTTAATTTTTAAGATAATATAACAAAAAACACTAAACTGATACATATATAATAAATTTACTCAACACTAATTCTTTCATTATCAAAAATTTTCAAATTGATACATTTATAATAAATTTACTCTTTGATTGTTTTCATTAAATTAAATTAATATAATGAAAAATTACAAAATAATACATCTATAACAAATGGAGGGTAAACCTCACATTGGTATACCTTCCAACTGTCACGTGGCATCCAACTCAATAATTTAATGATAAATTTAATGAAAACTAATTAAAGGTAAATTTATTACAAGTGTACCGATTTGAAATTTTTCATGGTATCAATCCTTAATTTTTTAAATAACAAAAATTGTTGCGTCTTCTCCGCTTCACTACGTTGGCTGCAATGTGGGAGTTTGGACAGAAAAGATAAGACCGTGACTATTTCTATCCCTCGAGTGAAAGTACATGCCATTTTCTTTTGGGGTCAGTTAAAGAGTATGGACAAATTTATCCTCAAAATGTAATTACGTTATTTTATTTTTTTGTTGGGGGGGATTTAGCCAAATATTAGATGTCATTCTTGTAATTACTAAGAAATTTAGCGATTAAAGCTATTTTTGTTACCCCTTATCGAAAAGTTGATTCTAACTTAACAAATGGTCCGGACGATAATTTTAACACTCAATCATCCATCATCTCCTCCCCCTCCTCCTCCTACACTCAATTTGGATGGAGTTTCTAGAGTGTAAGAGAGGAATGATCATGTACTTGGATGGAACGATTAGTGAAACCAGTTTTATGTGATTTTCTAAATCCCTCATAAACTGTTTGAATATTAAGGGCTTCGAAGGGACTCGGGAAACTTATAAAGAAAAATTTCTTCTCTCCTATCTATACCCTCATTTTGTAATATATATATATATATATATATATATATATATATATATATATATATGTGTGTGTGTGTGTGTGTGCGCGCGCGCGCGCATGTGTAGATAAAGTCACGAAAAGATAGTTCATTTTACGTATGTTTCCATTCTTTTTTATGTTAGCAGCCAAACAACATTTTACTGCAATCTCTATTAGAAGAGATGGAGGTTGTGAATGTTGGGAGTGTGTAGTAAAAATCTAATACCTTCATCAAGCGAGATTATCAATAAAAAGTCCAAATTTGAGCCCATTAATATATCTAGTGGGGTCTTTACTTAAAACCTTAAGCTAAAGAGTGTTGGGCTAATTAAAGCTATCCAAAATCACACCAATTCTTCAAAACAAGACTTTTCTAACATAACTTACACTTACATCTCAATAATCTCCCCCTCATATAAGAACTCAACGTTAGATATGCTCCACGATAATTGAGTTATCCTTCTACATCAACAAATCTCAATTTAAGTTTCCACTTTGTTGCCTTGTCAGAATTGCAACAATGACAATGCCACATCCATCCTTATTCTCTTTCTCCAAGTTGAACCACAAAGGTTGCCATTGAACCGCATTATTAAACCACAATGCACACCTTTACTCATGTCTCTTTCGTCAAACTGAATCATGAAGGTTGCTTGCAAACCACGTTGATCCCGAGATTTTTTTTCTTGAGATATTCAGCAAACACCGATTCAAATTGGTAGTGAGCCATCAATCAAGTATACAATTACATACTTCATTGGATCCTCTCAAGTTGTCAAACAAACAAGGAGTCAAATTACTTTCCAAGGTGCTGGTAACCTCCTCTTTCCAAATGTCTTCAATGATCTTTGTCAGCTAAAATCACCTCAAAGTCTTTCAAATCGAATCTCACTCTTTCCCTCTAAATGTTTTCTCTTTGGTATAGTGTCACACCCCCAACTCTACAAGAATAAGGGCATGACATAGCCGTCCTTTCACCCAAGGATGCAGCTGTCACGCCCTGATCCTCGACCATATGCCCATCCTTCTTCCTAGGTCGATTTCTAGTGATGTCCCAAGATTTATCGCCAACCCATTCATTTTAATACGCATGTGGAAGTATATAAAAACCCCCGGACAATAAAGCAACGGGATAGACGAGTAGGACTAAAAACTTGGACCTAAAAAACCAACACACTTATACACATATATAACAACTCGGTCATATATATACATATATACATATACAAGCCCCACTTAGAAAGTTGGTTTCTACTCAAACAGGTTCGGCACAAACGAGTCATTAGATAGAAGTGGAGTCTCAACCCTCATCAAGATCATACTCCTAATCATCATCCAGCTCCTCCTGCAACTCTTCTTCAGGTTCCTCTCCGAGTTCCTCCTCTTCATGCTTCTCTTCAGGCTCTTCCATCTCCTCATCTTCCTCTTGTCCCTCTTGCTCAGCAATCTCCCATTTTTCTTCACTCCAGTTAGCATCCTCGATCATGTACACCGGAGAGGCTGGCTCACTCTCAAGAGCGGGATCCCTAGCATCCACTACTGACCTGTCCTTAGGGTCTGTTGTCCCCAGCTCGAATGCTACTTCTAGAACGTACAAAGGCACATCACCTTTCAGGACGGGACCCTCTCTTCGTTCATCATGGTAGTGACGATACCACGACTGATACTCGTGGGGCACCAGATCATCTCCACCCACATCAACCTAAACTTTGGACTCTATCAACACATATTCTAACCCTTCAGGGTGGGGGTGCATTGGAAAATGATACGCTACCTTGGTGATCTCCTGCGGTATACCAAATTGTTCTGGAGGAGGGGGAGGTACAGGTGTTGCCATCTAGGGGCCTGAAATGGTTATACAATAACCAATGAGACTATGGGTGCGTTTGGCTGGGGCTTTGGAAAGGGCTTTGGGCGTGAAAAGCCCCTTGGGCCAAATAAAAGGTGTTTGGGAGCCAGCTTTTCAAGGTTCTTAGGCTGAAAGCCAAGGGTTGCAAGGCTGAAAGCCCAAGGCAGCGGCTGCCTTGGGCTTCTCAGCATTTTGGAGATGCTGGAGGCTCATTAACGAAAAATGCCATTTTGCCTTTTTTGCCCTCATAAATTTATTAAATTCCAAGTTTGGCCCTTTTGAAAACCCTAGGTCGTCGCCGCTCACCTCTCCGTCTTTTCTCTCTGACGTTGCGCCTCATTTGCTCCTCATTTCTCCGCTCGGCTCTCCATCTCTGACGTTGCGCCTGTGAAGATTTCTCCTCTTCGAGCCTCCTCTTTTCTCCGCTCGCCTCTCCATCTCTCTGATGCTGCACCTCTGAAGATTTTGTTGCTCTTCGAACCTCCTCTTTCTCTCACTTCTCGGGGACTGGACGGAACAGGTTCGAGTGCGAGAGAGAGCATGGCGGAGTGAGACTCGAGAGCGAGAAGTTCTCCAGTGGATTGGCCTCGCCGGGACCCTCTCCGACGACCTCTGGCCGACGCCCTTGAGCACACGATCTTTCGCTCCCCAAATTTCCGCGTCACCGGTGAGTTTCTTTCATTCGATTCATGTGCTGCACCTCTGAAGATTTTGCTGCTCTTCGAACCTCCTCTTTCTCTCACTTCTCGAGGACTGGACGGAATAGGTTCGAGTGCGAGAGAGAGCATGGCAAGAGAGAAAAAGGAAGCCAGCATTAAGACTGTTGCTGTTTTCTTGTTTCGTCTGCCTGCAATCTCACGATTGATCCATGAACTGAGATGTGGTTGGCAGATTTCATAAATGAAATAGGAACTTTATTAACTTCAGAAATCTTAATTTGATCGACATACTGCATTCTAGGATTAAGCTGATCATTACTTTGGTAAGCAGGACCTGTTTATATTAGAAGGAAAGACAGATGATTTGCAGCTGCCAGTTCTCTCAATTTCTTCAACATTTTTGTTTTTGGAACAATAAACTTTCACCTAGCTTCATCCATTAGTGGGATTATGTAGGAATCAATTGCCCATTGGTCACCCAATTTCGAATCTGGCCTGTGAAGATCGCAATGGTCTTCTTTTTTAAGCCAATTGGAAGTTGAATAATGTTGCTAAAGGAAAATGTAGTACTAAAGGCCTTATTTAGCAGGATGATTGGCAACTGTGACAAAGTCTATATCACTACAGGGGAATTAAGTCTGGCGTGGAGCTGTTAACGAGGTATGTTTAAGAAATCAAGTACTACATCAGAAGTATCAATACATGTTGCGATGGTTTGACCATGACTCTATCCCTGTAGGGCGACGATTTATGGTGTGGAGCTGTGAGAAAAGTAAAGGAAGAGACAGGAGTAAGTGACGAGTCTTATGTTGTGTAGAAAAGCTAATTCTCTAAGGCATTCACTTGAGAACTCCAACTAAAGCCTTATTCTTATATGTTCTACAGGTAGACACTGAATTTGTTGAGGTCCTCTGTTTCAGGTAAAAGAAATCCTCTATTTTAGATTGTGGTGCATTAATGCGACATTAATGTACTGATATGCCTTGGAGAGTTGAAAGTATTGTTGATTCCTAGTGCTTTATTTTGCAGGCATAGGTCATGTGAATCTAGTTTAATTTGAATCGAGGTATGGTTTCTGTTCCTTTTGTTCCTTTTGGATATTGGATCTGTTTCCTGGAAGTTTTAGAGTTCTTGGCTACTTAGATCTGTATGAGTTAATTCAATTTATGTTTTCATCTGGATGTTTAGCAGTGAGGGTCATGTTGAAAAGTTCATCTTGAAATTGATTTAAGCACATGGGACATCCAGAGAAAATGGAGTAGATGCTCTCCATCTACAGCTGTAGTTTAGGATTCTTTTGGTTACTCACAACGCTATTAATTTTGTTAGACTGCTGATAGTCTGAAGATATCCCAATTTGGTTGCTAGAGCGTTGATTGGATGATATTATCTGTAGCACTATAGAGAGCTTAAGGAAATCGAGTTGATTTACGTCATATGAATTCCACGATCATGCATTTGATTTTCCTTACAGTCTGAGGATTTAAGCTGGTTACTATCATCGAATGTTTAATCTATAACCCGCCTTTTGCCTTT
The DNA here is from genome assembly GCA_014182555.1 of Eucalyptus erythrocorys. Classification (NCBI taxonomy): domain Eukaryota; kingdom Viridiplantae; phylum Streptophyta; class Magnoliopsida; order Myrtales; family Myrtaceae; genus Eucalyptus; species Eucalyptus erythrocorys. The sequence goes on from CM024603.1 coordinate 10,658,947, forward strand.
CCACCATGTTTCCATAGATCTTGGCTCGCCAGATTTCGATATGATTATTCCCTGTCTAAAGAATCAGCCCTCTTATTTCCTCTAGACATGCGATGCTTAGTTTGGCGAGAGCTTATTGCTTTGTCTTTTGGTTTGGTATCATTTTCTGGCGAATCCAATATTCTATCTATAATGAGAGGCATGTGAAGTCACACGGTTTAGGGGCTGATCTCTTTGTGGTGCTTTGCAATTTTTCAGCGGTCTTTCTAGCTTCGATGAGGTAGGAGTACTTAGCAAACATGTTCCTCTCATCTGATCCGTATGTTTCTAAACTGAATACGTGTTAGCTTCATGTTATTTTGGTGAAACCGAATAGTGCTAGTGAATTTCCGATTTTGCATGGTAACCATCATAAGACTGCATAACTCAGGTCTGCCATTTTCTCACAGCTGGGATAGAAAGCAGGGCATATGGATAAGTATCTGAAATAAACATCATTCAGGCTGCCATTTTGACCTGGATAAGTATCTGAAGTTTCCAAATGACAAGGATTTTCTATTAGAAAGGTGGAGACAACAGCGGAGACTCAATTCAGGTGGTCTGCTTCTCCGTCACCAAACATTTTTTTGACCATCCACTTGTTAAGTACTCTTCCTTTTTATCAATTTTATGTGATGCGTCTCTGTATAGACAATCTGGACGCATTAATTGTCAAGTGTTGTTAGAATAAAACTTCACTTCCCTAGTTATTCTTCCAAAAGATCTTGATGATTTTATGCCTTCCGCTAATGTTTTCAGTTCAAAACCTCACTTGAAACTTCGTGTTTCTTTATCCTGACATGGCTATTATGCAGAGGATGGAGAGTTGAAGGTACAGCCTTAAGCAAGCCTAAGTTCTTCTTTCGTGACCTGATAACTATGAAAGTCTCTCGAACTGATCGAACCCGCGCTCTTCCATATCTCTTTATTTGCGTTGGTAGATCCCACTTATGCATCTAAATCTTGACACTTTGATTGGGATACTTCATACTTCCTAAATTTAATCACTAAAAATCAGTCAAGAGTAGGCTGCGGAAAGCCCACACTTTGGCGAAGGGTGTTGTGTAATGTGCTATATCTGCTTTCGAAGAAGAATTTTATGCTGTAAACTGTAAGGACATGCAATATCTGTGTATCTCTTTCTTCTTCCTGGTTAGTTATAAGAACAGTGTATGTCATCAGTTTCCTTCTTCAAACAGCAATGATGCAAATGCCAACCCTTTGCGACCTTTCTTTTCTGTGATTTTGATATAATTTTCACGGATAAGTGGATTTACTTAGGCCGAGCTGCATGTGGAAGGAAGCAAGAAACGTTCTTTCTAGTGAAGCAATGTTTTTGTTAACATTTGATATGCATGAACTTGACTACATGGACCGTGTGACTGCATTCTAAATTTTCTTACTATGGAATTTGTGGGCTCGCTATCCCTCTCTTTGAGCCATTTATAAAAAGTAAATGGCTGAGGAGGAACAGCATTGTTATCCTTTTTAATTAGCCTGATAGACAGACTGATCTTGTCCAGGAAATTGTTGTAAAGTAGCAGAAGTATATTTGACAAGGCCATACAAAGGTTATAAATGGAGGGTTTTGCTTAGCTGAAGGTGTTTTGTGTGACAAAGACGAACTGTGTTCTATTGTCTTCCTGGCCTGCTACTATTCTTTCCTTAGTCCTCGAAAAGCTTATCTAAAATAGCTTGTGGAAAGTTTTGCTGGTATAAAAAGGTAGTTTTCTCAATCCACTTCTTTTTTGGCCTCTTCTTTCTCTATATAGTGTTCGGGTGGTTCCCATTCTCACATTGCTGAATTTTTCACTTGTTTCGGTGCTTATTATTCTAAATTAAATCATTTTGCAGCTCAGAATCCAGGTGCTCAACTCCCTTTTGCTCACAACCAAAGTGCTCGCCTCTCTCTTCGCTTAAAAGGTGTCGATTGTCCCACTTCAAACTCAGTTCTTTCACTTCTATTTCTTATGTTTATGTTCTTTTTTTCCCCACTTACATATCCAGCTTGGTGTTCTCTTTCATGGGTTCATATGAATTGCATTTTACTTTATTGGTAGTGTCCCTTGCTTTGTGTTCATAGTTAACATCATCTCTTTTCAATTTTCAAATATGTTTGTATTTATTTTATTGAAAGATGGCAAGTTCATCAAAGGAAAAAGCATATTGGAGCCCTGAAGATATAGAAACTTTTTGTCGATTATGCATTGAACATATTGAAAAAGGCAACTGTCCTGCAAGCAACAAAAGGGATGGATGGACAGATATAATTAAGAAGTTTGAGGAGCTGAGGGGAAAAAAGTATGATAAAAATAAAATGAAGAGTAAGTGGGATAATTTGAAGGAAGAATGGAAAAAATGGAAGCAATTGGTTCATAAGGAAACAAGACTAGGATGGGATCCAAGAAAGAAAACCATTGATGCGAGTGACGAATGGTGGGAGAGAAAAATTCAGGTGTTTATCTAATCTTTTGTTACTTTTTGTTTTGTAAGTTCATCTTTTATAATATAACTCCTAAAAATAATTTGTTATAACAGGCCAATCCTAAGCTTAGAGTCTTTCGAATGAAAGGTATACATCCGGATGTTGAAGCTTTATTGGATCAAATGTTCCAGGGTACAGTTGCTACTAGAAGTGTCACCTGGAATCCTGCACAAGGTTTATGTAATAATGAGAATGTTGAGACCATACAAGTTGATATTGGTGATTGTGCAGGATCTACTGATGATACCTTAGAGGGTGATGTAGGTGAAGCAAATGTCCAACCAAGTCAAAGTAAGAACTATAAAAGAACGGTAGAAAGTTCAACGAAGCAAGCTCGAGGAAAGAGAGGAAAAAAATTGAGCGGACCCGATAAGTTAGCATCACAAATCGACAGACTTTGTTCAGCTGCCGAAAGTAAGAGCAATGCAACATCGGTTGCAATGGAGTATGATCCTTACAAAGAAATTGTGCAAACCTTGAAAGCCAAACCTGAGATTAAGCAAGATAGGAAGTTGTTCTTTTTTGCACTCTCTCATTTTGCTGAAAAGAAAGACAATAGACAGATTTTTATGAATTTGGATGAAGATGAAGAAAAGGTTGAGTGGCTGAAGTATAAGTTGGAAGAGCATAATAGTCGCCACTAGGATGCTTCTTACTTCTTTGAGCTCTTTCATATTAATCTATATTGTAACGTGGATTATTTTCGGTTGCTAATTTGCACTACTTGTGTACTCTTCTTCTGATTATGTTCTAATGTGAGACGTGTGTTTTTACTTTATGTTATTTCGATTTAGTGGATTTTGCATATATATTATGGAAAATAATTGTTCCATTTATGGATGATTATCCATCACTTTTCTTATTGTTTTGTTACTTTAAACAGATATGGACGATTCTCCTGAAAGAGAAATCAATGAAAATGAGGATGAGGAATTCAATCAACTCGTGGAAATTACTCAAGCCGCAATCGCTTATCAAGCATTACACAGTTACAAAAAACCTTGTAGGACATCATCATATACAGGACGTGCATGGTTAGAAGAGTCGATGGGCGACGATACTAATCCGATAAGGTGTTATGAAATGTTTAGAATGGATAAGATTGTATTTAATAATTTAATGCATGATTTAGTAACACGTTATGGTCTTAAAGGAACTAGGAATATTGATGTTAGAGAAATGCTTGGAATATTTCTTCATGTTTTAGGACATAATATAGGTAACAGGTTAACACAAGAGCGTTTTCAACGCTCTGGGGAAACTATAAGCAGGTACTTTAGCTTAGTATTAGACAAAGTATGTGGAATGGGAAGAGATTTGATCCAACCAGCTGATTGGCAATTTGAGGATGTTCCGGAGAAGATTAAAAATAATCGAAGGTTTTATCCGTATTTTAAGGTATGTTTTGATTATTCAATAGAAAGAAAGAACTAAATGCAAATTTTGATTATATAATAATATTTGCATGTTTATTTTAGGATTGTATTGGAGCTATTGATGGCACTCATATCCCAGCAGTGATACATGCAAAAGATCAAATTCGTTTTATTGGTTGAAAAGGTACAACGACTCAAAATGTCTTAGCGGTGTGTAATTTTAATATGGAATTCACTTATGTTTGGGTTGGTTGGGAGGGCCAAGTCCATGATACTTGTATTTTCTATGAAGCTTTGGGAAGACGTGATATGCAATTTCCTCATCGTCCTCCAGGTTTGTTAATTAATGATTTTTGTACATTAATATGTATAAATATGATATATGTTGATTAAATTTATATTATATTTATGCAGGTAAATTTAATTTAGTAGATGCTGGATATCCAAATACGACGGGTTATTTGGGACCATACAAAGAAGTTAGATATCATTTGCCAGAATTTCAACAAGGTCCCGTCCCTACAGGCTATCGAGAGGTATTTAATCGTGCTCATTCCTCGCTACGATCAGAAATTGAGCGAGCTTTTGGTGTATTGAAGAAGAAGTGGAAGATGCTAAAGCAAATGCCAAGTTTCCCCTTTGGAAAGCAAGTAAAAATTGTTATTGCAGCAATGACTTTGCATAATTATATACGACGAAACGCCGCCAATGACATACATTTTGCAAGAGCAGATTTGGATCCCAATTATGGATATTTAGTTGACCTTCATAATACAAATGAGGAGGCCGGTACTTCAAATGACAATTTATTTCCTGACATGGCGCGTTTACGTGATCAAATAGCAATGAGTTTAGTAAATACTTGAGGATGTTTGTAATTTTCAATGAGAACATATTTCTTTTTTTGATGCATATGTAATCATGTTTATTATAATGAAATTACTATTTCTTTTTGTTAATATATCTCTTTTATATATACATCTCAGTGCAAATATATATATATATATATATATATATATATATATATATAAGTCATTGAATTTGTTAATATATCTATATATACCTCTATGTGCAAATATATATATATATATATATATATATAGATAAAATCATTATTTTTGTTTTCAATTAAAAATAAAAATTAAAAACTTAAATTGGTCGTGCTAAAGGACTTCCCCAAATATGTGTTTACCAAACAGCGTTTCCCCAAAGTTGCTTCTCAAGGCGTTTTTCAATTATAGTTTACTAAACAGTTTTTGCATTTTAGCAAATGCCTTTAGACCAAAGGTCTTTGCATTTCCTCAAAGGCTTTTCCCAAAAGCTTCTCCCAAATGCACCCTACGTCTTAGCAAGTTCTACCTTCTAAGACCCGATTAAGAAACCAATACACCACATGGTTGCCTAAATACAAGACGAGTCAGAAGACTTACCTTGGCATCAGTCATAACCTGCAATCAATGTTATACTCACATGCCTCATATAACACATCAACCAATTCACAACAATCAGTTAAAATCATCGATCAATCGATATAATCGATTACATGTTAGTCGGACCATCACTAGGTCATTTCACTCCATACTTTACAACTTCCGGTCGGGTACTCAGTCACAGAGCCATATGAATGCTCTCAGGCATCTTTTTCGCCAAGATGACGTACTGATCACTGACGACGTGTATTCTTTAAGGTGCCGTTTTCGCCAATGATATTCCAGATCACCTAACCACGTATCCATAAAAATGCATGTAATAGACAGCACTCGTGCGTTCTTTAAGGCGTCGTTTTCGCCAGTGATATCCTCAATCACTGAACCACGTATGTCCATAAAGATGCATGTAATAGACAGCACTCATGCGTTTTTCAAGGCGCCATTTTCACCAGTGATATCCTTAATCACCGAACCACGTATGTCCATAAAGATGCATGTAATAGATAGCACTCATGCATTCTTTAAGGCGCCGATTTCGCCAGTGATATCTTTAATCACCAAATCATGTATGTCTAATTACATCGCACCTGATTGATTTCAGTCGAGAATTTCCCCAATTCTCTCACAATTCTCTCTTCCTTACAGCTCATCAAAGTATTATCAATACTAAATAATCACACTCGGCCATCAACCAATTAGTCACTCAATTTCAATCAATATAGGAATAATTCCTAAAATTGCACAATCAATTCAATTTAGCACAACATGGGGCTTAAATAAATAAACGGATTGCATGACGATGATTAGCATAAAATTTCGGTCGTCGGCTATCCTTGTCTTATTTCCGAAAAATAAATAAATAAATAAATAATTATTAAAAATTAATATATAATTATAATAAATCCAACTTAGGCCCATATTGCCTAATTGGAGCCCAAGGCAGGTCGGGAAAAATACTAAGATGCATTCAATAAATAATAGAACGCATCTACTTGCTAATTGCACAATCACATTGTCTAATATGCATCACAATTAATTAATAATCACTAATCTACTCTAATCTAACCACCTAATCATACTTAATTAACACTAATCAATTATTAAGCATCATTAGTTTACTAAGCGAGGATTAGTGAGCTAAACTCACGTGTTTTACAATTCGCTTAGATTGAAACATCGGGAACGTTGTGGGGGACGTTTTTCTCTAAAGCGAGCCGAGGAACCGAGGCCTGGAACAACCTCAAAACAGACCTACAAGTGGCTGAAAAACCCACTTATCTTCTTGCTATTCGCTGATGAAAAAGAAGAGAAAACAGCTCGGTTTAGGCAGGGGTTGCTCGGGAAAGATAGAATAGGCCTAACCGAGCTCCAAGGTGGACTCGCAGGCTTCGAAGGGGCTCAAGACAGCCCCGGTTGAGCTGCAACGGATCCCACACAGCAGTTGTGTCGTGTGAGAGGCGAGGCAAAGGGGCGGTGTGCACAGGCAGAGCACGCGCGAGTGGCGGCGCGTGAACCGGCATTGGCAAGGTGGCGATCCAATGTGGAGTGGCTGCAGCTTCTTCCTTGCTGCTGGTGAGCGGTGAAAATGGAGGGGAAATGGTGGGGTGGCCGGCCAAGAGAGAGAGAGAGAGAGAGAGAGGATAAGAGTGAGATGGATGAAGGGCTCCACAAAGCCAATTTTTCCACACTTGGCCTCCAAGTTTCATTCTTGTCCATGTAATATCCCTTGGCCTTCATTAGGCCATCAATGCACTTCCCCACAACTCTCAAATGGTCCATTTGGCTAGGGGGATGGGGAGCTACGAATTTTGGCCCAACTTCTCTCAACCGGACACTTCATCTCTCTTGATTTAATTTCACATGGCTTCAATTGATTCAATTGGTACTTAAATGCTTCAATTGATATTTTTCCTCGTCCATGAATTCACCTTGCATCTCAAATTTACAACCGAAAATAATCCCCGGCCTTAATTACATAAAAACAATCCTAAACTGACTTTTTTCCCAAAAAGTCTCGGTTGTTAGAAAAATCTTCTGAGACTGAGTCGACGCTCCTAGAATTTATTGTGACATGCCAGAATCTTCAATTTATGAAATCGGACTCAAATCGGCGGTTAATTTTACTCCGACGCATTTTTAGCGTGACCTAGGCTACCAGGTAGTTTTCAGAACTTTTTAGGGCAAATGACCCGTGGTCGATTTTCTTCGAGCCACACTAAACTACTCGACGCATTGGCAACTCTCAATTGTCGTAAAAATCTTGAGAATTCAATTACGGACACAGGGTACCAAAACGACAATAAAATCAAATTAGTGCCGGTCGATGAGAATTTCCCAATTTAGTGGAGTCACCCACGATCGGCCACACATCTCAGTCGAACTGACCTATCTCTGATCTCAATTCGGTTTTATACTATGTCGTAATGACCTTTAAAGATGAACACAGTTGCGAAGCCAATTCCTGATCGAATTCTCAAGTCTATTGCCTTAAATTCCTTAATGGCTTCCCTAGGTAGTTTAGTTATCTCGTGAGTAGCCATCTCAGAGAAAAGCACTGTAATCGCATCCATGAAATGCCTAACTTATCTGATCGAAATCAAGATCTGAAAACCAAGATGTCACAGCAGCCTCGACGTATCCAAAATTCAGCCCAATAACAGCACATATGCATCCATGTATACGTGTGTGTGTGTGTGTGTGTGTGTGTGTGTGTGTGTGTGTGTGTGTGTGTGTGTGTGTGTGTGACAAAAATGGTATTTATTTACAATATCAGAGTATTTCTATAATTCACCGAAAAGACATATACCTTTATAAAAAACAAACTCACAAACTCATAAAAAAAGTCCCCACTATAAAAAAAAAGTTCTCCTCAATGACGTATATCTCACGTCCTATTTGCATTTGAATAGCAAAGTAGATCAAAAGTAGTTAGCTACTATGCCCAGTTAGTAATATATATTTTCTAAGCGGATTGAGCAATTATTATGCACATTTAAAACGTGAATATAACACACTTTTGCTAAGTTCAGAATTTAACATACCTTCAAAATCAAAATGCGATATTTCTTACTTTAGCATAACATGTTCATAACAAAAAACACTTTAAATAATAATGAAGCAAACACCAATAGTGCAGTCCATTGCTTAATCTCATAAAAACGTACATTAATGATCCATTTCATTGATCAAACTCATGCTCAAGTATCTAGCTATGGTCACGTCTAATGCCTGTGACAAGGCAACTAAGATTCTCCCCTTTGTTAGGTCTCCACCTATTATTAGTCAGTGGCTCGGTCCGTAAAGAAATCCTAGGCTAGTATTTGCATACCCACAGATCCTTAATCGAGTTTATAGCAATATTAACCACCTAATCGTCATGCTCCAATACTATAAATCCAATCCATAAACAATCTCATATTTTATAATACATTTCACAAATTAATCACGTGACCTTTTGCGATTCAACTCGTTTGCCTTAGACACTTTTCATAAAATATTTCTCAAATCATTTCAGACTTGTCTCATAAATCAGTTTTACAAACCAGATCAAATCAAATGCATGTCATAAAATATTTCACAAATCGATATATGATATATATATATATATATATATATATATATATATCGATAAACTATACTCAAAGTCAAGTGTTTCTTGTAAAAAACTTTTGCAAACCTAAAATATATAATATTTCTCAACTTTGCTAATCAAATAAAATATCTATTTCTGCCAAAAATTTTTCACACCATTTACAAATATTAAAACATAACAATTGCCCAATCTAAATTTTATGCAACAAATATGTTTATCCATAACTAATATTATATCAAATCTTTATCATTTTTATGACATCCCGAAATTTGGCCCCCGATTCGGATATATGAAATGGTTGTTTCATCAACGCACTTATGGTTAATTTATTTGGAACTGATCACTCACACGTTAACTAATCTATTAGGTGAGAACGTTAAGGGATATAAATGCAACAGACTAGAGAATTTGATCGAAAAGCAACCGCTTGACCATAATAATCAGCAAGGGTCAATACAATACGGTTATAAATTGATTAGCAAACGGATATAAGTGGATTCAATGGAAGTACGTGGTCAAATTGCGGGTGGTTTAGTACGATTCTGATATTCGCATCGAACGATAGTAATCCGATTTTCTATCGACATTATATTCAGAACACATAATTGAAATCTCGCGATTTTATGACAACTAAGGGTCGTTTACGATTTGAAGATGCACAAATGTGAATCGATCCCCAAATTGAGAGAGAGAGAGAGAGAGAGAGAGAGAGAGAGAGAGAGAAGATAAGCTACCGATGATGGGTGAGTCGTCGTCCTCAGATAAGCTACCGATGATGGGTGAGTCGTCGTCCTCAACGGCCCCCATGCTCGGCGGCCACTAGGCGGCCAAGTCAAAGGCCGAGATCTGGCCAATGCTCAGGGAGGCCGCCGATGAGTGCACCGCCCCTAATCTCTCCCTCTCCATCTTTGATCTCCCCGACGAGTGCCTAGCCTGCGCCTTCCAGTACCTAAGCTCCGACAACCGGGGCTAATGCTCCCTCGTATGCTGCTGCTGGCTCGCGATCGAAGGCCAGAGTCGCTAGAGGCTCGCCCTCCATGCCCACTCGAAGCTACTGGACGCGATCCCGACTTGAAGAATTTGAGGATGTTGAAGCTGGTGAAATGTTACCGAGATTGAGACACGGTGCTACTACGACGACGGTTGAGCAACGGAGGCCGAGCTAAGGAGGCCAAGCGACGGTGGCCGAGCGATGGAGGCCGAGCGACGGCAGCCGGCATTGGGCGATGATTGGACCAAAAAACCCTAATTTCAATCCCAAAAAACAAAAAAAAAAAAACCCAAATGAGTTGTGCGACGTCATTTTCTCAAGGCTATCCACTTAGGATGGCAAAATGATGTCGTTTTCTTAAGGAGGATGGAAAATGACGTCATTTAACACCTTGTCGATTTTTATTTATTTTTTAAATATAAAAGCCACATAATCATTTTGGCCAAAATTTCTCGCCGGTGGCACCAAAGTGATCATTTTTCCTCCGATTTGGTACTTAAGTGATCTGATAGAAACTTTTGGCACCAAAGTGAGCGCCGTACACAAGTTATGGCATTGATAGTGTACTTCTCCCCAAAACTTGTCACATAAATTTGAGTAAATTTGCTGTTATAGATATAGAATGAGAGTACCAGAGAGAAATCAAAGGTAGGATTAAGAAGAAACCTATTTACCTAATTACGCAAGGTACAAATTATGAAATCCTGGATTGAGATGAGTACTAGGCTAGTAGCCACTGAAATAGACCATGCTATCCATCTTTCTTATGATTTTGTCAATATGAAAATCCAACAACAAAGAGCGTATAGAAACGGACAATTAAAGACACGCTTGTATGCATGTGATACAGAAGAAGTTGAAGTGGAAGATTCCTAGGAAGAGCCAGCAAATGTAGACAATTGAGTACTGGAAGCATTCGGTGGTTCAATACTTCTGAAGCTGGCTGACGAAAGGTGCGACAGTTCAGGCATAGGAGATGGAGGAATGATATATGTCGGGATGGGCAACTTTGGCGGTAGGATGGGTGGCCAAAGTTCAAAAAGGTTATTACTTTGCTTATCGGAGGCTGTTCCTTAGGGTTCGGATGAGTGCACCAGAGGCCTACAATCATCAAGCACTCCATTTATCTTGCATCGAAATTTTCTTCTAACTTTGGATCTGCTGCATTTAATAGCTTTCCAATTCCATGGAGCTCCCAAACCCACTCCACAAGTTGGACTTGGTCTTCTAATGCTCTTAGTTCAAAAGCTTTTCTTCCACATGCTATCTCTAAGAGGACAGCTATAAAGTTATAGACATCAGTTTCCTTGCTTGCCCTACCTATATATATACATTTTGGAGCCAAATATCCCATAGTCCCAGACAACAAAGTTGTTTGTGAACCTTTGGCATGGTCAACTATTCGAGCCAGGCCCCAATTTAGCCTCAAATTGTGCATCGAGTAGGATATTGCTAGATTTTATATCCCTATGCACAACGCACTGTTTCAAATCCTCATGCAAGTATTTCAGCCCTAAGGCGATGCCTTGAGCAATATTGTACCTCCTTCCCCATGTCAGCAGGGCTTTATCTTTGAACAAATGAGAGTCTAAGCTACCATTAGACATGAACTCATACACAAAGAGGAACTTCTCTTTCTCATGAGACCAGCCAAGAAGAACCCCACTAAATTTTTATGCCTAAGATTTCTAATGGTCTTCACTTCGGTCACATACTCCTTTAAACCTTGGTTGGACTCCGGAGTGATCTTCTTGATAGCGACATGGGAATTTTCATCAGCGAGGTGGCCTTCATACACTCCTCCGAAACCCCTTCCCGAGCAACCGAGTGTTGGCAAAGTTGTCAGTCACAAGGGCCAAGACATTATAGGAGTACTCCTTGGGTCCCTTTACTGTTCAAATCCTTCGTCAATTCCTGGAGCATCTTCTTCTTCTCCACTTCGATCATTTCTATTTCTCTTTAGCTTATAAGCATACCAGCCAAATCCCGCAACAAGGATAAGAAACACCAAAGAGCTTAGGCCTAAGATAGCCCCCTTCACCCAGGACTTACTCTTTTTCCCAAGGATTTGTAAACTAGAGTTGAATTCCCATGAGAAAATTGTATAAACCTCAAACAACTCCCCTGTCGTTGCTGAGAAACCGAAGACCACCCATTCCGGCAAGTACTCTGTCAGATTGACTGGCTGATAGTAAAGGCTGGTATAATTGTCATCATCATCTCGAAAAACAACACTCAAGTTCATTGCTGTAGAATTGTATGTGACCCAAGCATGTAGTTTTTGACCAAGGAATATCTTGTCATCCATCCATGAGACACAAGTATTTTTGACAGAAGTCATGTTGTTTACATTGATACCGACATGATTACAGAGCGGATCCCATGTATTTGTTGAATGGTCATAGAAAGTATCAAACTCTACCGCAACAAATGCAGTACTAGAGTTGGTAGAGTTTGGATTCGGTCCTGAGGCCTAGAAAGCATCCTGTTGAGTGTTCAGGGATCTGCGATCCATTGGGAGCGAGAAAGAAAGCCAGTCCATCAGCATGAGAATGCTTCTCACCGGAATTGATAGAGAAAGTAAACTGGGTGACGAAATCTGCCACATTCCCTATTGACCTATCCCACAGGTGCATGGGTTGATGATAGAGAGCTCGACCGACTAATACAGTGGCGTTCTTGGTTGCCTCGACTACAGAAAGTTCCATCCTGGAGCCCAGTGCACTCGCATTGCCCTGGAATGTTATGTTTGATTGGAAGGATGTGAAGTTGAAACAAATCTTGTCGAAGGATTCAGAATTTGTAGATTGAATGATTATTAAAAAGAAGAGTGTTTGTGCAAGCCATCGAGATGCAGAAGCTGCAACGACGGCTGATCTCCTTGTTCACTATATTTCTCTTCGTGGAAACTGCACGCAGCTGCACGTGAAATCCTGATATTTGAAGGGACATGTAGCTAGTCATCTCATCAAGTGAATCACTAAATGAAGATGAAAAGGTCAAGCGCGCAATCTGGTGATGATGTCCATGAAAAGAAACTGTTCGAGCCAAAAAAATCTATTTTTACTCATTACATACGATATGCAGGGCAGGAAAAATTGGAAAGAAGCCATCTTCGAAGCGCTTCCTCATGATTCACGATTATTTTCCCAAGGAAAAGCCAGCAAAAACCCATTTGAAGTGTGTCCAAGGGTGTACAGAAGTTAGTTCAAGTTTGAGGACTCGTTTCGCCAATTTTAGCCCTAGGAGTTATCTACCCCAACTCGCACAGCGCAGAGTCATATTTGCGATTTTCCCGGAAACAAATTTTCGGAGTCGCCTGGTTAGGAGGTGCATAAGAAAGAAAGAGAAAGTGCAGAGGTTTTATAATGAGATCACTACGAATCTGCAAAGTAAGGCCAAGATCTGCTTAGCACTTAAACAATATCAAATTGCCAATCATTGCATTTTCTTTTGTTCATGGACCAATTGTTTCGTCTTCTGTTCAGTAAGAATATTTGAACAAGTACTAAATAGAACCATTTATCATATTGCATTAATATTACTGCTTTAATCCTTGAGATATGGACATGAATGACCTCATGCTATTAGGTAAGGCCAATAATAATTGTAAAACCGAACGCTACTCCTGCTTAGGTCAATAGATTAATGTCGACAAGTTCAACTATCAAACCAACGAACCAACCATGGCCGATATTCAGGAGTTTCCGGATTCAATATTAGGCCGACATTCCTTACCGCTAACACCACAATCGATTTAGCAGTTAGCCCAGGGGACTCGATCAACCAGTAACACTATCAAACGGATAATGTTCACTTTGGAAAAGAAGAAATGAAACAATGTAAGGCGACAGGGGCACATTAAAAATGTAGAATTCTGCAACAACCCAGCAAAATGGCATTAAGAACAAAGAGGAGCATGGGACAAAATCGAGAATTCCAAAACTAGAACAAAGTATTTCCTTTTATTGCCTTTACCTTTGGAGCTTGGATCGCAGATGTAGGACTCGTTTGATTATGCTGAAGATATTTTAGTCGAATTGACCAAAACATAGGCAGTACATGACGACCAAACTCAAGAAGAACAAGGCCTCCTCAAGGAAAAGAGATAGTGCTAAGGAAAGTGTCTTCATTGGGCATTCTTCGATGGTTGACTGGAATTTTGAGTCTTCATTCCTAATACATTTCTCCTTCTAGATAGCTATGTTCTTTTTTTCTTCTCCACTCGTGTGCCAAGAAAAGAGGGAGTCCTAACCGTGCCACGCGTTTCCTAACGGACCACATGTTCCTTTTCTTGTTTTTGACTTTCTATAGGGTTAATAAACGAAGTCTTCAAGGGTTGCTTGACCTGACCAAAAAAAAAGGGTTGCTTCACCTAAGAGTCTAATGATAAAAGGATCAATATTGCATTTTCCTAGCCAAAAGGCCATCTTGCATTGAACACCACTTAAAATGACATGCTGGCAAAAATGGATACTAAACTGGTATAATATCATCATGATCCATCTCAAGGAAGAACGTGGACATACATGGAATTTGTGGACTTTTTAGGAAGTTTGTTTTAAGATAAAGGTTCAAAATTGAAATTTGCGAGATATAAAAAAGTCGTTATTGAGGTATTTTCCCATGTGATCAATTGAAGATATTTAAAGAGGAAAAAAATGATTGACGTCCCCTAAAAGTAGCATGTCATCGTTGTTTTATATAATGGTATGGATTATTAGACATAATTTATTAGGTAAATTTAGCTTCTCAATGTATTTGAATCAACGTGTCAATTTTCATAATGTTAAACACAATGTTACAAGCTAAAGTCAGCCACACACAATGTTTGTCTATTTAGCAAATCCCAACTAGTTCACTTTATTGACTCTCGTTTTGTTCCAACATGGCTAAGTGCAACATTTCTCTAGCATAGATGATCCTCAATCTTTATCTTCTAGAAATTAAAACTATTCCTTTTGAACTTGTCGATTTTCACTTCTTTTTTTTTTTTTTTTTTCCTTTTGTCGCCATTGATTTGCTTTAACTCGATTGAGTTTGGCTTTGATACCAATTATTGCAAAAACAAGCGATCAAGCAATAAAATTTAAGAAAGAGAAAATAAATGGAACATTATATCTACGTATTTCAATTAGTAAGACTTATTGAATGAGGATTGCAGCGCAATATTTCATGATAGATCAAGAGATAAAATAGACATCATAATTATACTCAAGTCATTCAGTGTTTCCCAACCTCAATTACACCAAATAATTCACATAGAACAATATTTAACCCTCATAATTTCTTACAAATCATATCAAAACCTAAATTTTGACTAAACATTTATGATTAAATTGCGTAGAAATTTAAGGGCTAATTCTGTTAGGGAAATCCCTTATGATGTTTTGAAGATGATAAAATAAATTAAAGGCTACTAACGTGTTTAATGGTTGAGTAATAGACTATGCAGATAATATAATATATAAAAGATATTATCAAAGTCTATGCTTGGAAGAATCAGAAAATAGAGACTCTATACTAAAGCTGAACTTATTCAGATCGTGTTCAAACCTTAAAACTAAATATGTTCAGAAGCAGAAAATATTCGGACTCAGATTGTAAAGTCTATCGCACAGAAAATGTTCAGACTCAGATTGTAAAGTCTATCGCACTCAGACTCTACTTCAGACGGAAGACTTCCAGACTCAAGTATTAAAGTCTGAAGATCTCTAGACTCTGTCGTCAAAGTTTGAAAACTTCCAAACTCTACTATCAAAGTCTGAAGACCGCCAAATTCTAGATTCAGAGTCTGCCCACATTGATGAATTCCAGACTGAACGCGATGAAGAATGAAGACGAAAATAGATTCAAGTTTATCTTCAATTATTCAAAGCCTTGGTTTATTATAGAATGTATAAAGGCTAGTGATCTGATTTGGATTCTACATCAAGATAGATTTGATTGACTCAATCTAATTGATTGACAATTGGATCATGAAGACAAGAACTTTCTATATGAAGAAGCTCTACTTATGGAAACCAAGATTTCGTTTTGTATGGTCGATCGAATCAATTTGGGATTCTACTTTTGTCACTCAACGGCTACCAAATCTTCTAGATACAGATCTGTCCAATGGGTTGATTGGAAGACGATCCTTAAGATACTTGTCCAACGGTTAGTTTAGAAGTGGAGGAGTATTTAAGGAGATTAAGGACCGATGAACAAGTAAGAGACGAAGCGTAAAATTTATAATTCCAAAGCCTAAGCCAACTTCGATAATACATTTGTCTCTCGTGATCTTGAGAGAAATACCAAAAGAGTGACTTAGTGAGATAATGTGATCTACTATCTTGTTAATTGCATAGTGGAATCCAGCAGAAGGCTGTTAGCGTGGAGAGTGGATGTAGGCTTACAATAAGCCGAACTATTATAAACCTTATATTTTTATTCCCTTCCCTTAACTCCTTTATTTTGCTTAAAGTTTATTTTATTCCGCATATATTTATTAAGATTTATTTTAAATACCTATTCACCCCTCTAGGTGTTCTTACTAGTCTTTATCATATTCAACCTTAATAAAAAGGATTTTCACAGCATATAGGCATTAATATTATTTGCATATACTAAGTTTTATTTTTATTTTATTTTACTACATTTCGGATAAATATGTATTAAATTAAAAATTAGTTATTAATTTTTATTAGGAAAAAAAAAAAAAAAGCAAACGCCCACAGGGGCTTGGGTTTCTCTTACCTCATGCGGGCCTGGGCCCAACTCGCCAGCTCATTTCCCCATACCCTTCTTCATGCCATCAAGGACAAGAGAGCAGACGGCGCAGAGTAGCAAAAAAGCAGGCGGGCGACGTGACTGGAGCAACTCACCGGCGGCAGGCCCACCTGCCCCACGTACGGTCGAACGAGTCGTCCGACCCCCATTAATAATTTCATATAAAAAATTCTTTGATAGTGCTACAAGCTCCCCATCGCGAAAGAAGAAAGAGACGCGTCTGTAGTTAGTCTACTAGAAGTCAGTCTCCCAAGTTAGGATGAAGCACACTACACGTCCTGATGTCCAACTCCACACTAACTTCGCTAAGAAACATGCTATTTTCAACATCTTTAATCACTCTTTAGTGTTTCGTCTTTTTTTTTTCTTTCCTTTTTTTTTTTAAAGGCTAGAATCATTGTACGAAGTCGCACCCCACTAGGATGGACTCGTTAAAGAGAAACCTACCAGCTTTTCTCTTAGGACCAATTGAAACCATATGTCCCAAAAAATCTTCTCATCTAAAATTGCCCTTCGTTGCTTTAAAAGAAATATTTTGATGATGTCCGACTTATGCTTTGTCAATTGATAACCATTTAATCCTTTTTATTGAAAATTTCAAGCAACATATTTCTCTTTCCTTTTCACTTGGTATTGCCGGGGGCTCCATAGGTCTAGAATCTCATATGCTGAGATATGACCCTCTCCACCTTTTCTAGTGCCGCCATAAAGGCTGGTGCACGACACCAAGACGAACACCGCACTAATGTATAGCAGCAACCGTTAATGGCTACAGGTTCATCAGAAGAATGATATGAAATTATTAATGGCTACTTGTTAACACGTAAATTCTACGGAAAGATTTACTAAACATTTTGTAAGTCACGAGATTTAAGTTGAACAAAAAATAAAAAAAGTAAAAACCAATTAAAATAGACCCGTTAAAATAGGATGTTACAGAGACTTAAGTGTTGGCAAAGAAAATAGAAATCAACCCTGAAGGTGATATGCAATGACAAAAATCTCGTCATTTGTTTAAGAGGAAACCTTTAGCGGCAAAGCTTGTTTTCGGGGCGAAAATTCATCTTTAGTGATAGAAAATGCAAATTCCTTCAATAAAAGTTGATTATCTCAAGATGAAAACCTTGTTCATCGCTAAATACTTGACTTATGCCGATAGAATTCTAGTTCCATCATGAAAAACATCTCGAGCAATCAAAATATTCATCACTAAAAAGAATTTCAGCAACAAAATCACAACTTCATCCCTAAAGGTCGTCTCTTTAGCAGGGCCTGGTAACTCGAATTGTTAATCGGACTTTTTAAATTTGCGTTCCAATCGACAAAATTGGTCAGACTTTCTGGTTCGAAATTTAGTCTCCGAAATTATAACATGGATGTTCCGGAAGAAATAGCTAATATGTTGAGGCAAGCATCTTTATGGGAAGGTCCGGTGGCCAAGCCTCGCCGTTAAGGACACTTTATTGCTCTCTGCTAGAAGAAGGCCTGAGCTCATAATCTAAATAAGCACACCAAAGCCCTGGAATTGTCAAGCATTGAACTTGTTTCTCATCAAATTCTTCTCCTAATCTTGGATTTAATGCTTCCAAAAAGGCTTCTTGCTCCATAATGCTCCCGAACCCACTCCACAAGCCGCGCATGGGACTAGCCTTGAGTCAATGACTTCTCTTCCGCACACTATCTCCGGATAGACAACTTCAAAGTTATAGACGTCCAATTCCTTGTTTGCCTTGCTGATTTGAATGCATTTGGGATCCATAGAGCCCATGATCTTGCGTGTGTACACTCTTAATTTTGATTAATTGGTTATTCCTTATGTCATTGTCACACCATATATACATCACATAAAATACCTTTTGCTCTCTCACAGCTTGTTGCATCGTTCGTAATAGCTGTCATTCTCATCATTTGTCATCACAGTGACCATCACAATTTTAATAGTCTCTCAGTCTATGTCCTTAGAAAGCGGTTGACCTCTGAGATCACTATTCATTAACCTTCCTTAGTTGATCGATGTCGCGATCTTAAATGACCTTTGATTGAGGTTGAAGATCTCAATCTGATCCTCTTGATTTAAATGTGTATAAATTGAAGGCTTCTTTGCGGAAAAGTCTAATCCCAATCTTTAATCGTGTTAGCATGACAATTGACGTGACAATTTTCTTTATCCAAAGCTAAAGAAATGAAGTTAGAGATTTAAAAGTATAAAGAAAAGCAAAGCAACGGATGACTAATGACAACCACCACCGCTCGCAGCAATAGTTTTAGTTCGTTAACATTACAGGGAAACAAGCAGCTTCCAGTGAACAATCTATTCCGTCCAATATAACAAGCGGTAGCAACAAGCAGCGGTGCCTGTATAAATTTAATACTTACTAATCGTAGGACACAAAGTTGCAATACATTACCCATAAAAGCAGTGAACTTACTCTGCGTTCGAAAGAAATTCAGAAGAAGCTGAACTTGAAGATTTCTAGGAAGAGCTGTTAAATGCGGACGGTGCAGTACTGTAAGCGCTCGATGGTTCACTGCTTCTGAAGTGGGAGGACGAAATGTGTGACGATTCAGGCGTCGAAATTGGAGGCGCGATATATGTCGGGATGGGCAATTTTAGTGGGAGAATGGGCGGGGAAGCATCGAAGTTCAAAAGGCTATCGCCTTGCTTATGGGAGGCCGTTCCTTAGGATCCGGATGAGCGCACCAGAGGCCAACAATCATCAAACACTCCATTTGTCTTGTGTCGAAATTTTCACCTAACTTCGGATCTGCTGCACTTAATAGCTTTCCAATTCCAAAGAGCTCCCAGACCCACTCCACCAGTTGGACTTGATCTTCTGATGCTCTCAAGTCGATAGCTTTTTGTCCACACGCTATTTCTAAGAGTACAACTCCAAAGCTGTAGACATCAGATTCCCTACTTGCCTTGCCTGTGTAGATACATTCGGGGGCCAAATATCCTAGTGTCCCAGCCAATATAGTGGTTTGCGACCCTTTGGCATGGTCGACTATCCGAGCTAGGCCAAAATCGCCCAATTTAGCCTCGAAATGTGCATCGAGTAGGATATTGCTAGACTTTATATCCCTATGCACAACGCAGTATTTCAAATCCTCATGCAAGTATTTCAGCCCTAAGGCGATGCCTTTAGCAATATTGTACCTCCTTTCCCATGTTAGCAGTACTTTGTCTTTGAATAAGTGATAGTCCAAGCTTCCGTTGGACATGTACTCATACACGAGGACAAACTTGCTTCTCTCATGACACCAGCCGACGAGCTCCACTAAATTCTTATGCTTGAGATGTCTAATTGTCTTCACTTCAGTGGCATACTCCTTTACACCTTGGTTGGACTCTGGAGTGATCTTCTTGATAGCGACATGGGAATTTATATCATTGAGGTGGCCTTCATACACTCCTCCAAAACCCCCTTCTCAGAGCAACCGGGTATTGGAAAAGTTGTTAGTTGCCCCGGCCAAGACCTTGTAGGAGTACTTCTTGGGTCCCTTCGACTGTCCAAATCCTTCACCAATCCCACGAAAATCTTCTTCTTCTCCACTTTGACCATTTCTATTTCTCTTTAGCTTGTAACCGTACCAGCCAAATCCTGCAACAAGGATAAGTAACATCAAAGAGCTCAAGCCTATGAAAACCCCTCTAAACCATGACTTGCCCTGTTTTTCTCGAGTAGCACCACATGTAGGTGTGTCGAAAATATGTGGACCAGATTTGAATTCCCATGTGAAAATAGTATGAGCCTCAAGAAACTGCCCAGTCGATGCCGAGAAACCGAAAACCACCCACTCTGGCAAGTACTCTGTCAGGTTGAGTGGCTGATAGTAAAGGCTGGTAGAATTATCAGCACTATCTACAAAAAGAACACTCAAGCTCATTGCTCTAGCATTGTACGTGATCGTAGCATGGAAATTTTGACCATGGAATATGCTGTAATCCATCCATGAGACACAAGTTGCATTGACAGAAGTGAGGTTTTTCACATCAATGCCAATATGATCACATGGCGGATCCCACACATTTGTCGAATTCTTATGGAAAGTATCAAACTCTACCGCAACAAATGCACTAGTGTTGGTAGTGTTTGGATTTGAATTGGTGAGGCCCAGAAAGTGTCCTGAGTGCTCAGGGATCTGGGATCCATTGGGAGCGAGAAAGAAAACCATTCCTTCAGCATGGGAGTGGTTCTTATGGGAGTCAATAGCGAAAGTAAACCGGCTGACAAAATCTGCCACATTCCCCGTTGAACTATCCCACAGTTGCATGGGCTGATAATACGTTGCTCGGCCAACTGCGTCCGTGGGATCCTCCAGTGGCTCACCTTGAGTGAGTTGGATATGAGAGTTCACAATGGAGGAATTTCCCTGAAAATTTATTCTCTGATCGCTCATTTGAAAAGATGGGAAATGGAAAGAGATGTTCTTGAAGGATTCGGAATTGGCAGCTGGAATGCTTAATGAAAGGATGAAGAGTGTTTGGGCTAGAGCTTCTTTCGTCAGACGCATTCTCACAGAGCTGTGAGCTATAATTTTTCCAAAGATTTAGAGGCTTGTTTGCATTCTTTCACTAGCTCCTGTTCACTGGAGAGCGCACCAGCAGTTGCCAAAGTCTGAAAATTTGATCCCTTGATGAACAATTAAACAGAAATACAAAAGTTAAATGCACAATCTCAGTGATGGAAGCTCTAATAGAAACCAAATGTTTGAGGATGGCCAATAGACATTTCAAATCATTCCATGCTCTGAAAAGGAATTGGAAGAAGTATGACATGGATGTTATACTATTTTATCACTGTTGTTATCAACAACATTCATCTAGTTGTTAACATAGACAGCAGCTGATAGAGAATTTGACAGTTATGGAAGTGATGAAAATCCTATGCGTCTAGGAGGTGCATTAGGAATAAATGAAGTGTATGATCACCATTGCAAAATCTAGAAAATTTTGGGGGCCAAGATGTACATGAATCATACACTATTCCTTGGCAAAGCATTTTGCTATAGTTTCTTGAAATATCAGAGCAAGCGAGTGACTTCAACTCAATCGGTCACTTGTGCTCCACCTCTTTATGTAATGCAGTAGCTTGATCCCTTAGAAGCCAAGAGATTCTGAATTGATGGACTTGGGAGAAATTTCTTGTGGGGACAATTGAGAATGAACATGGCACAGCAACTGAAAGCAGATGCGGCTTAGAACTTACGAAAGCAAAATTTTGTACTTGCACTGCTTGATCTTAATCAAAATGTCAATTCATCTAACAACCTTTGAAAACATTGCATTGGTGTGCTTAGTGCCGAACACCGCGTCACTACAACTGAACTGTAGATCTCTCACTGTATTTCCTTAGGTTCAACCTGTCGTGTCTTTTTGCAATCTAGAAATGCACATCAATTACTTTTAAAACCCAAGTACCTCCACCACATCACACAGAATGGCCTTAATCCTAGCAACCAAATACGATTTCTTTAGCGATGCAACAGATAGCCTCAAATGGTCACAACTTATATTGGTTCAAATGAAATGGCCTCAAGAAGGATGATTTGAGACTACATTGATCTAACGCTTCTAATGGGCAAGCTGAACTAGCTTAGAGTAGCTGCATTAGACATAGAGTTGTTGCACAATGTATCACTGATGTCAATACTGACTGAGATCTACGTACAGCGTTTGCATATGAGTACATGTCAATCCTTGTTCATTACATAAATGACATCTGATAAACCAGTGCGTTGATTTGATTTTTAAAGTAATAGGTAAGGTCTACATGGCCGAGAAACAAACTTAAGCATTCCCCGAGAAGTTACTCTATGGTTGATAGATCATGGGGATCAATATCATCCAAATCATTACTTGTGTGGATCTCATTATGGGGTACACACCATCAACAGTCCAGATGTGCCTGATCTACATGGTCCACGCACCATATAATACATTATGCTATCTAAAATCCGATTTAGCAACATATGAGCATGTCTACCTCACGCTAGTGTTTGCAAACAACTCTTTCTGCTGGTGTTTGTAAATAACTCTGTTTATTCTTATTTTATGCAACTTCCTTTCAAGCAAATGCAGAAAAATACAAAATTCTTGCTAAATACTAGCCCACAGCCGAAGAAGATAGAGACATGTCAATAGTAAGTCGATCGATTAAGTCTGTCTACAAAGTTAGGATGAAGGAGACTACATGTCTTGAGGTGCAACTCCCCATTGACTAGGAAAAGAAACGTATCAACTTGAATCATAGGATAAAGTCGCTTCCCTCATGGATGGACTCATCCACGAGAAACTTACCAGCAACTAACAACTGCTTTTCAACTGTCTAATTTGGCCAGTTGAAACTATATGTCCCAAAATCTTTCGATGCATTCCAAGACCTATAATCGTTTTGTGCTTTTTGTCGAATGTTTCTAGCAATATAATCCTCTCTTTTTTCCTTTCCGGTCGGTAAGACGAGGAAACTACGCAAGACCAGAATCCCATCTACCGAGATTTGAACCCGTCCCTGACTCTCCCAGCATTTTCTAGGGCTGCCGTAAAAGCTGGGGTATAATACCAGGACGAATGCCGCACAAATGTATAGCAGCAACTGCTAATGGCTACTTGTTTATGTCTAAAAGAATAACAACAGAAGTTTTAATGGGTACTTGTTGACGGATAAATGATAAGAAAAGCTTCACTAAACATGGACTAACAAAGCGAAAATACCATAAACGCTACACACGCGCGCAGAGAGAGAGAGAGGGAACCTGGATCGTCAGATGAGGATCGAGGTGGAGCTACAAAGCCAATAAGATGAAGAATAAGAAGAGAGAGAATGTCTTCTCGTGGTGATTTTATAGAAAGACAGATTGTTTGCGTAAATTAAGGTGCACAAAATTACAGCCCGGGTCCAAGTCAAAAAGTTCATGCTTTGGGAAATATTTGGAATTTCTATGAACCTTGTAATTTGGTTTTGTAGAAAAAGAGAAGTCGGGCTGAAGTCTGGGACAAGCTTTGGGAATAGTCAAATGGAAAGTTATTTACCAAATTTGAGGCGTGGGAAGAGGCATTGGCCTCAGCTTGTTATACACTCTTACTGGCACATCAAGACCTATTAAGATGCCTCTTCCACGAAATTGTGCATCTGTTTGGGACTTCAATAAAAACAATTTTTTTATTTTCTTATTAAGATTTTAAAACATATATTAATTTTAAAAAAATATAGAAAACCATAAATCAATCTATATGGCAACATTTGATAGTTTTGGGAATTTCAAATTAAAAGAAAAAGTCTAAAAGCATGACTCTCGAGATTTAGATTTGAACAAGATTAAACAAAACGTACTAGATGAAGGCGAATCCAAATAAATCCTTAGTAGCATATGTTATAGCGACTAAATTTAGCAATTAACTTGGCCCCAAAGGTGATATGCACTAACCAAAATCTCATCTTACATTTAACAATTGGGAGATTCACTAGGGGCTCAAAACTTGAGCCTACTGAAGTATCTAATTACCCTCACTTTCACTTGAAACTTCTTTCACCTGATTGTGGCACCCGATACACGCACTGCCAGTACCTAATGGAGCTCGACACTTTAATAGTAAATTTTAAATTCGTGTTCTCATCGCCAAAATTGGTCAGACTTCTTGGTTTTAACTTTTTTTTTTTTTTTTTTGGGTCGAAACAACAAATCATAATTAGACTTTCAACTTAGAGTTTACATCAAGCATAACATCAACATTCAAAAGATCTTGCAGAAACGGAGGAGCATAAAGGACCCAATTAGATGGAAGTAAGGAAGCCCGATGAGCCTTCGCGACCCGGTCTCCAACAGAGTTTGCTTCCCTTTTGCAGCGTGAGATCTTGAGATTAGGGCAACGAAGCAGAAGAGCCACACTCTCGTCAAAGACGGATCTAAGCTCTCACGATGTCTGAGAAGGTTTGCTGATGGCGTCCACAAGGATTGAGCAGTCAGTTTCAAGGATTGTGTGTTCTGTTTCTTGCCCTTTCTCTGTCAAGAAGTGGAGCGTGAGATTAAAACCTATCACCTCTGCTTGCAGGGCCGAAGAGGCAGGGACGGAAAGCGTGAATCCATCAATCAAGATGCCGGAGGAATCTCTACACACATAGGCCACAGAAGCGTCGCTGCTCGGAGACTGGTAAGCTGCATCTATATTAATTTTTAAGACTCCTTGATCCAGTGGATGCCATGTCTGATCTATATCGATCTGTTGCAAGCTTCGCTTCAACAGGGTTCCATGAGCGCATCAGCTAGATTTGGCATTTGCTAGGGCTGATTGCACCACCTGCTCGGGGTTCAGTTGCTAATGGCGAAATATTGAATAATTCCGAGCTTTCCAGATATGTTAGAGGATAGACTTTGTTGTTGATATAAGCTAGTGAATCCACCTAGAGGGGGGTGAATAGGTGATTATGAAATTCTTTTGGAATCTTTTACTGAAGAATACTTTAATATGAAAAATATATCAGAAATAAATAGATCATGCATTCATAAAGTAAATAGAATAGGGTAAAAGAGAATTGACACAAGGATTATAGTGGTTCGGCTTATTGCAAGCCTACGTCCACTCTCCACGCTGGCAGCCAACTGGCTGTAATCACTATGTAGCAAATGAGAGTTGTTACAATTCACGAACTAGACTTCTTCAGCAAAAAATCTCTCCTACAGCTTCTTGCTGTTTCGCACTATAAGTGACTTTCTTTGATACACAACTTGAGCACGAGAGTTTTTAGAGAACAAGATATTTCAGAGGTTTTAACATTAAAATTTTTCTATTAATTCTCTCATTACTTTCGAACAACTCCAATCCACCTTAAATAGCCTTCGTGCCTCCATACTCGTTGGCACTTTCCAAGAATTCATCAAATCAATCCGTTGGATTGAATCAATTTAAGTGATCTTCATGTCGTTGAAAATATAAGTAGACAATAGCTCGTCAATCTTGCTCGCCCATACAATCAGAATCTTGAGTTTCCAAAATTAGATCCTTCCAAAAATTCGCTTGATCTTCAACGAATAAAATCCGAAGAATAAATCTTCCGAGCTCATAATCACAACCAAGGATATTTCATGGATAAGTTAGGAAATATAACATCAAAATCTTACTTTCCTTAGCCATAAAAATAACCGCCGTCGCCTTGGCAAAATCGCAAACCTGTCTTCAGACTTAAATTTGGGTCCGGAGGTCTTCGATTGTAATGGCGGGTCCGACCGTCTTCGACGGAAAAACTTCGAGACCGAACTTTGGGTCGACTGTCTCCAGACAAAAAAACTTCGACCGAACTTTGGGTCGACTGTCTCCAGACGGAAAACGCTTGGGTTTTGAACTCTTCGAACTTAACCGGCTGAGTCTTGGATTCTTCAGACTTTACTAACGAGGCTGCTTTGTTAACCTCAAAACTTCAAGGGATTTTTCTTCAACAATCTCCCCCTTTTTAATGGTGACAAAATACCTCGGCAGATTTGCGAATTTAAAACCCGCAAAGAATAACTTATATATATTTGGAGGATTACTTCTGCAAGACAAAAACTTGTTAGTTCAATAACAATTATCCTCAAATATAATGTTCCTGCAAATTCACAAGTCTAATAATCCAAACATCAAATAAGCATAAAGTCATAGAGGTTCAAATAGGCAGCCCAATCCAAATCCAAATAAAAAATAATGAAAACAGTCTAAGCAAATAACAAAATTAAAGTTCAAAACAAGTTTCAAATCTGCAAAACTCTCTCCCTTTTTGTCCCATCAAAGGAGGTAGAGTGGATAAGAGATGGTTTTGTAAAAGATTCAGGGCTCTCCAGGGATGCAAACAAGCTGAAATTTGCTGAGCGTCTGTCCCACCTTCTCAAGATTAGCAAGAGCTTCCTTCACTGAAATCAACTCTGCACTCTTCTGATTTGATTCCATTTGAGCTCTAAGTGCGTTAATTTGATCTTGCATGTTCACAGAAGTACTCAGCATCGCCTTCTTTAAATCCCTCAGCTCAAAGTCCATTCCAAAAACCTGCTTCTTTAGGTCCAGCATAACATCCAATAGTTGTGTAAAAGCTGTTAAGTTAGTATTACCTCCACTAGGACCAGCAGAGTCAATTCTTGGAGTTTGGAAACTTGGAGCATCCTTCTCAGCCCTTTCCTTCTCTAATGGAGAGGAATCTTCATGTTCTGGGAAATGAGATGCATAGACATCCTTAGCGTCGCACTGACCTACTCACATCACTATAATGTAATGGCGATATCATTCCCTGATCCACAGCAATTCCCCATGTGTTGATGCCAGTGGGTGGAGTCGAATATTCTTCGCCAAAATCCATGTCAGCACTATGATGTTTCTCGGTCTCTTCCCCAGATTGAGCAAGTGATGGCTTAAATCCGCAGCCATATCCTCCCGTACTTGGCTCTCCTCTTCATCCTTCTTCCTTCTCCCTTCCTCTTCTTTTCTTATCTCTTCTTCTTTCTTCTCTTCTTCTTCTCTTCTTCTTTCCTCTGTCTTTGCTCTTCTTCTCTCTGTTCCTCTTCTCTTACTTTTCTTTCTTCTTCTTTCTTCTTCCTTTCCTCTTCTCTCTTCCTCTGTTTTTCTTCCTCTTTCCTCTGTTTCTCGGCTTCTTTCTCCTTAGCTTCTTTCCTTGCCCTCTCTCCAGCATCAGTTCTCAAGCTGATTGGGCTCCTCAATTTTGAGAGAATAGACAAAGTCATGGCATCATCAAAATCTTCCTCATCCTCTTCATCTTGCAGGATGATTTTTCTATGTTTTTTTCTTAGCCATGGGCTCTTTGCCCTTTCTCTTTGAAGAAGCAGTGGAAATCTCCTTCGAGGGTGTCTTTTCCTTCAACCTTTAGAGTGCAGCATTTAGCTCCGGAAACTTCATCTTCATCACCATCTTGTAACCAACAAGCATCAGACTTAAATTGGTCAGGCATAGAGGTGTAGGAATCTGAATTTCGAAATGCCTGAGCAACTTGGTGATGATCGAGGAATAAGGCAATTGACCCTTATCCTTAACCACAGTTCGATACATGTGGAAAAGAATAACGTGTGGGAGAGAAAAGGGTCTGCCTTGGTTGATGGCAAACATCAGCTTGGCTTCAGTCTTGGAGACATCGGTTTTTGAGGTTGTCTTGGGCCTAATACAGTTGATGATGATCTTTTACAGCAATACGTTTGTGGCATTCATCCTTGTATAGGATGTTTTGCCTTCTACTTTTCTATCCCGCGCAATGTCAAGAGTTGCAAAGGTTGTGGAAACTTTTATTGGTTGGAAACTCCTTCTCTCCACCCCAATAACATCAGCCAGTGTGTCAACATCAACTATATACTCTTTGTCCATATAGGAAAAGGACAACCTGTTCGCATCCAGAAACGACAAATTTGAATAAAAATATGCCGTAAGTTCAAGATAGGCATTTGTCGTATCCGTGCAGAATTTCTCCAATTACAGCCTAGCAAACTTCCCTCTAAGATTTATCTCCAATGAATCAAGGAAGTTGAAGTTCACACTCCTCGGATTTACTACACTCCTCTTCAACAACTTGTTGTACAATCGCTCATGCTCTTTAGACCTAAAAAGACTTCCCGAAGGACAAAGTGAGTTCACAGCCACACCCAATTGCGGCTGGAAATGAGAGAAAAATCTCTCGTCATCGTCTAAGGTCTGGCTTGCAGTACTATAAAGCGGATCATCCGAAATATTTTCAAGCGTTCTTTGAGCAGTTCCTTTCTCAACGATCTTTAACTTCTCCATTTCCCGCAAGAAGATATACTCACTGTTATATCCTCTTTCTTTTAGAAAGTCCTTGATCGTCTTTAGGCTTACTCCCCCAACCTTTAGCCTATTGTAAAGATCAAACGCAAGCTGAGGTTTTAGGGTTCTTACCGGCTCTGCTTCAGTGATCTCCTCCTCAAAATGCTGACTTTGGGTCTCCCTTGGTGGAGATTTTTCGCCTGTGAGGTCCACCCTTGTAGGACCCTCTGGTTGTCTTTGTGGTCCCCTACCAGTGATTTCGGAAGACTTTCGAGACGACATTCTTGGATCGCAAGCAAAAGTTTAACTTGTTCACAAATAAAGGATGGAATTTTTCTCAAGAAAGGTAATGGAACAGGAACGGCAATGGAGCTTTTTAGGATTTCGAAAGCGAGAGAAAATGGAGATGAATTTCAAAAGAGTTGTTGTGACATCCACATTTTCTGGCCCTAATTTCGACTGGATAAATAGGGTCGTCTTTAATCAGAATGTTGCAGATGACCATTTTATTGTGAAATTGGGATGCAAGTGGGCTAAATTGGTAAGGGAAAATACCAATTTGAATGATGAGGTGTTGAATGAAATTATGGGAGTCGGTTTAAATTGAATCAAGAGGAATTAAGGTCCGTCTTTGATCGCGCAATTGAGACTCAAGAAGGTTCTAAGGACAAGTGAGAGTGTGAATTAAAGTGCGGTGACATTGGATTAATTTTATGGACTTCAATTTAATTCAATTGGAAGAGAACCGAGTGGAATTGAAGAAATTGAGATGTACAAGATTTGGACTCCGGCGGAGAAAATAAAGTGGACCCATTGAAGAAGTTGTGGAGGATTGGGTGAGTGGAAGATGACCTCACATGAGGTCATGGTGGCCCACCTTAGAAGGATTAAAGAAAAAGGAAAAACAAAGGAAAAGGAAAAGGAAGTGAGAGAAAGGGGTCTTCTTCTTCTTCCCCTTTCCCCCCGTCGAGCTCCTCCATCTTCTCCTTCCTTGTGCGTTTTGGAGCTTAGAAAATTTCAGAAGATCAACCGAGACAGCGAAGCCGGGATCGCGGGCCGTGTGCCCCTCCGCCGCGCCGCCGCCGCCGTCGCGCGCGCGCCCATCGTGCGCTGCCTCCCCCTCCTGGCGCGGCCTGAGCTCCTAGCAGCCTCGTCCCCCATTGCAAGCCGCGGCTCAGCCACCTCCGGCCATCGTTCGGGCCCCGCCTAGGTCCGGTTCAACCCCTCAACCTTCCCCGATGCGTTTCCGTCTCATCCAAGCCTTGGATCTACCATTTCTCGGCCTCAAATCACAGTGGACAGCAGCTAGGAGAAATGGGTATGGCAGCCCCTTCGTGGGCCGTTTTGGCCAGCTTCCCGACCCCGAATACTAGGCCCGCTTTGGAGAAAACTAATCCCCTCGTCGTCCTCGTCGTTTTGGTCCGTTCGGTTCGTTAATTGGTGAGTTTATCTCACTAATCCTTGATTAGAGGGTTAATTATGCCCTAAGTATGTTTAGTTTAAATTAAGCATGTTTAGGTGGATATATTAGAATATTTTATTCTAAATTGGATTAGTAGAATAGTTTAAGTTTAATTGTGTTTAATTAAGGTAAAAAGGGGTTAATTAATGTTAAGTGGTGATGTGACATAATTAGATTTTTATTTAGATTTATTTAAATGCTTCCAAATTTGGTTAATTAAAATAATATAAAATATTCCGAAATTAATTAATTATTATTAAAAAATGAAAAATTTTAATTTTAGCCCCGATTGCTCAAAATTTCGTGCCGATCATTGTTGTGTGGTTAGAATTTAAATTTGATGCTTGATTGTGGTGAATTGAGTGTGATTGCGATAAATAGGGGTTATGTGTAGAAATTCCATGTGTAGAAATTGTTGGGAATTTGGCCGTGATTGACCGCCTATTAAAGGCCGTGCCTAGTGAGGCCGTGATGAATCACCTATTAGAGGTCGTGCCTAATGGGGCCATGATGAACCACCTGTGAGAAGTCGTGCCTAATGGGGCCGTGATGAACCACCTATTAGAGGTCGTGCCTAGTGAGACCGTGATGAACCACTTATTAGAGGTCGTGCCTATCAAGGCCTTGATTTACCACCTTATTGAAGGTCGTGCCGCGTGGGGCCGGGATTGCCACCGATGGTTAAGTCTACCTTTAGGGTCGTGGTTGGGAACATTGATTGATTCGCTGGAATGACATATAATCGGCCGAGCCGATTGATCGCTGAGACGATCCAAGTGGTTGAATGGTTGATGATGTGATTGTGCCTTGATTATTTAATTGTCACATTTGCACGTGATTGAATGATATGAACTGTACTAACCTGCAGGCGCGGACTATTGCGAGGTAAGTCTTCTTGATGTTGTGGCTAGGTCATTTTGGGGTGTATTTACTTTCTAATAGGGGCTTAGGAGGGGTGAACTTGTTGAGACAATATCTCACCCCGTTGTGGGAAAAATATTTCAGGGCCGTAGATGACGATTCCAGCGAAGTTTGGTGGACTGCCGGTGCAGTTGGGCAAGGAGTAGCAGAGCCAAGAAGATAAGGGATCGACGATCGAGTCCGACTAGTAGTTTTAGGACTGTTCTTTCTTTTTGGTGGACCGATCCCTAGTGTGCAGACTCCGACCTGTTTTGGCTGTATGTAAACCTTGGTTGATGTTATGATAGTATGTTGGTTTGTATTAAATTGATTTTGTTCCTACTGTTCTATCCCGCTCTTAATTTGTTAGGGGTTTCTTAATATGTTCCGCATGCGCATAATAAATTAATTTGGGTCGGCGACACTACATGGGAATGTCGTATTTACATGACCATGGTGGGTTGTTTCACGTGTCTCGGAGTTCGGGGCGTGACAGTTGTAGCGGATGACGATTCGAAAGTATAAATAGTAGGAAAAGATAAAGCCGAGATACTAAACCGTCGCCTAGAAGGAAAAATAAAAACTGCCAATTTTGAAAAAGTAAACTGCAATTTTTGAAAAAGTAAACTGCCGTAATTGCATGTCAGTCTTCGAATAAAAAGATTTCGAAATTTCAAAAAGCAATTAACAAAAACAATTAAATGTAGAGAATACGTAAAAATTAAAATTCGTAAAAAGACTTTAAGTTAGAGTTTGAGAGTATTCAGACTTTACCTCAGAGTCTGAACTCTTTCAGACCTTACCTTAGAGTCTGAGCACCGTCAGACCTTACGTTGAGTCTGAACGCCTTCAGACATTGTGTTGAGTCTGAACTTTTCAAGACTCTAGTTTTGAGTCTGAACATCTTCAAGTCTTGTGATATTTAGTCTTGAGCGAATTGATTCAAAGTGAGCCTTTTCTAGGGGCTTTGTGAATATATCTGCTAATTGATTCTTTGAATCAACGAACTGAATCACCACTTCACCACTTTGAACATGATCTCGAATGAAATGATGCTTGATTTCAATGTGCTTTGCTCTTGAATGAAGTATTGGATTCTTTGTGAGGTTGATTGCGCTTGTGTTGTCACATTTGATTTCTATACTCGTTTCCTCAACTCCAAAGTCTCTTAATTGTTGTTGCATCCAAAGAATTTGAGAGCAGCAACTTCCAAGAGCTATGTACTCTGTTTCAGCGGTTGGAAGAGCTACGGTACCCTGTTTTCTTGAGAACCAAGATACCATCCTGTTTCCCAATAGTTGACAAGTACCTGTAGTGCTTTTTCTATCCACTCTACAACCAGCAAGGTCAGCATTAGAATATCCCAGGAGAGTAAAGTCTGCTTGTTTGAAATACCACAGACCTAGCTTAGATGTAGTTGCAATATATTTAATAATGCGCTTCACAGCAGTCATGTGAGATTCTTTAGGATCAGATTGAAATCTAACACAAATGCAAACACTAAATAGAATATCACGTCTAGATGCTGTAAGGTAAAGAAGTGAACCGATTATACTCCTGTATAGTTTTTGGTTTACGCTCTTTCCTTCTTCATCTTTATCCAGCTTTGATGAGCTTGACATAGGAGTTTCTGTTTTCTTGCAATTCTCCATTCCAAACTTCTTGATAAGGTCTTTTGCATACTTTTCTTGGTGGATAAAAGTTCATTCTCTTGATTGTTTGACTTGAAGTCCCAAAAAGAAGTTCAATTCACCCATCATGCTCATCTCAAATTCATTCTGCATACAACTTGAAAAATTCTTGCAAAGCTTTTTATTAGAAGAACCAAATATTATATCATCAACATAAATTTGAGCAAGTATGAAATTCTTGCCTTTTCTTTTGATAAATAAAGTAGTATCTACTTTACCTTTAGAGAAACCATTTTGAATTAAGAAATTACTTAACCTTTCATACCAAGGTTGAGGTGTTTGTTTTAAGCCATATAAAGTTTTTTTCAGCTTGAAGACAAGGTTTGGTTTTATAGGATCTTCAAATCTTGGTGGTTGTTCCACATAGACTTCTTCTTGGATAATTCCATTTAGGAATGCACTTTTCACGTCCATTTGGAATAACCTGAAATTTTTAAAACAAGCAAAAGCAAGAAGTAATCTTATAGCTTCTAACCTTGCCACTGGAGCATATGTTTCATCATAGTCAATGCCTTCTTCTTGTGTGTAGCCTTTCGCCACAAGTCTTACTTTGTTCCTTACCACTTTTCCTTGTTGATCAAGCTTGTTTCTGAAAACCCATTTGGTATCGATAATTGATTTACCTTTTGGTTTAGGAACTAGCTCCCAAACATTGTTGATTTTGAATTGATTCAATTCCTCTTGCATTGCTTCAATCCAGCTTTCATCTTTCAATGCATCTCCTATGTTTTTAGGTTCAATCTCAGAAATGAGTGCGAGAGCACTAGATTCTTCATGCTTTTTAGATTTTATACGAACTCCTTCATCAATATTGCCAATGATGAGATCTGCAGGGTGACTTGATTTGTGTTTCCAATTTGTAATTGGTTTGTCACTTTGATGAAGCTCTTCTTCAGTTGGAGCTACTGAATCAGTTTGCGGCTGAGGGTTTGAGATTTGATTTTCTTCAAGAGAATTTGCAGACACTTGGCCAGACTCATAATCTTCAGGTTGAGTTTGATTTTGAATTGAGTCTTCAAACTTCACATTCATGGATTCTTTCACAGTCTGAGTCCGTTTGTTGAAAACTCTGAAGGCTTTGCTTGTCATAGAGTAGCCAAGGAAAATTCCTTCATCTAATTTTTCTTCAAACTTACCAATTCGATCACTAGAATTCTTTAAGATAAAACATTTACAACCAAATACATGAAAATAAGAAACAATAGGTTTCTTACATTTGAACAATTCATAAGGTATTTTCTCTAAAATAGGTCTTAGAAAAACTCTTTTTATAATATAGCAAGCGGTTGAAGTAGCTTTAGCCCAAACATGAGGAGAAATATTACTCTCAATCAAAAGAGTTTTTGCCATTTCTTGCAAAGAACGATTTTTCCTCTCTACAACTCCATTTTGTTGTGAAGTGTATGGGGATGAAAAATTATGTTGAATACCATAGTCATCACAATATTTAGCAAAATCATGATTCTCAAATTCTCCAACATGGTTAGTTCGAATACTTGAAATTACATATCCTTTCTCAATTTGGATTTTCTTTGCACACTTAGTAAAATAAGTTAATGCTTCAGATTTATTTGCAAGAAAGAATACCCAAGTAAAATGAGAATGATCATCAACTATTACCAAACAATATCTTTTACCTCCAATGCTTTGAGTTCTTGTTGGACCGAACAAATCCATGTGTAATAGCTGCAAAACACGATTAGTGGATACCTGATTTATAGATTTATAAGAATTTATAACCTGTTTTCCAAGTACACAAGGAGTGCATAATTCATGCTTTTGATACATTAGGTCAGGAAGTCCCCGAACAAGCTTTTTGGATGAAACTTTTGCAATTTACTTCAAGTTGACATGTCCAATCTTCCTTTGCCAAAGAATGGCTTCATCTTGAATTGATATCAAGCATTGAGAACTGTTAGACTTTATATCCAGCAAATAAATGTTTCCATGTCTTTGTCAAGTAAAGGATTGTGAGAGATCTTTGCTTGTTCCAGAACAAGTATCTTCTTGAAAGTTGATCTTGTATCCACTGTCCCATAGTTGACTAATACTCAATAGATTATAGTTCAACCCTTCAACCGGAGAAACATTGTTGATTATGAGGTTTTCTATCTTCACGGTTCCTCGACCAACAATTTTTCCTTTGTTGTTGCCACCAAAAGAAACATTTCCTCCTTTTACATGAGAGAGATTTGTGAAACAATTTGAGTCTCCCGTCATATGTCTTGAACAGCCACTATCCAAATACCATTTAATTTTCTTCTTGATAGTGACTGCATTTAAATGAAAAACTCAAGTCTTCTTTGGTACCTAAACTTTCTTGGGTCCATCATTGTTAGTACCGTAAACAGTCTTTGCCCAACTCTTTTTAACAGGTCCCCAAACTTTGGGACATTCCTTCTCAAAATGTTTTACGCTTTTGCATTTTGAACATGTAAGGGCATTTCTACCAACAGGCTTTACAAAAGCCTTTTGAAAATGATCTTTATAAAAAGATTTTGTTGGCCTATTCTTGATTCTTTCTTTTACTTTTGGAAAATCAATCAAAGGAGTGGTTTCATGTGTCATTCCTAGACTAGATTTATTAAAATAAGATCTTTGAATAGAAAGAATTTTATCCAACTTTGCAGAACCCATTGAAAATTTCTTTGTAACTTTCAACAAATCTTCTTTCAAGCAAGCATTTTCTTTTGAAAGTACAATCTCATTTTCTTTTGAAATAGCAAGACACTTGTCTAGACTTTCAACTTTTTCGACCAAAGTCTTTTCTTGTTGTTTCAAATTTGAATTTTCCCTTTTTAGTTCAGAGATCCTTTTAAGAGAGCCTTTAAGACTGAGACAAAGTTCATCAATGTAATTTGATAATTTGGTAGGAATTTTTAAATTTCTAACCTTGATACCGCTGTTTGAGTTTGAGTCTGAATCTGAGCTCGAGTCTGAGTCTGAGTCTGAGTTAGCCATAAGACAGATATTGGCATATTCTTCATCACTCTCCTCACATTCGGTGTCACTCCATGTTTCAGCTTTGAGTGCTTTCTTGAACCTTTCTGGTTTTCCTTTCTTTTTCTTTAATAAGGGACAATTAGGTCGATGTGTCCCTTTTCTTGCATTCAAAGCAAACAACCTCTTTATTGGTATCTTCTTCTTCATTTGATTTCTTTTGAAATCTCTGATTGTTTTGTCTCTTCCAATTGAACCTTTTGCCTTTTCTATTTAGCCTTCTGAACTTTCTAATTAAAAGTGCCAATTCCTCATCATCCAAGTCTTCTTCTGAATCTGTAGCATCAGAATCATCATTAGATTTTAAAGTAATTGACTTCTTACCTTTGGTGTCAAATTCCTCAATGAATTGCTTGACTTCGTATGATTGAAGTGTGCCAACCAACTTATCTACCGAAAGAGGCATGATCCTTTGTGTTTCTCTTATGGATGTCTTGACATTATTCCAATCTTTGGAGAGTCCTCTCAACAGTTTATTAACCTTCATAGGTCCTGAAATTGGCTGTCCTTGGTATGCCAAGCCATTTACAATTTCTCGTAAATCGATCGAACATATCCAATGGATTCTCCTAACTTCATTTTGAAGGCTTCATATTGTCCAAGAAGGATATTGATCTTGGTTTCTTTGACTCGATCTGTTCCTTCATAAGTGACATGCAATCTATCCCAAACTTCCTTAGCTGTTTCACAAGATGAAATTCGATTATACTCAGTAGGAGATAATGCACAATATAGAGAGTAAATAGCTTTTGCATCAAGGGCTTGTCTCTTTGAAATATCGGTTTGTGACAATCCCACTCCATCAGGTAATTCTTTCCCTGTGGTTGATGTCGCTGCAGGAACAATTCCTTTCTCCATTACATCCCATTCCTATGGATCTTTGGATCGTAGGAATGCCTTCATCTTGTTTTTCCATACGTTATATTCCTTTCCATCGAAGTAGGGAGGTCTGGTATTGCTTTGCCCTTTCATTAAACCTGGAGCCAAAATACTAGCCATAGATCTTTTGCTTTAGAAATAATAACACTTTCAATAAATAAACAACCTGCTCTGATACCAATTGATATAGGCTAGTGAATCCACCTAGAGGGGGGTGAATAGGTGATTACAGAATTCTTTTGGAATCTTTTACTGAAGAATACTTTAATATGAAAAATATATCAGAAATAAATAGATCATGCATTCATAAAGTAAATAGAGTAGGGTAAGAGAGAATTGACACAAGGATTATAGT
Organism: Eucalyptus erythrocorys; assembly: GCA_014182555.1. Classification (NCBI taxonomy): domain Eukaryota; kingdom Viridiplantae; phylum Streptophyta; class Magnoliopsida; order Myrtales; family Myrtaceae; genus Eucalyptus; species Eucalyptus erythrocorys. The sequence continues at coordinate 10,695,649 of CM024603.1, forward strand.
GGTTCGGCTTATTGCAAGCCTACGTCCACTCTCCACTATTTGGCAGCCAACCGGCGTAATCACTATGTAGCAAATGAGAGTTGTTACAATTCACAAACTAGACTTCTTCAGCAGAAAGTCTCTCCTACAGCTTCTTGCTGTTTCGCACTATAAGTGACTTTCTTTGATACGCAACTTGAGCACGAGAGTTTTTAGAGAACAAGAGATTTCAGATGTTCTAACATCGAAATTTTTCTATCAATTCCCTCATTACTTTCGAACAACTCCGATTCACCTTAAATAGCCTTCGTGTCTCCATACCCATTGGCACTTTCCAAGAATTCATCCAATCAACCCGTTGGATTGAATCAATTTAAGTGATCTTCACGTCGTCGAAAATATAAGTAGACAATAGCTCGTCAATCCTGCTCGCCCATACAATCAAGATCTTGAGTTTCCAAAATTAGATCCTTCCAAAAATTCGCTTGATCTTCAACGGATAAAATCCGAAAAATAAATCTTCCAAGCTCACAATCACAACCAAGGATATTTCATGGATAAGTTAGGGTATATAATATCAAAATCTTACTTTCCTTAGCCATAAAAATAACCTGCTGTCGGCCTGGCAAAATCGCAAACTGTCTTCAGACTTAAATTTAGGTCTGGAGGTCTTTAGACTGTAACTGGGTCTGATTGTCTCCAGACGGAAAAACTTCAGACCGAACTTTGGGTCTGACTGTCTCCAAATGGAAAAACTTCAGACCGAACTTTGGGTCTGATTGTCTCCAGACGGAAAACGCTTGAGTCTTGAACTCTTTAGACTTAACCGACTGATTCTTGGATTCTTCAGACTTTACTGACGAGGCTGTTTTTTTAACTTCAAAACTTCAAGAGATTTTTCTTCAACAGTTGTCTCCAGATCTGGTAAGTCCTCCTTTCTTTCCATTATGTCAACAAACTAGTTTTCTATCCTCTGCACTCTTGTTAAATCAAACTTGATGTTGACTGCTGAGTGAAACCAAACATCTTGAGTCCATAAGCATAACAAAAATAAATGTTCATACGTCTTTGGTACTTGTTTATTGCACATACAGCAGAGGGGGTCAAATAAAATATGTCTGTTAAACAGGTTTTCTCTAGTTACCAGTGCGTTGTTGCAAACTGACCAAAGAAAGGATTGTAATTTAGGCATAGAATTCATTTTCCATATTTCATTCCATAATTTGCGAGGCAACTGAAAGGATGAAGATGCTTAGTTGTTGTTGTTTCTGGTTTGTTGTGCTCTAATGCAGTTGTAGCAACTTTTGACTGTGAAAATCCCGTTCTATTTTCCTTGCCAAATCACCATGTCTTCTGTATATTGTGGTCAGAGGGGAATACAAGTGATTTCATCCACTGTTTGGTTGTCAAAGCTTTGGTGAAGTAAGGCAGTATTACAAGCATTTTGTTATGGTATTATAAAATCAGCAACTATTTCAGGTTCATCTTTAGGAGCAGGCCCTCCTATAATATCCTTGACCAGCCATCTATCCTCTCGTATCTCGATTTGTTTTCTGTCACCAACAGACCATATAATATTTTCTACACGGCCTAACAATATACTCTGTCAACCCCAAGAGGGTCTTGTGCCTTTAGTCGCATGCCAGAAATCTTGAGAGTGAAAATAAAGACGTTTTAGTACTTTATTGTAAAGAGAGGAAGGTTGTTGAACTAGTCTCCACGCTTGTTTTCCAAGTAGAGCTCTATTGAAAGCGATTAGGTCATGAAATCCCAATCCCCCTGCATCTTTTATGCTCTTAACAGCTTCCCAATTCTTCCAGTGTATGCCAGATTTCCTATTACTTGTTTGCCACTAGAATCTTGCTATTTTCTGTTCTATTTTTTTACAAATAGCAATTGGGACTTTAAAAATAGACATTACATAATGAGGAATGGCTTGCACAACTATTTTAATTAACAATTCCTTACCCCCTCTTGAAATAAGCTTCTCTTTCCAACCTTCCAGCTTTGAATGAACTCGAGCTAGGATCCACGAAAACATATCCCGTTTGGATTTTCCCCAATATGAAGGAATTCTAAGATACTTGCCAGTTCTATTTAACACGGGAACTCTTAGTTCACTAACAAGATTCTCTTTTAAGGCTGTAGGACAATCTTTGCTAAAAAAACAAGCCAGATTTGTTTTCGTTTATACCTTGCCTGTAGCTAAGCAATATTCATTTTAGAATCATGGCTAAATTCTGACATTCAATAAGTTTTGCATCTAGGAAGAAAATGGCGTCATTTGCGAAAAATAAGTGAGATGGGGTGGGACTCCATTGGTTTAGTTTGATACCTTTAAGATTTCCCATGTCCACTGCATTATTGATAAGAGTTGATAGGGCATTGACCACAAGGATAAATAGGTAGGGGGATAGAGGGTCTCCTTGTTGCAAACCTCTGGTCGGTTGAAAATAAGGTAATGATTCACCATTAAATTTAACACTCAAAGAGACCATAGTAATGCATTGCAAGACCCAGTGAACCCATTGAGGATGGAATTTGAGCTTTAGAAGATAATTCCCAAGAAAGTCCCATTCAACCCTATCATAAGCCTTTTACATGTCTAATTTAAGCACCGCCTGAAATTGCTTTTTCCTTTTTCTAGTACTAATTTGATGCAGCACTTCTTAAACCACGATGATATCGTCTTGAATTTGTCAACCTCCAACAAAAGCGCTTTGTTCTGGCATTATTAGATCATGTAGCTAGGGCTTGAGTCGATTGGCTAAGATCTTGGAAATTACTTTGTAAATAGAGTTGCAAAGGTTGATAGGGCGAAATTGGTCCAATCTTTCTAGGTGAGGAGTTTTGGGAATTAAGGAGATGTAGGTCTGGTTGTACTCAAGTAGCATTTCCCCTATTTGAAAGAACTGCTTAACAGCTGTGATAATATCTACTTGTAATATGTCCCAGTATGATTGATAAGACTAACCAATTAAACCGTCAGGGTTAGGTGCTTTAGTTTCCCCTAATTGGAAAATTGCTGCTTTGACTTCCTCATTACTGATTTATGTTATGAGACTTTCATTCATCTCTGCTGTCACTATTTGTCTGCATTGTCTAAGAGTTGGCCCGTAGTCTCTATTCCCTATAGATGTGTATAATTCCCTGAAAAAAGTATAAGTCAGCTCTTTTAGTTGGTTTGGCTCACGTACCTAGTTTTGTTGATCATTTTGTAGCATACTTATTTTGTTTTGCTGTCTTCTTTGAATTGTGGTAGCGTGGAAAAACTTCGTTTTCCTATCCCCCCATCTAAGCCAATTTATTCTTGATCGCATCGCCCAAAGTTTTTCCTCCTACTGCCATAACCTATGTATTTGCTCTTTCAGGTTAGTCAGGACAGCCTTATCAGAGTGACACTATGGCTGATTTGTCAGAGTTTGAATCTGGTTCTTGAGGGAATTGATTTGAAGTTTGGCGTTTGAGAATTTGGATCGGCTCCACTATGAAAGCGCGATAGAGGCAAAGCTTAACTTTTGAGGAAGCATTACTTCTCCAAGCTGGTGGGAAGCCCGAGAATCAGTAATTATGGACCGACACTCCGTGTCTTGTAACCAGTAAGCTTCAAAGTAGAAGGATCTTTGCTTTCTATAACGTTGAGTTGCTTTGGTTGACAAAAGGAGAGGGCTATGATTAGATCCTAGGGTTGGTAAAGTGAAGACTTCGGCGAGAGGGTAAGTCACTCTCCACTCCTTTGTGCAAAGCATTCGATCCAACCGTTCCTTTACAAAGTCTTCTCCGTTTCGATTATTAATCCATGTAAATGCTCAGCCTTTGTTGCCCAGGTCCATTAAGTAGCAGTCATTAAGGAGCTCACGGGAAGATTACATATGATGAGGCTCAACAAGGCGCTTCCCAACTTTTTTCCAAGGGTATAAAACTTTGTTGAAGTCGCCTACGCACAACCAAGGTAGGGTATTTACATTGCTGATCTATCTTACTTCTGCCCAAAAACTTTGTCGAACGTGATAAACTGCTGGAGCATGTATGCAGGTGAGACGTATTATGATGCCCGAATCCAACTCGGTGCATATCAAGTCGATCATTATCAAAGAGTGATGAGCCACATTCAAGGACACTCGATTAGTCTAAAAGATTGCTAACCCTCCTGCCAATCCAACTGAGTTTTCTATAAAACTGGAAGAGAAATTGAATTTCCTTTGTAAATAGAGGAGCTTCTTTTCCCGATTCTTAGTTTCCATCAAAAACAAAATGTCGGGTTTTTCTTGGGTCACTAAGACCCTTAAAGCTTGAATTGTCAGGGGATTGCTCAAACCCTGATAGTTCCAACTTACTAACCTCATTGTTCATTTGGTGGCTTTTTAGGGCCAACCACCAAGGCCCAACATTCAGAAGTTGCTGCCTCAAAGATGGGAGTCTCTTGTAAAGAGAGTCATCAAGCCCCCTTGAAGTTGAGTTCAGACATCGTGAGTAATAAGTTTTTTTGCTTTCTTTATTGGGCCTGATCTTGCATTCAGACGTGCACTTTCTTTGACTTTAGAGAAGCTGTTGCGATTTCATTACTTGTTGTGTGTTGTTGAAACATAGGGAACCTGTCCAATCCAGTGGTGGTTTTCGGAGATTCCTCAATCACACGTTGCCATTGCAAAGGTTTGGTAACTATAATAAGTTGGGTACACATATTAGCCTCCATAGTCTGTTTACCCTTGTTTATTTGTTCTTGGTTTTCGGGTGCAGCTGCAGCAAGTTCCTTGACAGGGATCAAAGCTGAAGAAGGTTGAGGGGTTTCCTGGACTATTTCATTAGCAACTTCCAGAGATGGATCCAAATCATAAAAGGTACGCCGGAAGGGGCTGTGTTCCCGAGCCTTTGCTTGGAGCCATGACCCATATAATAGACCTCCTTTTACTTCCATTTTACGCTCGTCATAAGGAAAATCTTTACAATACATGGCGTAGTGTCGAAGCTTACCACAAGAGTAGCAATAATGTGGTAGCCTTTCATACCGGAAGTCTAACCAAATGTTCTTCCCTTCCACCTTGATTAGAAGCCTTGATTTTAGAGGTTGATGAAGGTTTATTTCCACTCTAGCCCTACCTGCTCGAAGAGTTGATCCATCTTTGTGCTCTATTTTCACCTCTGTGACTCTGCCTATATGTGTTACTACTTTACTAATCATGGTTTCTGTACTGCATTCTAGAGGTAATCCAAAAACTTGAACCCAAAACTCACAAGTATTGAAGTCATAGCAGTGCAACGGTGTGTTCGGGATCCAAGGCTTTAGAATAACCAGATGATTGGCAAATAACCAAGGTCCATTCTCTAGAACCCTCTGTTTTACTTCCTTTGATTTAAACTTGACGATATACGAACCAGCTTCTCCTTGGGAGATTTCTACTAAATCAGTTCGCCAAGCATGTTTCATAGTATTTTGAAACGCCTGAAAGTTAACTGAAGAGTTGTTGAAAATCTTACCTACTAGAATTAAGTGACATTCCTCTATTTTTTTCGCTAGGTGCCGCTTCGTCCCAGACTTTGACTTGCTGTTCTGACCAAAGTCGACCCAGTCAAGTGCACAGGGCAGCCAAGATAGCCTCTTCTTCATCAGCTAGGCGGTCCATTTGAAAACATACGGAGATGGGCGGAGAAAACTTGGTCAAAGGACAACCCAGAAGCTAGACCCAAAATAAACCTTCAACAGGGCTCAATCCTATTCCTTCCAGCAACCTGACATAAGAGAAATTGACATCCATAAAACGCACAAAGCTTGGGCAAGAAACAACCCATAAGGTAGAAACACTTAATCCAACTCCTTCCAGCGACCTGATATAAGAGAAATTGACAACCAGAGGGTGGGGCGTCCTTAAAAAAAAACCAGTCGATTTAGACATGCAAAGTGAAAGAAAACCTAGCGAGCGACGTTAGAGTCAGGAGATAAGAAAACAGGGCAGATGGAAATTTGGGTTGTTGGAGGGGCAAGCAACAGACTCCGCAACTGGAGATGGGGATGTCCAAAGAAATTTAGGTTGTTCGAGAGGCAAGCAAAAGACTCCGCAACTGGAGATGGGGATGTCCAGCGAGAAGATTTTCGTGGGAACCAAAGGTTGAGAATGTAGAAGAAGCTACCATAAAGGTAGAAAGGCTCTACATTTCGTAGAGAGAAAAACCTCCGCTTCTCACTTCTTGGTTTTAACTTTAGCCTCCGAAATTTTCTGTCCTTGCAAAATAATTCTACAATTATGAAGCCATTAACTTGGTCCGAAACACAAACAAAAAGTTGACAACTGAGCACATGTATCATCTGCTTCATTGGCAGTGGCCATCTTGTATGAAGAAATTATAACATGGGTATTTCGGAAAAAAAGAGCTGATATATTCGAAAAGGCTTCCTGTTCCATAATGCTCCCAAACCCACTCCAGAAGATCCACATGGTCTCTTGAATGCCTCAAGTCATTTACGTTTCTTCTGCACGCTATCTCCAGACTGACAATCCCGAAACTATAGATATCTAATACCTTGATTGTCTTGTCAATATGAGTGCATTCGGGAGTCATGTGGTCCATGGTTGTATGTGTATATGCATTTCGCTTTTAATTGATTGGTTACATCTGTTACTAGCACATGGTTTATCTGTTATATGAAATATGTTCTACTCTCTCACAGCTCCTTATTGTTGTCGTCCTCATCACTTGTCACCACAATCGATATCACAATTTCAATAGTCTCTATCTCTCTATAGTCGACCTCTGAGATCACTATTCAGCAAACTTTGATAGTAGGTTGATGTCACAGTCTCAGAATATTTTAGATTGAGATTGAAGATCTATATCTGAGTTCTCTCGATATATTCACTTTGTATTAGTAAATTTAAAATCCAAAGCCCAAAATTATTCATGTATTATTATAGTATCCGGAAAATCTAGTACTAGTGTTTAATATTCTGAAAAAAAAGCATGAATCCTGCTCAAGGTAAAAATATAGTCCCCTTATTTTTTCAGTAGAAATGATCTTACGTGACGGCTTTTGTGGCTAATCACGTTAACATGACAATCGACGTGAATTTTTTTATTATTAAAAAACTAAAGAAATAAAGTTAGAGATTTAAAAATCAAAAGAAAAGCAAAACAGTGGGTTCACTCCTGAGAACCGAGGGTCATTTGCACAATTTTTTTTTTTTTTTTTGCTTTTGTTTGAGCGTGTCGACATATTTAGTTGAACTTACTTTCACTTAAAAGTTTGAGCCAATAAATTATGAACCAACTAAGATAAATTAATTGCTCAACACCACACTATTTCTCCAAGGTAGGACTTTTTTAATATAATTCACACATGCATTTTAACAATCTCCTATTTACACAAAAACTCAATTTGAGGTTTGCTCTCTCTTAATTCAGGTGTCCTTTTGCATCTTCTTATCTCAACTTGAGTCTTCACTTTATTATCTTGTGAGGATTACAACAACGGAAATGATACCTTCATTCTTGAAGTCTTTCTTTAGATTGAACTATCGGAACACAATACTGCACTGCAACGCTCACTTTTATCCAAGTCTCTTTTGTCAGAGTGAATTAGAAGGTCACCTGCAAACTATGATAATCACAAAAAAAATTTATTGACATTTTCACCAAACACCAATGAACTTTGAGAGTAAACCAGCAATCAACTATACAAATCACATACTTTCACGAATCCTTCAAGTTGTTAACAAACAAGAAGTTGAATTACTCTCCAAGATCCTTGTGACCTCCTGCTTCCAATGTCTTCAATGATCTTTGTTGGCTAAAATCACTTCAAAATCTTTCAAATCTCTCTCTCTCTCTCTCTCTCTCTCTCTCTCTCTCTGAATAATCCTACGGTTAGGTTTCTCCTCTCGTCATTATTGCCTTGATTCTCTTTTTTCACCTATGATATACAACCTAAAGTCTCATATCCTTTCTCCTAATCATTCTAATAAAGATTGGCTCTTAAGGCAAATTCAACAACAATCACTCGCCTTAGTTTTCTTAATTTCATCATGAAATCTAATGTACTTGAAAATGATATGCGTGCTTTTCTACTAACAATGGTCTTTACTTCTGTTTCTTTCGGTGGTTATTGTTCCCACTAAGTCACGTTGGTTTAAATGTCTAAGTTGGGCCCTTCCATTGGGATGCACGTGCAAATTTTGTTAGAAAGTCCCACTTTGGAGAATTAGTGTGGCTTGGAGTAATTAATATATTTTAGTCAGTTCATAACTTATTGGCCTAAGTTTTGAGTGAATATGAGTCTAATTGCATATGTTAACAGACTTATTGAACGTTCTCTATTGGCAATCTCATAAGTGAAGGTATTGGGTTGATGCATGCTATTAGCAAATGGCATTAGAGTCAATGGTTGATTGGTGGGTCCTCAATCTAGTTAGATGTTCGATGAATATTTCAAGCAAGAAATGTTGTGATCAACGCGATTTTGCGGCGGTGGCGTAGCAAAACGTCTGAATGACGACTTTCATGGTTTGGTATAGACAAAAGGACCAATGATGAAGGTAAACATTGTGGTTGTTGTGGTCCTCACATGCAACAATTGGAAATTTAAGTTGAGACTTATGTATTGATACCTAAATTAAGGGAGCAAGCCTAACATTAATTTGAGGGGAGATTGTTGATATGCACGTGTGAGTGCATTAGGAAGTCCTGCATCAGATAATGGGTATGGTGTGGAGCAATTGATATATCCTATGTGGTTTTCAATTGATTGGTTTGAGCTTTTGAATGAATGTGGCTCTAACCAAATATATTAATAGATTCAAATTTGGACTCCCTCTAGTAATTTCCTTAATGAGGATATTATGCTTCTATTACACGCTCCCATCATCCGCACCCATCCTGTCCTTAATCAGATATTTTACCTAGTTAAAACAAATCTCTAGCTGACTCCCTCTGTCCACCTACTCTCTCTCTCTGTCTCTGCAACCACTACTGTCCCTTATGGTTATTATCGCCACATGCCACCACCTTTGGCAATTCTCTCTCTCTCTCTCTCTCTCTCTCTCTCTCTCTTTCCGAATAGACGTCAAAGATGATCTCGACCTTGGAATAGAGGTTGATAAAGATCGCAGACTTCCACCGACATAAAGGCTGATCTGAGGTCAACGAAACCCTTATTAACGTAAGCTTGAGGTCCTCAAACCTTGACTTGAGGTCAATAAACTAATATTCAAGTAAGACGCGGGCTATGATCTAATTGAAAGTGATCAAATTGCTTATTTGATTGTAGAGGTGTTAAAATGGGTCTTAGATCCATATATGACCCATTTAAATCATAAATGGGTTATATGTGGGTCACTTGTTTTTTTGAAAAAGTTAGTTAAATGGGTTTAATAACTAAAGACTTAAGATGGGTGGGTCTTAAGTGGGTCCTAAATGGGTCATAAATGGGTTGGATTTAGAATCCATTTTTCCCCAAAACCTCACCATCTCTCTCTTCTCTATTTAACTTTATAAAAATATTTTTATAAAAACCAAAATTATATTATTTTTCATTTTAATTTTCTTTTTTCTTTTTTTTTTTTTCCCTTCTTTCTCTAGTTGCCGGTACAGAGCGATGGCCGGTGACCGGCCAAGCGAGCCTCGAGCTCGCCGGATCTGGTGAGGTAGAGGGCTCGCCGACGCTTGGCGAGGCTCAAGGCTCGAGGCTCGCCAATCCGGCGAGCTTGAGGCTCCCGCAGTCGAGCAAGGCTCGAGGCTTGCTAGATCGGGCGAGGGAGCTCAAGCTCACCCGACGCCGGCGAGCTCGAGCCTCGCCAGATCTGGGTGAGGCTCGAGGCTCGGTGGGTGTCAACGAGCCCTCCGCCTTGCCGGATCCGACGAGCTTGAGCTTGCCCAATCTAGCGAGCCGGAGCTCGCCAACGTCGGTGAGCCGAGCGAGCTCAAGGCTCACCTATGGCCGGCCGCCGGCCATCGTCATGGCCAGAGCCAACCAAAGAAGAAGAAGAAAACAAAAGAAAAATAAAAATAGAAATTATACTTAAAAAATAAAAAATAATTAAAAATTTAATTTTAAAAAATAAAAAATAATTAAATTTTGATTTTTAAAATAATTATTTTAAAAATTATAAATATTGTCCATTAAAATTTATGTTGTATAAAACTATTTTAGCAATACCATTTTTCAAATATATATATATATATATATATATATATATATATATATATATAAGAAATAAGCTTTTGTTAAGTTTAGTTAGATGAGTTGGGTATGGGTCGAAATTTTATATTAGACATCAATGGGCCATAAATGGGTTAATGGGTCAAGTTAGGTCGGACCATTAATGACCCGACCCAAACTCGACCCGACCTACCCATTTAACACCTCTATTTGATTCATGTCAAGCTCATTACTAATAGCAAGACCAAATCAATGGGTGGACAGGCTTATTAGCTAGGGAGAAACGAGCTTCGTGAGCTAAATCACAAAGGGAAATGCTTCCCCAAAGAGCCAATTGATATGCCCAAAGAAAGAGAGACAGACGATGATAATGGTTTAGAAAATACTAACACTCTTTGGAAGCCTTTGTGTCATATTTGACACTTCGAAACATGTCCAACACACTCCAACATATTCTAACATGCAATCAACAAGTGTCGGAAGTCACGCCCCGAACTACGAGACACGTGAAACAACCCACCATGGTCATGTAAATGCGACATTCCCAGGTAGTGTCGCCGACCCAAATTAATTTATTATGCGCATGCGGAACGTAATAAGAAACCCCTGATAAAAATAAAAGCGGGATAGAACAGCAGGAAGGAAATCAATTTAATACAAACCAACATATTGTCATAAAATCAACTAAGGTTTACATACAACCAAAATGGGTCATAGTCTATGTGCATCAAAAAGGGGTCAGTTTGCACATTAGGGATCGATCCACCAAAAAGAAATATCAGTCCTAAGACTACTAGTCGAACTCATTCGTCGATCCCTCATCTTCAGGCTCTGCCACCCATGAGACTGGAGGTGAAGCATTGATCACTCAGCCGTCAAGAAGATCTGCTACGCCTTCTCCCAAAAATGGCATCCATCATGGCTAGCGGGATATCCATACTATCCAGAGGGTCAACTCTAACACCATCGACCTCAGAACAATACCAAGCCCTAAAGCTATATGAGACTCTGGCATCCACGGACACTTGGACCCAAATCAGAGACCTAACCAAATGGTAAACCCAAGAACTCCCAGGGTCAGGAGCACTCTGCGTCGCCCCTGAGAATCTGCTCCAGCAAGCCACTAATCTCCGCTGGTGCTGCTATCTATGGCCCTGAAATGTTTTCCCACAACGGGGTGAGACATTATCTCAGTAAGTTCACCCCTCCTAAACCCCTGTTAGAAAGTAAATACACCACAGAGTGACCTAGCCACAACATCAAGAAGACTTACCTCGCATTAGCCTTCATCTGCAGGTTAGCACAATTTATAAAATTCAACCACGTACGATTATGATAAACATACAATTGAGGCACGATCACATCATCAAAGCAATACAACCACTTGGATCGTCTCAACGATCAATCGGTTCGACCGTTTACATGTCATTCTATCAAATCAATCTCTGAATCCCATCACAACCCTATAGGTAGGCTTAACAATCGGTGGTAATCACGGCCCCACTCGGCACGACCTTCAATAAAGTGGTTCATCACGGCCTCTTTAGGCACGACCTCTCATAGGTGGTTCATCACGGCCTCATTAGGCATGACCTCTAATAGGTGGTTCATCACGGCCTCATTAGGCACGACCTCTCATAGGTGGTTCATCACGGCCTCATTAGGCACGACCCCTAATAGGTGGTTCTTTTTTTTTTTTTTTTGGTCGAATACCCCTAATAGGTGGTTCATCACGGCCAATTTCCGTCAATTCCTACACTTGGAATTGACACTGGGTCTGACTTGAGAATATGTCAGGAGCTTGTTCTGAAGATGCAAGAGATATATGAAAAATCTCTTCAGATTCTGTGTCAGATTCAGTTTCACTAGAAGTTTGATAGGAAGGGATAATATAAAGAGTTTGTTCTGATGGTTCTTCATCAGCGAGAGAATAGGATTCAATATCATCATTTTGAAGAGAAATCCAGTTTCATTCTCAATATGATAAATTAAACGATTCGACCTTTTTTTCGCCCGGGGACAATTTTTGGCAAAATGTCCTTTAAGTTGCGAGATGAAACATCGTTTGACTTCTTGTGGCATGTGCGATCTTTCCTTTTGCGTAGGTATCGCCATTTCTTCTTTCTTCGTAAGTGTTTGGGGCCTTGTTTGTACTTCTTGATATTGAGTTTCTTGAAGTGTTTCTTCTTCCTACATTATTTTCCACAATCGCCATCGCAATCGTATTTGGAACATTTTATCTTCAACTTTTGACGAGAGCAGGCTGCTTCAAGGCCTTTGTCTTCCATGATGTAAGTACGGACCATCTGGCGTTTTAGACAAAGTTCTTCAAGGCACAGATGGATTTCTTGTTGTATTTCTCCCAAGGGAATGTCTTATACCCTTTTTTGTTTTCCAAAAAAGGATCTTTCAACCATCTGGGACAATTCTTTAGGAATGGATGTCAGGAAGAGATGCTTTAGGTTTGGATCAGCTCCAACCTGATAAAAAAGCTTAAGCATTTCTCGATAGTGCCTATCAAGATGCTTCTTTTGAAGAGAGCAGCATTTTCTCTCAAAGAATTCTCTTCTTTTTAATTCCACAAGGTCAGTGGGTTTTCCCACAAAGAAATGATATAGGATGGTGATGGCCTGGCTAAAATCTGGTGACATTAGAAAATGAATCTAATCTTGTTCGGATACTGATTTCCACCAGGCTTTGAGGCTTCCAGTAAACCTTGTGACAAAGTTGTAAAGAACATCATTCATATCATGGTTGGTGATGGATTGGGTGTTCAACCAAGTATGAAATTCTTCAAGTCTTTTTAGCCATTTGTGATAAGGAATATCATCAATGGTGAAAAATTGTTTTGATGCCATGGACACATGTTGTCCAGTATTATTCTGAACAACTTCTCGCTCAGAATAATTGGATTCCATATCAATATCTGGGGCTGGAGGATCAGCCATGAATATGGATGAAGTGATCGGTGCGATAGGGGGGGATTCAATAACAGGAATCGAAAAGGATGAGGAGGATGCAAGGGATACTGAATCTGATTCGAAGTCAAAGATATCAGGAAAAGTTTGTTCTGTGGAGAAAAGGGGTTGATTATTTTGAATAGCAAGATCAGGCTGTTGATCAAACTTGTTGGTTCATAGGATCAAGATCGATTGATTCGAGTACCCAAATCCTTTAAAAAGGATTCTAGTGGGTTTAAAAGCATCATCCGATCTCGGCCTTTCTACGATGACAACGAAGAAGGCGGGGCCTTTCTGGCCTTTCTTTTTCTTTCCCTTTCTCCTTTTGTTTTCGCGTGAGATCCTTGAGACGATCTCTCATGCTTGCCATATCTGGTTCCTTTCTATAAGGATCTTCTGGAATGGCAGCAAAGATAGTCTTCTGAGGTTGGGGAGGCACATACCCAGTTCTGACAGTGGGTGCTAACGGATCGAAAGGTCGAAACCTTCCTTCTTCAAGGATTTGAATCTGCCTTTTGAGCTTTTCTATCTCCGGCTACGGGCTTTCAAGATGATGATATCCAAGACGTTGCCTTGATTCCAAGGCATCAAGCCTTTTCTGGAACTCGAAAAGCAATTTTTTAGTGGACTCATCATGCCTTTGAAGGTCTTGTTGAACATTTCCTATTTTGTAATCAATGACTTTGAAAGCATTGTTTTGTGCCAACAAAGTTTCAGATTGCCAATTTAAGACAGCTTCAGCAGCAGTAGTTCTTTTCGGTCTTCCATGCTCATCTACCTCAGTGGGGGTAGATATCTTAGGAGTATGACGATATCTTTTGCGGATCGGTATACTCTTCGGAGCAGGGAATGTAAGTTTAGAACTTTCACGGACAAGAGGGGGAAGTCCGTATCTTGAAACATGGCAATGGAAGCGACCAGTTGCTTTTCTGGTGGAACTTCAAGTGGGTAAGAATGTTTCTTGGCCCACTTCAAGATTGGCTTATAGAATGGAGAGAGAGCCGGTTTTTTCTGAGGAGGAGATGGTGGAGGTGATGGTGGTGGAGAGTTTGAAGGTGGAACAGCATATTTTGGCGGTGGAGGAGGTGCGTAGGAAACTACGTGGGTATTTGTCACATTCACCAAGAGTGTCAACGGATGGATCTCCGTTTAAGTACTGTTGGAACAAAGGATCTCTTCGTTTCTTTCTCCGAGGTGGGGGTTTCTCAAATGGATCAACCTCATCAGGAGATTTTGTACAAGAAGAGCACTGACAAAAAGGATCCCAAAAGCAATGACCATATGGGTCTTTATAGTAATGGACTGATTGTCCATCACTTTCGAAATGTCGGACAAACTTTTTTGGGTCTGGCTCGGAAATAGCTTTAGGAACACATGGTTCAATCATGAAAAGAGTTTGGAAGATAGATGGACTACCTTCTTCTTTTTCCTTGCCGAACTTGATGGAAACAGTTCCATCTTTCTTTCGGATGAACTCAGATCCGAGGACTGGATAGGCTTGCTATTCTGGTGCAGCTTTTCATAGTTTGTGATCCATGTGTCTGGGAGAAGAGTGGCTAACTTCTCCTTTGGAATCTGTCTGGGAACATGGATACATGAAGCTTGATCGTTTTGCATAGAGATGAACAAGGCATCTTCATTTTCATTGTTGAAATTCAGATCAAGAGCATGGTTATGCACTCGATAAACCATCTGATAATGGAGTGTTGCAGCAACAGAGTCAGCAGTCTGAGGGGCTCCAGTAAGTTGGACCTGTACTTTCATAAAGGAAAGTAATTGTGGGTCTGAAAGTGCAATATTAAAGTTGGGATACAAAGTAACAAACATTGTGCCAGCATTCAGGGTGGTTTGAACTGTGCCAATACAAGCATGTTGGTACTCTAGAAAGCGAGTATCCAATAAGGCTATCCTAGCCACAACAGGTAAACCTTTACGGCCATGAAAAGTAAGAGCAAGACGAACAGCGCCATAGTGAACATGAGTGTAACCCTGTTGGGTCCACTGCCTAGGGAACTCTGGAGGAATCTGAAGAGTAACAAAGTACTCTTTTTCAGTCGCAGAGGATGGGGTCTTTGGTCAAATTTGGAGGACTGGACGTACTCCTTCACTTGCTTTGGAGTTTGGTGGATGAGTTGACGAATGGAGCGGATGGGTGAGAATGATGAGTTGGGTTTAGCAAAAGCGGAGTATGGGTTCATGAGAGGCAGTTGAGTTTCAGAGATCCTGATGTCATCGCTAAGCGAGACTTCATAGAGATAATCTATCTTAGAGGCATTAGAAACACGAAATTCTGGAGGGGTGGATGATGAAGGAGCAAGAGAAACAGGGGCTTCGAGAATTTCTGGTTCTGTAGACATAGTGGAAGAAGGATCTTCTCTGCTCTACAGTCCTGACGAGCAATCGCACTGCCAACTCCTTGAACAGTTTGCAGAAATTGTGAGGAAGCATGGCATTATGCTTTCTCAGAGGAAAATGAATATTGCCCATACAGAAATTGAATTTCTTGGTATGCACCTCAACAAAGGTACGTACTATCCAGGGCCACATATTGCACAGGAATTATTGAAGTTCCCTGAAGAAAACTTCACCACAAAGCAAGTTCAGCAAATTCTTGGGATAATTAATTATGTCAGGGATTTCGTTCCAAACATTGCAAAGTTGCTAATTCCTCTCCAGTCAATGCTGAAGAAGAATCCCCCACCTTGGGGAAACATCCAGACTAAAGCAGTTGCTGAACTTAAGGAGATTATGCAAAATCTCCCACCACTACAAATACCATCAATAGGAAAAAGAATCCTTCAGACTGACGCCAGTGATGAATACTGGGCAGCAGTCCTATTCGAAGAAATTGATGGTAAGAGACATCTTTGTGCTTACAAAAGTGGAAAATTCTCTCAAGCGGAAATGCATTACCATTCCACTTTCAAAGAGATCCTAGCAGTCAAAAAGGGGATCAAAAAATTTGAGTTCCATCTCATCGGTCACCATTTCTTAGTGGAACTAGATATGGCATCTTTTCCTGAGATGACCAAGTTCAAGCGAAGCAAATCCCGAATTCCCAGTTGCTTCGATGGGCTAAATGGTTTTCAAAATACTCTTTTGAGACCAAACACATTCTTGGAAGGAATATGATTTTCCTGATCAACTCAAAAAGTTATTATGGTACTTAACCAACAAGTACCTAATAGCTATGGAGATTCCAACCTGAAGATTCATTGCCAACCTAACAAGGATTTTCATGCTCAGTAAAGGTAATGTTGAAAGGGAAAGTGACAAAAATCTTCTAAACTTCCTCAACTGGTTCTATCCTCTGACTCATTGGAAACATCTTTTAGAAAAAGAACTGAGAACCATGACACCTAATCCTGAAGTCCATACCATTCTGTTTTTTAAGCGTTCTTGGCATTTTTTCAGAAACAATGGTAGCATAATTAATGAACCACAGGATATAGAAACCACATCCTATAAACCGTATTTGGACAGCAAAGAAGCTCGAATTCACAAATCATATCCCGGATCTGTTAGATGTTATGAACATCAATACCGAGAACTTCAAAGAATTCTTTGCCAAGAAAACAAAACTGTCCTGCAAGAAATATGAAATTATAATGTTCCTGCTACGTGGGATCATTATGAACTCGCACCAGAAGCCAAGGAAGCACTTGATGATTTCAGACAAGCTGCGTCATCCCACGAGCATGAAATGACAGATGCAGATGATATTGTCTAATTCACTCAAGACCCCTGTGCTAGATGGGGAGGTCCTCTGTCCCAGGACTCCTATGCTCCAGGGTCCTCGTCCTTATCTCAAAACATGAATGTATCATTCTACAAGGATCCAGCCAACTGGCCTCAGCCAAACATTCTTGACGACAACACCGATTGGGCACAGGAAGAAGCCTCACATTGGGCACATGAAGCATCCTCATCACGACAGATTCTCTCACGAGCAGATCTTGAAGCTCTTGAGCAAAAGTATGAAGAACACCTCTTTGCAACAAACTACAGCTCAGATGACTCACACAACAGCTACAATGCCCGTGACGGACGAGACCGCTGAAAATGCCGTTGTCCGTACAAAGTCACTGTAGCAAAGTTACTATTCACTAGGCTAGGGAGAGTATCGTAGCGGTTTTGTTCACGTACGAATCTTTGTTCATAGTGTGCGAATAACTCCCTCCCAGAAATTTCGTTCCGGAGCCTTTGTTCTGTTCTTAGACCTATGTTGGTCTTTTGTCTATTTGTGTCTCCCATTTGCCTATATAAGGCAAGGAGTCTGTAATGTGTGGGCAGAGGAACCCCTAATTATTGCAATCACACTCAATTCGCCACAACCAAGCATCAAATTTGAATTCTAAAAGCACAGCAGCGATTGGCAAGCAATTCGAGGAACCAAGGGGCTAAAAATAAATTTTTCCGTTTTTTAATAATATTTAATTAATTTCGGAATATTATAAATTATTTTAATCCTCAAAATTTCGAAGCATTTAAATAATTCTAAATTAAAATCCAATTATGTCCCATCACAACTTAACATTAAATAAACCACTTTTAACCTTAATTAAACACTATTTAACTTAAACCAATCTCTTAATCCAACTTATAATAAAATATACTAATCTATCCACCTAAACATGCTTAATTCAAACTAAACACACTTAGGGCATCATTAACACTCTAATCAAGGATAAACTCACTAGATTTAGACGCCGCTTAGACCAAAACGACGAGGACGACGCCGGGACCGACTTTCCCCAAAGGCGGTCTTGCATCCGGGCCGGGAAGGGGTTGAACGGGCCAAGAGTGGGCTGTGAGACCCACTAGAAGAAGTTGCTGAACCGGCTGGAAGGGAGGTGCAACGGAGGGCTACGGCGGCGGCTCGGACGCGAGGGACGGAGGGGAACGGACGGCGGCGGGCGGCGGCTGCTTCGGCGATGGCTCAGGCGACGGGACGGGGGGGCAACGCGGGCTGCACGACGAACGGGCGGACAGCGCGGCGAACGGTGAGGCGGGGGTCGACGATGTTGCTTTGGTTTTCCTCTTTGGCTGGTTCTCCCTCCCCTTCTCTCTCTCTTTCTTTTGTTCAAAGGTTGAAGATGAAGTGATGTTTGCTTTTGGAGATCCAATCCTCACCTTCCACTTGTCCTCATCTCCTTCAACTTGGCCACCTCACCATGACATCATCCTTATGACATCATCTTCCACTAACTCATTCATCCACAACTTAATTCCAATGGTTGCACTTTTATTTTCCGCCGGGGTCCAAAATCTTGTGCGCCCAATTTCTTCAATTTCTCATTCAATTCTCTTCTAATTGAGTCCAATTAAAGTTCATAAAATTAATCCAAGATCCTACTAAGACTTGTGACATAATCAGGCCTCCAATTTTTAAATTCAATTTCAATTTTCCCGGTTAAATTCAATCTAGTGCGATTTCAGCGTGCCTGATCCACCGAGTAGCTTTCAAGGAAATTTTCTTGCATCCGACCCGAGGGTGATCAGTCCCCAAGCCTGACGCGTTAAAATCCCTTAATTGCTTCACCTAATGAACTAGTCCTCTCGTAAGTGGCCAACTCAGAAAAACGACTACATGCATAGATGAATTGCCCGACTCAATTGACTAAAAATAAATTTAAGAAAAATCGGGATGTCACAACTCTTCCCCTCTTATAAAAATTTCGTCCTCGAAATTTGAACCATTATAAATCCTTAAACAAGAAGATAGGGGTACAATTGTCTTGTCGATTCTTCGGTCTCCTAGATTTCTCCTTCAGTACTATGGTGTTGCTAGACCACTTTGACCATTAGTATGGTCCTGGTGTGCAAGACTTGTTCCTTGCGATCCACAATCTGAACCGGGCTTTCAACGTACGACACCCTGTCGTCCATGTCTAATTCCTCGAAATTTAGAACGTGAGTCGGGTCAGGTTCATACTTCCTCAACATCGACACGTGAAAGACGTCATGCACCTATGACAACTTCGGCGTAAAGTGCAAGACGATACACTACGAGTCCCTATTTTTTCTAAAATCTCAAAGGGACCTACGTACCTCGGACTCAGTTTTCCCTTTTTGCCAAAGTGGGAAGTACCTCTCACTAGTGATACCTTCAAGAAGACGTGCTCACTAACTTGGAATTCCAATGGCCTCCGGCGCTTATCTGCATAACTTTTCTGGTGGCTCTGAGCGGTTTTTAGTCTGTCTCTGATAACTGCAACTGCCTCCACTGACTGCTGAACCAACTCTGGACCAGTGATCTTTCTCTCCCCAACCTCATCCCAACACACTGGCGTTCTACACGCTCTGCCATACAACGCTTCAAAAGGAGCCATCTGAATACTCTGCTAGTAACTGTTGTTGTAGGAGAACTCGACCAGATGAAGCTGTTCCTCCCAACTTCCCTTGAAGTCCAAGACACAAGCCCTTAGCATATCCTCGAGGATCTGAATCGTCCTTTCAGATCGGCCATCTGTCTGCGGGTGGTAAGTCTTACTATACTGTAGCTTCGTTCCTAACGCTGATTGCAGGCTCTTCCAAAAGGCGGCGGTGAATCTTGGGTCCCTGTCTAAGGTAATCGTGACTGGCACCCCATGCATACGAACTATGTGACGGATGTACAAGTCTGTGTGTCTATCCAAACTGAGGTCCCTTTCGAACCGTGATAAAATGTGCTGACTTTGTCAATCTATCGACCACTACCCATATCGAATCATTTCCCCTCTGGCTCCTCGGTAGTCCTGTCACGAAGTCCATCGTAATATGCTCCCATTTCCATTCTGGGATCTCAAGGGGTTGTAGAAGTCCTCCTAGCTTGCAATGCTGAGCTTTCACCTGCTGACACGTCAAACACTTGGCCACATGCTTGGCGATGTCCGCCTTCATGCCACACCACCAGTAGTGTTGACGCAGATTCTAATACATCTTGGTACTACCAGGATGAATGCTGTAACTGCTACGATGCACTTCTGATAAAATCTCCTCCCTAAGCTCCACATCGTCAGGTACAACCAATCGTCCTTGGAAACTCAATGTTCCATCTTCAGAAGTCTAAAAGTCAGCTTTTCTCTTCTCCGGATCCTCTTGCACGATTTTCTGAACATCTGGATCTGTTTGCTGAAGAACCCTGATTCTGACCTATACTTCTGGCTCAACTCTGAGGGTGGCCATAAGGTTCGAAAGGTGGCCTACCTCGAACTTGAAACTCGAATCCCGTGCTCCCTCGAGTAGACTCTACTCCTTGAGTACCATCTATGCAACCGAAGACTTTCTGCTCAAGGCATCGGCGACCTTGTTCGCTTTTCCAGGATGATACAGAATCTCACAGTCATAGTCCTTTAGGAGCTCCATCCATCGACGCTGTCTCATATTCAACTCCCTTTGAGAGAACAAGTACTTAAGACTCTGATGGTCAGTGAAGATCTGAAATCTTTCTCCGCACAGGTAGTGTCTCCAAATCTTAAGGGCAAAGATGATCGCTGCAAGTTCCAAGTCATGCGTAGGATAATTCAACTCATGAGGTCTCAACTGTCGGGACGCATACGCAACAACTCGACCATGCTACATCAACACGCAACCTAATCCTTTAAACGACGCATCACTATAGATCTCAAATCCTCCTGGACCTAATGGGATAGTGAATACTGGTGCGGTAGTTAGCTTTTGCTTGATCTCCTGGAAACTACTCTTGCACTTATCTCGTCCATACAAACTTCTCTTCCTTCTTGGCCAGTCTCGTCATCGTGTAATGCCAACCTTGAAAACCCTTCCACAAACCTTCGTAATACCCCGCTAACCTGAAAAACTTCGATCTCTCGTCACCTTGTAGTTGGTCTCGGCCAATTGATCACCTTTGCTTCAATCTTGGTTGGGTCCACTGAGATTCCTTCTCCCGAGATAACATGACCTAGGAAAGCCACACGAGTTAGCCAAAACTCGCACTTACTGAACTTAGCGTACAACTCGTGATCCCTCAAAGTCTGAAGCACTATCCTTAAGTGTCTCTCATGATCCTCAGTACTCCTCGAATACACCAGGATGTCGTCGATGAAGACAATTACAAATCGATCCAAATAGTCTCTGAACACCCGGTTCATCAGATCCATGAAAGCAGCTGGGGCATTCGTCAACCCAAACGGCATCACAGTAAACTCGTAATGGCCGTATCGAGTGCGAAACACTGACTTCGGTATATCTTCCTTCTTGACTCTTAGCTGGTGATACCCTGTCCTCAAGTCGATCTTAGAAAATATCAACGCTCCTTGAAGCTGATCAAACAAATCATCAATCCTTGGCAACGAATATTTGTTCTTAATTGTCACCTGGTTGAGCTGTTGGTAGTCGATGCACAGGCGCAACGAACCATCCTTCTTCTTCACAAACAATACTGGTGCTCCCCAAGGTGATGCGCTTGGACGTATAAATCCCTTATCCAGTAACTCTTACATTTGCACCTTTAGCTCCTTAAGCTCTGACAAAGCCATCCGGTATGGTGCTTTGGAGATAGGCTCGGTCCCGGGGGCTAACTCAAATACAAACTCTATCTCTCTTTCTGGCGGCAAACCTGGTAATTCTTTCAGGAATACATCTGAGAACTCTTGCACCACTGGAATGTCCTCTAACTTTGACTCCTCTACCGTCGTGTCCACAACAGTCGCCAGGTAACCTTGGCAACCCTTGTCTAGCAAGCGAGTTGCCTCAAGCGAATAGATTAAGGAAATCGAGGGTCCCCCTCGACTCCTAACAAATTGGAAACTCTCACCCCCTAATGGGTTAAACTGAATCGCCTTGCGATAACAGTCCATCTTAGCTCGTTGCTTAGTGAGCCAGTCCATGCCAATTATCACATCAAAATCATACATGGCTAGAACTATCAAGTCTATCCTCCCCTCTCTCTCACCAATCACTAACTTGCAACCAAGGCAACCCACTGTAGCTAACACATTATCTTTCAACGGCGTAGATATACTAATCACAGACTCCAACAACTCAGGAATTAATTCTACCTACTTAACAAATCTTTCATCTATAAACGAATGTGAAGCTCCAGGATCAAACAAAGCATAAGCAGGTTGGTCGTTCAGTAAGACCATACCTGTGACCACATTAGGAGCATCATCCGCCTGTCCTCTAGTGAGTGCGTAAGTCCTTCCCTGAGCCGGAGGTCGGTTCGGTCCGCTTGGCGGCATGATCTGCAGCGCGAATCCTCTGTTCGAACCCAGCGATGGCGGCGGCGGCAACTGCAGCTGTCTCATCAGTCTCCTGGGGCAAACTCTAGCAATGTGGCCCTGCTGGCCACACTCATAGCTGGAACCCGTCCTAAGAGGGCATGGGGCTGAGCCATGTCGCCTTCCACATGCATGACATGCTTCGTTGAAGCTCGATGACGACTTCCACACTCCACCCTTCCTATTGGGTGGAACAGGGTACCTTCCTCCAGACATTGGCCTCTTCCCAAACCAATTATCATCCCTATTCAAATTAAACCGCGATCCAGATGCGGCAGCTTTCTCGTTCTGGTCCTTCTCAATCATCTGAGCCCGCTTGTAGAGGTCATTGTACTCCTTCAGATCTAGAGGTACCAACAAGCTCCTCACCTCTGGTTGGAACCCATCCCTAAACCTTCAAGCTCGGTTTGCTGGTCGCTGGACCAGTTCAGGGGCATACTTCGATAGATCGGCAAACTTTGCTTCATACTAATCAACCGACATCCTACCTTGGTGAAGGCACTGAAACTCTGCCATCTTCACCTCTTTGGTGCACTTAGAGAAGTACTTCTCATTGAAGACTTCGAGAAAGGCGTTCCACTCTGGAACCATGCCTTCAGGAAACACTATTCTCTTGTTGGTGTTCCACCAAGTAGCTGCGGTCCCCCCTCAACTGATAGGTTGCCAGGACGACCTTTTATGCTTCAGTGCACAGCAGCAATTCAAAAGCTTTCTCTAACTCTAGGATCCATAGTGCTGCTGGTTCGGGATCTCCAGCTCCTGTGAACGTTGGCAAATTCATCCTCAAGAAATGCTGCACCAACTTCTGTCTAATCCTCCCAGTGGCCACATTCTCAGGTGGAATCTCATCAGGATCCTTCTCTGGCTCGATAACTGGTGCGGCGGCAGTTGTGGCGGCAGTTGCGGCGGCATTGGCGACATTGGCGGTGTTCACTGCGGTGGCAATAGCGACGGCCTGCTGATCCATCCTGTCTCTCATCGCCTCAAGCATATGCATAATCCCAAGAAACCTCGGATCCTCTTGGGCTGCTGCATTCTCTGGAGGCAAAGCTGTACCACCTACACTGGTCCCGGCCTGCGCTCCTCCCAAGGCACCATGGGCACCGGCTCTCAACGAAGACCCACCCCGAAACATCGGGCCTACTACTCTCTTTCGAGCAGCTCTCGGCACTCGGTCACTCATGCTAGAGGCTCAATACAGATGCCTATTGACGAATTCCAATACCACATTAGAATTTGAGTAACCTCACAACCAAGTTAACAAACAACAAACAATCACATGCATTAGGATAAGTAAAGTCTTTCCTACTAACTATCCCATGACTCATCACCTTTATCACTCCATACACAAACCATGCTCTGATACCACTTAAACGGGGTTGTCACGCCCCGAACTCCGAGACACGTGAAACAACCCACCATGGTCATGTAAATGCGACATTCCCAAGTAGTGTCGCCGACCCAAATTAATTTATCATGTGCATGCGGAACGTAATAAGAAACTCCTGACAAAAATAAAAGCGGGATAGGACAGTAGGAAGGAAATCAATTTAATACAAATCAACATATTGTCATAAAATCAACCAAGATTTACATACAACCAAAATGGGTCAGAGTCTATGTGCATCAAAAAGGGGTCAGTCTGCATACTAGGGATCGGTCCACCAAAAAGAAAGATCAGTCCTAAGACTACTAGTCGGACTCGTTCGTCAATCCCTCATCTTCAGGCTCTACCACCCATGAGACTGGAGGTGAAGCGTTGATCACTCGGCCGTCAGGAAGATCTGCTATACCTTCTCCCAAAATGGCGTCCATCACGGCTAGCGGGATATCCATACTATCCAGAGGGCCAACTCTAACACCATCGACCCCAGAACGATACCAAGCCCTAAAGCTATATGGGACTCTGGCATCCATGGACACTTGGACCCAGATCAGAGACCTAACCAAATGGTAAACCCAAGGACTCCCAGGGTCGGGAGCACTCTGCGTCACCTTGAGAATTTGCTCCGGCAGGCCACTAATCTCCGTTGATGCTGCAATCTACGGCCCTGAAATGTTTTTGCACAACAGGGTGAGACATTGTCTCAGCAAGTTCACCCCCCCTAAACCCTTATTAGAAAGTAAATACACCCCAGAGTGACCTAGCCACAACATCAAGAAGACTTACCTCGCATTAGCCTTCATCTGTAGGTTAGCACAATTTATAAAATTCAACCACGTATGATTATGATAAACATATAATTGAGGCACGATCACATCATCAAAGCAATTCAACCACTTGGATCGTCTCAGCGATCAATCGGCTCAGCCGATTACATGTCATTCTATCAAATCAATCTCTGCATCCCATCACAACCCTATAGGTAGGCTTAACAATTGGTGGTAATCACGGCCCCATTCGGCACGACCTTTAATAAGGTGGTTCATCACGGCCCCATTAGGCACAACCTCTCATAGGTGGTTCATCACGGCCTCATTAGGCACGACTTCTAATAGGTGGTTCATCACGGCCTCATTAGGCACGACCTCTCATAGGTGGTTCATCACGGCCTCATTTCATAGGTGGTTCATCACGGCCTCATTAGGTACGATCTCTAATAGGTGGTTAATCACGGCCAATTTCCAATCAATTCCTACACTTGGAATTTTACAAAGAACCCCTAATTATCGCAATCACACTCAATTCGCCACAACTAAGCATCAAATTTAAATTCTAAAAGCACAGAGCGATTGGCATGCAATTCGAGCAACCGGGGCTAAAAATAATTTTTTCCATTTTTTAATAATATTTAATTAATTTCGGAATATTATAAATTATTTTAATCGTCAGAATTTCGAAGAATTTAAATAATTCTAAATTAAGATCCAATTATGTCCCATCACAATTTAACATTAAATAAACCAATTTTAACCTTAATTAAATACAATTTAACTTAAGCCGTCTATTAATCCAACTTATAATAAAATATATTAATCTATCCATCTAAACATTCTTAATCCAAACTAAACACACTTAGGGCATTATTAACACTTTAATCAAGGATTGGTGA
Source organism: Eucalyptus erythrocorys (assembly GCA_014182555.1). Taxonomy (NCBI): domain Eukaryota; kingdom Viridiplantae; phylum Streptophyta; class Magnoliopsida; order Myrtales; family Myrtaceae; genus Eucalyptus; species Eucalyptus erythrocorys. The sequence continues at coordinate 10,721,015 of CM024603.1, forward strand.
GATAAACTCACTAGATTTAGATGCCGCTTAGACCAAAATGATGAGGGCGACGCCGGGACCGACTTTCCCCAAAGGTGGTCTTGCGTCCGGGGCCGAGAAGGGGGTTGAAACGGGCCAAGAGTGGGCTATGCGACCCACTAGAAGAAGCTGCTAAGGCGGTTGGAAGGGAGGTGCGACGGAGGGCTACGGCGGCGGCTCGGGACGCAAGGGACGGAGGGGAATGGATGGCGGCTCGCAGCGGCCGCTCCAGCGACGGCTCAGGCGACGGGACGGTGTAGCGACGCGGGCTGCACGGCGAACGGGCGGACAGCGCGGCGGACGGTGAGGCAGGGGGTCGACGGTGCTGCTCTGGCTTTCCTCTTTGGCTGGTTCTCCCTCCCCTTCTCTCTCTCTCTTTCTTTTGTTCAAAGGTTGAAGATGAAGTGGTGTTTGCTTTTGGAGATCCAATCCTCACCTTCCACTTGTCCTCATCTCCTTCAACTTGGCCACCTCCTCATGACATCATCTTCCACTAACTCATTCATCCATAACTTAATTCCAATGGTTGCACTTTTATTTTCCGCCGGGGTCCAAAATCTTGTGCGCCCAATTTCTTCAATTTCTCATTCAATTCTCTTCTAATTGAGTTCAATTAAAGTCCATAAAATTAATCCAAGATCCTACTAAGACTTGTGACATAACCGGGCCTCCAATTTTTAAATTCAATTTCAATTTTCCCTGTTAAATTCAATCTGGTGCGATTTCAGCGCTCCTGATCCACCGTGTAGGTTTCAGGGAAATTTTTTTGCATTCAACCCGAGGGTGATCAGTCCCCAAGCCTGACACGTCAAAAGCCCTTAATTGCTTCACCCAATGAACTAGTCCTCTCGTGAGTGGCCAACTCGGAAAAGACGACTACATGCACAGATGAATTGCCCAACTCAATTGACTGAAAATAAATTTAAGAAAAATTGGGATGTCACGTCGGAAAATCCAACACATGGTCAATTCTCCCGACGTCACTCACAAGTCAATTAAAAAAAGAATTGTAGCAAATAAGGTGTCAAAATGTAAATATGTAAATAAAATAAAAAATAATAAAAATAATAAAGGGGAAAGACTTAGGCCTTGTTTGGTAAAAAAGAAAAATTATATCCTCGGAACAATTATTTCTGTTCCTTTATTTAAGGGAACGAAAAAAGAATAGAAATATGTTTGGTAAAATTTTTGTTCCCAGGAACAAAAATCATCCTTTTGTTCATGGAAATAGATTTGAAACAGAAACAATAAGTAGAAAAAAGTAGCTTATTGTTCCCGAGAACAATTCCTTTTTTTTTTTTTTCTTTTCTCTTCTTCTCTTCCCCTTTCTTCTTTCTTCCCTTTGGCTGGCAACCTTGCCCGGATCCGGTGAGGCCGAGCTAACCCAGCCATCGGCGAAGCCGACCGGAGGTGGCCCGACGAGGCTAGATTTTACCCAGATCGGCGAGCCTTCGGCTAGTTCGTCGATCTCAACCCCGGCCTCGGCGAGCTCAACGGACCTCACCCAGTTGGTCACTAGCCACGGTGATGGCCAACAACTAGTTACAAAGAAGGAGGAGGAAGAAGTGAAAAGAGAAAAATAAGAAAAATATAATAAAAGTATTTAAAAATTAAAAAAAATGAATTTAAGAATTTTACTAAACACATTTCTATTCCCGTAATAGAAATTTTGGACAATTACCAAGCATATTCTTTTGTTCTTTTGCTCATAAAGTGTTTCCGAGAATAGAATCTAAAAAACCATTTCTAATTAAAAATTATCCCCCGGAACAAAATGGTTACCAAACGTGCTTTTATTGTTATATTTGATGGTGAATGCAGATTTTTTTTTTTTTTTAATTATTACTAGAATGTGAATTTCTTTTTTTTTTTTTCCGTCCAAGTTTTATGGATTATTGGGATGGAATGTAATTGAATATGTCAAATTAATATAATGAATGGTATTAACAAATTGTTTTAAAAAATGTTTTTAGTATAAATTCATTCTAGACTCTTTTATTATTATTTATTTATTAGTGAATTTGAATCAAACTAATTTAATTGAAATAATCATAAAAATAATAATTTATCATGTATATAAAAAATATATACATTTAGTAAATAACGTGTCTGATATATCAAAATTATCTCTTTTTTGAGAAATGACGTGTCGACATGCCGTGTCGTGTCGTGGCGTGTCGTGTCGTATGTTATGTCTCGTGTCGATATTGGTGTTACTTAGATGGCGGTAACTAGAGGTTTGAGGGTGCACAATTCAAAGATTATAGCATACTTATAACTAATGGGAGAGTAAACACGTCTCAACTCATCCAGCGATCCCTTTGATGGGCTTGCTCGATGGGTGTAGGAAATGGTTATAGAATCCGAGCATAGGCTTCAGGCGGCCCATCAAGTCTCTTTGTTTTTATTCGAATAAATAATAGGTACACAGGTCATGCACCTTTTCTTACACGTCGTCGTATTATTGTCTCAACACGTAACTAACTGCTCAAATTAACCGTGAGAGACAATATGTGTAGAACTAGTCTGAGTGCTGGTAAAGACACCTTTATTCCATGAAAATAGGATGCCTTTTTTACCATGATTTGCCATTGAAATGGAATTGGCAACCGAAAGAATACATGATAAGCATACACGATAAGCATATATGGAGCAAATTCGGAAAGAATCTCAACAGAAAAATTCAGATATTGGAGAATATTTCTTTTCCCAAAAATAAAAATGAAACCAATAAGAAGTTAATATAACAATTTGAATAATCATTTAAATGTAAAACTCAAAAATCCTAGTGTACTCGAGATTTCACCTATCATAGATACAATGAAAATCATATTAATAACCCATAAATGTTTTTTACCTAATTTATTGAGACTTCAAAGAATTACTGAACAAGTGAACATATGCAGTAAGTCTCTTTTTGGCATTTGTTGAACTTAGACACAATATACATCTATCTAGTTAAGTTATTTTGAATTGAAATTTGGCTAGCATGGTGAAAAGGTACGGTTGCACAAAAAAAGGTGAGACAAAAAATGTAATAAAAAAATCCAATCTACTTTACATTTTTATATAAATTTCATTTTTGGCAAGTCATGAGATGAACATGATTTTGTTTTTCTTGCCATCTTGAAAACGCTATGGCTCAAGCTGAGTTCGTTGATTCTTTAAGTTGTGTAAAAAATGTGTTACTGTTACTAAAACATAGTCTTAAGTAACATAAAAAATAACAGTACAAAAGTTGAAAGCGAATATGTAAGGGCTGACCTTTGGATGCTTCTTCAAATGACAATAGGACACTGACATCAAGTTGAGAATTGAGATACAAGAAAAAAAAAATGTAATATTCTATACATTATCGAATGTGCAGTACATGGGTCTGCTCAGCAGTATATCAACTTCAGTCAATCAGGATCGACTAAAGGGAAACTAGGTTGCACCGACACGGACACGCGACATGCGACATGACACGACACGACATGTCGACACGTCATTTCTCAAAATTAGAGAATTTCGACATGTTCCGACACGTTATATATTAAATGAATATTTTTATTTTTAATTAATTTGATTCAAATTTATAAATATATAATTAATTAAAAAATTATAATGAATTTACACTAATCATTTAACATACAATACTTTTATTTTTCAAAATTAATTTTTAATTTTATTTAACAATTTTTTGATTAAATAAAAAGCCCCCATTCCATTCGGTCAAATAAAACCACCCCCCACCCCCACCCCCGGCGCCCAAAACCCCTTCGATTAAATAAAAAGCCCCCACACCCACCAGGGCCCCACCCCCTCCCCCACCCAAACTCCCTTTTCCCTCGTTTCTTTCCCACCCCCAAATTTTTTCACTTTTTTTCCCTCCACTTGACACCTTACACCGTCGCTTCCCCCTCCCTCCCGTCGGTGACAGGTTGTCACTTCCCCCTCCCTTCAACACGCCAAATCCCTTTCTTTATTCTTTTATTTCTCAAAACCCTAGCAATTCTTCTTCTCCTCCTCTCGCCGCACGACACATTTCCTCTCCTCTTCCTCTCGATTTCTGCTTGCCAGGGATGGATCGCATGGTCCCTGTGCACCGTGAGGCTACACACCGCCCGAACTCCTCGTCCCCCTTGCCGCCGCCGCCGCCGCCGCCCCGCTCGACGACGCCGCCCTCCTTCGCGCGCCTCCCTCGTGAAGTTCCTCCTCACAGCCCTCGCCTCAGTCTCTACTCTCTCTAGCCGTCTCTCGCCGTCACGGGCTCGCCTTCGCTCGGCTCGGCTCGCGGCCTCGTCTCTCCTCTCTCACCCTTGTCGGACACGCGTGTCGAAACGTGTCGACAAAAGTTGACCCCGTGTTGAGAAATCCGACACGTGGTCAACGCGTGTCCGAGCATGTCCAAACGTGTCGACGTGTCCGACACGCTCCGACACGTGTCGACGTGTCCGACACGCTCCGACACGTGTCGGACACGACACGGAGGCATAAGGAATGTGTCCTTGCAACATTGAAGGGAAATATACCGAATCTCCTACATATATTGCTAACATGGACATTGGAACTGCATTTACCCCTAAAACTTGTCATATAAATTTGAGTAAATTTGCTGTTACAGATATAGAATGAGAGTGTTGGAAGATATGATTGATTCCTGAAATCATGTATCGATCATGTACAATCAATCAATCATGTATCGATCATGTGTAATCGTTGATAGACAGAAGATCTAAATTATTTTAGGATAGAAGAGATAGAGGAATACAAATTTTCCTTTATTAATTTATAGACTGTAATTATATACACTTTGTACAATGCTCAATACAAGATAGAATACAGAAAAATATTCTCTCCTTTCGGTGCCTTCTTGATTCTCTGACATGGTATCAGAGCAGATGCCGATCTTGGCATAGCTTCCACCCCATCGAATTGTCTGCATCCTTCGACTGTTATCTATTGTTGTCCTGCAAAACAGAAACAGTGCTCAGCAGACATTCTTTCTTTTTTTTTTCATCACATACCTGCAACTCTGAAGCTTTTTCCTTTCGCTTTTCTCCCAGAAATCGTCAACTGCAAAATTTTTCACCAGCCATTAGTTTTTCTCTTCTTATCTCCCAAAAAATGAATACTTCCGAGGCACTTACCATCAGATCCGATAATCAGCCAGAGAGAGAGGCCACACCGCAGAGTTCTCTTAATCAAGACTCAACCATTGTGTCAACTACAGCGGCCTCTGGCCAGAGCCAGATCCAGCCCCCGCACATCCCTTGGCAGAACTTTCCGGCTCAGTTCAACCTGGGGCAGCCTTTCACAGGCCATCCATACCAGTGGATGTCGTATTAATGGATCCATGGGTTAAACCCACATACATCATTGCCAGGCTACCAAGGGAATGTGCGGACCGAAGGAGGCGCACCAACCAATTCTAAGGCACGCACTACCTTTGGGCCAAAACAGACGGGCGGATTAGGCGCATCAGGGGGGACAAGTCCCAACCCTAATTTTTCAAATGCGGATCAAGATACTGGGATACACACAGGGGCGAATACCTACCCAACCTTTCCACCAGGGTTCCTTCCTTACCAGTTTTTTGCTACTGGAGGACGGCCGGAGCCAGGCGACCCACTTTATACATCGAATGCCGATGGACCGTAGATCAAATTGATCAATCAACAACTCACGGGCCCGAGAAAATTATTCAACCTGGTCGCGAGAGCTTCGGCGCGCCCTGGTAACAATAGATAAGGAAGGGTTTCTCGATGGAACCATTCCCATCCCTACTGATGAGCGAATGGCCCGTTTTTGGTGAAAATGCAATCAGCTCGTCAGAACATGGATAGGGAACTGTATTACATCCGAAGTCGCAGTAGGGCTTCCCCCGACAGAGGATGCAAAAGAGATGTGGGACAACATCAAAGAGCGATATGGAAAACTAGATCAAGTCAAGCTTTTTACCATAACGCAGCAAATCTCAGATCTCAAACGGGGAACATGAGCATCGCGACGGTCTACAACAAGTTGTCAGCACTGTGGAACGAACTCAAATCAGCCGAAGAGAGGTTCGACTGGCCCGAATCCGCTCTACAACAGTACAGGACCATGCGCGGGAGGGAGAAATCGATTAGGTTTCTCCTAATCCTCAACGAATCGTACCTGGCATTTCGATCTCAGATCCTGACAATGGATCCCATGCCAAATGTTGGCCGAATCTACCAGCTCGCCGTCCAGGAGGAGAGCCAACAGAGGACGACGGCCTACGGCAGCAGAGGCGAGGCGATGGCGCTTGCCGCGAGGCCCCACAAAGAATCGAGCCCCACGAGCCCACAGAGAAACCCTATATTCGGGGAGAGAAAGGGGCCGATTTTGGGGCAAAGAAACCCTAGCCCGAGCCCCTTTTATGGGGAGCAAATCGACGGCTGCGATTTGAGCGAGCCATCCGATGGCCTCTTTTATTCAGCGGCTGGGCCGCATTCAACCGGCCCACGAAGCACAGCGGTTGGGAATGACGGGCCGCGGATGAGAGCCCAACAGCAAGAGTTACTTGGGCCGCGAAGTCCTCAGCCCATAGAGACAGAATTTTTTGGGTCCACCTTAGCCAATTCGGCCCAAATTTTTCAGCCCAATAGCAGATATCCGGCCACCAAAAATACCCAAAAGGGAAAAGGTAAAATGTACTGCGAATTTTGCAAACGTCCGCATCATACAATTGAAAATTGTTGGAAATTGCATGGGAAACCTGGAGAAAAGGAGAAAGGCAAATCTTCACAAGTTTTTCAGGTACTGGGACAACAGATGGACAAATCAATTTCTTCTGAGCAATATCAGGAATTGATAGAAGCCCTAAAAAGGCTGGATGCGTCCGATAAAGCTGGGAGCTTTACAGGTACATCGTTTTGCTTGATGAATTCAATATCAAAGGATGCATGGATTATAGATTCAGGTGCAAGTGACCACATAACCTGTGATAAAGGACTTTTTTCAAAAATCACAAAATTATCCTTTCCTATATCAGTGCAACTTCCAAATGGAAATTCCACATAAGTTGCCATGACCGGATTTGTGAACCTTAGTCCTTCAATCACTCTTCAAAATGTGCTCTATGTACCGATTTCCAATTCAACCTCATATCGGTTTTGTCAAGCATCGAACAGAATTCATGTCGCGTCCTATTCACTCCAGATAATTGTTTCTTTCAGGCCCTTTCGGCGGCAAAGGCGATGGGCTTGGGTAAAGCTTATCAAGGGCTCTATTTCTGGATGTTTTTTCCTAGCACTTTTGATTTGTCGTCTGTTCAATTCAATAAATCATTGTGTAACTATGTTAGCAATGACAAAATTTCACTTTATCATAAAAGATTGGGACATAGTGCCTCATTCCCTTGTCCTAATTGTCCCATTTGCCCTTTGGCAAAACAAACACGTGCTCCTTTTCCAAACAGTGATTCCCGAGCAGATAGTATTTTCTCACTAATCCATGCAGATGTCTGGGGTCCCTATCATACAGAACATCATGATGGGTCACGATTCTTCCTCACGATCGTTGATGATTTTTCCTGAGCAACTTGGATATTTCTCATGCAATCCAAGAATTAGGTTCTTTCTCATCTGAGAACTTTCATAAACTTGTCCAAAACTCAGTTTGGAATGGCAGTTCGTCGTATTAGGACTGATAATGGACGGGAATTTTTCAACACTGAATGTGATTCTTTCCTTTCATTAAATGGGATCCTGCACGAAAGTTCTTGCACATATACACCACAGCAAAATGGTGTTGTTGAAAGGAAGCATCGTCATCTTTTGGAAGTAGCTCGTGCCCTCAAGTTTCAAGTGTCTTTCCCTGAAAATTTCTGGGGATACTGCATAATTACTGCAGCATATTTAATTAATCGTATGCCATCACGGGTATTGAAAGGAAAGACGCCATTCGAAATGTTGTATGGCATGAAACAGAGTCTAAGCCATATCAGAGTCTTTGGTTGCCTTTGTTATGCCACAACAGTAGGACACAGAGATAAAATGGGCCCTCGAGCTAGCGAATGTGTACTCATGGGATATCCCACTTTACAGAAAGGGTATCGGATTTATGCACCATCTACAGGTGAATTTTTTATCAGTAGAGACGTCATATTCCATGAAGAAATTTTCCCTTTTCAATCCCTTGCTTCCTCACAAGGGGACGACAAGGAAGGGAATTCTGCTTTCTTATTGGAAGAAGATGCAACTCCAAGGGAAACATTCATTGCTGCACCTTTGCCAATTGGTGAGCTACCTACATTACCTGCGGAGACATCTGCCAATCACTTCACTAAAGAACCCCATATGGAAGAAGCAGCACAGTTATTAGATCCTCCAGAGGCAAACCCTGTTGTGGAAGAATCCTCATCAACACAACAAGAACCCCAACGCCGCTCTAGACAAGCAGCTCGCCCTCCAGTCTGGACAAAGGATTACATATGCAGCTCTTCCAAATCATCAGGTACCCGCTATCCCATATCATCCTACATGTCCTTTGATAGGCTTTCATCAGAACATTTATGCTGCATGAGTCGTATTTCTGAAGAAAGAGAACCCTCGAACTATAACGAGGCCAAAGATGATCCTCGTTGGCAAAAGGCCATGGAAGCCGAATTACATGCTTTGAATGAAAATCGCACATGGGATGTCATTGAATTACCTGCTCACTGCAAACCCATTGGGTGCAAATAGGTTTACAAAATTAAATATCGGGCAGATGGTTCTATCGAGAGGTACAAGGCTAGACTGGTGGCAAAAAGGTTCACGCAGTGAGAAGGTTTTGACTACCATGAAAATTTCTCCCCCGTTGCTAAAGATGTTACTGTACGATCTTTCCTGTCTGTTGCTGCCTTTCGTGACTAGACACTACATCAGATGGATGTACATAACGCTTTTCTGCATGGGGATCTCGACGAAGAAATATACATGGATCTTCCACCTGGATTACGAAGACAGGGGGAGTCTAAGGTATGTCGTCTCCGTAAATCTCTTTATGGTTTGAAATAGGCATCCGGACAATGGTACGCCAAGTTCACCGCCGCACTCATGGCCACCTGGATTCAAACAGTCCAAGTATGACTATGCTCTATTCACCTGGACAAGAGGTATGTCGTCTATCTATCTGATGATTTACGTTGATGACATACTTATCATGGGAAATGATAAGTCTGCTGTGAAAAAACTCAAAGAGTATCTGCATTCCACATTTCACATCAAAGATTTAGGGCCACCTAAATACTTCCTTGGAATTGAGATAGCTCGTTCAAATCAGGGGATCTCCCTCAGTCAGAGGAAATTCGTGATGGAAATTATATCAGAGACCGGATTATCAGGTTGCAGACCATCTATTATTCCCATTGAGCAGAATGTCAAGCTCACAACTGCCGAATATGACTCTGGATTATCTTCTTCTTCTAATGATCCGTTGTTGAAAGATCCATCAGGATACCAGAGACTAGTGGGAAAACTCATATACCTTACCATGACTAGGCCGGATATTTGTTATGCAGTGCAAAATCTGAGCCAATTTATGCACAGCCCAAAGCAATCCCACATGAATGCGGCCTTGAAAGTTGTGAGGTATTTGAAGACATGTCCAGGATTAGGGATATTTCTTTCCCGGAAGTGCAACATGAAGATGACGGCCTATTGTGATGCTGATTATGCCACATGCCCCATGAGCAGAAGATCTATTACTGGTTTCTGTATCAAATTTGGTGAATCATTGCTCTCATGGAAGACAAAGAAGCAATCCACTGTGTCTTTATCTTTGGCCGAGGCAGAATATAGATCCATGGCCAAGGCTGTCTGTGAAATAATTTGGCTGAGAGGATTACTTCAAGACCTTGGGGCAGGAGTGGAAGGACCAACTACACTTTTTTGTGACAACGACTCGGCACTCAAACTTGCAGCAAATCCCGTTTTGTACGAAAGGACAAAGCACATAGAAGTTGATTGTCATTTCACTCGAGAAAAGATTCAAGAAGGTGTCATTAAGACAGAAGGAATCAGGACTTCAGAGCAACCAGCTGACATGTTCACTAAGCCACTTTGCCAAAGACAACATGCATATCTTCTGAGCAAGCTAGGTGTCTTGGATATCTACAAGCCACCAGCTTGAGGGGGAGTGTTGGAAGATATGATTGATTCCTGAAATCATGTATCAATCATGTACAATCAATCAATCATGTATCGATCATGTGTAATCGTTGATAGACAGAAGATCTAAATTATTTTAGGATAGAAGAGATACAAGAATACAACTTTTCCTTTATTAATTTCATAGATTGTAATTATATACACTTTGTACAATGCTCAATACAAGATAGAATATAGAAAAATATTCTCTCCTTTCGATGCCTTCTTGATTCTCTGACAGAGAGTACTAGAGAGAAGTCAAGGGTAGGATGAAGAAGAAACCTATTTACATAATTTCGCAAGGTACAAATTATGAAATCCTGGATTGAGATGAGTAATAGGCTAATAGCCACTGAAATAGACCATGCTATCCATCTTTCCTATGATTCTGTCAATATGAAAATCCAACAACAAAGAGCGTATAGAAATGGACAATTAAAGACATGCTTGTATGCATGTGATACAGAAGAAGTGGAAGTGGAAGATTGCTAGGAAGAGCCAGCAAATGCAGACAATTGAGTACTAGAAGCGTTCGGTGGTTCAATACTTTGAAGCCTGGCGACGAAAGGTGCGACGGTTCGAGGCATAGGAGATGGAGGAATGATATGTGTCGGGATGGGCAACTTTGGCGGCAAGATGGGTGGCCTTTCCTTAGGGTCTGGATGAGTGCACCAGAGGCCTACAATCATCAAACACTCCATTTGTCTCGCATCGAAATTTTCTCCTAACTTTGGATCCACTGCATTTAATAGCTTTCCAATTCCAAGGAGCTCCCAAACCCACTCCACAAGTTGGACTTGGTCTTCTAGTGCTCTTAGTTCGATAGCTTTTCTTCCACATGCTATCTCTAAGAGGACAACTCCAAAGCTATAGACATCAGTTTCCTTGCTTGCCCTACCTGTATATATACATTATGGAGCCAAATATTCCATAGTCCCAGCCAACAGATTTGTTTGTGAACCTTTGGCATGGTCAACTATTCTAGCCAGGCCAAAATCACCCAATTTAGCCTCAAATTGTGCATCAAGTAGGATATTGCTAGACTTTATATCCCTATGCACAACGCATCGTTTCAAATCCTCATGCAAGTATTTCAACCCTAAGGCGATGCCTTGAGCAATACTGTACCTCCTTCCCCATGTCAGCAGGGCTTTATCTTTGAACAAACGGGAGTCTAAACTACCGTTAGACATGAACTCATACGCAAGGAGGAACTTCTCTTTCTCATGAGACCAGCCAAGGAGCTCCACTAAATTTTTATGCCTAAGATTTCTAATGGTCTTCACTTCGGTCGCATACTCCTTTAAACCTTGGTTGGACTCCGGAGTGATCTTCTTGATAGTGACATGGGAATTTTCATCAGCGAGGTGGCCTTCATACACTCCTCCGAAACCCCCTTCCCCAAGCAACCGAGTATTGGCAAAGTTGTTAGTCGCAATGGCCAAGACATTATAGGAGTACTTCTTGGGTCCCTTTGACTGTTCAAATCCTTCGTCAATTCCTGGAGCATCTTCTTCTTCTCCACTTTGATCATTTATATTTCTCTTTAGCTTATAACCATACCAGCCAAATCCTGCAATAAGGATAAGAAACACCAAAGAGCTTAAGCCTAAGATAGCCCCCTTCACCCAGGACTTACTCTTTTTCCCTCGTCTTAGTGTGTCGATAGTAGTTGCATTGGTCGTGCCATTTACATTGTCAAGGATTCGTAGACTAGAGTTGAATTCCCATTAGAAAATTGTATGAGCCTCAAATAACTGCCCTGTCGCTGCTGAGAAACCAAAAACCACCCATTCCGGCAAGTACTCTGTCAGATTGATTGGCTGTTAGTAGAGGCTGGTATAATTATCATCATCATCTCTAAAAACAACACTCAAGTTCATTGCTCTAGAATTGTACGTGACCCGAGCATGTAGTTGTTGACCAAGGAGTATCTTGTCATCCATCCATGAGACACAAGTATAACTGATAGAATCTATGTTTTTTACATCGATACCGATATGATAACAGGCTGGATCCAATGTATTGCCATAGAAAGTATCAAACTCTCCCGCAACAAATGCAGTACTAGGGTTGATAGAGTTTGGATTCGCACTTGTGAGGCCTAGAAAGCCTCCTGCTGATCGTTCAGGGATCTGCGATCCATTAGGAGCGAGAAAGAAAGCCAGTCCATCAGCATGAAGAGCGCTCTTATTGGAATCGATAGAGAAAGTGAACTGGTTGACAAAATCTGCCACATTCCCGTTGAACTATCCCACAGGTGCATGGGTTCATGATATAATGCTCGGCCAACTATATCTTCGGGTTCCTCCAATGGCTCACGTACAGTGAGTTGGATGATGGGGTTCAGCACGTTGGCATTGCCCTGAAAAGTAATTCTCTGATCGTTCGATTGAAAAGTTGGGAAATTTACAGAAATGTTGTCAAAGGATTCAGAATTGCCAGATGGAATGCTTAATGAAAGGATGAAGACTGTTTGTGCTAGAGCCTCTTTCATCCGATGCATTCTCACTGAGCCATGAGCTATCATTGTTCCAAAGATTCAGAGGCTCGTCTGGTTCTTTCACTAGCTTCTGTTCATTGCAGAGAGCATCTGCAGTGCAGAAGTCTGAAAATTTAAGTCATTCATGAAAAACTAAACAGAAATACAAAAGATAAATGCACAATCTTAGTGATGGAAGCTATGAAGAGAGCATCGCTACTCTCTAACGTCTCCAGATCTATTAAAGTTCATCAAGTTGGCAAGTTGACCAACTTACTAGGTGAAGAGACGCTTCGCCACTTTCAGATTTCTCCAGTTTCCAAGTTATGCAAAAGATAATTAAGATAGGAAGATATTTATATTAGAAGAATGTTGTAGAAAGCCAGCAAAGATATAAATAGGAGCAACTTGCTCCATGTGTAGGTGTGGAGTAGAAAGGCTCCTGAGCGTTGAGTGTTGTTCTAAAATAATAAAGAGAATGTTTACTATAGTCGCGTTCTTCAAACTCAACAAGTGGTATCAGAACAACATCTTTGAAGTTTGATAATTGTTTTCAGAGCCCAAGTGGCAGGGAGCATATCAGAGCTAGCAGCCCAAGATTGGAGTATCAAAGCCAGGTTATCGAGGATCAAATTAAAGTGAGCAGCCAGGGACCGTATTAAAACAAGTGGTCAGAGCGTTGTTTGTTAGGAACCATGAATCTAGCGAGAATTGATTGTAGTACAATGTTCATCGTATGAGTAGTTCAGGCATCATGAACCCAGCCAGAAAGAATTGTAGTACGTGAAGACAATGGAATTCATTAAAGTATCAATGGATAAAGCTAAAAAAGAGTAAAGGAAAGAGAAAATTGCACACGAGATTTATAGTGGTTTGATTTAGACCAAGCTTACGTCTACTCTCCCACGCTAGTAACCTTTTGGCTGAAATTCATTAAAGTATCAACAGAGAAGTACAATATTTTGAGTGCAAACACTCAATGGAAGATTTCTTTACTCTTCTTATGATTTTCTCTTTTGAAAGAGTTGTCATTGAAGAACAAGTAATTAAAAAGGTTTCAGACTTTGGAATTTCAATTTTTATGCACTATCTCAAATAGACTGAATGACCTCCTTAAATACTTCCCCACACCTTACTAGCCACTAGCATCCTCCAAAGGAATTTTTTCCAATTAATATGTTGAACAGAATCGATTAAGGAAATCTTGTAGCCGTTTGAAGGTTGAGATGAAAATTCATTGATTCTGGTCACCTATATAGTCAGAATCTATATTTCAATAAGTAGATAGCTTCCCAAAGGGGAACTTGTCTTCAAGATTGATTTCATTAATTTGTGATTGATTCCATCAATATATTTATAAAAGGTACGTGAGATTTTTCGCCAGAAAGCCAAATATTAAAGAATGAATCTCTATCATGTTAATACCGACTCCTTGTCGCAAGATCAATAAATTTGAGTCTGATTATATCTTCGTTTTGGACTTTGTTTTAGTCTGGATTACGTCAGGGTGGGAAAGACTTCTGGAATGAATATACTTTGACAAGAGTCTGCGATATGACTTCAGAAATCTACTAATGGGAATAAGAATAAGAAAATTTTGTTAACTTCAAAACCTAGTAGGAGTTTTCTCAACATAACTATCCGATAGGTGCATGGGTTGATGATATAGTGCTTGGCCAACTACGTGTGTGGGTCTCTCCAATGGTGCAACTAGAGTGAGTCGGATGACAGAGTTCAGGATGAAGGTATTGCCCTGAAATGTTATTCTCTCATCGTTCGATTGAAAAGATGGGAAATTGAATAAATGTTGTCGAAGGATTCGGAATTGGCAGATGGAATGCTTAACGAAAGGATGAAGACCATTTGTGCCAGAGCCACCATCATCCGACACATTCTCACTAAGCCGTGAGCTATCATTGCGCCAAAGAGTCAGAGGCTCGTTTGCGTTCTTTCACTAGCTTCTGTTCATTGCAGAGAGCACCTGCAGTTGTGAAAATCTGAAAATTTGAGTCATTCATGAATGATTAAATAGAAATGCAAAAGTTAAATGCAGTCTCAGTGATAGAAGAGCTAGTAAAGAAAGTGTTTGAGGATGGCCTAAAGACATTTTCAAAATCATTCCATACCTTGAAAAGGAATTGGAAGAAGTACGAAGTGGATATTATGATTTTATATCCCTGTTGTTATCCATAACATTCATCTAGTTGAGAACGTAGCAGCTCACAGATAATTTGATAGTTATAGGAGTGATGGGAGTCCTAGTTGTTTAGGAGGTGCATTAGGAAACAATGAGTATGATCATCACTGACAACTGTACAAAATTTTCACGGCCAAGATGCACATCAACCGTCCAGTATTCCACAGCAAATTCTACAACTATTAGATCAAGTGAGTGACTCTTGGCTCAATCAATCACTTGAGTTCTGCCTCTCATGTGGCCGTGATCCCATAGAAGCCAAGTGATTCAAATGAATGGATAGACTGGCGAGAAATTTTTGTGGGAGCAGATTGAAATTGAACATGGTGCAACAGCTGAAAAACAGATGGAGCTTAGACCTTTATGAATCAAAGTTTTGTACTAGCTCTGATTGATCTTAACCAAAATGGGAATTCATCGAACAACCTGCAAAAACTTGGTGTCAGTTTGCTTAACGCTGACAGCTCACTCGCTCAAACCAAACTGTAGGTCTCTCTCTGTTTTGCCTTGGCTTCAACCTGTTGGGCCTTTTTGAAATCTAAAGATGCACATTAGGTTCTTTCAAAACTGTAGTTCCTCCACCACGTCACATGAACGGCCTTGACCTCATTAACCATATATGCTTTCTTTAGCCATGTGACGGTAGCCTTAAATAGTCACTGTTGACGCCTAATTTTTGGGCTTTTAATTTTATTTTTGGGTTTTTAATTAATTTCTTTTATTTTGGGTTTTATTTCGTTTCATTTTATTTTATTTTGTCTAAAAACCGAAAGAAAAAAAAAAAAAATAGAAGATAGCCCTTTGGGCTCCCACGGGCCAGCCTAGACCCAGCTCGACCCGCGCCCGACCCGCCTCACCGTCTCCTCCGCCCGGCCGTGTGCACATCACGCGCCTGAGCGCGATGTCGGAGCCAGCGCGGTGAGCAGTGAAGCACGTGGGGGCAGGGAGAGTAGGTAGCCAACGGGACACGTCGGATGGGACGCCAGTCCGGTCGGCTGGAGCCGCGGCGGTCCCCCTCCCCCGATCGAGCTCCATCGGCTGGCCGTCTTTGGCCTATAAATACCCCCTTTCCCCCATTGAAGAACACACGAAGGAAGGAGGAGCAGAGATCAAGAATGCGGCCCTTGGACACCCCACCGAGAGACTTCAGGGGGCCGAGGGCTCGCGGCCTTCAATCCAAGCCCTCATCGGAGGCAGTTGTCGAGAGAGAAAGCAGAGAGAGAGAAAGAGAGAGAGAGAGAGAGAGAGAGAGAGAGAGAGAGAGGCAGAGAAGCAAGGGAAGGCCAGAGCCCGCCGTCGGCGCCGCAGGTAGCCATCGTCACCGCCGTCTTCACCGTCATCTCTCCCCCGGCCCCCACCAAGCCATCGCCGCGGTCGCCGCCGTCCTCGCCGTCGTCGTTGCCCCCTTTCCTGCCCCCAATTTGGAACCCTAGGGTTCCTGGTTTTCCGGGTCGCCGAGTCAGACTCGAACCGGGTAGGGTTCCATGATTAAAGGGGGGATTGGAGGTCGGGTCATCGAAGTGGGTCGGACTGGGTCGGGTGTTCGCGAAACGGCGTCGTTTCACATTGAGCCGAGAGGCGGGTCTCGAGTCGGGTCGGATCCGGGTTGAGTGTCCACGAACGGCATTGTTTCACGTTGAGTAGGGAAGCCGGGTCGTGGAGCAGGCTACGGCATCATTTTTGTAGGGAGCGGGTCGCCGGGTCGTCGGGTCGGGCCGGACGTACCCACGTCCGGCCGCGACATCGTTTCGGCGCCTCATTCCAAAACGTGGGCTCGTCCGCGTTTCGAGCTAGGCCGAGGTGGATCCGACCCGTGGATCCGACCCAGTCGGTTTTATAATATTTTAATATAAAAATAAATAAATAATTTATTTAAAAAAATCAAAATAAAAAATAATTTATTCTCAAAAAATGTTTAAGAATGTTAAAAATGTTTTATTTTCAAAAAAATTAAAAATCAAAATAAAAATAATTTATTTTCGAAAAATACTTAAAGTATTAAAAGAATATTTTTATTTTCCGAAAAATCAAAAAATCAAAAATATTTAATATTTTCCAAAAAATCCAAAAATGGCCAAAAATCCCAAAAATGCCAAAATTCATAAAAAGCCCAGAATTTTTCATAAAATACCCAAAAGGCTTGTATTTTTCCAAAAAATACCAAAAATCCAAAAATCCCTTTTATATCCAAAAATGAGAAAAATACCTAAAAATGTGATTTTTTCCAAAATGCATGGAGAATCCCCCAAACATCCAAAAAACCCTAGGTTTAAACAAGATTAGGTACCGAAAGGGCATTAGTGATTAACTAGTGTAATCAAGTCCCCGATCCTAATTTCTATGGTTACGTAGGAGCGAGTATTTCTCTCAGTACTTCGCTTGGGTTTCTAATCAACCCACTCCAAATTGATTAGTGGCGAATCCATTTTAAAAATTGATTTACAAACTAAAAAATTTAAAGTCGTGAACCGGCGGACTTGGGAGAGTCCAGGCATTAATTAAATCCAGCCGAGCCATTAGCCTCCCTAGGCACCCGTACCCGATACGATCCGACGAGCATCCCGAAAAAAAGGAGGTCACGACAGCTTGGCGACTCCGCTGGGGATTTTGAGGACTTAGGCCATATTTATCTTGTTTAAATTCTTTACTGACTTAGGTTTTTTTCTTTTTACAGGTCAATAGCTTAGAAATTGATTTTAATCTTGCTTAAATTAAATTGTCTTGTGATTATAAACTGTTGTGCATGCTTTACTGTTTTAAACACTACACATGGCACACACAACCCGGCCATCGGACCTGAGCCGCCATAGGATTTCTAGGATTGTGTTAAGAAAGATACGGCCTTGAACGCGAAACTGTGATGTAGAGATTGCCTTTCTTTTCCCCGAATTTCTTAGCCGAGGTTAAGGGGGTACGCTGCTAACGCGAGACTGTGACTGGTGGATGCCCTTTTAATTTCAACAAGCCTTCTGAGTTAGAAATCGAGTCGCACATCTCATGTGTATGTCTCGTGTGCTTATCATTTTACTTAAAACAAAGTAATTTATTTTTACTCAGTCTTTTATTGGCCCATGGCAATTTAGGATAAGCTTTTCAAAATCCCAGTTTATATGCGATGGGGAAAGATGACATCCAGTTCATTCCTACTCCTAAGGCGGAGCTCTTCAGATGGTGGGGTCAATTGGATCAGTCTGCCCAAGAGCACGTGAAGGCCAAGATCAGCCATCTCCTATTGTTGATCCGAATCACTGTTCGCCCTGAAGTCATACAAGCCATTGCACATTTCTGGTGCCCGAGGACACTTACCTTTATGTTTGGAAGGTTTGAACTAACCCCAACCCTGGAAGAATACAGCACCATCACTGGAATGCCCCTTGGGAAAGAACTGGTCAGACCATCGATAGGTGCCCTCCTATGGCGCGGGCTAGCACGATTTTTAGGAGCTGAAATCTATGTTATGAGACAAATTCTCGAAGATAACAATAATACCTGCCCATTAGAATTCTTGAATGAATGTTTTCAAAATCAGTCTATGACCATAAAAAGTGAGATTTTCCTCATGGCATTTTTTGGACTCATCATTTCCCCCCACCAAAGAAATGTCATAAGTCCTAAGTTGGTTTGGATCGTTAATCAGGTCTTGGGGGGCGAATTATGTCAACATGATTTTAGCTGAAACATTCCTATCCTTTAATCGTTTTAAAGACAACATAGAAAAAAATCATGCGGGCTTCTCCTGAAATCTTACAAGTCTAGTTCTTTTCTCACTTAAGCGAATTCCGAGGCATCATGCGATCATCTCGAAACAAATACTTCTGAAAATCCATTGCAAAAATTCATGGTTTTAGGACCGTATATTCCTAATCAAAGCAATTTGCATTGGGTTGATTTCTTGAGAAATCCAGCTCCTGAGACATTCCAATGGTGTGCTGGTTGGTTCTATGAAAAGAGGACTCGCTTTGCCTATAGACGCACCCACCCAATTCCGTTGCTTGGCTGGACTAGCGCCGTTCCCTATTACCCGTATCGAGTGGCACGACAATTTGGAGCCCTGCAGGAGATCCTATTGCCTTCCAGATGGAAAATCCCTCCGATCCTTTTCAACACAAACAATGATTATGCATTCGAAATCTCCACTTGTGAAGAAACCTGGGATAGGTGCCATCGCAAAAGGATTGTGGTATCTGAAGGACTCGAAGGAGAAAAAAAAGCTCACCACGCCTCTGCAGCCTACATCCACCATTATCACATCTCAAAAAGGCATAAGCCATCGGTCCCTCGGTCCATCAGAGAGAGCAGCCCACACGAGCAAATAGACCTTATGCAAATGATACAGGAGTAAGCCAGATATTCAGCTCAAAGCCAGTCCAAGGAAGCAAGCAGCTTTCAAAAGACCCCCGTCGCATATATTCAAGCAGTGATGTCCCCTTAATTTCCTTTTTTGTGAAAACTTTATCCCATTGTCTAGGGACCTTTCTTTATCGTCCAGTATTTTGTTCTGTCATTTCAATTTCCAGACGTCAAGAGTCTCTAAAATCCTCTTTTGATAAATGAAAGTAGATAGATCGTTGCCATGGGTCAATTTTTGCCTGCTCTGTGCTTATTCACTGTTTCCACCGCATAGGTGATCATGAATCATCAGCCATCAGCCACCCGCGAATGGCCCCACGTGATAGGGCCTGATCAGGATGAAGTGCAGAATCGCCATGCCCACATTGAAAGCGACGTTGGACAGATGTCCATTGTCCTTCAACAGCTATCGAGAGAGATGAAATCCACTCAAGATGAGCCCAACTCTATAGTTGCGTTAAGCACCATCATGACACTGCGAATGGACAATTTGAAAAGATCATGAACAAGTTAAGCCGGTTGCGTGGGGCGTAATCCCATCGACTTATCTCGATTACGCCAATTTTGAGATCCCTGAAAAGTTCAAAATGCCCGAATGTGAAAGGTATGCTGATACCTCCCACCTAGAAGCCTACTTACAAGCCTACCTGGTCCGAAAGATGATTCAATCATACCAGTCGAACCTGACCGGCCCTGCCTTGCGATGGTACATTGTCAGAAAGATTAGTTTCCTTAAAACCTAGAAGGAACTAATTCATGTTTTCTACCAAGAATATGACATCAGCCCTGACATAGCCTTGCCCTACGAAGAACCAATAACCGTGGAACATGAGAGGCTGTTAGTTGTTGAGACAGGAGAGAAATGTGTCAATGAAGCCTTACATGATGAATGGGCAGCCGAACAGCATCCAGTTACTAAAAAATTTCCCACTAGGAAAGGCAAAGAGCCTTTGCGCAAGATCCAAGACATAGAGCCTGCTCAAGACCGGGGCATGATAAAACAGCTCCCCAGGCTTACTCCAAGAGCCACGGTCCAAAGAATACCAACCCCTATCAACCTGGAAAATGACTCAGACAGTGAAACCTTAATATCTCTCACTTCCCTTGACAAAATTAAGCTAGCCAAACATAAGGCCTTACTCAAAAGGTCTAGACCAGGGGCCAAGAAAAAAAAGCCTAGCCAGATTGATACGTCATCCGACGATGAGTTCCAGTACCAAAGCTCCGAGCATTCCCAAGAATATAGCTTTGAAGATAGCCATCTCCTAGAGTACAATCCTGAAGACTTCCCGCCCCTAGAATACCATCCCAAGGACTTCCAACGCTATTTCAACGGCGAGACTGACAGTTCATCATATAACTGTTTCTTACTCTCATCCGAGGATGAAGGCCCGTCAGAAGAAGAAGAATACATCTTTATCCGCTACGATCCTGACGAAGTGCTAAGCTCGTCGCCCGACCGTGAGAATAGCTTAAATGTCTCATCCTTCTTCAGTAATTTTGGCTCTAAAGAAAGCAATGGAGTAATCTCGGTAGAGTCCAACTTCCCTGAAGCAGAAAAATTCAACACTACGATGAGTATGCAATGGGAAAACCAGTGGCCTAACCAAGACGCATTGGGCCCATCTCACCCTCGTAGGATCTTGACCCCCATAGAAATGTGGATACCCAACCTCCACAAGTATAATGGCATGACTTGCCCCGTGGCTCACTTGCAGTATCTTCAAGCTGAAATGAGTTGGTATTATGGCCCAACGTTGTTTACAACTCAGGCGTTCCAAGGAACTCTTACGGGATCTGCATTACAATGGCTCTTCACAGCAAATGTCCATCTCATAAAGGATTGGAATGAGCTAACTTCCACATTCTTGCATCAGTACCGAAACCAAATTGGAACTGACTTGCCTTGCGAGAACTCGGCCCACTTTGGAAGAAGACCGATGGAGGACTTCCAAACATACGCAGGGAGGTGGAAGGTTTCATGATACAAATCCACCCTGAACTGGCCGAAGAAGAGTTGATAAAGCAGTTCGTAGAAGCCTTGTGCTGCAATTGTTGCTGTTGGCTGCACGGGTTGCACTTCCGTAGCTTCAACGAAGTGGTCATCGCATGCGAGTACTTCGAGTCTATTGAAGACAAGGAATCCAAAGATGCTTAGCTTCAAGACTGGCACTATCAAAGCGCTCCTTTACACAGAGTTGTCATGGGTTTTACTTGTTTTTATAATTTCATGTTTCTTATTATGTCTAGTGTGCTAGTGTTGTATTTTCCATTCCAAGAACTCTAATGTATAATCCTAGTACTTTGTTTTGAAAAGCATGAGGCAGTATTCCAAACTTGCCCAGTGATGTTATCCAACTATGAAAGGAAAATGTCATCCAAGGAGAATACTGAGGGCTAGGCCCTCATGCCTTTTCTCCCCAAAAACATATTTTGAAAATGAAAAATATTTCATCACCAAAAGCTTTTGTCAAAATAAGACGATGAATTTAAGCATATTTGTCTTTCTAATCCTCTTACTTTATGTCTCAGAATATTATCCCCTTTAGTTTGGTGTGACAGAATGCATTTGAAACTAGCACATCATGTGAACATACCAAATTCGAAAGCACTTTTTTAAGAAAGAAGGGGCAGACAGAAAGAATCATCTTGCTTCAAAAAAGGGTAAACCTTATTCCTTTAACATAATGTTGAGAATGACAACCCCTCTCTTCTATTTGCAGGATACAAAAGATGAAACATAATAGGTACAGGCATAGAGTTGAAACCAAAGCATCTATGACAAGCCTCACTCCTGCCCAGCTCCCTCCTAAGCCAAAGGACTATCGTGTCGCATGACACGCCCAACTAGCCAGGTGTCACAGCTTCGACAAGCCTAGAAGTATGAGGAAAAAACTCCTTCTCTTGAAGTGATTACTGTCAACAGAGAGAAAATCCAGACAGTCAAGGCGATCTATAGCCCCACACCTTGGACAATGACTTTGGAATCTAGAAGCTTCACTCCAGACGCATATTCTTCCAAGGAATAATTGCCACCAAAACTGGAGGTTTTTGATTGTCCATCTCAAATTCCATAGAAGTTTGAGGTACATGACTTTTGCTCAATGATGCTATAGCCAAAGACAGAAGGAGAAATTCCACAGAAGGAATGCGTTGAGGATGAATCAACGACCAGCAATCATGCATACATGGTCACAAATAAGGAAGGCCCACTGAAGGAAACATTAAACTATACCAAGATAAGGAGGCCATCATCAACACTCAAATATCCTTAGGAGCTAGCACAAACAAATTTTGGGGAAGGGTAATTTGGTATCGCTTCCAATGCTCCCTTTATCTGAACTCACTTTTGACGTATTTTCCCTATTTGACAGGGAACATCACAACTCAAGAACCAAACTCAAAAGTTAGGTTTGCTAAATCAATACTGGCCATGCTAGCATACTAAAATGACCTGCATCGAATTCACTTCACTTCATGTAAAGGGACGTGTCATCCACAAGCCAATAATCGACTTGACGAAATGGGAAGCACGAGACTTCATGTCCCCCTCGTCCACCTAATCATCTGCAAACCAATGAAGAGTAATGTTGTATCACTTCCAATTGTCTGACTTCTAAAAAATTCGTGACCAACACGCTCTCTCTTATCTTTTACAAGATCACATAAACCGTCAAAAATGCAGAAAACCAATCAGAAAAAGCATGTCAGACTCTGGTAAGCTTTCCCAAACACAATGACATTTCAAATAGCATCTCAAAGCATATGACAGAGACCCTTCAAGCCTCAAGTCACTTATGGTCTGGGCCATACTGGTTGAGCTGTTTCCACAAGCTTCTCTTCTACAAAAAGCAAGAGCATAAATTCTTGATCAGATTCCCAATCCCCAGCTGATCATTCATGTGTCATGTCCCTAACCAATAGGAACATTTTATTGACACCCATCTGTAAATAACCCTTTGTAAATAACTCTTTGATGTTCAAATTTCAGCACATTTGTGAATGTCATTTCACCAAGTAAACACCCTTAAAGCTGTTAATAAGTTTTTCCTTGAGTAAAAAGCCATTCATTTATTTTTGAAAAGTACAAACTTTTTCACATCATATATTGCATGCCTTTTCCATGTGAATTTTGCATGATAATTTTTTTTGTCTAAATCTTTGATTCTATCAAGGATTATTAGAATAGACTGCTAAGTAAAGACTACAAGACTAATTGAGTATGCTAGACGAGGCACGTCAGAATGATGACAGGCAGGCCACATCCCACACACAATCCCCCATCTATACACTTGTGAGATGAGTGCAGAAAATTCCATGACTACAGGGTAAAGAGTTCTCTCGCGGATGGTACGATGACCAAAATAGTGGGAGGCATTCCATCATCCACTTTGAGCCCCAAACATTGGCCAGATTTCTATCTTACCCCCTATCAAAGAACCACCCCACACTGGGGCACGTTGAAGGCAAGTCAGCATCACGAGGTGAGAAAAGGGACGGGAATTATCTTGCTTGCACTTGCATCAATCTTTGAGTGTCTTTATTGCATATGAACACTCACGTTAATTTAAGTGCCCTAGAGTCATGAAGAGCAATTCTTTCTTTATGCACTTGTATC
The DNA here is from genome assembly GCA_014182555.1 of Eucalyptus erythrocorys. Classification (NCBI taxonomy): domain Eukaryota; kingdom Viridiplantae; phylum Streptophyta; class Magnoliopsida; order Myrtales; family Myrtaceae; genus Eucalyptus; species Eucalyptus erythrocorys. The sequence continues at coordinate 10,744,819 of CM024603.1, forward strand.
CATTGCACAACCCAATTGAGTCTATAAATTCACCCTCACATGGAGGCAAAGCAAAAGCTGCTGCTACAAGCAAAATAATCAGAAGCTTCAGCAAAAGATGAAGACTCAACAAGTCTAGTGAAGGCATTCGCTTAAACTTGTCAAGACCAGTTCCTCAAGCAACAAGAACAAAAAGCCTGGGGCATAAAAAAGCAAAGGTGTACTGGTAAAAGCAAGGTCAATGCCCATGAATGAGAAATTGAAAAGAGAAATAGGGGCGTGAAAAAAACAGTGTGCCTGGTAAAAGCAAGGCTGATGCCCAAACAAAAATACAGCCATTTGTATCCCCAAGAGGAGTTGCTGTTGAGGTCCATGGAACCTTCATCGGACCGTGAGAAGAAAGACCAGTGGCAAATGTCAAGGCAATCACCAGCCCTCACCCTTTTACACATGAGTCAAGCCCATATGGCACCCTATTGTAAACAGTCTCTTCAGACTAGGGGCACTTCAATTAACATAGGATTTCATATGTCTATAAGCATCGCTCAAATAAGTACGAGCAAGATTATTCTATCTCTTTTCGCAGGATCCTCGACTTGCAAACCCAGAGATGACCGTGCAACATCTTTCCTACAAAGTCTTGACCTTATTGGTCCCCTTTGATAAGCCATTGACCCAGCCCTCATCACAACTCCAAAAAAGACCTCTCACATTGGTAAAGTCGTATCATTTGCGAGAATACTCGGTCCCCTGCTGACATGATGACAGTGAGATAGTGTGGTCCTTATAAATCCTGCATCAATTGTCAGGATGAAACAGCCTTTCCCATGAGAATGAGTGGAAAGTCCTTTCAAACTGAAAGTCCCTCATCTGGCATGCTCAAGACATCTACATTCTAAACAAAAGTCGTCTTTCAAAATCTTCCCCAGTGGAATTCAAATGATGCAGAACTGACAAAATCATCATGCATAAATCGCATTTTAACTTACAAATTTACGACATATATAATCATTGCATACGCATGTGCATATTGTACAAATGACAAGCATACTACTATAGATTAGAGATATCGCCAGAAAGCATATCCCCATTCCTGTTCCCGAAGTGTTGTATTTGATAATCTTTGAGTACCCCTAACTCGCCGAGTACTCCTTCTTATTGACACTCAGCTTGTGTGAATTGTCCCCAACGTATTGATACTTGTGACTGACCAAGTACCCATTTATCTTTGAGTACCTATCATTGTCTAGGTACCCCCTCTTACCGATGCTCAGCTTGCTTGATTTGTCCCCCAAGTATTGATATCTGCAATTGCCCAAGCATCCCCCTATTTTCGAGTGTCTGCCGCTACTCAGGTGCTCCCTTTGTTGACACTCGATCTATTCATGTTGTCTTTAAAGTTTAGATGCTTGTGACTGTCCAAGTATCCTCTCATCATTAAGTATCGACCACCGTTCGAGTACCCCATTCCTGTGACACTCGACCTATCAGAGTTGTCCTCAAAATTATGTCATTGAATACCAGCAGCCGTTCAAGTATCCTATCACATTATGCGCCTGCGATTACCAAGGTATGCTTTCTTACACTTGGACCAGTTGAGTGGTCCCTGATCATATTGTTAAATATTTGTGTTCATCCAAATATTCCTCTACGCTGTACATTTGTGTACCCACGGCCATCCAGGTTAGCCTTGCACTACATTTAAGTTGCTAGAAGGTGAGAGACCTTCACGAATATGCGAGGTGCGCCCTCGATATTCCTAAACTTCCAGAAGGCGGGAGGCCTTCATGAATATGCGAGGTGCGCCCTCGATATTCCCAACTTCCAGAAGGCGGGAGGCCTTCACAAATATGCGAAGTGCACCCTCGATATTCCCAATTCCCAGAAGGCGAGAGACCTTCACGAATATCCAAGGTAAGTCCTCGGTATTCCCAATCCCTAGAAGGCGGGAGGCCTTCACGAATATCTCAGGTGCGCCCTCGATATTCCCAATTTCCAGAAGGCGGGAGGCCTTCACGAATATCTCAAGTACGTCCTCGATATTCCCAATCCCCAGAAGGCGGGAGGCCTTCATGAATATCTCAGGTGCGCCCTCGATATTCCCAATTTCCAGAAGGCGGGAGGCCTTCACGAATATCTCAGGTACGTCCTCGATATTCCCAATTCCCAGAAGGTAGGAGGCCTTCATGAATAGGCGAGGTACGTTCTCGATATTCCCCAATTCCAAGAAGGCGGGAGGCCTTCACGAATATGCGAGGTGCGCCCTCGATATTCCCAACTTCCAAAAGGCGGGAGGCCTTCATGAATATCTCAGGTACGTCCTCGATATTCCCAATTCCTAGAAGGCGGAAAGCCTTCATGAATAGGCAAGGTGCATCCTCGATATTCCCAATTCCTAGAAGGCGGGAGGCCTTCATGAATAGGCGAGGTGCGGCCTCGATATTTCCAATTTCCAAAAGGCGGGAGGCCTTCATGGATAGGCGAGGTGTGGCCTCGATATTCCCAATTTCCAGAAGGTAGGGGGCCTTCACGAATATCTCAGGTACGTCCTCAATATTCCCAATTCCCAGAAGGCAGGAGGCCTTCATGAATATCTCAAGTATGTCCTCGATATTCCCCATTTCGAGAAGGAGGTGAGAGACCTTCACGAATATGTGAAGTACATCCTCAATATTCCCAATTCCCAAGAGGTAAGAAACTTCCACGAATATCACAGGTACGCCCTCGATATTCTCAATTTCTAGAAGGCGGGAGGCCTTCACGAATATCTCAGGTACGTCCTCGATATTCCTCAACCACCAGAAAATGAGAAACCTTCACGAGTACCCAAGGCATGTACTCGATATTTCCAAATTATCAAATACCCCTTCGATACTTGTGAACGTCCGAGTATCCCTAAAAACCCGTGCTTGTGATCATCCGAGTACCCCTTCAATGCTTACGACGCCTGCCAAGGCCCGAATATCCGTCAGGTTAGTACCTGTGAATATCTATGTACTCTTTAATGTGTCTGTGAATGTCCAGATATCTTCCAAAACAGATGTCCCGAGAAAGGTCGGGTTCCAACTGGTGTCCTCGATACAAATCAGGCACCCCCCAAATCAGATGCCCTGAGAAAGGTCGGCGCATCCCCCGAGAAAGGTCAGGTATCAACTGGTGTCCTTGACAGAAATCAGGCACTCCCCAAATCAGATGCTTTGAGAAAGGTCGGCGCATCCCCCGAGAAAGGTCGAGTGTCAGCTGGTGTCCTCGATACAAATCGGGCACCCCCAAATAGATGCCCTTGAGAAAGGTCGGGCGCATCCGCCGAGAAAGGTCGTATCAACCGGTGTCCTTGATGTAAATCGGGCTCCCCCAAATCGATGCCCTAAGAAAGGTCGACGCATCCCCCGAGAAAGGTCGGGTATCAACTGGTGTCCTTGACAGAAATCAGGCACCCCCAAATTAGATGCCCTGAGAAAGGTCTGCGCATCTCCCGAGAAAGGTTGGGTACCAACTGGTGTTCTCGATACAAATCAAGCACCTACAAATGAAATGCCCCGAGAAAGGTCAGCGCATTTCCCGTCAAGGCGACCGAAGGAAGGTTCGGGTCCTAGACAAAATATCGGTATTTTTAACAGGCGACCGAAGAGTGGTTCAGGTCCTGAAGAAGCAATTTCTCGTCACCGCGATCGAAGAATGGTTCGGATCCGAGACAAACCACCGATTGCCCCAAAAGGTGACCGAAGAATGGTTCGCGTCCTGGAAGAGCAATTGCCCGTCAAGGCGACCGAAGAAAGGTTCGGGTCCTAGACAAATTATTTATTGTTTTAACAGGCGGCCGAAGAATGATTCGAGTCCTGGAAAAGCAACCTCCTCATATCATCAGGTAAGATGACACCTTGATACTTGCCAAAATCGGGGTTCACACCCTATCTCACTCTCTCCCGATAAGTAACTACAGGTATCTTCTTATCTCGCCTTAGTATATGTAATGTTATCTTCCTCTTTTCGCATAGGGTAATATGTCCTAAATAAAATATGCTGCCCATGCTGGGTAAAAATTAGGCATTAGTTTGTCTTTGAATGCAACCTCTGCGAGCTCACCTTCAAAGAGGGGGTACTGTTGACGCCTAATTTTTAGGCTTTTCATTTTATTTTTGGGTTTTTAATTAATTTTAATTTTATTTTTGGGTTTTTAATTAATTTCTTTTATTTTGGGTTTTATTTCACTTCATTTTATTTTATTTTGTCTAAAAACCGGAAAAAAAAAACTAAAAAAATCGAAAAAATTTAAAAAAATAGAAGACAGCCCTTTGGGCTCCCACCCGCCCTGCACCCGGCCCGACCCATGCCCGACCCGCCTCACCGTCTCCTTCGCCCGGCCACGTGCACATCACACGCCTGAGTGCGACGCCGGAACCAGCACGGTGAGCGGTGAAGCACGTGGGGGCGGGGAGTAGGCGACCGACGAGACGCGTCGGATGGGACGCCGGTCCAACCGGCCGAGCCGCGGCGGTCCCCCGGTTGAGCTCCGTCGGCCAGCCGTCTTCGGCCTATAAATAGCCCCTTCCCCCCCTCCCCCGGTCGAAGAACACATGAAGGAAGGAGGAGCAGGGGATCAAGAACGCGGCCCTTGGACACCCCACTAAGAGACTTCGGGGGTCCGAGGGCTCGCAGCCCTTTGATCCAAGCCCTCACCGGAGGCGTTGTCGAGAGAGAAAGCGAGAGAGAGAGAAAGAGAGAGAGAGAGAGAGAGAGGTAGAGGTAGAGAAGCAAGGGAAGACCGAAGCTCGCCGTCACTGCCGCAGGTAGCCATCGTCACCGCCGTCTTCGCTGTCATCTCTCCCCCCGCCAAGCCATTGCCGCCGTCATTTGTCGTCCTCGCCGTCGCCGTTGCCCCCTTTCCTCGCCCCCAATTTGGAACCCTAAGGTTCCTGGTTTTTCGGGTCGCGATCCCTGTGTCGCCGGGTCGAACCCGGACTACGAACCAAGTAGGGTTCCATGACTAAAGGGGGATTGGAGGTCGGGTTGTCGAGCGGGTCAGACCGGGTCGGGTGTCCACGAAACGGCGTCATTTCACATTGAGCCGGGAGGCGGGTCGCGAGTTGGGTCGGATTCGGGTCGAGTGTCCACGAATGGTGTCGTTTCACGTTGAGTAGGGAAGCCGGGTCGTGAAGCAGGCTACGGCGTCGTTTTTGCAAGGAGCGGGTCGCCGGGTCGTCGGGTCGGGCCGGACGTACCCATGTCCGGCCGCGCGTCGTTTCGGCGCCTCGCCCCAAAACGCGGCTCGTCCGCATTTCGGGCCTGGCCCGAGGCGGATCCGACCGGGTCGGTTTTATAATATTTTAATATAAAAATAAATAAATAATTTATTTTTAAAAAATCAAAATCAAAAATAATTTATTCTCAAAAATATTAAAAAATCATTTTGATTTTCGAAAAATCAAAAAATGTTTAAGAATGTTTAAAAATGTTTTATTTTCAAAAAAATTAAAAATCAAAATAAAAATAATTTATTTTCGAAAATACTTAAAATATTAAAAGAATATTTTTATTTTCCGAAAAATCAAAAAATCAAAAATATTTAATATTTTCCAAAAAATCCAAAAATGGCCAAAAATCCCAAAAAATGCCAAAATTCATAAAAAGCCTAGAATTTTTCATAAAATACCCAAAAGACTTGTGTTTTTCCAAAAAATACCCAAAAATCTAAAAATCCCTTTCATGTCCAAAAATGAGAAAAATACGCAAAAAATGTGATTTTTCCCAAAATGCATGAAGAATCCCCCAAACATCCAAAAAAACCCTAGGGTTTAAACAAGATTAGGTACCGAAAGGGCATTAGTGATTAACTAGTGTAATCAAGTCCCCGATCCTAATTTCTCTGGTTGCACAGGAGCGAGTATTTCTTCCGGTACTTTGCTTGGGTTTCTAATCAACCCACTCCAAATTGATTAGTTGCGACTCCATTTTAAAAATTGATTTACAAACTAAAAAATTTAAAGTCGTGAATTGGCGGATTTGGGAGAGTCCAGACATTAATTAAATCCAGCCGAGCCATTAGTCTCCCTAGGCACCCGTACCTGATACGATCTGGCGGGCGTCCTGAAAAAAAGGAGGTCGCGACAGTCACAACGTGTATCGGTTCAATTGAAACATCCTTGGGAAGGATGATTTGAGACTACATTGGATTAAAGCATCTAGTGTGGAAGCCGAAGTACGGGGACTTCGTGACGGACTCAAACTAGCTTAGAGTAGCTAAATTAGAGATAGAGTTGCACAATGAATCACAAATGTTAATACTGACTGGCATCAACATAAAGGACTTGTTCACAAGGATATGTCAGTTGCCTCTGGTTACATAACTGACACGTGACCGGTGCATCGGCTTGATTTTTAAGAAATACAAATAAGGTCTTATAAGGCCGCTGCTCATAACCTAATACCCTATTACGTAAGCATACACCAATAAATTACCATATGGCCTACGGATCATGTGAACTCATTATCTAAATCATTAATTATATGGTTCTCGCTATGGAACCTTGATGATCAATTGATCCAAATGTATTTATTTTTTTTTTTGTGTCAGTCCTACTTTACTCCTATTCTAACTCTCACTCTTAAAATTTTGCCCTACCTCATTGTAGGACGTAAAAAATTGAAACCTACACTTGAAACTAAATCTCCACCCCAATCTTCTTGAAAATGTGAGGATTCGAACTCTCCACCCCTCCCTTCCATATTGAAAGGATGGTTTTTGGAGCAAGCCTCAGTGATTTCCAGATGTACTTGATCTACGTGATCCTTGCACCATATATTGTTGTCTCCTTAGCCGTAGATTATGCTATCTAAAGTCTGAGTTGGCAACATATAAGCATGTCTTCCTCACGCTAGTGTTTGCGAGTAACTCTGTTTATCCTTCTTTTCTGCAACTTGCTTTTCAAGCAAATGCATCAAAAATTCTTTGATAGCGCTACCCCATCGCAAAAGAAGAAAGAGACGCGTCTGTAGTCAACTAGAAGTCAGTCTCCCAACTTAGGATGAAGCACACTGCACGTCCTGATGTCCATTTCCACACTAACTTGGCTAAGAAACATGCTATTCGAATATCTTTAATCACTTTTTAGTGTTTCGTCTTTTTTTTTTTCCTCCTCCTTTCAGGTTAAGATTATTGTACGAAGTTCCAACCGTCAGTAGCTGCGTTGGTTGAGAGTCTCTCATTCATTGCCGAGATCGAGAGTTCAAAACCTGCAGTTGCTAGCGTTGTAAGGATGGCCACAGTGTTGGGGTCCTATGCTAATGTCCCCCGAGGTATAGTCGTGTAGGTCCTCCACCGCAGAGGACCGTGAGAAACCTCAATAGCGTAAGCGAAAGTGAGCTTTGGCGGATCCTCGGTTACTAACAAAAAAAAAGAAAAAGAAAAAGAAAATCATTGTACGAAGTTGCACCCCAGTAGGATGGACTCGTTAAAGAGAAACCTACCAGCTTCTCCCTTAGGATCAATTGAAACTATATGTCCCAAAAAATCTTCCCATCTAAAATTGCCCTTCGGTGCTTTAAAAGAAATATTTTGATGATGTCCGACTTATGTGTTGTCAACTGATAACCATTTAATCCTTTTTATCGAAAATTTCAAGCAACATATTTCCCTTACCTCTTCCCTTGGTATTGCGGGGAACTTCACAGGTCTAGAATCCCATATGCTGAGATATGACCCTCTCCACCTTTTCTAGTGCCACCATAAAAGCCGGTGCACGACACCAAGACGAAGACCGCACTAATGTATAGCAGCAACCGTTAATGGCTACTGGTTCGTCAGAAGAATGATATGAAATTATTAATGTCTACTTGTTAACACGTAAATTCTAGGAAAAGATTTTCTAAACATTTTGTAAGTCACGAAATTTAAGTTGAAAAAAAAGTAAAAAAAGTAAAAACCAATTAAAATAGACCCGTTAAAATAGGATGTTACAGAGACTAAGTGTTGGCAAAGAAAATAGAAATCAACCTTGAAGGTGATCTGCAATGACAAAAGTCTCATCATTTGTTTAAGAGGAAACCTTTAGTGGCAAAGCTTGTTTTCGCAAAAGGAAACCTTTAGTGGCAAAGCTTGTTTTCGTGGCGAAAATTCACCTTTAGTGATGGAAAATGCAAATTCCGTCAATAAAAGTTGATTATCTCAAGATGAAAACCTTGTTCATCGCTAAATACTTGACTTATGCTGACAGAATTCTAGTTCCGTCACGAAAAACATCTCGAGCAATCAAAATATTCATCACTAAAAAGAATTTCAGCAACAAAATCACAACTTCATCCCTAAAGGCTAGGTAGCACCGACACGCGACACGACACGAGTGTCCGACACGACACGACACGTCGACACGTCATTTCTAAAAAATAGAAAATTCCGACACGTTGCGACACATTGTATATTAAACAAATATTTTTATTTTTAATTAATTTGATTCAAATTCATAAATAATTAATTAATTAAAAAAGAGCCTATAATAAATTTACACTAATAATATTAACAAATCAATTCATTTGAAATTTGAAAGATATATTCATAATTAATGCGAAACATTTTTTTAATTTTAACAAAAGTTATCGATGAAACTAATAATTAATAAGAAATTAGAATTAATTTATTTAAATAAATTCATGATTTTTTACAATAACCAAAATTTATCATTATTCAAAATTTAGTATTTTTATTTTTTAAAATTATTTTTTAATTTCATTTATTTAATTTTCTGATTAAAAAAATCCCCAAAATTCACCCCTTCTTTCGTTCCTTTTTTCCCTCCACCCCAAGTTCGTTTTACCTTTTTTTCCCTCCCCCACTTGACAGTGACAGGTGAGCTGTCACTTCCGCCCCCTTCCTTCTATCTCACGCCATCGACCTCCTTTCTCTTATTTTTTTGGATTTCTTTACGAAAAACCCTAGCAAGCCGCCGCCCTCCTTTTCCTATCCTCCTTGCCGCTCGCCGCACGACCCCCTTTCCTCCTCTCCTCTTCCTCTCGTCGCCGATCCATCGCAACAGTGGCGGCCCTCACCACTGGCCGTCTCTCGTCGTCGCGGTGGTCCATTCGTGGCTTCGTCTCGCCGACGAGAGTTTGCCTTCTCTCTTCTTTCTCTTTGTTCGGCTCTTTCTCTAGCCTCGAGTCTTCTCGCCGTGGCAGTGATCCGTTTGTGGCTTTGTCTCGCCGGCGCTCGCGGCCTCTGCTCCCTCGCCCTCCCTCGCTTCCATCCTCCATCAGTTTTCCGGACACGCGTCGACACGCGTGTCGATAAAAGTGGACCGCGTGTCGGAAAATCCGACACGCGTTGACCGCGTGTCCGACCGTGTCCGGCGTGTCGACGTGTCCGACACGCTCCGACACGTGTCGGACACGACACGGAAGCACGGACAACGTGTCCGTGCTTCCTAGCCTAAAGGTCCTCTCTTTAGCAGGGCCTGGTAATTCGAATTGTTAATTGGACTTTTTAAATTTGCGTTCCAATCGACAAAATTGGTCACAGACTTTCTGGTTCATAATTTAGTCTCCGAAATTATAACATGGATGTTCCGGAAGAAGGAGCTGATATGTTGAGGCAGGCATCTTTATGGGAAGGTCTGGTGGCCAAGCCTTGCCGTTAAGGACACTTTGTTGCTCTCTGCTAGAAGAAGGCCTGAGCTCATAATCTAAATAAGCACACCAAAGCCCTGGAATTGTCAAGCATCGAACTTGTTTCTCATCAAACTCTTCTCCTAATCTTGGATTTAATGCTTCCAAAAGGCTTCTTGCTCCATAATGCTCTCGAACCCACTCCACAAGCCGCGCATGGGACTGGCCTTGAGTCAATGACTTCTCTTCCGCACACTATCTCCAGAAGGACAACTCCAAAGTTGTAGACATCCAATTCCTTGCTTGCCTTGCTGATTTGAATGCATTTGGGATCCATAGAGCTCATGATCTTCCGTGTGTACGCTCTTAGTTTTGATTAGTTGGTTAATCCTTATGTCACTGTCACACAATATATACATCACATAAAATACCTTTTGCTCTCTCACAGCTTGTTGCATCGTTCGTAATAGCTGTCGTTCTCATCATTTGTCATCACAGTGACCATCACAATTTTGTTAGTTTCTCAGTCTATGTCCTTAGAAAGCAGTTGACCTCTGAGATCACTATTCATTAACCTTCGTTAGTTGATTGATGTCGCGATCTTAAATGACCTTTGATTGAGGTTGAAGATCTCAATCTGATCCTCTTGATTTAAATGTGTATAAATTGAAGGCTTCTTTGCGGAAAAGTCTAATCCCAATCTTTAATCGTGTTAGCATGACAATTGACGTGACATTTTTTCTTTATCCAAAGCTAAAGAAATGAAGTTAGAGATTTAAAAGTATAAAGAAAAGCAAAGCAACGGATGACTAAAGACAACCACCACCGCTCGCAGCAATAGTTCCAGTTCGTTAACATTACAGGGAAACAAGCAGCTTCCAGTGAACAATCTATTCCATCCAATATAACAAGCGGTAACAACAAGTAGCGGTGCTTGTATAAATTTAATACTTACTAATCGTAGGATACAAAGTTGCAATACATAACCCAAAAAAGCAGTGAACTTATACTGCGTTCGAAAGAAATTCAGAAGAAGCTGAACTTGAAGATTTCTAGGAAGAGCTGTTAAATGCGGACGGTTCAGTACTGTAAGCGCTCGATGGTTCACTGCTTCTGAAGTGGGAGGACGAAACGTGTGACGATTCAGGCGTCGAAGTTGGAGGCGCGATATATGTCGGGATGGGCAACTTTAGTGGAAGAATGGGCGGGGAAGCATCGAAGTTCAAAAAGGCTATCGCCTTGCTTATGGGAGGCCGTTCCTTAGGGTCCGGATGAGCACACCAGAGGCCAACAATCATCAAACACTCCATTTGTCTTGTGTCGAAATTTTCTCCTAACTTCGGATCCACTGCATTTAATAGCTTTCCAATTCCATAGAGCTCCCAAACCCACCCCACCAATTGGACTTGATCTTCTGATGCTCTCGGGTCGATAGCTTTTCGTCCATAGGCTATTTCTAGGAGTACAACTCCAAAGCTATAGACATCAGATTCCTTACTTGCCTTACTTGTGTAGATACATTCAGGCGCCAAATATCCCGGTGTCCCAGCCAATACAGTGGTTTGTGACCCTTTGGCATGGTCGACTATCCGAGCTAGGCCAAAATCGCCCAATTTAGCCTCGAAATGTGCATCGAGTAAGATATTGCTAGACTTTATATCCCTATGCACAACGCAGCATTTCAAATCCTCGTGCAAGTATTTCAGCCCTAAGGCGATGCCTTTAGCAATATCGTACCTCCTTTCCCATGTTAGCAGTACTTTGTCTTTGAATAAGTGAGAGTCCAAGCTTCCATTAGACATGTACTCATACACGAGGAGAAACTTGCTTCCCTCATGACACCAGCCGACGAGCTCCACTAAATTCTTATGCCTGAGATGTCTAATGGTCTTCACTTCAGTGGCGTACTCCTTTACACCTTGGTTGGACTCTGGAGTGATCTTCTTGATAGCGACATGGGAATTTATATCATCGAGGTGGCCTTCATACACTCCTCCAAAACCCCCTTCCCCGAGCAACAGGGAATTGGAAAAGTTGTTAGTTGCCCCGGCCAAGACCTTGTAGGAGTACTTTTTGGGTCCCTTCGACTGTCCAAATCCTTCACCGATCCCACGAAAATCTTCTTCTTCTCCACTTTGACCATTTCCATTTCTCTTTATTTTGTAACCGTACCAACCAAATCCGGCAACAAGGATAAGCAACATCAAAGAGCTTAAGCCTATGATAACCCCCCTAGACCATGACTCGCCCTGTTTTTCTTGAGTCGCACCACATGCAGGAGTGCCGATGATATGTAGACCAGATTCGAATTCCCATGTGAAGATAGTATGAGCCTCAAGAAACTGCCCGGTCGATGCCGAGAAACCGAAAACCACCCACTCTGGCAAGTACTCTGTCAGGTTGAGTGGCTGATGGTAAAGGCTGGTAGAATTATCGGCATTATCTCCAAAAAGAACACTTAAGCTCATTGCTCTAGCATTATACGTGACCGTAGCATGGAACTTTTGACCATGGAATATGCTGTAATCCATCCATGAGACACAAGTTTTATTGACAGAAGTGAGGTTTTTCACATCAATGCCAACATGATCACATGACGGATCCCACACATTATGGAAAGTATCAAACTCTACCGCAGCAAATGCAGTAGTGTTGGTAGTGTTTGGATTTGAATTGGTGAGGCCTAGAAAGCGTCCTGAGTGCTCAGGGATCTGCGATCCATTGGGAGCAAGAAAGAAAACCATTCCTTCAGCACGGGAGTGGTTCTTATGGGAGTCAATAGCGAAAGTAAACCGGCTGACAAAATCTGCCACATTCCCCGTTGAACTATCCCACAGTTGCATGGGCTGATAATATGTTGCTCGGCCAACTGCATCCGTGGGATCCTCCAATGGCTCACCTTGAGTGAGTTGGATATTAGAGTTCACAATGGAGGCATTTCCCATGAAATTTATTCTCTGATCGTTCATTTGAAAAGAAGGGAAATGGAAAGAAATGTTCTTGAAGGATTCAGAATTGGCAGATGGAATGCTTAATGAAAGGATGAAGAGTGTTTGTGCTAGAGCCTCTTTCGTCAGAAGCATTCTCATAGAGCCAGCTATAATTTTTCTGAAGACTCAAGAGGCTTGTTTGCATTCTTTCACTAGCTCCTGCTCACTGGGGGGAGCACCAGCAGTGGCCGAAGTCTGAAAATTTGAGTCATTGATGAACAATTAAACAGAAATACAAAAGTTAAATGCACAATCTCAGTGATAGAAGCTCTAATAGAAACCAAATGTTTGAGGATGGCCAATAGACATTTCAAATCATTCCATGCTCTGAGAAGGAATTGGTAGAAGTATGACATGGATGTTATACTATTTTATCACCGTTGTTATCAACAACATTCATCTAGTTGATAACATAGACAGCAGCCAATAGAGAATTCGACAGTTAAGGAAGTGAGGGAAATCCTATGCGTCTAGGAGGTGCATTAGGAATAAATGAAGAGTACGATCACCATTGCAAAATCTAGAAAATTTTGGGGGCCAAGATGTACATGAATCATACACTATTCCATGGCAAAGCAATTTGCTATAGTTTCTTGAAATATCAGATCAAGCGAGAGACTTCAACTCAATCGGTCACTTGTGCTCCACCTCTTATGTAATGCAGTAGCTTGATCCCTTAGAAGCCAAGAGATTCTGAATTGATGGACTTGGGAGAAATTTCTTGTGGGGACAACTGAGAATGAACATGGTACAGCAACTGAAAGCAGATGTGGCTTAGAACTTACGAAAGCAAAATTTTGTACTTGCACTGATTGATCTTAATCAAAATGTCAATTCATCTAACAACATTTGAAAACATTGCGTAGGTCTGATTAATGCCAAGCATCTCGTCACTACAACTGAACTGTAGATCTCTCACTGTATTTCCTTAAGTTCAACCTGTCGTGCCTTTTTGCAATCTAGAAATGCACATCAGTTTCTTTTAAAACCCAAGTACCTCCACCACATCACGCAGAATGGCCTTAATCCTAGCAACCAAATATGATATTTTTAATGATGCAACCGGTAGCCTCAAATGGTCGCAACTTATATTGGTTCAAATGAAATGGCCCCAAGAAGGATGATTTGAGACTACATTGATCTAACGCTTCTAATGGGGAAGCTGAACTATTAGGGATAGAGTTGAGACTACATTCATGATGGACTCGAACTAGCTTAGAGTAGCTGCATTAGACATAGAGTTGTTGCACAATGTATCACTGATGTCAATACTGATTAACATCTATGTACAGCGTTTGCATATGAGTACATGTCAGTCCTTGTTCATGACATAACTGACATCTGATAAACCAGTGCTTGATTTGATTTTTAAAGTAATAGGTAAGTTCTACAGGGCCGAGAAACAAACTTAAGCATTCACCGAGAAATTACTCTATGGTTCATAGATCATGGGGATCAATATCATCCAAATCATTACTTGTGCGGATCTCACTATGGGGTACAAACGATCAACAGTCCGGATGTGCCTGATCTACATGGTCCACCCACCATATAATACATTATGCTATCTAAAATCCGATTTAGCAACATATGAGCATGTCTACCTCACGCTAGTGTTTGGAAACAACTCTATTTCTGCTGGTGTTTGTAAATAACTCTGTTTATTCTTATTTTATGCAACTTCCTTTCAAGCAAATGCAGAAAAATACAAAATTCTTGCTAAATACTAGCCCACAGCCGAAGAAGATAGAGACATGTCAATAGTAAGTCGATCGATTAAGTCTGTCTACAGAGTTAGGATGAAGGAGACTACATGTCTTGAGGTGCAACTCCCCATTGACTAGGAAAAGAAACGTATCAACTTGAATCATGGGATAAAGTCGCTTCCCTCATGGATGGACTCATCCACGAGAAACTTACCAGCAACTAACAACTGCTTTTCAACTGTCTAATTGGGCCAGTTGAAACCATATGTCCCAAAATCTTTCGATGCATTCCAAGACCTATAATCGTTTTGTGCGTTTTGTCGAATGTTTCTAGCAATATAATCCTCTCTTTTTTCCTTTCCGCTCGGTAAGACGGGGAAACTACACGACCAGAATCCCATCTACCGAGATTTGAACCCGTCCCCGACTCTCCCGGCCTTTTTCTAGAGGTGCCGTAAAAGCTGGGGTATAATACCAAGACGAATGCCGCACAAATGTATAGCAGCAACTGCTAATGGCTACTTGTTTATGTCTAAAAAAATAACAATAGAAGTTTTAATGGCTACTTCTTGACGGATAAATGATAAGAAAAGCTTTACTATACATGGACTAACAAAGCGAAAATACCATAAACACTACACGCGCAGAGAGAGAAGGAACCTGGATCGTCGGATGCGGATCGAGGCGGAGCTACAAAGCCAATAAGACGAAGAAGAAGAAGAGAGAGAGAATGTCTTCTCCTGGTGATTTTATAGAAAGACAGATTGTTTGCGTAAATTAAGGTGCACAAAATTACAGCCCGGGTCCAAGTCAAAAAGTTCATGCTTTGGGAAATATTTGGAATTTCTATGAACCTTGTAATTTGGTTTTGTAGAAAAAGAGAAGTCGGGCTGAAGTCTGGGACAAGCTGAGGGAATAGTCCAACGGAAAGTTATTTACCAAATTTGTGGCGTGGGAAGAGGCATTGGCCTCAGCTTGTTATACACTCTTACTAGCACGTCAAGACCTATTAAGAGGCCTCTTCCACGACATTGTGCATCTGTTTGGGACTTCAATAAAAACAATTTTTTTTTTTATTTTCTTGTTAAGATTTAAAACATTATCTTAATGTCAAAAAATTATGGAAAATCATAAATCAATCTATATGGCAACGTTTGATAGTTTTGGGAATTTCAAATTAAAAGAAAAAGTCTAAAAGCATGACTCTTGAGATTTAGATTTAAACAAGATTAAACAAAAAGTACTAAGTGAAGGCGAATCCAAATAAATCCTTAGAAGCATATGTTATAGCGACTAAATTTAGCAATGAACTTGGCCCCAAAGGTGATATGCACTAACCAAAATCTCATTTTGCATTTAAGAGGAAACCTTTGATTGTGAGGTTAGAATTCCCTAGCAGCAAACAAGAATATCAAAAAGATTCTGGGAAAAAAATGGGAAAAGGCTATAAGTAGGCCGTTTGCTATTGCTGCTATAAGGGCTGCTCGCCTTTATACGGCTTGGCTTCACTATTCAAAGTTCAACTTTCGGGATGAAAGTGCAAATTTTGTTGCTAAAGCTAAAGCATCTCACAAGGAAAACCTTGTTCATCATTATATACTCGACATATGCCGACGAAATTTTATTCCCATCACCAAGAAGGTTTTGAGCAATGAAAAGGTTCATCACAAAGAGCAACTTCCGCCACAAAATCACAACTTATCTCTTAAGGTCCTCTCTTTCGTGGTGCCGGTTTGCTGCTAGAACTTGTTTCCAAAATCACAACTCGGCAATGGGTGATGATCAGTGAGATTGTTTGTCAAGTCCATATACCTTCAGAATTGGGAGATTCAATAGGGGCTCAAAACTTGAGCCTACTAAAGCATCTAACTGCTCTCACTTTCACTTAAAACTTATTTTACTTGATTTTGGCACCCGGTACATGCACTGCCAGTACCTAATGGAGCTCGACACTTTAATAACAAATTTTAAATTCGTGTTCTCATCGCCAAAATTGGTCACAAACTTCTTAGTTTTAACTTTAGCCTCCGAAATTTTCTGTCCTTGCAAAATAATTATACAATTATGAAGCCATTAACTTGGTCCGAAACACAAACAAAATGTTCAGAACTGAGCACGTGTATCGTCTGCTTCATTGGCAGCGGCCATCTTGCGTGAAGAAATTATAACATGGGTACTTCAGAAAAAAGAGCTGATATACTCGAAAAGCTTCCCCTTCCATAATGCTCCCAAACCCACTCGAGAAGATCTACATGGTCCCTTGAATGCCTCAAGTCATTTACTTTTCTTCTGCATGCTGTCTCTAGATGGACAATCCCAAAGTTATACATATCCGATTCCTTGATTGCCTTGTCAATATGAGAGCATTTAGGAGCCACGTGGCCCATGGCCATAAGTGTATATGCTTTTTACTTTTAATTGATCGGTTACATTTGTCGCTACCACGTGGGATATTTGTCATATGAAATATGTTCGACTCTCTCATAGCTCCCTATTGTTGTCGTCCTCATCACTTGTCACCACAACCGCTATCATAGTTACAATAGTCTCTCTATCTATCTTTCTGTGGTCGACCTCTGCGATCACTATCATAGTTCTCTCGATATATATTTTCACTTTGTATTGGTAAAATTAAACTCCAAATCCCAAAATTGTTCATGTATTATTATAGTATGCGGAAAATCTAGTCCTAGCGTTTAATTGTCTGAAAAAACAAGCACGAATTCCTGCTCAAGGTAAAAATATACTCCCCTTATTTTTTCAGTATAAATGATGTTACGCGATGGCTTTTGTGGCTAATCACGTTAACATGACAATCAACGTAAATTTTTTTTATTATTAAAAACCTAAAGAAATAAAGTTAGAGATTTAAAAATCAAAAGAAAAGCAAACCAATGGATCACTCATGAGAACCAAGGGTCATTTGCACAATTTTTTTTTTTTTTTGAGCCTATCGATATATCTAGTTGAGCAATATAGTTGAACATACTTCCACTTAGAAGTTTAAACCAATGAATTATGAACTAAGTAAGATAAATTAATTGCTCAACGCCACACTATCCCTTCAAGGTAGGACTTCTCTAATATAATTCACATGTGCATCCTAACAATCTCCTATTTACGAAAAAACTCAATTTGAGGTTTGCTCTCTCTTGATTCAAGTGTCCTTTTGCATCTTCTTATCTCAACTTGAATCTTCACTTCTTTATCTTGTGCGGATAACAATGGAAATGCCACCTTCATTCTTGAAGTCTTTCTTTAAATTGAACTATCAAACACATTACCAAACTGCAACGCCCACTTTCATCCAAGTTTCTTTTGTCAGAGTGAATTAGAAGGTCACCTGCAAACTATGATGATCACGAAATGTGTTTATTAAGATTTTCACCAAACGCCGATGCACTTTGAAAGTGAACCACCAATCAACTATACAAATCACATACTTCTATAAATCCTTCAAGTTGTGAACAAACAAGAAGTTGAATTACTCTCCAAGATCCATGTGACCTCCTTCTTCCAATGTCTTCACTGATCTTTGTCGGCTAAAATCACTTCAAAATCTTTCAAATCTCTCTCTCTCTCTCTCTCTCTCTCTCTCTCTCTCTCTCTCTCTCTCTCTGTATAACCCTACGGTTAGGTTTCTCCTCTCATCATTATTGCCTTGATTCTCTTTTTATCCCTATTTGTATACAACCTAAAGTCTCATATCCTTTATCCTAATCATTCTAATAAAAATTGGCTCTTAATGCAAATTCAACAACAATCACTCCCCTTAGTTTTCTTAATTTCATCATGAAATCTAACGTACTTGAAAATGATATGCATGCTTTTCTACTAACAACAGTCGTCACTTTTATTTCTTTCGGTAGTTGTTGTTCCCACTAACTTATGTTGGTTTAAATGTCTAAGTCGGGCCCTCTTGTTGGGATGCCCATGCAAATTTTGTTAGAAAGTCTCACTTCAGAGAATTAGTGTGGTGCGGAGTAGTTGATATACTTTAGTTAGCTCATAACTCATTGGCCGTTGGGTAAACCCTGGAGTGACGCTAGCGGAGGACCCACCACTCCGGCGTCACGCTTAAGATGCCAATGCTTCCACCAGGTTTCGACCTCCTCACCTTCCCCCCAAGGTTCAAGGGAGTTCTTATCCAACAGAGCCACCAAGGCCGGTGGTATAAACATTGTGATTGTTGTGGTCCTCACATGCAAAAAGAGGAAATTTAAGTTGAGAATTACATATTGATACCTGAATTAAGGGAGCAACCTAACATTAATGCGGGGGAGATTGTTGATATGCACGTGTGAGTGTATTAGGAAGTCCTACATCAGATAATGGGTATGATGTGGAGTGATTGAGACATCCTATGTGGTTTTTAATTGATTGGCTTAAGCTTTTGAGTGAAGGCAACTCCAATAAGATATATCGACCAGGTCCGGATTTGAGCTCTCTCTTAGTAATTTCTCAAATGAGGGTATCGGACTTTTATTGCACGCTCCCATCGTCAGCACCCATCCTGTCCTTGGTCGGATATTTTACACTCCCTCTGTCCACCTCCTTTCTCTCTCTGTCTCTGCAACCACTACTGTTCCTTATGGTTACGACCGCCACATGCCACCACCTTTGTCAAATCTCTTCCCCCACCCACACCCCACCCCCCAAAAAAAAATCCCCCGAAACACCCGGCGCGAATAGACGTCAAAGATGATCTCAACCTTGGGATAGAGGTTCTCTCTCTGTGAAGAGACGTCAAAGATGATCTCGACCTTGGGATAGAGGTTGATAAAGATCGTAGACTTCCATCGACGTAGAGGCTGATCTAAGGTCAACGAAACCCTTATTAACGTAAGCTTAAGGTCCTCAAACCTTAACTTGAGGTCAACAAACTAAGTAAGACCCGGGCTATGATCTAATTGAGAGCGATCAAATTGCTTATTTGATTCATGTCAAGCTTATTACTAATAGCAAGACCAAATCAATGGGTGGACAGGCTCATTAACTAGGGAGAAAGAGGCCTGGTGAGCTGAACCACATAGGGAAGTGATTACCCAAAATAGCCAATTGATATGCCCAAAGAAAGAGAGAGTAATGGTGATGGTCGTCCGGAAACACCGACACTTTCTCGAAATTTTCGTGTCATGTTGGATACTTTGATACATGTTCAACACACTCCGACATATTCCAATATGTGATTAATAGGTGTTGGAAAATCTAACACGTGATCAACTCTCCCAACATCACCCACACATCATTGAAAAAAAAAAATCAATAAATGATAGGTCAAAATGTAAATATATAAATAAAATAAGAAATAACAAAATTAATAAATGGGAAAGACTTATTGTTATATTTGATGGTGAAATGCAGATTTTTTTTTTTTTTTTTTTTGATTTATTGTTAGTGGAATGTGAATTGCTTTTTTTCCCTCCAAGTTTTATGGATTATTGAGATAGAATGTACTTGAATTTGTCAAATTGAAACAATGAATGATGGATTAACGTTGTTTATATGCTCTTTTATCATTATTTATTTATTTGTGAATTTGAATCAAATTAGTTTGATTGAAATAATCATAAAAATGATAATTTATCATGTATATATAAAAAATATATATATTTAATATATAACGTACCTCACATGTGGAAATTCTTTATTTTTTTTTAAAATGACGTGTTGGTGTGTCATATCAGGTCATATCGTTTGTTGCGTGTCAATATTGATGCTACTTAAATGGTGGTGACTAGAGGCTTAAGGGTGCACAATTCAAAGATTGTAGCATACTTATAACTAATGGGAGAGTATGCACGTCTCAACTCATCTAACGATCCCTTTGATGGGCTTGCTCGATGGGTGTAGAGATGGTTATAGAATCCGAGCATAGGCTTCAGGCGGCCCATAAAGTCTCTTTGTTTTCCATTCGAATAAATAATAGGTACACAGGTCATGCACCTTTTTTATACGTCCCCATATTATTGTTTCAACACGTAACTAGCTGCCCAGATTAACCGTGAGAGACAATATGTGTAGAACTAGTCTGAGTTTTGGTAGAGACACCTTTATTCCATGAAAATAAGATGTCTTTTTTACCATAATTGGCAATGAAATGGAATTGGCAACCGAAAGAATACATTTTAAGCATACATGATAAGCATATATGGAGCAAATTCGGAAAGAATCTCAACAGAAAAAAATTCAGATATTGGAGAATATTTCTTTTCCCAAAAATAAAAATGAAACCAATAAGAAGTTAATATAACAATTTGAATAATCACTTAAATGTAAAACTCAAAAATCCTAGTGTACTCAAGATTTCACCTATCATAGATACAAGGGAAAAAACCATGAAAAACCCCAAACTTTGCCCGAGTGACACATTTACCCCGAACTTTTTTTTGCGCCGTGAAAAACCCCAAACTTTCCAATCGTGACACATTTACCCCATAAGGGCATTTTTGTCTTTTTAATTTTTCTTTTTTTTTTTTTTTTTTTGGGAAAAAGGCACAAATAGTCCCTATATTTTCACTCAATGTCCAATTTCGTCCCGAACTTTCGATCGGCTCAATTTGGTCCTCGAACTATTGATAAAATGTCCAATCTAGTCCCCGAACTTTCGAACGGCTCAATTTAGTCCCCGAACTATTGATAAAATGTCCAATCTAGTCCTTCGTTCTTGTTTTTCTTTTTCTTTTTCCTTTTTTGCCCTTTTTTTCCCCCTTTTTTTCCTTTTTTTTTTTCCCTTTTTGCCTTTTTTTTTTTTTTTTTTTTTTTTTTGGGCTTTCCCTCCGCCGGCTCCGGCGGAGGGGGGCGTCCGGCGAGGGAGCCCCCTCGCCGGGGGAGAGCCTCCCTCGCCCGACGTCGGCGAGGGGCTCTCCCTCGCAGATGCCGGCGACCGCGAGGGGCCGTCCTCGCCGGCGGCGTCGGGCGAGGGGCTCCCTCGCGAGCCCGATCTGCGAGGGAGCCCTCGCCCAAAGCGGCGAGGGCCTCTCCCTCGCCCGACTCGCCCGATCTGCGAGGGAGAGCCCTCGCTCGACGCCGGTGAGGGGCTCCCTCGCCGGATCGGCGAGGGGCTCTCCCTCGCCGGGGCTCCCTCCCCGATCCGGCAAGGGAGGCTCTCCCCGCGAGGGGGCTCCCTCGCCGGACGCCGGCCTCCCACGGAGCCGGCGGAGGGAAAGCCCAAAAAAGAAAAAAGGCAAAAAGGGGAAAAGAAGGGAAAAAAGGGAAAAAAAAAGGGCAAAAAAGGAAAAAAAAAAAAAAAAAAAACAGAACGAAGGACTAGATCGACCTTTTATCAATAGTTCGGGGACTAAATTGAGCCGTTCGAAAGTTCGTGGACTAGATTGGACATTTTATCAATAGTTCGAGGACCAAATTGAGCCGATCGAAAGTTTAGGGACGAAATTGACATTGAGTGAAAATATAGGGACTATTTGTGCCTTTTTCCCTTCTTTTTTTCTTCTTTTTCGCCAAATCCGGCGAGGGCCGCCCTCACCCGACACCGGCGAGGGCCGCCCAACGCCGATCCGGCTCCAGGGCGGCGCGAGGGCGACCCTCGCGGGCTGGCTTCCCTCCGCCGGCTCGCCATGGCCGGCGGAGGGAAGAAAAAAAAAAGAAAAAAAGAAAAAAAAATTTAAAAATGAAAAGACCAAAATGCCCTTCAAATTTGGGGTAGATGTGTCACACTTGGAAAGTTTAGGGTTTTTGGTGTCGCAAAAAAAGTTTAGGGTAAATGTGTCACGGTTTGGAAAGTTTGGGGTTTTTCACGGCGCAAAAAAGTTCGGGGTAAATATGTCGCTCGGGGCAAAGTTTGGGGTTTTTCGTGGTTTTTTTCCCTAGATACAAAAAAAAAAAAAATTAATAACCCACAAAAGTTTTTTACCTAATTAATTGAGACTTCAAAGAATTACCAAACAAGTGAACATATGCCATAAGTCTCTTTTTGGCATTTGTTGAGCTTAGACACAATATACATCTATCTAGTTACGTTATTTTGAATTGAAAGTTGGCTAGCATGGTCAAAAGGTATGGTTGCACAAAAAAGGTGAGACAAAAATTTTAATAAAAAAATCCAATCTACTTTACATTTTTTATATAAATTTGATTTTTGGCAAGTCATGAGATGAACGTGATTTTGTTTTTCTTGTCATCTTGAAAACGCTACGGCTCAAGCTAAGTTCATCAATTTTTTAAGTTGTGTAAATAATGTGTTACTGTTACTAAAACATAGTCTTAAGTAACATAAGAAATAATAGTATAAAAGTTTAAAGCGAATATGCAAGGGCTGGCCTCTAGCCCCATTTGCCAATGATATTATCTGTTTTGGGCATTGCCCATAGGATTTTGTTCTTTTAGGCTTCGCCTAGAAAATGCCTCGTTCAGGATACAAGGGCCTTTGCGGCCTTCTCATCGATATTGTTCGCTCTAGGTCCTACTACCACAGCGTAGCTATTGCCCTCACAACTTTGTCCCTCTAGTGTAGCAAAGCACCTCAAGTGGGTTTGGTGGGTCTCGTGGATAGTTAAGACTAGTGCTACTTTTTATATAGTACATCACCTTATCACGCTTAGGCGACGTAGGATTTAGTTCATTCCTACCCCTACGCAATTGCAAAAGATGTGCCTTGTCCAGACCCTCTCTAGCCCCAACGATTACTCTAGCCCTTATCGACCGGGTCGTTACAAGCCTATGGGCTTCTGCTTGGTTTGTTCCTGAATTACACACTTCTAGCTAGGCCACTGGCTCTGATATAATTGTAAAAGTTGACTTCTACCCCACTTGCCAATAATAATGTCCATTTTGGGCTGTTGCGTGCATGGTTTTGTTCTTCTAGGATTCACCCAAAAAAGGCCTTGTTTGGGGTACAAGGGTCCCCACGCCCTCCTCACCGATATTGTTCGCTCTGGTCCTGCTACCTCAATGAAGTGGTCGCCCTCACAACTTTGTCCCTCTAGCAAAGTGGAGCACCTCAAGTGTCCCTCTAGCATATCACCTCACCTCATCATGCCTGGATGATGTGAGATTCGATTCATTCTTACCCCAACACCAACTTAGAGTTAGAGCTGCACCTTGTGGGCTCTCTCTGGCCCCAACAATCACTCTCACCCTCGTTGGATCAAGTCGTTATAGAATAACTATCTGATTTTTAATATTTGGATTTCTATTAGTTTTAAGTCAGGCAAGACAGTATGATTAACAAATTTGAGGAGTGAATAGAAACTCTTCTTGATTTTTTTTCTTCATTAAGTTTGTGCTCTATGATTGAGAAAAAGGATTAAGTTTGTGATTTTTTTTTTATTTGGTCTTATTCAGTAAAAGAGTTATTAGAACTAGACCACTTTGAAGTAATTTTATCATGAATGTAATTGTCCATGTGTAGATGACCTTTTTTTACTGAATTGAGTAGGTAAATTTATATGCAGCTCTGCGACAATCATTTAGGATACATTCTAGTTGCCAACCAGGAGAATTCAAGTGGTTTAAGTATGAAATACACGTCAGAATTCCAAATCCCAAATAAATAAATACCCGAATCCGTCAATTCCCAGGTAGACCTTGGAACTGGTTTTCCTTCCTAAAACTTCACATGTAAATATGAGTAAATTTGATGGTTATGAATGTAGATAGAGAGTACGAAAGAAAGAAGTAAAGAGTAGGAGGAAGGACAATACGATATTTGTCATGACTACATAATTTTGCAAGCCACGAAATTACAAAATCCTGGATTGAGATTACTAATAGCCACTGAAACAGATCATGCTCTGTATCTTTCCTATAATTCCGTCATGTTGAAGTTTTGATCGATTTTTCTGTAAAATCCTGGACTCCTCTGGGGTTAACATCTACGGGTCCCTAGTTCAATAGGGGGTAGAATTTTATGTCCAGGATTGAAAACAAGAAATATATCTCTGACAAATGTGGAGATAAATTGCTTGTATAAATCGGTGGATTGAGTCTATAATTAGGCAAGAGAGTTCAGTCGTGTACACAAGAGAGACCAACCAAAAAAAAAAAGGAAAAAAAAAATAAACCCATCAGCCTTGTAATCCTTTCTCAATAAAGCAATATTTGTTTCCTTTTCACCGCTTGCCGATTTGTCCCATTAACAAATATACATACTTTCACATCAGAATTCATACCAAATAGTGCCATCAAATTCTAACACGTAATATGAAAATCCAAAAGTGAAGAGCTAATAGAAACTCGTAATTAAAGGTCTGCTTGTATAAGTGTAATACTTACGAATCTTAGGACACAAAAGTCGCAATACAGAACCCATAAAAACAGCGAACTTACTCTGTGTTCGAAAGCAATGCAGAAGAAGATGAACTGCAAGATTTCTTGGAAGAGCCGGTACATGTGGACAGTTCGTTATTGTAAGCGCTCTATGGTTCACTGCTTCTGAAGGTTGCGGACGAAACGTGCGACGATTCGGGCATCAAAGATGGAGGCACAATATATGTTGGGATGGGCATCTTCGGTGGGAGAATGGGTGGTGAAGCATCAAAGTTCAAAAAGCTTATCACTTTGCTTATGGGAGGCCGTTCCTTAGGGTCCGGATGAACGCACCATAGGCCTACAGTCATCAAGCACTCCATTTGTCTTGCATTGAAATTTTCTTCTAACTTAGGATCTGCCGCATCTAATAGCTTTCTTGTTCCATAGAGATCCCAGACCCACTCCACGAGTTGAACTCGGTCTTCTGATGCTCTCCGTTCGATAGCTTTTCTTCCGCACGCAATTTCTAAGAGAATGACTCCAAAACTATAGACATCGGATTCCTTACATACCTTGCCTGTATAAATGCATTCAGGGGCCAAATATCCCATGGTCCCTACCACTAGTGTCGTTTGCGAGCCTTTGGCATGGTCAACTATCCGAGCTAGGCCAAAATCACCCAATTTAGCCTCAAATTGTGCATCAAGGAGGATATTGCTAGACTTTATATCTCTGTGCACGATACATTGTTTCAAATCCTCATGCAAGTATTTTAGCCCTAAGGCGACCCCTTGAGCAATATTGTACCTCTTTTCCCATGTTAATGGCAATTTATCTTCAAATAAATGAGAGTCTAAGCTACCATTAGACATGAACTCATACACAAGGAGGAACTTGTTTCTCTCATGACACCAGCCAATAAGCTCCACTAAATTTTTATGACTGAGATGTCTAATTGTCTTCACTTCAGTGGCGTACTCCTTCAAACCTTGTTTGGAATCTGGAGTGATCTTCTTGATGGCGACATGGGAATCTGCATCAACAAGGTGGCCTTCATACACTCTTCCAGAACCTCCTCTCCCGAGCAACCGGGTATGGGCAAAGTTGTTCGTTGCAATAGCCAAGACCTTGTAGGAGTACTTCATGGGTCCATTGGACTGTTCAAATTCTTCATCCATCCTAGGAACGTTTTCTTCTTCTCCACTTTGATCATTTCTATTTTTCTTCAGCTTATAACTATACCAGCCAAATCCTGCAACAAGGATAACAGTCACTAAGGAGCTTAAGCCTAAGATAGCCCCACTCACCCAGGACTTACTCTTTTTCCCTCGTGTTGGTGTGTCGTTAATAGTCACATTGCCAAGGATTCTTAGACTAGAGTTGAATTCCCACGAGAAAATAGAATGAGCCTCAAACAACTGCCCCGTGGTTGCCGAGAAACCAAAACTTACCCATTCTGGCAAGTACTCTATCAGGTTGAGTGGCTGATAGTAAAGGCTGGTAGAATTTCCAGCATCATCTCCAAAAACAACACTCAAGTTCATTGCACTAGAATTGTATGTGACCTGTGCATGGAGTAGTCGACCAAAGACTATCGTGTCATTCATCCATGAGACACAAGTATCACTAACAGAAGCCACGCTGTTTACATCGATACCAACATGATCACAGAGCGGATCCCATGTATTTGATGAGTGGTCATGGAAAGTATCAAACTCCACTGCAACAAATGCAGTACTAGAGTTGGTAGAGTTTAGATTCGCAGTGAGGCCTAGAAAGCATCCTCCTGAGTGTTCAGGGATTTGCGTTCCATTGGGAGCAAGAAAGAATACCAATCCATCGGCATGGGAGTTGTTCCCATGGGAATCAATAGAGAAAGTAAAATGGGTGACAAAATCTGCCAGAGTCCCTGTTGAACTATCCCATAGGTGCATGGGTTGATAATATACTGCTCGGCCAACCATGGAAGTAAGTCCGTCCAATGGCTTACCTAGAGTGAGTTGGATGGTGGGGTTCAGTACAGAAGCATTGCCCTGAAAAGTTATTCTCTGATGGTTTGATTGAAAAGACGGGAAATTGAAAGAAATGTTCTGGAAGGATTCGGAATTGCCAGATGGAATGCTTAATGAAAGGATGAGGACTGCTTGTGTTAGAGCCTCTTTCATCAGACGCATTCTCATGGAGCCGTGAGCTATCCTTTTCCGAAAATTTACAGGCTCGTCAGTATTCTTTCACTAGCTTCTAATCATCGTGGAGAGCACCTGCAGCTGCCAAAGTCTGAAAATTTGAGTTATTGATGAGCGATCGAACATTATTACAATGCACAATCTCAGTGATGGAAGCTCTAGTAGAAACAGAATGTTTGAGGATGGCCAACAGACATTTTCAAATTATTCCGTTCCCTGAAAAAGAATGAGAAGTATGACCTGGATGTCATGATCCTAAACTTTTAAATTTCTGTTGTTATTGACTACCTTCATCTAGTTGATAACATTGACAATAACTGGCAGAATTGCACGGTGTATTGGGAGTGATGGAAGTCCTAGGTGTTTAGGGGGTGCTTTAGGAAATATGGAGTATAATCGTCATTGACAAATTTAGAAAAATTTTGGGGGCCAAGATGTGCATGAATCGCACGCTATTCCACGGCTAAGTGTTATATTTTTCTTATCTAGAAGTATGAAATCAAGCGAGTCACTCTGATTCAATCGGTCCCTTAAGTTCTGCCTCTCATGTAATGCTATAACTGTGATCAATCAGAAGCCAAGAGATTCCACTGAATTGATAGACTTGTGAGAAACTTATTGTGGGGTCGATTGAAAATGAACGTGTGCAACAGTCAGAAAAACAGATGTGGCTTAGATCTTAAGAAAACAAAATTTTGTACCGGTTGATCTTAATCAAAATGGCAATTCATCGGACAACCAGCGGAAACTTGGCGTCGGTTTGCTTAAGCCAAACACCTTGTTCACAGAAACCAAACTGCGAGTGTAAGCGTTAATTGAGTCAAAATTGGCAGGCGCTCCGAAAATGGGGAATTTTTACCAGTCAACTAAAGGAAAGATAAGTGGACGCTCATCATAAAGGCGAAAGATAGGGCACGCACAAAGGGGAAACGAAAGAAGAAAAAAAAAATTAAGAAAGAGAAAGAATAGGAGAGGAAAAGCAGAGAACGGTTATAAGGATTCATACCCTTTGTTCATCTAATTGTAATAATTTTAGAAGTTAGGTCATGAATTCATTATTATCAAATTTAAATTACAACTTAAGAGTTATTAAGCTGTAGAAGTATATGAAAATAATAGGTTAGGACATTGTGAAAATGTGGGATTTGACGGAAATCGATTTGGAGTTATGGTTTAGTTGAAACGAATTTTTGAAGTTTTGCTAGCTAGCTTCACATGGCAAAGAGTTATGAAAATCTACTTTGGGCAAGTATTTTGTTGACGCATAAGAGTTGTTTTTTCGGCTATTGAGCTTAGTTAGTTGATTCAGAGTTGGGTAGATTTTGATATAATTTTTCAATTATTTTATAGCATTGTGAGTTCATCAGCTTGTGTAATTTTCATTGGTTATTTTTGGGCATTCCCAAGTGAGTAGTGCTTATTTTTTCTTCGAATTTGTAAACTCACGACTTGAAAGTAATAAGGATATTATATATTATGAGTTTTGAAATAACATTTTTGTTGCATAAAATTGAGATTGAACATTTAGTACCTTTGGTTATTTATGAGTTATTTGAAAAACGCATTGTAAAAGGTTATATGTATTGCTCTGCGAATCTAATTTATAATATGAATTCCGAAGTAATTTAGAAATGCTTTATAAAAAGTACTTTTAACTAATGAATAGAGTTGCAAATGGTTATGTGTTTTTGTTTGTGAAATGTATTCTGTTTTATGACATTGCATCTAGATTTGTTATGTGGATTTTTGAGTGATGATGGCTTCATGCTCATTTTAGTTGTGAACTTAATTAGGAGTTTCTAGGTATGCATATCGATTTTAGGATATCTTTCTAGGCGAAATCGCCATTTAATTGTAAGTGGAATCTTGCCAAAAAGGGGAATCTCAATCAACCTTATCATTAAGCCTTATTTTGCAGGTTAAATATTGAGCAATAAATTGATCGATGAAATGAATCATCGACGTGTGATTAGACAAAAAATATCAATGGACTTGACCATTGATATTTGATTTGTGATAATGGGTTAAATGAGTATTTTTTTATATGTATAAAGCTCTACCAAAATGAATCAACTCGTATTTGATTTGTTATATTACATCTCCGATTTGGATAGTCAGTATAGAGTATTGCTTTATATATCTAGGTTTGCTTAGAAGAAGTATATACTACTCACTAGACCATGATTACTTAGACCATTCATTTGAAATGCTTTTCAGGTTTGGTAAGCAGGGTGAGAGAGTTATCAGAGACAATTACCCAAACACATAAGTTGATAAATCTACTTGAGGTTTGCTATATTTCACAGAATATCCTTTGACAAAAAACAAAAATACCATAAACGCTGCCCGCAGGCACAGAGAGAGAGAGAGAGAGAGAGAGAGAGAGAGAGAGAGAGAGAGAGAGAGAGAGAGAGAGAGAACCTGGGATCTTGGAATGAGGGTTGAGGTAGAGCCACAAAGCCAGTCACAAGAAGAGACAGAAGGAAATGAAGGTCCAACGATATATGTGTGAAATAGAACAAACCGCGTCCGAGGAAAGGTCATGCCTTGCGAGATAATTTATGCGTGTGCGATATTCTCAGGTGCCCCTTTTTTTCTTTCTTCACCGAAAAATGAAAGAAGAATCCACCAATCAAACAAGCATCAAATGCGAAAGTCCGGAGCCTAGTCAGCAGACTTGATGTGTACATGTGACATTTTCAGTAACCTGTTGGACTTGTATAAGGTCGGGCAGTCCGTCACGAATGCAGTTAACAGTCATCGACGAACCAAGCGGGGTGATTAGTTCTCTCTCCATCTTTTCAACACGGAATAGCGGTTGGTGCTGCTTGATTGACTGCTCGACCTTTTAGTACGTTTTCTAGGTTTTAGGGGCCACAAAGGATAATCTAAATTGATTCTTTTCAATCATTATGGTCCAATTGCATCATAGTGTACCGGCAGCTTTTCTACCACCACCCCATCCGAAGGCACATCTCTCTTTCAAGAGGATTTGCGGCATGCCAAGGCAGAGCAGGAATTTCAAATCAAAAAGGGTAGCAAGAGAAAAAGCCGAAGAAAAGAAAACTTTTTAGGGGCAATCAGCTCAATTGCAGAATAAAGAATCGAGTTTCCCTTGTAGTTTTTGGGAGAGATCCGCCGGGCAGAAGCCCGAATATCGTTTTGAATATCCAATTAATTTTATAGTGTGAACTAAAGAGCAACTAGAGGATAGGAAAAAGCTTCTCCTTGATTGCCGAGGGCTTAAATGGAAGAAAAGTAAAGAAGTCCTTTTCTTGACTTGACCTGCGTCCATCTGGCCTCTAAGGTCCTCCCTTTAGCATGAAAAGATTCATCACATTGAAGAGTTCCAACGACAAAATCACAAATTCGGCCCCCAAAAGTCCTCTCTCATGCAGCGCTTGTTTGCTGCTAAAACTACTTAGACTCCAAAATCACAACTTGGCAGCCTTATGATGATCCATAAGACTCCTGGTTGAGTCCAGAGACAGACACATTGTTAAGGCCCACCAAATAGCTATCGGCTCTGGTAACACTTTGTGCAAAACGCAGTAATAGTCGAATTCTTTTGGAATCAAGAGATCCAATAAGGAGTCCAAAACTTGAGCCCATTGAATTTTATAATTAGACCCACCTTTACATAAGAGCTCCTTTTGTCACACCCCCATTCCTACAAGAATGGGGAAAATGACACAATTGTTCTCCCACCCAAATGACGCAATCTCAAACCACTCAAAATCCAACTTCCAAAAGTATCTATTGATATTGCTCTCGCTTTATTGACTGCTAACCAAGAAACCTCAAAAGATCGGGAAGGAAATGCATGAGCAACCTTAGTGAGTAGAGCATATTTCTTCGAAACAAATTGAGCATCCATTATTTATATTTGCAAAACTATACCGAAACTCATTTAATTCAAATCTATGATACAACATATGTGTGAGTTCAAAAACAAGTATTATCTTTTCAACCAAGCTTTATACATTACAAAAATACTCATTTCCCCACTTATATCAAGACAAAATATTAATAGTTCAATCCATTGATCAATTTCTATGACTCACATACCAATGGTCTATTCCATTGGTTAACTTAATCATTTCACACGTCAATGGTCCAATCCATCGATTGCTCAATGTCTAACTATCATAAGCTTAACGCTTGTGACAAAGGCAACCAAGTTTACCCCATTGGCTAGATCTACCGTCTAATTAGTTGATGGTTTGGCCCAAAAGAATATCCTAACAATAGTATGCATACTCTCCCCTTAATGGGTTCTAATTATAACAACATAAGCACAAACCTCATTCTCGTACAATCAAAACCATAATTCATCTTGTAAACCGGTTTCATAAAACCAAATACAAGTCACCCTTCACAACTCAAACAATAGATCAATAAAACACATTTAAAAAGCATTTCATGAATTTATACATATAACTGTTCACCAACCATAGTCAAAGTCAAGTCAAGAGCTTCTTGTAATTATTTTACCAAAAGGTCTCACAAACGCAAAATATATTATTTACCAACTTCGTTCATCAAATAAAAATACATATTTCCACCAAACATTTCTCACACCAATTCAGAATTCATTTTATGAATCAAATACATACATACATACATACATACATACATACATACACACACACACACATATATATATATATAACCTTTCACAACTCACTTCTTAAAATATTTTACAAAATATTTGCAAATACCAAAACATAGTAAATGTCCCATCCAGATATTATGCAACATACAAACTCTTCCGGGAGGCAGCCGGGTGAACTTAGATGGGTGAAGTATGATTGCAATGGTGAGGACCCGAATTATGGGAACAGTTCAGAGTGACGCATAGAGTTCGACAATGCCATCAGTGCGAATGGCAAGTTTTATGCCCTGAATTCGCAGGGGAAGCTCGCGGTTTTAGAGCGCATGGATTCGTGCAACAAGATCGTCGCCCTGCGTCCAAGCAGGGCGGTTTCTAATGCCTCGTGGAGGAGCTTCAGGGAGTGTTTGCTCGAGATCGAGGACAAAGTTTTGGTGGTTTTCCTCGTGTTCAGGAGGACAGTGAAGGTTGTGGATGATGTCGAAGTTCTAGGGCCCAAAGTCGATAATTACTTGTGGAGCAAAGCGAGTACTATCGGGGATTGAGCACTTTTCATGGGGGCTAATTGTTGTGTCCACGTCTTAGTGAGTGAAGAGGGATGGGGCAGGAGAAACTGCATCTACTTCATACAGAAAGCAGAGGATTATGTTCGGTCGATGCTTGACTTGGAAAAGAGTTGCATTTCTTCCTTTTTAGTGTCAATTTGATTTGTGTGTTGAAATTTTCATAAATTCAATTAAGAACATTGTTTTCCAAATTTTTTTATTTTAGATTCTAAATCGCCAAAAAATAAAATTACTTTTGTTTTTTAGCCATTATTAGGTGTAATTGCAGTGTTGGGATGAAGAGACGTGTTTAGTTGGGCTGAACTTGATTTAGCGAAGTGAAATTTGTTTACCTGTCTCTGGGAAAAGATATAGTCACGACGCAACCGGTGGTTGCATCAGCTATTTACATTTATGGGGTAAGAATTGATGATAATACTTCTACATCAATACAAAACCCTTGGACTGAGAACCCAAATTGTCGGTTGCAGGCCAATTCATAACTAGTCTTTGAAATTGGTTAAAAGTTGTCAATTAAATATTATTAAATTGACACCGATAATGTCGAGTATCGATCATAATGGAATCTTTTTAGTTCAAGAAATGATCAAAAGATCAGATTACAAAGCTTGTCGAGTGCATAACAAGTTACCCACCAGATGACTTCTGCTATCTCCTTATAATTTCCAAGCTCACTATTAGCAGCATTCATCGATTTCTGATTCATGCTATTGACTACATAATTATTGAAGTCGTCGTTACCAGGCCGTCGTGCGAGGTCCTACTAGGAAATCCTGACTCGAGACAAATAATAGCCACTGAAACAGAATATGCTCTGTTTATATCCAATCATGCTTTTAAATGAACACGAAAGTCCAAAAGTAAAAGAGCAGATAGAAACCAATAATTTCAAAGGTGTGCATACATACATGTGAAATTAGAAACATAAATGATGGAATATCAGTCGGAATATACCCACCATAAAACCCTGTAACTCATTCCTCATTAGAAAGCGATAAAGAGGATGAAGTGCAAGATTTCTGGGAAGACCTAGTGTGCAGCAACTCGATTGGTAGAGACCACCACCTGCGGTAGCCGCGATGGTTTGGGCTTTCTCCCCCTAACGCAATGGGAGGAGTTCGACCCCTCACGGTCGCTAGGGATTCTTAAGTGTGGCGTCGGGGTGGTGGGTCCTCCGCTAACATCACCCCCAGGATTTTACTCTCCGGCTATCGGCCGTGCGGGGGTTCCCTAGGTAACCAAAAAAAAAAAAAACTTGATTGGTAGAGATGGAGGTGCAGAATATGATGGGACTGGAAATATCGATGGAGAATTGGAGGCGAAGCATCAAAGGTTAGAAAGGTTAGTACTCTGCTTATGGGAGGCCATTCCTTTAGGTCCATATGAGCGCACCAGAGGCCTGCGATCATCAAGCGCTCCATTTGACTCACATCAAAATCTTGGCCTAACTTTGGATCCACCGCATCATTTAACTTACCAACTCCATTGAGCTCCCAAACCCACTTGACAAATTGGACCTGGACTTCTGGTGCTCTTGATTCAATAACTTTTCTTCCACATGCTATCCCTAAGAGGACAACTTTGAAGCTATAGACATCAGATTCTTTGCTTGGCTTGCCCAGGTAGATACATTCGGGAGCCAAATATCCCATGGTTCCAGCTAATAGAGTCGGTTGTGGCCCTTTTGCATGGTCGACTATCCGAGCCAAGCCAAAGTCTCACAACTTCGCATTGAATTCCGAATCAAGCAGGATATTGCTAGACTTTATATCCTTGTGCACAACGCATTGTTTCAAATCCTCGTGCAAGTACTTCAGTCCTAACGTGATCCCTTTAGCAATGCTGTATCTCTTTTCCAATGTCAGTGGCAATTTTTCTTTGAACAAATGAGAATCTAAGCTGTCATTAGACATGAGTTCATATACAAGGAGGAACTCATTTCTCTCATGGCACCAGCCGATGAGTCCCACTAAATTTTTGTGCTTGAGGAGTCTAATGGTCTTTACTTCTGTCGCATACTCCTCCGGGCCCTGTTTGGACTGTGGAGTGTTCTTCTTTATAGCAACAGAAGCATTCACATCGGCAAGCTGGCCTTCGTACACTCTGCCAAAGCCCCCTTCCCCAAGCAACCGGGCACCTGCAAAGTTGTTTGTCGCCATGGCCAACACGCTGTAGGAGTATTTCTTGGGTCCCTTGGGCTGCTCAAGTCCTTCATCGATTGATTGAAAATCATCTGCTTCACCATTTGGAGCATTTCTATTTCTCCTTGGCCAATAATGGTACCGACCAAATCCTGCAACAAGGAGCACCAAGACAAAAGAACCTAAACCTAAGATAGCCCATACCCATGAGCTGTTCTTTTTCCTATCAATCGTACCACCCGTTGGTGCGTCGGGGATTTGAAGAGTGGAACTGAAATCCCATAAGAAAATAGTGTGAGACTCTAAATATGTTCCCGTTGCAGCTGAGAAACCGAAATTTACCCATTCTGGTAAGTTGTCCGTCAGGTGGGCCAGATGATAGTGGAGGTTGGTTGAAGTATTACTAGGATCTGCAAAAATGACACTCAAATTCTTTTCCGTAGAATTAAATGTCACCTGAGCGTGAAGTTGTTCACCGTTGAGTATGCTGTACTTTACCTATGGGACACTAGCGTGACGGACAGAAACCAAGCTATCTACATCGATACCAACATGATGACAGCCTGGATCCAGTCCATTATTTATGAAAGTATCGAACTCTACTGCAACAGATGCAAGACCGTAGTTGGTAAAGTTCGTGAGGCCTAGAGAGCCTCCTTTTGAGCCTTCAGGAATCTGTGATGCATGGGGGCGAGAAAAAAAGCCAATCCATCAGCAAATTCCGCGTGGCTCTGAGAATCGATAGCAAAAATAAATCTACTGGTGAAATCTACCACATTTTCGGTTGACCCATCCCACAGGTGCATGGGTTGATCATAAAGTGCTCGACCGACTATTTCATTGCCCCTCTCGGCTGCCTTGACTAAAGAAAGTTCCATTGTGGAGCCCATTGCACTCACATTGCCCCGGAATGTTATGTTTGATTGGAAGGATGTGAAGTTGAAACAAATCTTGTCGAAGGATTCGTATTTGCAGATTGGATGATTATTTAAGAGAAGTCTGTCAAATGCATTCTCACTGAGCTGCAAGCCATCGAAATTCAGAAGCTGCAATGACGGCTGATCTTCTTGTTCACTATATGTCGCTTTGTGGAGACTACATGCAGCTGCACACGAAATCCTGATATTTGAAGGAACATGTAGCTAGTCATCTCATCAAGTGAATCACTAAATGGAGATGAAAAGGTCAAGCGCGCAATCTGGTGATGATGTCCATGAAAAGAAACTGTTCGAGCAAAAAAACAAACTCTTTTTTAACTCATTACATACGATATGCAGGGGAGGAAAGATTGGAAAGAAGCCATCTTCGAAGCGCTTCCTCATGATTCACGATTATTTTCCCAAGGAAAAGCCAGCAAAAACCCATTTGAAGTGTGTCCAAGGGTGTACAGAAGTTAGTTCAAGTTTGCGGACTCGTTTCGCCAATTTTAGCCCTAGGAGTTATCTACCCCAACTCGCACAGCGCAGAGTCATATTTGCGATTTTCCAGGAAACAAATTTTCGGAGTCGTCTGGTCAGGAGGTGCATAAGAAAGAAAGAGAAAGTGCAGGGGTTTTATAATGAGATCACTACGAATCTGCAAAGTAAGGCCAACATCTGCTTAGTACTTAAACAACATCAAATTGCCAAGCATTGCATTTTCTTTTGTTTATGGACCAATTGTTTCGTCTTCAGTTCAGTAAGAATATTTAAACAAGTACTAAATAGAACCATTTATCGTATTGCATTAATATTACCGCTTTAATCCTTGAGATATGGACATGAATGACCTCATGCTATTAGGTAAGGCCAATAATAATTGTAAAACCGAACTCTACTCCTGCTTAGGTCAATAGATTAATGTCGACAAGTTCAACTATCAAACCAACGAACCAACCATGGCCGATATTCAGGAGTTTCCAGATTCAATATAAGGCCGACATTGTCACGCCCCGATCCTCAGGCATGTGCACATCCCTTACCTTTGGTCGATTTTAAAATGCAATATCCCAGGACTATGTATCGCCGACCCTTTCATTTATATATGCACATGCGGAAGTATTTAAAAATCCCCAGACAATAAAACAATAGGATAGAAAAGCAGGCCATAATTTTACTTATTGAAATTCACAACTACACATGTACAGGGTTTACAAAAGAGGATAGGACTATGCTCGGGATCATCATCCCAGTCCTCCTCAAGTCTTTCACCACTAGGCTCATTTTCTTCAAACTCTTTATCTCCTTCTTCTCGCTCATCCTCGGCTTCAAATGTCAGCTCGTCTTCGGGAAATCTAGGGGCCTGAAATATAATCCCACAACCGGGATGAGACTATGTCTCAGCAAGTTCTACTTCCTAAGACCCGATTAGTAAATTAATACACCTTAGGGCTGCCTAAGCACAACATGAGTCGAGGACTTACCTAGGCCTCGATTCCACCGCATGTTAGCACATATCAAATAGGCATCCTAACAATCACATCACTGATCGAAGCATCGATCAGATTGACTTAGTCGATCACACGCCAACAAGACCACTCACGGTCATTTCCAATCAATCAATCAATCAATTCACCGTAATCGGATCAAGTCATTGATCAATTGAACTAGTCGATTACATGTCAAACGGACCATTCTAGGTCATTGATTCTACACCATATAACCTCCCATCAGGCACTCAGTCACAGAGCCACATCAATGCTCTCGGGCGTCAAGTTCGCCAAGGTGACATATCCACTAGACAATTGCGTGCGTTCATTAAGGCGCCGTTTTCGTCAGTGACATGCTTAGTCATCGAACCACACATGCCTATAACCATGTACTCAATAGACAATTGTGTGCGTTCTTTAAGGCGCCGTTTCGCCAAAGTGATGTCCTTAATCACCGAACCACACATGCCTATGACAATGTGTTTAATAGACAAGTGTATGCGTTCTTTAAGGCGCCGTTTTCGCCAGTGATATCCTTAATCAGCGAACCATACATGCCTATAACAATATGAGTACTAGACCAATACGTGCGTTCTTTAAGGCGTCGTTTTCGCCAGTGATATCCCAATCACCGAACCACGTAGGTCCATAATAATGTATGTACTAGACCGATACGTGCGTTCTTTAAGGCGCCGTTTTCGCCAGTGATGTCCCAAATCACCGAACCACGTAGGCCCATACACCATGTTTGATCGATTCAATCCTAGAGTATTTCCGATTCACTCTCACGATTCTACTCACTTTATAACTCAACCAAGCATTATAAATGCTAAATAAACATACTCGGCCAACTACTAGTAAATCAATCAATCCCACTCAATTTCAAACAATTTAGGGTAATTCCTAAAATATCACAATTTATTTAATTCCATGCAACGTAGAGCTTAATTAAATAAACGGATTGCGCCACGACAATCAGCACGAGATTCCAGTCACCGACTATCCCGGTTGAATTTTCGGAAAATAAATAATTAAATAAATAATTTTGAAAAATAAATAAATAAATACAATTTAGCACAATATAAAACTCAATTAAATAAACGGGCTGCACCACGATCATCAGCATAAAATCCCGGTCACTGACCATCTCAGTTGAATTTCCGAGAAATAAATAAATAATTAATTAATTTCGGAAAATAAATAAATAAACACAATAAATTCAATTTAGCATAATATAAAAGCTCAATTAAATAAACGGTCCGCGGCACAATCATCAGTATAAAATCCCGGTCGCTAGCCATCTAAGTTGAATTTCCGGGAAATAAATAATTAAATAAATAATTAATTAATTAATTTCGAAAATTAATATTTAATTCCTAAAAATTCCACCTACGCCTAATTTGCTTAATTAACACCCGATAAGGGACGGAAAAATCCGAAGAAGCATCCAATAAATACTATAGGCAATTCTTTATCTAATTAGGCTAACTAAACGACTAACGTGTAATGCAATTAATTAATAAATGCTAATCCATTCTAATCTAACTCCTAATTACACTTAATTAACATTAATCAACCTTTAAATATAATTAGCACACTAATAAGGCATTAGTGAGTAAAACTCACACAAAACGACGGGCTCGACGCGAGGATCGACTTTCCCCAAAGCGGGCCGAGCATCTGGGCTCGGGAAGGTAGCCAAAACGGGCCAAATAGTTGCTGTCATACCCATTTCTGCACTCTCTGTTTGCTGCTGTTCTTGGCTGGTTGAAGCAGCTTTGGTGGCTAAAATGGCGAGACAAAGGTGGCGGAGGCAACAAGGGTCGGCCACGGGTCCAAGCGGCGATGAACGGCGGTGGAGGGAGCTCCGGCGGTGGCCTGAGCTATTCGGGGAGCTGCTGGAACGTGTTTGCAGCAGGGATGATGCCGGGGAGGGGGCGGAGACACACGGCGGTAGTGGCGTGCGAGTGGCGCACGGGTGGTAGCACGGCGGCGGCGAGAGGCAGTGCGCGGCGTGCGACGAGGGGGCCGTTGTCTTCGGCTTCCATTTTCTGTTTCTTTGTTCAAATACATGGAGAGGGAGGAGAAGAGGGAGTACCGAAGGAGAGAGAGAGTGCTAGAGATAAGAGGGAGAGAGGATAAGAGTTGAAAAGTCAAAAAGTAAAAAGGGGGAGGAAGCAAAGTTGAAGTCGGCAACCAAGGGAGGGGAATTCGCACGAGGGGGAAAAGGAGAGAGAGAGAGAGAGAGAGAGAGAGAAGAAAAAGAAAGAAAGAAAGAAAGAGAGAGAAAAGGGGGAAAAGGTGTTTGGCCAAATTGGGTAAAAAAAATAAATGAAAATAAATTCAAAAGAAAAGAATTTCCTCAAATAAAAAATTCTTGTTTCAATTTCTTTTGAGTAAGCTCAATTAATCTCAAAGGAAATTCCAACTAGAATTCTTGATTCTCCTCTTGCATTTTTGCATCCAATTTCCCTCTTAATTTCTCTCAAATACTCTCACAAAAATCAATTGATATCTCAATTATCAAATGATTATTTTCTTTATCCAAGAATCCCTCATACTCCTCAATTTCATAATCTCCGACTTCAATTGAACGAAAGCGGCCCCATTTATCCAAGTCGAAATCAAAACCCGAAAATCTGGATATCACAGACATTCCTTACCGCTAACACTAAAATCGATTTAGCGGTTTGCCCATGGTATTCAATCAACCGATAACACTATCAAACAGATAATGTTCATTTGGGAAAAGAAGAAATGAAGTAATGTAAGGCGACAGGGGCACATTAAAAATGCAGAATTCTACAACAACCCAGCAAAATGGCATTAAGAACAAAGAGAAGAGCATGTGACAAAACTGAGAATTCCGAAACTACAACAAAGTATTTCCTCTTATTGCCTACACATTTGGAGCTTGGATCGTGGATGTAGGACTCGCCACAACAAAGCCAACGGCTGCTTCACAGTGAGGACAAACAGAAATGATATAAACTAGGTTTGATTATGCTGCAGATACTTAAGTTGAATCGAGAAACCTAGGCCGTACATGACGGCCAAACCGAAGAAGAACAATCCTGCTCAAGGAGAAGAAATAGTGCTAAGAAAGAGTCTCCATTGAGCATCTTTCGATGGTTGACTGGAACTTTTGGGTCTTCATTCCTAATACATTTCTGCTTTTAGATAGCTATGTTCTTTTTTGTCTTCTCATAGAAAATTCGTACTTGTGCGCCAAGAAAAGAGGGAGTCCCAACTGCGCCACATGTTCCTTTTTCTTTTCTTTTTATTATCTTTTATAAGGGTTAATAAACAAAGTCTTCAAAGGTTGCTTGACCTAAAACTCTAATAATAAAAATCAATATTCCCTTTTTTCTAGCCAAAAGGCCATCTTACATTGAACAGCACTTGAAATGACATGCTCGCAAAAATTGATACAAAACTATTATTATATCATCATGATCCATCTTTAGGAAGAACATGGACATTCATGGAGTTTGTGAGACTTTTTCAGGAAGATTGTTTTAAGATTTCGAACGTTCAAAATTGAAAACTGAAATTTGTAAGAAATAAAAATTTAGTGATTAACGTTTTTTCCCATGTGATTAGTTGAAGATATTTATAGTAAAAAAATTGATTGACGTCCCCAGAAAGCTACTTGCCATCTTTGTTTTGCAAATAGTATGGAGTAGTAGGCATAATTGATTATGTAAATCTAAATAGCTTCTCAATGTGTCCAACTCAACGTGTCAATTTTCACAATGTTAAAAATGATATTATGAGCTAAAGTTAGCCAAGTAATACCCAATGCTAGTCTATCCGGAAAATCTTAATCATTTTGCTTTATCGACTCTAGTTTCTTTCTAATAGGGCTAAGTGCAAAGTTCTCTAGTATAGATAATCCTCAATCTATACCTTCTAGAATTCAAAATTATTCCTCAATCTATATCTTCTTCTTCTTCTTCTTCTTCTTCTTCTTCTTCTTCTTCTTCTTCTTCTTCCGTCACCATTGACTTGCTTTGACTCAATTAAGTTTGGCTTTGATACCGATTATCGCAAAAACAAGCAATCAAATAATAAAATTTAAGAATGAGGAAATAAATGGAACATCATATTTATGCGATTCAGTCGGTGGGACTTAAGGCATGGGGATATCAGCACAAAATGTTCATCATAAATCAAGTGATAAAATAGAAATCATAATTATGTTCGAGTCACTTGAGCACTTTTGATGTTTCTTGACCGCAATTACACTAGATGATTCATAGATTACTATATTTAACCCCCATAATTCCTCGCCAATCTCACAAAAGAATTCATAGGCATCACGACGAGATTTATAAAGTTGAACACTAAAAGCTCATCTTGAATATAATTAATGAAGAAAGCCCTCTTCGTACATGTATTGGAATTTGATCCATAATAGGAAAATCTCTTTTGGCAAACCCATTCAAACTATGAAACTCACTTGCCTCAAGATTTCATTACGGGGGTAAACTTGAGACCTATTCTCAACATGATGCAGCTTTCTCATAATTCTATCGTGTTGAAGTTTTTCATCAATTCTTCAAGAAAAGCTTAGGCTTCTCTAGGATTAACATCTACAAGTCTCTAGATTTTTTTTTTCTTTCAAGGCACCATTACATAAATAATAAATACTTATTTATTTTTTTAATAAATAAAATTTCCAATTTTCATAATTTCCGAAAATTCTCAATAAACAAAAACAACCTTTGAACCAATTAAAGTTAATAATATAACCGAATGAAATAAAAATAAATAAATAAATGACAAAGGGGTTAGTGTTAAGTGCATCTAATAATCTCGCATGCACTTGTACGCGGATATGATGAGGCCTAATCCACACCCAATCTTTTCTTTAGATACACTAAAGAAACTTCACACTTATTAATTGACCCATTTCTTCCCACTTTTTCTTTCTATGTGGAATAAGGAAACATACACTTAGTTTGTTTTACAAACAAACTTCCAACAAATACTGCCACCAATATCTCACATGATAAGGATCAAACAAAAACTAGAAACCAAAGGTCCACTTGTAGACATTACAAATCATAGAACCGAACAGTTGCAATCCTGAACCCATATAAACAGTGAACTTACATTGTATTCGAAGCAATGTAGAAGAAGATGAATTGGAAGACTACTTGGAAGAGCTAGTAAATGTGGACAGTTCGGTACTATAAGTGCTTTGTGGTTCACTTCTTCTGAAGCTGCTGGACGAAACATGCAACGGTTCGAGCATCGAAGATGGAGGCATGATATATGTTGGGATGGGCAACTTTGGTGGGAGGATGGGTGGCGAAGCATCGAAGTTCAAAAAGGTTATCACTTTGCTTATGGGAGGCCGTTCCTTAGGGTCTGGATGAACACACCAGAGGCCTACAATCATCAAGCGCTCCATCGCCTCCCATCAAAAATTTCTCCTAACTTTAGATCCACCGCATTGAATAGCTTTCCGATTCCATAGAGCTCCCAAACCCATTCCACAAGTTGAATTTGGCCTTGTGATGCCTTGGGTTCGATAGCTCTTCTTCCACATGCTATTTCTAAGAGGACAACTCCTAAACTATAGATATCAGATTCCTTGCTTGCTTGACCTGTATAGATACATTCAGGAGCCAAATATCCCATGGTCCCAGCCAATAGGGTCGTTTGCGACCCTTTGGCATGGTCAACTATCCGAGCGAGGCCAAAATCGCCCAATTTAGCCTCGAATTGTGCATCAAGTAGGATATTGCTAGATTTTATGTCCCTATGCAGGACACATTGCTTCAAATCCTCATGCAAATATTTCAGTCCTAAGGCGATGCCTTGAGTGATATTGTATCTCTTTTCCCATGTTAGCGGCGTTTTATCTTTGAACAAATGAGACTCTAAGCTACCATTAGACATGTACTCATACACGAGGAGGAAGTTGTTTCTCTCATGACACCAGCCAATGAGCTCCACCAAATTTTTATGCCTGAGATGTCTAATTGTCTTCACTTCGCTGGCATACTCCTTTACGCCTTGTTTGGACTCTGGAGTGATCTTCTTGATGGCGACATGGGAATTTGCATGAGCAAGGTGGCCTTCATACACTCCTCCGAAACCCCCTTCCCCGAGCAACCGAGTATTGGCAAAGTTGTTAGTCGCAATGGCCAAGACATTATAGGAGTACTTCTTGGGTCCCTTTGACTGTTCAAATCCTTCATCAATTCTTGGAGCATCTTCTTCTTCTTCTTCTTCTCCACTTCGATCATTTCTATTTCTCTTTAGCTTATAAGCAAACAAGCCAAATCCAGCAACAAGGATAAGAAACATCAAAGAGATTAAGCCTAAGATAGCCCCCTTCACCCAGGACTTACTCTTTTTCCCAAGGATTTGTAGACTAGAGTTGAATTCCCATGAGAAAATTGTATGAGCCTCAAACAACTCCCCTGTCGTTGCTGAGAAACCGAAGACCACCCATTCCGGCAAGTACTCTGTCAGATTGACTGGCTGATAGTAAAGGCTGGTATAATTGTCACCATCATCTCGAAAAACAACACTCAAGTTCAATGCTGTAGAATTGTATGTGACCCGAGCATGTAGT
Source organism: Eucalyptus erythrocorys (assembly GCA_014182555.1). NCBI lineage: Eukaryota > Viridiplantae > Streptophyta > Magnoliopsida > Myrtales > Myrtaceae > Eucalyptus > Eucalyptus erythrocorys. Next base: position 10,787,801 of record CM024603.1, read on the forward strand.
TGTTGACCAAGTCGTATCTTGTCATCCATCCATGAGACACAAGTATTTTTGACAGAAGCAATGCTGTTTACATCGATACCGACATGATTACAGAGCGGATCCCATGGATTTGTTGATTGGTTATAGAAAGTATCAAACTCTACTGCAACAAATGCAGTACTAGAGTTGGTAGTGTTTCCACTCGGACCTGTGAGGCCTAGAAAGCATCCTGTTGAGTTATCAAGGATCTGCGATCCATTGGGAGCGAGAAAGAAAGCCAGTCCATCAGCATAAGAAAGGTTCTTATGGGAATCGATAGAGAAAGTAAACTGGCTGACGAAATCTGCCACATTCCCTGTTGACCTATCCCACAGGTGCATGGGTTGATGATAGAGAGCTCGACCAACTAAATCATTGCCCCTCTCAGCTGCCTTGACTAAAGAAAGTTCCATCTTGGAGCCCATTGCACTCCCATCGCCCTGGAATGATATGTCTGATTGGAAGGATGTGAGGTTGAAACAAATCTTGTCGAAGGATTCAGAATTTGCAGATCGAATGATTATTAAAAGGAAGACTGTTTGTGCTAGAGCCCTTTCTGTCCAATGCAATCTCACTGAGCTGCGAGCCATCGACATTCAGAAGCTGCAACGACGGCTGATCTCCTTGTTCACTATATTTCTCTTCGTGGAAACTGCATGCAGCTGCACGTGTAATCCTGATATTTGAAGGAACATGTAGCTAGTCATCTCATCAAGTGAATCATCAAATGGAAATAAAAAGGTCAAGCGTGCAATCTGGTGATGATGTCCATGAAAAGAAACTGTTCGAAAAAAAAAAAAAAAAAAGATCTTTTTTTAACTCATTACATACGATATGCAGGGCAGGAAAGATTGAAAGAAGCTATCTTCGAAGCGCTTCCTCATGATTCACGATTATTTTCCCAAGGAAAAGCCAGCAAAAACCCATTTGAAGCGCTTCCTCAAGTTCGGGCACTCCTTTCACCAATTTTAGCACAAGGAGTCATCTACCCCAACTCACACGGCGCAGAGTCATATTCGTGATTTTCCCGGAAACAAATTATGGGAGTCGTGTGGTTAGGAGGTGCATAAGGTTTTATGATGAGATCACTACGAATCTACAAAGTACGGCCAAGATCTGCTCAGTAATAGCCAAGCATTGCATTTTCTTTTGTCCATTGACTAATTGTTTCATCTTCTGTTCCCTAAGAATATTGGAACAAGTAGCAAATAGAACTATTTATTGTATTGCATTAATATTACCGCTTTAGTCCTTGAGACATGAACATGAATGATCTCATGTTATTTGGTAAGTGATTGCAATGCAGAACTTTGTTCCTGTTAAGGTCAATAGAACAATGTCGACAAGTTCAACTATTGAAGCAATGAAGCAACCATGGCCGATTTTCTGGAGTTTCCGGATTCAATACCAAGCCAACAATCCCTACCGCCAACACTAACATCAATTTAGCAGTTAGCCATGTTACTCAAATTAACCAATAACACTATCAACACAGAATGTTCACTTTGGAGAAGTCGAAATGAAGTAAGATGGCAGGTGGCCTGTCACCTTACTTTGCTTCATTCCTGATATTTGAAGGAACATGTGGCTAGTCATCTCATCAAATGAATCATTAAATGGAAATAAAATGGTCAATCGCGCAATCTGGTCACTTGATTTCTGCCTCTCATGTAATGCAGTAGCTGGGATCCCATAGAAGCCAAGTGATTATACTGAATTGACAGACTTGTGAAAAATTTTTGTAGGGTCGGATTGAAAATGAACATGGCACAACAGTTGAAAAACAGATGTGGCTTAGACCTTTGTAAATCAAAGTTTTGTACTGGCTCTGGTTGATCATAATCAAAATGGGAATTCATCAAACAACCTCCGAAAACTTAGTGTCGGTTTGCTTAATGCTGACACCTTGCTCGCTGAAACCAAACTGACATTAACATACAGTGCTTGCTTAGAAGTATGCGTCAATTGCCACTCGCTACATAACTGACACGTGACTGGTGCATCGACTTGATTTCTAAGAAATATAGATAAGGTCTACAAGGCCGCTTCTCCTAACAAAATACCCTGTTAGGTAAGCATTTGCCAATAAGTAACCGTATGGTCCATAGATCATGTGAACTCATATCATCCAAATCATTAACTATATGATTCTCACTATGGAACCCACACGATCAATTGATCTATATGGTCCATGCATCATATATTGTTCTCCTTAGCCAGAGATTATGCTATCTAAAATCCAAGTTGGCAACATATGAGCATGTCTTCCTCACGCTACTGTTTGCAAATCACTCTTTTAATCCTTCTTTTATGCAGCTTGCCTTTCAAGCAAATGCAGCAAAAATTCTTTGGTAGTGCTACCCCATAGAAAAAGAAGAAAGAGACGTGTCTGTAGTAAGTCAACTAGAAGTCAGACTCCTAAGTTACGATGAAGAACACTACACGTCCTGAGCCAACTCCACACTGACCTGGCTAAGAAACATGCTATTTTGAACATCTTTTTAATCACTTTTCAGTGTTTTTGTCTTATGTTTTTTGTCTCCCTTCTTCAGGTTAGAATCAGTGTACGACGTCGCACCCCACTTGGATGGACTCATCAAAGAGAAACTTACCAGCTTGTCTCTTAGGACCAATTGAAACTACATGTCCTAAAATTATTCCCATCTAAAATTACCCTTCTTTGCTTAATTGACTGATAACCATTTAATCCTTTTTATCGAAAATTTCTACCGACATATTCCTCTTATTTTTTCACTCGGTAATGCGGGGAACGCCGCAGATCCAGAATCCAATCTACTGAGATTCGACCGTCTCTGCCTTTTCTAGTGCCACCATAAAAGCCGGTGCTCAACACCAAGACGAACACCGCACTAATATATAGCAGCAACCGTTGATGGCTACTTGTCCATGGAGAAGAATGATATGAAATTGTTATTGGCTATTTGTTCACACATAAATGCTACGGAAAGATCTACTAAACATTGTTCAAAATCCTTTGACAAACCAACAATAATACCATAAAGCTAGGCACACGTGCACAGAGAGAGAGAGAGAGAGAGAGAGAGAGAGAGAGAGAGACAGAACCTGGATCTTCGAATGAATGTTGAGCTAAAGCCAGCCACAAAACCAGTCAGAAGAAGAAGAGACAGACAGGGATGGCGAAGATGATGTCTCTGTTCTGTCCATTGTATTGGATAGAAGTAGACTTTTAAAAAAGTACAAGTGGGAAAAAGAACGGCCGCCTTTAAGTCAAGGTCATGCTTTAAAATAATTGACCTGTGTAGGACCACGCGACATTTTCATGTGCTCCTTTTTCATCCTCCAATGAAAAACCAAAGAAAGAATCCACCAATCAAACAAACCCCACATGTAAAAGTCTGGAAGCATAGTTAGCAGACATGAAGATCTACGAGGGACATTGATGTAAGTATGGTATTTAACGTGTTTGTTTTGGACCGAGATAAAAATAAAAGATACTTTTTTTCTCGTTAAAGCTTAAAATATAATTTGAATTTCAGAAAATCTTGGAAAAGTTATATATAAATCAATGTCAATTTATGAGTATTTCAGAAGATTAGGAAATAGAGAAAGTCAAAATGTCTAAGTCACGAAATTTAGGTTAAACAAAAAGTTAAAAAGTTAAAAACCACTCAAAATTGACCCATTAGAACAATATGTTATAGTGACTAAGTGTTGGCAAAGAGAATAGAAGTCGGCCATGAAGGTGATTTTCAATGACAAAAATATTGTCGCTCATTTAAGAGGAAACCTTTAATGGTGGAGTTTATGTTTTCATGGCGAAAGTTCATCTTTAGGGATGGAAAATGGAAATTCCATTGCTAAAGCTTGATTGTCTCAAGAGAAAACCTTGTTCATCACTAAGTACTTGACTTATGCTGACAGAATTCCATTGCTAAGGGTCCTCTCTTTACCAGGGCCTCGTAGGTCTGATATTTCCCAGTAACTCGAATTGTTAATTGGACTTCTTAAATTCGCATTCTAATTGACAAAATTGGTTGTGGACTTTCTAGTTCAAAATTTAGACTCTAAAATGATAACATGGATATTCCCAAAAAAAGGAGCTGATATGTTGAGACAAGCATCTTTTCAACACGGAATAGCGGTCGGTGCTGCTTGATTGACTGCTCGACTTTTTAGTACTTTTTCTAGGTTTTAGGAGTCACAAAGGATTAGAAACAAGCATCAAATGCAAAAGTCCGGACCCTAGTCAGCAGACTTGATGTGTACGTGATATTTTTAGTAACCTGTTGTCGGGCAGTCCGTCACGAATGCAATTAACAGTCATCGACGAACCAAGCGGGGTGATTAGTTCTCTCTCCACCTTTTCAACACGGAATAGCGGTCGGTGCTGCTTGATTGACTGCTCGACTTTTTAGTACTTTTTCTAGGTTTTAGGAGTCACAAAGGATTATCTAAATTGATTCTTTTCCGTCATTATGGTCTTTTCTACCACCACCCCATCCGAAGGCACATCTCTCTTTCAAGAGGATTTGCGGCATGCCAAGGCAGAGCAGGATTTTCAAATAAAAAAGGGTAGCAAGAGAAAAAGCTGAAGAAAAGAAGACTTTTTTAGGGGCAATCCGCTCAATTGCAGAATAAAGAATCGAGTTTCCCTTGTAGTTTTGGGAGAGCTCCGCCAGGCAGAAGCCCGAATATCGTTTTGAATATCCAATTAATTTTATAGCGTGAACTAAGGAGCAACTAGAGGATAGGAAAAAGCTTCTCCTTGATTGCCGGGGGCTTAAATGGAAGAAAAGTAAAGAAGTCCTTTTCTTGACTTGACCTACGTCCATCTGGCCTCTAAGGTCTTCTCTTTAGCATGAAAAGATTCATCACATTGAAGAGTTCCAGCGACAAAATCACAAATTAATAAAGAATCGAGTTTCCCTTGTAGTTTTTGGGAGAGCTCCGCTGGGCAAAAGCCTGAATATCGTTTTGAATATCCAATTACTTTTATAGTGTGAACTAAAGAGCAACTAGAGGATAGGAAAAAGCTTCTCCTTGATTGCCGGGGGCTTAAATGGAAGAAAAGTAAAGAAGTCCTTTTCTTGACTTGACCTGCGTCCATCTGGCCTCTAAGGTCTTCTCTTTAGCATGAAAAGATTCATCACATTGAAGAGTTCCAGCGACAAAATCACAAATTAATAAAGAATCGAGTTTCCCTTGTAGTTTTTGGGAGAGCTCCGCCGGCGTAAGCCCGAATATCGTTTTTGAATATCCAATTACTTTTATAGTGTGAACTAAAGAGCAACTAGAGGATAGGAAAAAGCTTCTCCTTGATTGCCGGGGCTTAAATGGAAGAAAAGTAAAGAAGTCCTTTTCTTGACCTCGACTCGCATCCATCGGCCTCTAAGGTCTTCTCTTTAGCATGAAAAGATTCATCACATTGAAGAGTTCCAGCGACAAAATCACAAATTAATAAAGAATCAAGTTTCCCTTGTAGTTTTTGGGAGAGCTCCGCCGGGTAGAAGCCCGAATATCATTTTGAATATCCAATTACTTTTATAGTGTGAACTAAAGAACAACTAGAGGATAGGAAAAAGCTTCTCCTTGATTGCCGGGGCTTAAATGGAAGAAAAGTAAAGAAGTCCTTTTCTTGACCTCGACTGCGTCCATCCGGCCTCTAAGGTCTTCTCTTTAGCATGAAAAGATTCATCACATTGAAGAGTTCCAGCGACAAAATCACAAATTAATAAAGAATCGAGTTTCCCTTGTAGTTTTTGGGAGAGCTCCGCCGGCGAAGCCCGAATATCGTTTTGAATATCCAATTACTTTTATAGTGTGAACTAAAGAGCAACTAGAGGATAGGAAAAAGCTTCTCCTTGATTGCCTAGGGGCTTAAATGGAAGAAAAGTAAAGAAGTCCTTTTCTTGACCGACCTGCATCCATCCGGCCTCTAAGGTCTTCTCTTTAGCATGAAAAGATTCATCACATTGAAGAGTTCCAGCGACAAAATCACAAATTAATAAAGAATCGAGTTTCCCTTGTAGTTTTTGGGAGAGCTCCGCCGGGTAGAAGCCCGAATATCGTTTTGAATATCCAATTACTTTTATAGTGTGAACTAAAGAACAACTAGAGGATAGGAAAAAGCTTCTCCTTGATTGCCGGGGCTTAAATGGAAGAAAAGTAAAGAAGTCCTTTTCTTGACCTGACCTGCGTCCATCGGCCTCTAAGGTCTTCTCTTTAGCATGAAAAGATTCATCACATTGAAGAGTTCCAGCGACAAAATCACAAATTAATAAAGAATCGAGTTTCCCTTGTAGTTTTTGGGAGAGCTCCGCCGGCGTAAGCCCGAATATCGTTTTGAATATCCAATTACTTTTATAGTGTGAACTAAAGAGCAACTAGAGGATAGGAAAAAGCTTCTCCTTGATTGCCGGGGCTTAAATGGAAGAAAAGTAAAGAAGTCCTTTTCTTGACCGACCCGCATCCATCCGGCCTCTAAGGTCTTCTCTTTAGCATGAAAAGATTCATCACATTGAAGAGTTCCAGCGACAAAATCACAAATTAATAAAGAATCGAGTTTCCCTTGTAGTTTTTGGGAGAGCTCCGCCGGCGTAAGCCCGAATATCGTTTTGAATATCCAATTACTTTTATAGTGTGAACTAAAGAGCAACTAGAGGATAGGAAAAAGCTTCTCCTTGATTGCCGGGGCTTAAATGGAAGAAAAGTAAAGAAGTCCTTTTCTTGACCGACTCGCATCCATCCGGCCTCTAAGGTCTTCTCTTTAGCATGAAAAGATTCATCACATTGAAGAGTTCCAGCGACAAAATCACAAATTAATAAAGAATCGAGTTTCCCTTGTAGTTTTTGGGAGAGCTCCGCCGGGTAGAAGCCCGAATATCATTTTGAATATCCAATTACTTTTATAGTGTGAACTAAAGAACAACTAGAGGATAGGAAAAAGCTTCTCCTTGATTGCCGGGGCTTAAATGGAAGAAAAGTAAAGAAGTCCTTTTCTTGACTCCGACTGCGTCCATCCGGCCTCTAAGGTCTTCTCTTTAGCATGAAAAGATTCATCACATTGAAGAGTTCCAGCGACAAAATCACAAATTAATAAAGAATCGAGTTTCCCTTGTAGTTTTTGGGAGAGCTCCGCCGGGCAGAAGCCCGAATATCGTTTTGAATATCCAATTACTTTTATAGTGTGAACTAAAGAGCAACTAGAGGATAGGAAAAAGCTTCTCCTTGATTGCCGGGGCTTAAATGGAAGAAAAGTAAAGAAGTCCTTTTCTTGACTCCGACCTCGCATCCATCGGCCTCTAAGGTCTTCTCTTTAGCATGAAAAGATTCATCACATTGAAGAGTTCCAGCGACAAAATCACAAATTAATAAAGAATCGAGTTTCCCTTGTAGTTTTTGGGAGAGCTCCGCCGGGTAGAAGCCCGAATATCATTTTGAATATCCAATTACTTTTATAGTGTGAACTAAAGAACAACTAGAGGATAGGAAAAAGCTTCTCCTTGATTGCCGGGGCTTAAATGGAAGAAAAGTAAAGAAGTCCTTTTCTTGACTTGACTCGCGTCCATCGGCCTCTAAGGTCTTCTCTTTAGCATGAAAAGATTCATCACATTGAAGAGTTCCAGCGACAAAATCACAAATTAATAAAGAATCGAGTTTCCCTTGTAGTTTTTGGGAGAGCTCCGCCGGGCGAAGCCCGAATATCGTTTTGAATATCCAATTACTTTTATAGTGTGAACTAAAGAGCAACTAGAGGATAGGAAAAAGCTTCTCCTTGATTGCCGGGGCTTAAATGGAAGAAAAGTAAAGAAGTCCTTTTCTTGACTTGACTGCGTCCATCGGCCTCTAAGGTCTTCTCTTTCGCATGAAAAGATTCATCACATTGAAGAGTTCCAGCGACAAAATCACAAATTCGGCCCCCAAAAGTCCTCTCTCATGCAGCACTTGTTTGCTGCTAAAACTACTTCATTCCAAAACCACAACTTGGCAACCACTAGAATTCGCTCCAGTGGCCACTCTTCCAACATGGAAGGGGGAGGTGAGGGGTTTAAACCCTCCACCTTCTCAGGGGGGAATGGGATGGTGACGCGCAAGTTTCAAGAGTGGGTTTCGACTCCCACGCCCTGCAAGAGATAGGGCAAAAGTCTGAGAGTGAGTGTAAAGTAGGTTATAGAGTAGGACTGACAAAAAAAAAAAAATCACAACTTGGCAACCTTATGATGATCCATAAGACTCTGGTTGAGTCCAGAGACAGACACACATTGTTAAGGCCCACCAATTAGCTATCGGCTCTGGTAACACTTTGCGAAAAACGCAGTAAAAGTCGAATCTTTTGGAATCAAGAGATCCAATAGGGAGCCCAAAAGTTGAGCCCATTGAATTTTATAATTAGACCCATCTTTACATAAGAGCTCCTTTTGTCACACCCCGATTCCTACAAGAATAGGAAAAATGACACTGTTGTTCTCCCACCAAAATGACGCAATCTCAAACCACTCAAAATCCAACTTCCAAAAGCATCTATTGATATTGCTCTCGCTTTATTGACTGCTAACCAAGAAACCTCAAAAGATCGGGAAGGAAATGCATGAGCAACCTCAGTGAGCAGAGCATATTTCTTCGAAACAAATTGAGCATCCACTATTTATATTTACAAAACTATACCGAAACTCATTTAATTCAAATCTACAATACAACATATGTGCGAGTTCAAAAACAAGTATTATCTTTTTAACCAAGCTTTATACATTACAAAAATACTCATTTCCTCACTAATATCAAGACAAAATATTAATGGTTCAATCCATTGATCAATTTCTATGACTCACATACCAATGGTCTATTCCATTGGTTAACTTCATCATTTCACACGTCAATGGTCCAATCCATCGATTGCTCAATGTCTAACTATGATAAGCTTAACGCTTGTGACAAAGGCAACCAAGTTTACCCCATTGGCTAGATCTACCGTCTAATTAGCTGATGGTTTGGCCCAAAAGAATGTCCTAACAATAGTATGCATACTCCCCCCTTAGTGGGTTCTAATTATAACAACATAATCACAAACCTCATTCTCCAATAATCGTACAATCAAAACCATAATTCATCTCGTAAACCAGTTTCATAAAACCAAATACAAGTCACCCTTCACAACTCAAACAATAGATCAATAAAACACATTTAAAAAGCATTTCACAAATTTATACATATAACTGTTCACCAACCATAGTCAAAGTCAAGTCAAGAGCTTCTTGTAATTATTTCACCAAAAGGTCTCACAAACGCAAAATATATTATTTACCAACTTCGTTCATCAAATAAAAAAAAAAATATATATATATATATATATATTTACACCAAACATTTCTCACACCAATTCAGAATTCATTTTATGAATCAAATACACACACACACACACACACACACACACACACACACACATATATATATATATATATATATATATATATAACCTTTCACAACTCACTTCTTAAAACATTTTACAAAACATTCGCAAATCCCAAAACATAGTAAATGTCCCATCCAGATATTATGCAACATACAAACTCTTCCCTAACTCATAATATATTGAATATGCATTGCTTTTAAGACATGAGTTTAGAAATTTATAGAAGAGATAGCGCCACTCATGTAGGAAAGTTGAAAACTAAACTATGATCGTTACTCTTGTATTCCAATCAATTAATCGAAAATCTATAAAAAATCGAGTGATGCACTACTCTAACAAAAGACTCAACTAGTCATGCTTATTCATTGATAAAACTGCACCTATACATTCACATTATAACAAACGTTTATCTTTGTTCAATACACGTATTGTTTGCCAAGCGTAACATGAATGTAAAATTTTAGAAATTTGTTTTGACCAAACTGTACATCGGAATTGATTTTTGTACTCCACAACAATCTTATCTACCATTTCCATATAGATCTAAAGCTCAATGGCTCCTCAATTGAATATCTCATTTCAACTTTTGCATATTTTAGATCTAACTTTGAAAATTAGTCCGATAAAACGAATAATAGGCTTCAATACTTACCTGGCATTGCAATTCGCAGTCGATTCAATTTGTCGAGATGGCCGGACTGTGTACGTGCGAAAGTTTTCCTCTGATCTTTCTTTCTCCTTTTTCGCTTCTTCTAGTTCACGGGACGAGCTCCCTTTAATTTTCCTCGTTTTGTCCATTGGAGACCCCTTACACAATCTGTTGAAGAACAATAAAATGGGCTGGGGCTTGGGTGACATGTGTTGGGCCTTGTTGGGCCCATCTGTCAAACCTTTTACTTCGACACCTCACCCGTGCACTTCCATTATTTAAATGTAACTCCACTTGTTAATTACAGATTTTAAATTCGCGTTTTTATCGATAAAATTAGTCACGGACTTTCTGGTTTGAAACTTAGCCTCTCAACCACTAGGATTCGCCCCAGTGGCCACCCTTCCAACATGGAAGGGGGAGGTGAGAGGTTCAAACCCCCACCTTCTCAAGGAGGGATGGGGTGGAGACGAGCAAGTTTCAGGAGTGGGTTTCGACGCCCACGCCCTGCAAGAGACAGGGCAAAAGTCTGAGAGTGAGTGTAGAGTAGGTATAGAATAGGACTGACCAAAAAAAAAAAAAAACTTAGCCTCTCAATTTTTATGTGCATACAAAATGTACAACTATGAAACCATTAACATAATCTGGAACGAAAACAAAATTTCGGGAACTAAGCACATTTATAAACTGCTTCATCGGCAGTGGCCATCTTTTTTGAAGAAATCAGTGATAACGTGGATATTTCCGAAAAAAAAGGAACTAGACATGTTGGGATAGGCATCTTCATGGGAAGGTCTGGTGGCAAAGCCTCACGGTCAAGAACACTTGTTGCTTCTATAACAGAAGGCCTGAGCTTATAATAAATGAGCACACCAAAGCCCCAGAGTCCCAAGCATTGAACTTGTTTCTCATCGAAGTCTTTGCCTAGTTTTGGATATAATGCTTCCACAGGGCTTCCTATTCCATAATGCTCCCAAACCTCCCAAACCCTGTCCACAAGCTCCACATGGTCCGATAATTGCCTCAAGTAGTCGACTTTTCTTTCGCACACTATCTCCGAAAAAACAACCCCAAAAGCTATAGATGTACAGTTCCTTGCTTGGCTTGCCGATTTGAATGCATTAGGGAGCCATAAAGCCCACGATCCCGGCTAGTGCAGTCATTCGTGCCCCTTTGGCACGATCAACTAGTCGAGCCAAACCCAACATTCCCTAGCTCGGCGTTGAACTTTTCATAGAGTATGATTTCGGTGGACTTGATGTACCTGTGGACCATGCACTGTTCCCATTCTTCGTGGAGGTACAGCAACGCCAAGGCTATTCCCTGACCAATTCTATTCCTAGTTTCCCAGTCAAGAGGGTATTGTTCTTGAACAAATAATATTGGAAAGGCAAATATATATGGGAAAGGCAGCTGTGATATGCTTTTATTTAGGCCTTTTATTTAGGCCGTTTACTTAGGATATTTTGTGTACATATCTTTTATTGTGTTATCTTTGTATTTTTGGTAGTTTAGCCTTATTAGGAGATTGTTTGATAGCTGTATCTTCTTGTATATATGTTGCGTTTCTATGGTAATGAAGGATAGAATTCTCATTCCAAAATTCCTCAGTTCTTTTACATGGTATCAGAGCCATGGCTGATGGAAAGAAAGGTGAGGAGAGTTCTGGAACAGACAAGAAAATCTCTAGCCCTTACACACTGAATTCGAATGACAACCCGGGTAACTTGATTACCCAAGTTCAGTTGAAGGGCGAGAATTATGAAGAATGGGCGCGAGCTATGCGGACTGCATTACGAGCCAAGAAGAAATATGGTTTTATTGATGGATCTGTCAAGCAACCAGCAGAGGATTCGCTGGAACTTGAAGATTGGTGGACGGTTAATTCCATGTTGGTTTCTTGGGTGTTTAATACCATTGAACCGACACTTCGCTCGACTATCTCTCACATGGAGAACGTGAAAGATCCGTGGGATGATATCAAGCAGAGATTCTCAATTGGGAATGGTCCACGGATGCAGCAACGAGATCGGATTTGGCCAATTGTAGGCAGGATGGTCAACCCATCGTGTCCTATTTCGGTAAACTCAAAATCTTGTGGGATGAAATAAATAACTATGATCAGATACCAGTTTGTGTTTGTACAGGTTGCAGATGCAATTTAACCATTGAATTGGAAAGAAAGCATGAAGAAGAGAGAGTTCATCAGTTTTTGATGGGCTTAGATGAAGAAGGATATGAAACAAAGTGCGCGCTAATATTTTGAGCACCGAACCTTGCCTAATCTAAATCGTGTCTATGCTATGGTTGTTCAGCAAGAGCGAGTGCGAACTATGACACGAACCAAGGATGAAAGAGGCAATCCCATGAGTTTTGCAATCCGGGCAGGTGGTCAAAATTCAAGGGGGGATAAAGATAAAATCCCGTTTTGTTCTAATTGCAACCGAGAGGGACATGATGCTGAAAGTTGTTTTCAACTAATAGGATATCCAGAATGGTGGGATAATAGACCACGTGGAACCTTTGCCGGACAAGGTAGTGGTCAAAAGCGTAGTAATAGAGGTGGACGTAACAAGGGAGGTGGTGCTCGTGCCAATGTCTCATATGCAACTGGAGTTGATGGTGGGCGAGGAGTTGTGACGGATTCAGATCGAAAAGGTCTTAGTGGATTGAATGATGAGCAGTGGGCAACTTTATTGGGAATGTTAAGTTCTCATCGAATAGTGCCCATGAGAGGTTGACAGTAAACATAGTATTTTTCCTTGGATTATTGACACGGGAGCTTCCCACCATATGACAGAACGTTGGCATTTTTGAGAGAATTGCGTGACATTGTGCCATGCTTAGTCGAGTTACCGATGGAGAAAAGACCATGGCAATGAAAGAAGGAACTGTGTTGCTTGGAGGAAACTTGAAATTGCGACGAGTTCTTTTGTCCCCAATTTGAAATGCAATCTGATTTTCGTATCACAACTTCTTAATGATTCAAATTTGGTTATTCAACTCACTAACAAAATATGTGCTATACAGACCTAAATTCGAGGAACCCGATTGGAGCGGGTGAGCAACGCGAGGGGCTTTACTTTCTCAAGGGAGTGACTTCAAGTACATGCTTGCACGGTGGCTGATATGGAACCCTTTGAGCTTTGGCATAAAAGAATGGGTCATCCTTCTTCTAAGGTGGTGGAGTTAATTCCGAGAGCTGGCAAAATGGTTAGGAAAACCAATAAAACTTGTGAGGTTTGTTTTAGAGCAAAACAAACAACAGAGATCTTCTTTTCTAGTGACAATAAAGCTAAAGATTGTTTTGAATTAATACATTGTGATTTGTGGGGGCCTTATAGAGTTCCAGCTTCATGTGGAGCAATTTATTTCTTGACAGTTGTTGATGATTACTCTCGTGCTGTGTGGATATATTTGTTGAATGGAAAAAGTGAAGCGGCTTGTGTTCTTAGGAAGTTTATTGCGATGGTTAGATGCCAATTTGAGAAAAATGTGAAAATCGTTAGAAGTGATAACGGGAGTGAATTTTGTGTTTGAAAGAATATTTTGATGAACATGGGATATTGCATCAGACTTCTTGTGTTGGAACACCTCAACAAAATGGCCGAGTGGAAAGAAAGCATCGCCATATCCTTAATGTTGCAAGAGCTTTGCGTTTCCAAGCAAATCTACCCATAGAATTTTGGGGAGAATGTGTACTCGCAGCTGGGTATTTGATTAATAGGACTCCATCTATATTATTGAATGGTAAAACCCCATATGAGATTATTTTTGGCCAACCTCCTTCTTACAAACATATTCGGGTTTTTGGTTGTTTGTGCTATGCGCATAATCAGAATCAGGATAAAGATAAATTTGCTAGTAGAAGTCCTCGATGTGTTTTTGTTGGTTATCCATTGGGAAAGAAGGGGTGGAGATTGTATGATTTAGAAACTGGTGAATACTTTATTTCAAGAGATGTAGTGTTTGTTGAAACGAAATTTCCATATGCTGATGAGAAAACAAGAAGTGATGAACTCATTAAAAATAGAGTTATGGAGTTGGGTGATGAAGTTGATGATTTAAAAGGTGACATGAGAGAGGAGCACGCCGAAAGTGTAGATAGAGAAAATGAGGTGAATCATGAAATGGAGGAATTGATCCACACAAACAATGAGGACGTGGAAAGAAGTGAAGTTGTTGAAGAGCAGTTAGGCAGGGGACAAAGGGTCAAGCAACCGTCTGTTCGTTTGAAAGATTATGTGACAAACACCATCAGAATAAGCCCCTCGACATGCTCATTTGCCCAATCTGATTCCTCAGGTATGCCTTATTCTATAGCACGTTATGTGAGTTATAAAAAATTTTCTACGCAACACCGGTGTTTCTTGGCAGCAATTACTGCAGGACATGAACCAAACTCTTATGGGGAAGCAATTAAAGATGAACGGTGGAGAGAGGCCATGAGTAAAGAAATACAGGCTTTAGAAAATAATGGCACATGGACAAATCGAAAATTTGCCGCCCGGGAAGAAAGCAATTGGGAGCAAGTGGGTGTATAAAATTAAGTACAATTCTGATGGAAGCGTTGAACGATACAAGGCACGATTGATGATACTAGGAAATAAACAAGTTGAAGGCATAGATTATCAGGAGACTTTTGCTCCTACGGCAAAAATGTGCACTGTACGCACTTTTCTTGCCGTTGCAGCTGCAAAGAATTGGGAACTTCATCAAATGGACGTTCAAAATGCTTTCTTACATGGCGATTTAGATGAAGAGGTTTACATGAAGATGCCACCTGGATTTGCCTCTCAATCGTCGGGGAAGGTATGTAGACTTCGAAAATCTCTATACGGTTTGCGGCAAGCACCTAGATGTTGGTTTGCGAAATTGGCAGCATCTTTGAAAGCTTATGGATTTCAGCAATCATATTCAGATTACTCCTTGTTCACTTTTCGAGTTGGGACTGCTCAATTGAATGTGCTTATTTATGTTGATGATCTCATTATCTCGGTAATGATATTTCCGCTGTGCAAAAGTTCAAGAACTATCTAAGTCGTTGTTTTCATATGAAAGACTTGGGGAAGCTGAAATTTTTCCTAGGGATTGAAGTGGCAAGAAACTCAGATGGTATTTTCTTGTGTCAACGTAAGTATGCATTGGATATGATTTCTGAGGTCGGATTGCTGGGTTCCAAGCCGGCTAAAACTCCTCTTGAACAAAATCACAAGTTGGCCCTTACTGAGAGTGATGATGTAGACAACCCTGCTTAGTATAGGCGCCTAGTGGGCCGGCTTATTTATCTAACAATAACTCGACCTGAATTGTCTTACGGTGTACATATTCTTGCACAGTTCATGCAGCGGCCAAAGAAAGCTCATTGGGAGGCAGCTATGAGAGTTTTGCGTTATTTGAAAGGAAATCCAGGTCAGGGTATTATGTTACGTGCCAATTGTGACCTTAAATTGTCTGCTTATTGCGATTCTGACTGGGCTAGTTGTCCTTTGACGAGACGATCTTTGAATGGTTACTTTGTTCTTTTGGGAGAATCACCTATCTCGTGGAAGACTAAGAAGCAAATGCACGCAGAAGTGTCTCGCTCATCTCGCTGAAGCTGAATACAGTCTATGAGTACTACGTTTGTGAACTTAAGTGGTTGAAAGGATTATTGGATTCTCTTGGTGTGAAACATTCTCAACCTATGCAACTGTATTGCGATAGTCGGGCAGCTTTACATATAGCCGCCAATCCCGTTTATCATGAGCGTACCAAGCATATTGAAGTGGATTGTCATTTTATTCGTAATGAGATACTTAATGGTAACATTCAAACAGATTACGTACGTAGTTCAATGCAGCTAGCTGATATTTTCACGAAGGTGTTGGGATATGATCAATTTAACTTTCTTCTTCGCAAGTTGGACATTCGAGATCTCCATGCTCCAACTTGAAGGGGGGTATTGGAAAGGCAAATATATATGGGAAAGGCAGCTGTGATATGCTTTTATATATATATATATGCTTTTATTTAGGTCTTTTATTTAGGCCGTTTACTTAGGATATTTTGTGTACATATCTTTTATTGTGTTATCTTTGTATTTTTGGTAGTTTAGCCTTATTAGGAGATTGTTTGATAGCTGTATCTTCTTGTATATATGTTGCGTTTCTATGGTAATGAAGGATAGAATTCTCATTCCAAAATTCCTCAGTTCTTTTACAAATAACAGTCCAAACTCCATTGAGCCGTGAACTTGTAGATGAGGAGGAACTCCTTTTTTCCTTGTGGCACCGACTGATTGGCTGGACTAGGTTTTTGTGCCTGAGTTGGCTAATAGTCTTCACTTCGAACTCGTAAAAATTTAACAAAACATACAAAAATTGCATATAGGTCAATTCAACATAGCTATGCAGAATTACGCCTTTAAATTCAATTTTTCATAAAATGGTAAGAGGTTGACTATTTCAATCAAGCCACATAATTTGACATTTGACCCAAAAAAATTAAAATTTCATTGACTTCTGATCATTTTTCAGATTTGATTTCTTCTAGAAACTTGACATGGGGACAATGGCGATTAAAGATCTCAGGTCCTTTCGACAATATCAAACAGAGAGGTGGCCAGCACTCAGGATTGAGATTAGATTGACGGTTGACCTGTTTCGGTAATGTCAATCCGTACATTTTTATCAAATTGAACCTAACAAATTTAATTTCAATACGGTTTAGGCATCCCAAGAGACAACAAGCTCAGATAGGCATCTCACTCTATGACCCATCCGAATAGTTTGTCCCGTTCATAAATCCTGCACATGACAATCATGAGAAGAGAAGTGAACATCAAAACCAAGTTCACGAAATTGTCCTATGAAATGGAAATTTAGGGAGAGTTTGGGAGCAAAGAAGGTATTGGGTAAGGATAATGTGGATGTTGAAATGTTTCTAGCATAGCTAACTCTCATTTGAAAATTATTAGCTATGTGAAGAGTAAATGCATGCGAAGTGAACGGTTTTGACTAGAACATATTAGAATTTGAAATCAAATGATTGCAGCAAACACAGTAAAAAAACCACGAATCAAAAGTACCTTAAGTGACATACATAGCAGAAAGGACAAAGGAGAGAGAAGAACTAGGTTCTCGAAGAATAGAATGAAGGTCCTGTATAAAGAAATTGACAAACAAAATTTAGCCCTTATATGTATTTTACTAGTTTAAGATACCACATTTAGTATAAGGAATGTGAAGAAATTGGCACCTGAAGAGTAGATATAGAAAAAAAAAATAAGGCCGAACATGGACTTAGCATGTCGAAATAAGGCCGGAACCAGCTGATAAACATTGAGAATCGGCCAAAAACAGGTTGAAACGATTGAAGAAGTTATTAAACCGGTCTAGTTAAAGTTGGTCAACGCCAATCAACGCCTAGTCAACGCACGTCCATGCGGTCGACGACGATGAACGGCATTGGGTCAACAGTTAATGGTCAAAGGCTAACGTGGCAATGGCAACGTGGCAGAAGGTGAAGCAGCAATGCTGACCTGGCGAATGACGTTAGCACGCAGAAGGGACGTCTTGCACGTGCTGATGCGAAGAGCTCTAGTGGCGCTTGAATCTGGCTTCTTCTAATGGCTTCAGGTGGCAATATGGCAGTGCTCGGAGGCGAAACTTCACAGGCTGGCTTCAGGCTGGCTTGATTGGCGACTCTACTACCGGTAGCGGCGTTTGCTTTTCAAAAGAAACCACCAAAATGTGTTGGAATGGCACTGCAACTCGGCAGCTCGGTCGATCTAAGAAACAACAGCGTACGGTGGCTCGTGAGGTTGCGTCTATTGGCTGTCTATGACAAAATTTCAGGATCTGGCTCGTTCGAGTATTGCGAATCTAGTAGTGGCATCTGTTTTTTGGAAACGAGCAGTGAAATGGTCTTGAACAGCTGCTGAAGCTACGGACTTGGCAAAGAAACAGGATCGACACGATCGATGCGGCTAAAGTCTTGATGACTACCATGGAGAAACTCAACCAACACAACTAACGTTGTTCTAAAATAGATTTGATGAATGCTTGCCCAAGCAATGGTAAAACTCCGATACCAAGTTGTGAATTGTGATGCATGAGAGAAAAATGTCATATTTGGCATAATATCAACTACAATCTATCGGAACAAAATAAGGGAAGTATACAGAATCTCCAACATATATAGCTATCATAGACATTTGAACTGTGTTTTCCCCTAAAACTTGTCATTTAAATTTGAGTAAATTTGCGTTAACAAATATATAGAATGAGAGTATAGAGAGAAGTGAAAAGTAGGAGGAAGAGCAAACCTATTTACATAATTTTGCAAAACATAAATTAGGAAATCCTGGATTGAGATGATTAATAGCCATCAAAATAGACCATGCTATAAAGCAAGTAATCGACCAATATAATAGATCAAATAAAAAAATAAACCAAATATCAAATTTACGTGGTTCCTAAATTCACAGGACAAGCAGTTTCGAATTACACTATAGATCAATCGATACAACGAAGATTATGCATTTAAGTTACTCAAGCATCCTCAGTGTTACTCAAGCCTCAATTATACTAAATAATCTCTCAATTTCATGAAAGAATTAAATAAATATTAAACTCAGAAGATTTAATTGATTTGAACACTAGAACTTGGATGTAATTCATGAATAAGTTTTGCCACATGAATGATACGGCGATAGCCCATGCTTCTCAAGCACTCTTTCGACGGTTCAAGGCTCCGTATCAACAATAGCTGCACAAAGAGCCCAGCAATAGAATATATATTTTTATGTGGCCAAGAATGAAACGAGACAAAGTCCAACTCAAACTCTAGAATTGACTTTCAATCTTAGCCCTTATCTCGTACGTGCAGTAGGCTTATGTTAATTCCTTTATTGACCCGCGTTGACCGAGTTCAAGAAATCCAACTCAAAGTCCACGTTGAACTTTCCAGATTTAGCGTTTTTATTTCCAACTTCAAATCGTCAAAGAAAGTTACCGTATTTGCTTGATTTTAGATGTCAGCAGATATATTCAAATTTCTAACTATTTTTCAATGAACTGGACTGTCTTGCAATTTATCTTGAGTCGAGTTTTATTCATGAATTCAAACTTGAGATATAATTTAACAGAATTACTCTTCTAGTTCCTTATAATCTCCTGCTTCCAAAGTCCTTACTAATCTTTGCCAGCTGAAATCCCTTTAAAAAATTTCAAATCTAATCTCACTCTTTCCCTTCAAATGCTTTCTCTTTGTGTATAGTTACAGTTATGTTTCTCCTCTCATCATTATTGCCTTAATTCTCTTTTTAATCCCTATATATATAATCTCAGTCTCGTATCCTTTCTCCCAATAATTCTATTAAAAATTGTCTCTTATTGCAAATTCAATAACAAATACTCGCCCTAGTTTTCTTAATTTCATCTTGAACTCTAAAGTACTTGAAAACGATATGTGTACTATGTTCCTAAAGATTGCAGTTACTTGTGTTTCGGTGATTGTTGTAGCCATTAACTTATATAGGTTTGAATGTCTAAGTTGGGGGCTTCCTCCCACCACCTGCACCCATCTCCTATCCTTACTTGGATATTTTACCCAATAAACAAAAGGGATAATTGCTGCGGAAGTCCTAAAACTTGTCGCGATAGTGCATTTCAGTCTTAAAACTTGCAAAAAATTCATTTCAGTCCTAAAACTTGTCGAAAAGTTACAAATGAGTCCTAAAACCTACGCCGTTAGCTTTTTCCTTTAAAAATGATTGTTATGAAATACATGAATGAATATTCATTATATTCATCTTATCCAATGTACTTATTATGGTACATTTGTATCAAATGTTCTAAGTACATCTCCCTATATAATGAACCGTTCGTCTTCCTTATCCTGTACATGTATCATTCAATACATTGATATTAATGATAAGTACATTCTTGTTCTCCTATAAATAGGAGTTTAGTTTTGATGTACAATACACAATCACATAGAAACACGATAGTGAGATACTAGAAATAAAGCTCTCTCATCTTGCTTTCTCTACTATTTCTGGTGTTCATTTGCTTTCTCTTCTCAATCTCTTCTCTATTATATATTCGCAACGCAATATTTTATAACACGTTATCAGCACGAAGATCTATCAACTAAGTAAGTATATTTTGCAGGGTGGGTATTCTTTTATTAATCAACTTATACTTCATCTTCTTCTGTTAATTCTTCATTTTTATTTTTCTTGGCCTGAAGCCAAATTTCAAATCTAAAAGTATCTTTCTGCTCCTGAAGTAGCGGTGGATATTTAGAAATCCTTTTAATTAATTTAAGGATTTATTTTTGCAAGGATTATGGCAAATATTGAAAAGCCCAAATTCCACATCCTGGAAGTGAGTGGAAAGAATTATTTATCCCGGTGCCTTGACATGGAAATGCACCTCCAAGGGTAAGGTCTCGCTAATACAATTATAGAGGATGGAACCTCAAATGAAAATGATAAAGCAAATGCGCTGATTTTTATTCGCCGTCATTTGCATGAGAGCCTGCAAACTCAATATTTATCCGTTCGAGACCCCCATATCTTGTGGAGGAGGTTGAAAGATAGGTATGATCATACCAAGACTGTTATCCTCCCTCAAGCACAATATGACTGGCAAAATCTCAGACTGCAAGATTTTAAATCAGTGTCTGACTATAATTCCACTTTATTTGATATTGTTTCTCGGCTTAAGTTATGCGGTATTAAACTTGCTGTTGCGGAATTGTTAGAGAAAACTTTCTCCACCTTCCATGCTTCAAATATTGTATTGCAACAGCAATACTAGCAGCATCAGTTTGCCACATACTCTGAATTAATTTATGTGCTTCTTACTGTCGAGCAAACTAATGAATTGTTGCTCAAAAATCATGATCTTAGACCTACTGGATCAAAAGCATTGCCTGCAGCACATGCTAATTTTGAGAAAAATACTGGCTATTTTAAGGGCTATAAGCGCAGGCAAGAACATAATCCTAGAAGGGATGGCAAGAAATTTAATCGCCCTAGGAAATCAAACTTTGGCCTGAATTATGGCAAAGAAAAGAGAAGGTGATTAATGAAAGTATTTGTTATCACTATGGCATGACTGGGCACTGGTCACGTACCTGTCGTACGCCAAAACATTTTGTTGATCTATACTAGGCATCTTTAAAGAATACGAGTAAGCGTGATTAATCTCATGCCATTGAAATCAATCCTACTGCCATAACCACCGTTGAGGCCAACAATATCTCCGTTGGTGGGACTACTCTTGCTCCTGAAGTAGCAAATGCATCATTGGATGTCTCTGATTTCTTTGAGGATCTCTGATTACTTTGATGAGGCATCAAATTGGTGGATGATAATTTGAACTTCGAATTTTGTATTGTTTTCACTTTAAATGTATTACTTTTTATTGTTCGTTAATATGGTTATGAAATGCTCATGAACCTTATATAATATTTATTTTGAAATTTTATTTGACTATATAATATGCAACTTTTATGATACTTGACGCCTGAAGTTGTTAATATAAATGCAAGTGAAAAATACCGAGAAAATTGAAGATGTTTGTTTGCTATATAGTGCAACAACACATACTATATTTTGTAGTATACACTTTTTCTCGAGTATGACATTGCATAAGGCACAAATCCATACAATATCAGGTCCTGTTTCGATTATTGATGGTTTTGGAAATGCCACAATTATTTTGCCAAATGGCACAGTCCTGCATATTGAGAATGTATTTCTAAGCATTAGATCAAAAAAGAATCTGCTCAGTTTCAAAGATGTACGCCGTAATGGGTACCATATTGAGACTATTTATGAGCAAGATAAGGAATATATTGACATTTCCTCTTATAAGATGGGCCTGAAGACCATCCATAAGAAGCTGGAAGCTTCTTCTATGGGTTTGTATTGTGTCATGATTAAGGTTGTCGAAACCTACGCCACCACATCTTGGAGATTGGTAAACCCTGATCAGTTTGGACTGTGGCATGATCGCCTTGGTCATCCTGGCGCTTCAATGATGCGTAGGATAATTCAAAATATAAAAGGGCATCCTTTAAAGGATATAAATGTATTATTGTCCAAAGATTATAATTGTGAGGCTTGCTCACAAGGAAAGCTCGTTATCAAACCTTCTATAATAAAGGTTAATCTTGAATCTCCTTTATTCTTACAAAGAATTCAGGGTGATATTTGTGGACCAATACAACCACCAAGTGGACCATTTCGATATTTTATGATATTAGTGGACGCATCCTATAGATGGTCCCATGTTTGCCTATTATCTACGGCAATGTCACATTTGCATGTTTACTTGCGCAGATTATGAAGCTCCAAGCACAATTCCCTGATTATCCAATTAAGAGCATAAGGATGGATAATGCTGATGAATTTACATCAAAGAGTTTTGATACATATTGTGCTTCACTCGGAATCGAGATTGAGCACCAGGTTGCATATGTTCATACTCAAAATGGATTGACAGAATCTTTGATTAAACGTATCCAAATCATTGCCCACACTATATTATTGAGAACGAATCTCAACGATGAAGCGTGGGGTCATGCAGTTTTGCATGCGGCAGCTCTAATAAGATTACGCCCCACTGCTAGTCTTTTACAATCTCCCCTTCAAATGGTTCTTGGTTATGAACCAGATATTTCACATCTACGCACCTTTGGTTGTGCTGTACAAGTGCCTGTAGCACTATCGAAAAGGACGAAAACGGGTCCCCAACGCCGTTTGGGCATTTATGTTGGGTTTAATTCACCATCTATCATTAGGTTCTTGGAACCAACTACTGGTAATCTTTTTATTGCCAGATTTGCAGATTGTCATTTCGATGAGACTAGGTTTCCATCAATTGGAATACCTATAACTTCCATAATTGCAAAACAAAAACCAGTTAAAGTTTTCTCCTGGATTGAGAAAAATTTATCTCAATTAGACTCAAGAGCTCTGAATGTGAAAATGAAGTGCAGCGCATAATCCATTTACAGGCTATGGCCAATAGACTTCCTGACGCATTTAATGATGCTACTAAGGTAACGAAGTCGCATATTCTAGCTACAAATGCTCCAGCTAGGATAGCTGTTCCAGAAGGACAAGCTAAAATAGATCAAAATCCTTCGCACTTGAAGCGTGGTAGACCGATAGGATCAAAAGATACTGCTCCTCGAAAATGAAGAGGAAAGAATCAAGAATCCACTCCAGAAGAGCCTGGCGTTGTGCTTGCTCCCAAAGAGCTTATTGCCCCTGAAGAGGCGCAAACCCATGAAAGAAACACTAGCTCTGGGAATACTGAGAATTCCATTACATATTATAATGAAATTTGGGATTGAAATGAAATCATCATTGACGATGCTTTTGCGTTCTTAGTTGCTTATAAAATTATGGATGATGATTGTGAGCCGCAATCTATTATTGAATGTTGTCAAAGGCAAGATTGGCCTAAGTGGGAGGAAGCAATTAAAGCTGAATTAGCTTCCCTAACTAAACGAGAGGTTTTTGGACCTGTGACTCGTATCCCCGATAATGTAAAGCCCATTGGATATAAATGGATATTTATCCGAAAACGAAATGAGAAAAATGAGGTTGTCAGGTATAAAGCCCGACTCGTTGCCCAAGGATTCTCCCAGAGACCTAGGATTGATTATGATGAGACATATTCAGCTGTGATGGATATGATTACATTTCATTTTCTCATTAGCCTAGCAATCTCTGAAAGATTGGATATACGTCTTATGGACGTTGTCACGGCATATTTATATGGTTCATTAGACTCTAATATTTATATGAAAATTCTCGAGGAATTCAAAATGCCTGAAGCATGCACTCCTCGCAATTTATTCTCAATAAAATTGCAAAGATCCTTGTACAGGTTAAAGCAATCCGGTCGCATGTGATATCAATACCTAAGTGAGTACCTAATTAAGGAAAGGTACAAGAATAATCCTATCTACCCATGCATGTTTATTAAAAATCAGAAACTAGATTTGCTATTGTAGCAGTTTATGTCGACGATATAAATTTAATTGGAACTCTAGAAGAGTTAGCCAAAATTGCTGAGTATTTGAAAAGGGGGTTTGAAGTTAAAGATTTGAGAAAAACCAAACTTTGTCTTGGTCTAGAGCTTGAGCATAAAGTAAATGGAATAATCGTCCATCAATCAGCACACGTTGAAAGATTACTTAAACGCTTCAACATGGACAAAGCTCACCCATTGAGCACCCCTATGGTTGTAAGGCCTCTAGATCCCCAAAAGGACCCATTTCATTCTAGAAAATTTGATGAAGAGATACTTGGTCTGGAAGTACCATATCTCAATGCAATTGGGGCATTAATGTACTTGGCACAATGCACGAGACCAGATATCGCTTTTGCGGTAAATTTATTAGCACGTTATCTCCGAGGAACCAATGGATTTGGGATTATATTATTCCAAGGATTCCACTAACTTTGGTTTAGTTGGATATGCTGATGTTGAATATAGATCTGATCCACATAAGGCTCGCTCTCAAACCGGGTATTTATTTTGTTATAACGGCACCGCTATTTCTTGGCCTTCTATGAAGCAATCGCTAGTAGCTACATCTTCTAACCACTCTGAGATTATTGCTTTATATGAAGCTGGAAGATAGTGTGTTTGGTTAAAATCCGTTATAATGCATATTTATAATTCTTGTTGTTTAATACCGGTTACAAATTCTCCCACTATAATTTATGAAGATAATGCTGCTTGTGTTGCACAAGTTAAGGGAGGATATATCAAAAGTGATAGGATCAAGCATATCTTGCCAAAATTTTTCTATACTCATGAACTCCAATAAAGTTGACAAATTGATGTTAAACAGATTTGATCCATAAATAATCTTGCAAATCTTTTTACCAAATCATTGCCAACATCAACTTTTGATAAATTAGTATATGGCATTGGTATGCGGTGAGTTCACAAGATGCAAGATTGATTAGCCCCGGAAGTGGCTATATAGCTCAATTGAGAGGGAGATATTATGAACTATGCATTGATATGCAGCAAGTTCACAAGATACAAGATTAATTGACCCAAGTAGTGGTTATATATGCATTGCACTCTTTTTTCTTTTTGTCCGGTTTTTTTCCACGGGGTTTTTCCGGCTTAAAGTTTTTAATGAGGCAATTAATGTGTCCATAAAATGGAGAAATCATAAAGTTTGTGCTCTGCACATTTTTTCCCTTTGATCTGATTTTTGTCCCATTAGGTTTTTCCGGCTTAAGGTTTTTAATGAGGCAGTATCATTCGATGCACATTCATAATGAATACAATGAATATTCAAGGGGGAGTGTTATGAAATACATGAATGAATGAAATACATGAATGAATATTCATTATATTCATTTTATCCAATGTACTTATTATGGTACATTCGTATCAAATGTTTAAAGTACATCTCCCTATACAATGAACGTTCGTCTCCCTTATCCCGTACATGTATCATTCGATACATTGATATTAATGATAAATACATTCTTGTTCTTCTATAAATAGGAGTTTAGTTTAGCTTTTTTTTTTTTTTTTTTGGTAATAGGTAAGAATATAGGAGTTTAGTTTTGTTGTACAATACATAATCACACAGAAACATGACAGTGAGATACTAGAAATAAAACTCTCTCATCTTGCTTTCTCTACTAATTCCGATGTTCATTTGCTTTCTCTTCTCAATTTCTTCTCTATTATATATTCGCAACGCAATATTTTACAACAAACGTGGCATTTTAAATTATTTTTTATTTTCCAGGTGAATTTTTTAATTATTTTTTTTAAATTTAGATTTATTCATTTTATCTTATTTTCACCAAAAACTAAAAAGAAAAAGAAAAAATTTATTTTTAAAAATTGTTTAAAAATAAAATTAGTCTCCTCTCCCCGCCGCCGCCACCCATCGTCGGAGGGGCCGGCGACGACCGGGCGAGGCCTCGCCGGCCCCGGGCGAGGGCCGGCAAGCGCCGCCCACCCCGGGCGAGGCCTCGTCGGCCCTCGCCGAGATCCGGGCGAGCCTTGCCGGCCTCGAGCGAGGGCCGACGAGGCCTTGCCCAAGGCCGGCGGCTGTCAATACCAGCATGATGACAGCCTGGATCTAGTCCATTATTTATGAAAGTATCGAACTCTATTGCAACAAATGCAAGACCGGAGTGTTAACAATTAGAAGTTAAAAGAAGGTTGGCGATACAAAGAGGTACAGACTACGAAGCTCTAGTTACTGATGATAATGCTGCTGAAGAAAGAAGAGCTCAAAAGATACAGAACACTGAAGCTCTAATTACTGATAATGATGCTGCTGAAGAAAGAAGAGCTCAAGTTCACACTCAACACACTCCACACGTGATGATGGCGAAGAAAGAAGAAAGAAGAGCTCGAGTCCACACTCCGCACGTGTTGATGAAGCTCAAGACCGCACGTGTTGATGAAGCTCAAGATTGAAAAGGAAATTCACGTGTTCTAATATGGGAGAGCAGTTGGTTTGTTGTTTAGAGATGTAACTGAAGTTGTTACGATTGTTTGTTCTGTTTTAAGACCATCTTCTTCCTCGAACACTTCAGGTAGCTGATATAAATACTCTGTTCTTCGCTTTAGAAAGCTTAAGTAGAGAAAATAGAGAAAACAGAGCAGAATAGAGGGAAAGTGAAAAGCTCTCAGATGTACATTCGTTTGTTCATCCACTTGATTCAATGAATGAAAGAACTTCTTCCTTTTCATCTATTCTCTATATTTGCTTCTGTATTTCTTCTAACGGAGTTGGTAAAGTTCGTGAGGCCTAGAGAGCCTCCTTTTGAGCCTTCAGGAATCTGTGATCCATGGGGGGCGAGAAAAAAAGCCAATCCATCAGCAAATTCCGTGCGGCTCTTAGAATCGATAGCTAAAGTAAATCTACTGGTGAAATCTACCACATTCCCTGTTCACCTATCCCACAGGTGCATGGGTTGATCATAAAGAGCTCGACCGACTATTTCATTGCCCCTCTCAGCTGCCTTGACTAAAGAAAGTTCCATTGTGGAGTCCAGTGCACTCGCATTGCCCCAGAATGTTATGTTTGATTGGAAAAATGTGAAATTGAAACAATTCTTGTCGAAGGATTCAGAATTTGTAGATTGAATGATTATTAAAAAGAAGAGTGTTTGTGCGAGTTTGGGACACCTGGAGTGCTATAACTTGGCACGGGGGGACACTTAAGTGCCATAACTTTTTTCGATACACTTAAGTGCAACTTTTTTTCAAATGGGACACTTAAGTGCCACCTCCGGCGACCTTGCCGTAAATCCTACGTGGCATGTGTTTATTATTTTTTAATGCTTGCGTAGCTCGCTAGAGAGCTGAGTCGGCGCTGACTCAGCAGAAGCGACGCCGTTTACATAATAAAAAATTAATTAAATTAAATTAAAACTTAATTTAATTAAAAATACTCTAAAAAAAAAAAAGGGGGACGAAGGGGCAAGCGGCCGAGGGTCGAGCCCTCCCCCGCCGTCGTCGGGAAGGGCCGGCGACGGAGGGGGAGGGTCGGCCGGGGGCCGGCGACCCCGCCGACCCTCCCCCTCCGTCGCCGGCTCTTCCCGGCGACGGGGAGGCAGCGAGGGCCCGCAGCCCTCGCCGGATCGCGGGGCGAGGGCTCGCGGCCTCGCAGATCCGGGCGAGGGCTCGCGGGCCCCTCGCCGCCGGTCGGCCGGGGCCGGCGACCCCGACCGACCCTCTCCCCTCCGTCGCCGGCCCTTCCCGACGATGGCGTGGAGGCGGCGGCGGCGAGGGCTCGCCCCTCGCCCGCCCGCCCTTCGTCCCCCCACCTTTTTTTTTTTTTTTTTTTTTTAAATTTTTAAATTTTTTAAATTTTAGAGTATTTTTATTTAAAATTAACTTTTAATTTAATTTAATTAATTTTTTATTATTTTTACATGTTAGACGCGAAAGGGCGTCGTTTTTGCATTTTTTTGCCACGTCGCATGCAAAAATGACGCCGTTTTGGACCTCCATCGCGTAAAATTGCGTTTGGCCGGATTTTCGCCGGAGTGGCACTTAAGTGTTCCATTTTACTCCGATATTGGCACTTAAGTGTTCCATTTGAAAAAAAGTGACACTTAAGTGTACCGAAAAAAAGTTATGGGACTTAAGTATCCCCCAGTGCCAAGTTATGGCACTCCAGGTGTTCTTTACTCGTGTTTGTGCTATAGCCCTTTCTGTCAAATGCATTCTCACTGAGCTGCAAGGCATCGATATTCAGAAGCTGCAACGACGGCTGATCTTCTTGTTCACTATATGTCGCTTAGTGGAGACTACATGCAGCTGCACACGAAATCCTGATATTTGAAGGGACACGTAGCTAGTCATCTCATCAAGTGAATCACTAAATGGGGATGAAAAGGTCAGGCGCGCAATCTGGCGATGATGTCCACGAAAAGAAAATGTTTGAGCAAAAAAATCTTTTTTAACTCATTAGATACGATATGCGGGGCAGGAAAGATTTGAAAGAAGCCATCTTCTAAGCGCTTCATCACGATTCGCGATCATTTTCACAGGGAAAAGCCAGCAAAAACCCATTTGAAGTGTGTCCAAGGGTGTACAGAAGTTAGTTCAAGTTCGAGGACTCGTTTCACCAATTTTAGCCCAAGGAGTCATCTACCCCAACTCGCACAGCGCAAAGTCATATTTGCGATTTTCCCGGAAACAAATTTTCGGAGTCGTCTGGTTGGTAGGTGCATAAGAAAGAAAGAGAAAGTGCAGAGGTTTTATAATGAGATCACTACGAATCTGCAAGTTACTTATCCAATATAATTTCCTGTTTATGACCAAAAAAAACAATATCAAATTGCCAAGCATTGCATTTTCTTTTGTCCATGGACCAATGATTTCGTCTTCTGTTCACTAAGAATAGTTGAACAAGTACTAAATAGAACCATTTATCATATCGCATTAATATATATATATATATATATTTTTATCCTACTCTACTCCTAGTATAACGCTCACTCTTAAACTTTTGTCCTGCTTCTTTGCAGTACATGGGAGTCGAAACCCACTCCTGAAATTAATTTGTCCCCACCCCAACCCCCTGAGAAAGTGAGGATTCGAACTCCCCATCTCGCCCTTCCATGTTGGAAGAATAGTCACTTTAATCCTTGAGATATGGACATGAATGACCTCATGCTATTAGGTAAGGCCAATAATAATTGTAAAACCGAACTCTGCTCCTGTTTAGGTCAATAAATTAATGTCGACAAGTTCAACTATCAAACCAATGAAGCAACCATGGCCGATATTCAGGAGTTTCCTGATTCAATATTAGGCCGACATTCCTTACCGCTAACACCAAAATCGATTTAGCAGTTAGCCCATGGTACTCAATCAACCGATAACACTATCAAACAGATAATGTTCATTTGGGGAAAGAAGAAATGAAGCAATGTAAGGCGACAGGGGCACATTAAAATGCAGAATTCTGCAACAACCCAGCAAAATGGCATTAAGAACAAAAAGGAGCATGCGACAAAACCGAGAATTCCGAAACTAGAACAAAGTATTTCCTTTTATTGCCTTCACCTTTGGAGCTTGGATCGTGGATGTAGGACTCGTCACTACAAAGCCAACGGCCGCTTCACGGCGAGGACGAACAGAAATGATATAAACCAGGTTTGATTGTGCTGCAAATACTAAGTCGAGTCGAGAAACCTAGGCAGTACATGACGGCCAAACCGAAGAACAATCCCGTTCAAGGAGAAGAAATAGTGCTAATAAAGAGTCTCCATTGAGTACCTTTCGATGGTTGACTGGAATTTTTGTGTCTTCATTCCTAATACATTTCTGCTTCTAGATAGCAATGTTCTTTTTCTCTTCTCGTAGAAAATTCGTACTCGTGCGCTAAGAAAAGAGGGAGTCCCAACCGTGCCACATGTTCCTTTTTCTTTCTCTCTCTTATATATATATATTTATTTATAGGGTTAATAAATAAAGTCTTCAAAGGTGGCTTGACCCAAAAGTCTAATAACAAAGGATCAATATTCTCCTTTCCTAGCCAAAAGGCCATCTTACATTGAACGCCACTTAAGATGACATGCCCGCAAAAATAGATACTAAACTTTTATCATATCATCATGATCCATCTTTAGGAAGAACATGGACATTTATGGAATGTGTGGACTTTTTCAGGAAGATTGTTTTAAGATTTCGAAGGTTCAAAATTAAAAACTGAAATTTGTAAGAAATAAAAATTTAGTGATTAACGTATTTTCTCATGTGATTAATTGAAGATATTTATAGTAAAAAAAATTGATTGATGTCCCCTAAAAGCAACTTGTCATCTTTGTTTTGCAAATAGTATGGATTAGTAGACATAATTCATTATGTAAATCTAAATAGCTTCTCCATGTGTCCAACTCAACGTGTCAATTTCACAATGTTAAAAATGATATTATGACCTAAAGTTAGCCAAGTAATACCCAATGCTTGTCTATCCAGTAAATCGTAATAATTTTGCTTCATCAAATCTAGTTTCTTTCTAATAGGGCTAAGTGCAAAGTTCTCTAGTATGGAAAATCCTCGATCTATACCTTCTAGAATTCAAAACTATTCCTACAAAACTTGTTGATTTTCACTTCTTCCTTTTTTTTTCCTTCTGTCACAATTGACTTGCTTTAACTCAATTAAGTTTGGCTTTGATACCAAATATCACTAAAACAAGCAATCAAACAATAAAATTTAAGAATGAGGAAATAAATGGAACATCATATTTATGTGATTCAATTGGTGGGACTTACAACATGGGGATATCAGCACAAAATGTTCATTATAGATCAAGAGATAAAATAAAAATCATAATTATACTAAGTCACTTGAGCACTTTCAGTGTTTCATGACCACAATTACACCAAATAATTCACAGATTACTATATTTAACTCTCATAGTTCCTCACCAATCTCAAAAAGAATTCATAGGTGTCACGACAAGATTTATTAAGTTGAACACTAAAAGCTCATCTTGAATATAATTAATGAAGAAAGCCCTCTTTTTACATGTATTGGAATTTGATCCAAAATAGGAAAATCCCTTTCGGCAAACCCATTCAAACTATGAAACCCACTTGCCTCAAGATTTCATTACGGGGGTAAACTTGAGACCTATTCTCAACATGATGCAGCTTTCTAATAATTTCATCGTGTTGAAGTTTTTCATCAATTCTTCAAGAAAAGCTTAGGCTTCTCTAGGATTAACATCTACAAGTCTCTAGTTTTTTTTTTTTTTTTTTTTCAGGCACCATTACAGGTCCCGAGTTTTACACGTGGTAGTTGAAGTTTGTGACCAAGTTAAAAGACCAAAAGAGATCTCCGACCAATGTCTCACACGATAAGGATCAAACAGAAACTAGAAACCAAAGGTCCGCTTGTATACATTACAAATCATAGAACCGAATAGTTGCAACCTAGAACCCATATAAACAGTGAACTTACATTGTATTCCGAAGCAATGCAAAAGAAGATGGATCGGAAGACTTCTTGGAAGAGCTAGTAAATGTGGACGGTTCGGTACTGTAAGTTCTCTGTGGTTCACTATTTCTGAAGCTGCTGGACAAAACATACAATGATTCGGGCATTGAAGATGGAGGCATGGCATATGTCAGGATGGGCAACTTTGGTGGGAGAATGGGTGGCGAAGTATCGAAGTTCAAAAAGGTTATCACTTTGCTTATGGGAGGCCGTTCCTTAGGGTCTGGATGAGCACACCAGAGGCCTACAATCATCAAGCGCTCCATCTGTCTCCCATCGAAATTTTCTCCTAACTTTGGATCTACCGCATTGAATAGCTTTCCGATTCCATAGAGCTCCCACACCCATTCCACAAGTTGAATTTGGCCTTGTGATGCCCTGGGTTCAATAGCTCTTCTTCCACATGCTATTTCTAAGAGGACTACTCCAAAACTGTAAACATCAGATTCTTTACTTGCCTTGCCAGTGTAGATACATTCAGGAGCCAAATATCCCATGGTCCCAGCCAATAGGGTCGTTTGCGACCCTTTGGCATGGTCAACTATCCGAGCGAGGCCAAAATCACCCAATTTAGCCTCAAATTGTGCATCAAGTAGGATATTGCTAGATTTTATGTCCCTATGCAAGACACATTGCTTCAAATCCTCGTGCAAATATTTCAGCCCTAAGGCGATGCCTTGAGTGATATTATACCTCTTTTCCCATGTTAGCGGCATTTTGTCTTTGAACAAATGAGACTCTAAGCTACCATTAGACATGTACTCATACATGAGGAGGAAGTTGTTTCTCTCATGACACCAGCCAATGAGCTCCACCAAATTTTTATGCCTGAGATGTCTAATTGTCTTCACTTCGCTGGCATACTCCTTTACGCCTTGTTTGGACTCTGGAGTGATCTTCTTGATGGAGACATGGGAATTTGCATCAGCAAGGTGGCCTTCATACACTCCTCCGAAACCCCCTTCCCCGAGCAACCGAGTATTGGCAAAGTTGTTAGTCGCAATGGCCAAGACATTATAGGAGTACTTCTTGGGTCCCTTTGACTGTTCAAATACTTCGTCAATTCCTGGAACATCTTCTTCTTCTTCTCCACTTCGATCATTTCGATTTCTCTTTAGCTTATAAGCATACCAGCCAAATCCTGCAACAAGGATAAGAAACACCAAAGAGCTTAAGCCTAAGATAGCCCCCTTCACCCAGGACTTACTCTTTTTCCCAAGGATTTGTAGACTGGAGTTGAATTCCCATGAGAAAATTGTATGAGCCTCAAACAACTGCCCTGTCGTTGCTGAGAAACCGAAGACCACCCATTCCGGCAAGTACTCTGTCAGATTGACAGGCTGATAGTAAAGGCTGGTATAATTGTCCTCTTCATCTTGAAAAACAACACTCAAGTTCAATGCTGTAGAATTGTATGTGACCCGAGCACGTAGTTGTTGACCAAGGCGTATCTTGTCATCCATCCATGAGACACAAGTATAATTGACAGAAGCCACGCTGTTTACATCGATACCAACATGATTACAGAGCGGATCCCATGTATTTGTTGAATGGTCATAGAAAGTATCAAACTCTACCGCAACAAATGCAGTACTAGAGTTGGTAGCGTTTCCATTCGAACCTGTGAGACCTAGAAAGCCTCCTGTTGAGTTATCAAGGATCTTCGATCCATTGGGAGCGAGAAAGAAAGCCAGTCCATCAGCATAAGGATGATCAGCATCAGAATCCTTCTTACCGGAATTGATAGAGAAAGTAAACTCGCTGACGAAATCTGCCACATTCCCTGTTGACCTATCCCACAGGTGCATGGGTTGATGATAGAGAGCTCGACCAACTAATTTAGTGCTGTTCTTGGTTGCGTCGAGTAAAGAAAGTCCCATTTTGGAGTCCTGCGGGCCCGCATCGCGCTGGAATGATATGTCTGACTGGAAGGATGTGAGGTTGAAACAAATCTTGTTGAAGGATTCAGAATTTGCAGATCGAATGATTATTAAAAAGAAGACTGTTTGTGCTAGAGCCCTTTCTGTCCAATGCAATCTCACTGAGCTACGAGCCATCGACATTCAGAAGCTGCAAAGACGGCTGATCTCCTTGTTCACTATATTTCTCTTCGTGGAAACTGCATGCAGCTGCACGTGAAATCCTGATATTTGAAGGAACATGTAGCTAGTCAAATCATCAAGTGAATCATCAAATGGAAATAAAAAGGTCAAGCGTGCAATCTGGTGATGATGTCCATGAAAAGAAACTGTTCGAGCAAAAACAAAATCTTTTTTAACTCATTACATACGATATGCAGGGCGGGAAAGATTGGAAAGAAGCCATCTTCGAAGCGCTTCCTCACGATTCACGATTATTTTCCCAAGGAAAAGCCAGCAAAAACCCATTTGAAGCGCATCCAAGGGTGTACAGAAGTTAGTTCAAGTTCGGGCACTCCTTTCACCAATTTTAGCACAAGGAGTCATCTACCCCAACTCACACGGCGCAGAGTCATATTCACGATTTTCCCGGAAACAAATTATGGGAGTCGTGTGGTTAGGAGGTGCATAAGGTTTTATGATGAGATCACTACGAATCTACAAAGTACGGCCAAGATCTGCTCAGTAATAGCCAAGCATTGCATTTTCTTTTGTCCATTGACTAATTGTTTCATCTTCTGCTCCCTAAGAATATTGGAACAAGTAGCAATTAGAACTATTTATTGTATTGCATTAATATCACTGCTTTAATCGTTGAGAAATGGACATGAATGATCTCATGTTTTTTGGTAAGGATTGTAATGCAGAACTTTGTTCCTGTTAAATTCAATAGAACAATGTCGACAAGTTCAACTATTGAAGCAATGAAGCAACCATAGCCGATTTTCAGGAGTTTCTGGATTCAATACCAAGCCAACATTCCCTACCGCCAACACTAACATCAATTTAGAAGTTAGCCATGGTACTCAAATTAACCAATAACACTATCAGACACAGAATGTTCACTTTGGAAAAGACGAAATGAAGTAAGATGGCAGGTGGTCTGTCACCTAACATTGCTTCATTCCTGATATTTGAAGGAACATGTGGCTAGTCATCTCATCAAATGAATCATTAAATGGAAAATAAAATGGTCAACCGCGCAATCTGGTCACTTGATTTCTGCCTTTCATGTAATGCAGTAGCTGGGATCCCATAGAAGCCAAGTGATTCTACTGAATTGACAGACTTGTGAGAAATTTTTGTAGGGTTGGATTGAAAATGAACATGGCACAACAGCCCAAAAACAGATGTGGCTTAGACCTTTGTAAATCAAAGTTTTGTACTAGCTCTGGTTGATCATAATCAAAATGGGAATTCATCAAACAACCTCCAAAAACTTAGTGTCGGTTTGCTTAATGCTGACACCTTGCTCGCTCAAACCAAACTGACATCAACATACAGTGCTTGCTTAGAAGCACATGTCAATTGCCACTCCCTACATAACTGATACGTGATTGGTGTGTCAACTTGATTTTTAAGAAATATAGATAAGGTCTGCAAGGCCGCTTCTCCTACCCTGCTAGGTAAGCATTTGCTGATAAGTAACCTTATGGTCCACAGATCATGTGAACTCATATTATCCAAATCATTAACTATATGATTCTCACTATGGAACCCACACGATCAATTGATCTAGATGTGCTTGATCTATATGGTCCATGCATCATATAGTGTTCTCCTTAGCCAGAGATTATGCTATCTAAAATCCAAGTTGGCAACATATGAGCATGTCTTCCTCACGCTACTGTTTGCAAATCACTCTGTTAATCCTTCTCTTACGCAGCTTGCCTTTCAAGCAAATGCAGCGAAAGTTCTTTGGTAGTGCTACCCCATAGCAAAAGAAGAAAGAGACGTGTCTGTAGTAAGTCAACTAGAAGTCAGACTCCTAAGTTACGATGAAGAACACTACACGTCCTGATCCAACTCCACACTGACCTGGCTAAGAAACATCCTATTTTGAACATCTTTTTAATCACTTTTCAGTGTTTTTATCTTATGTTTTTTGTCTCCCTTCTTCAGGTTAGAATCAGTGTACGACGTCGCACCCCACTTGGATGGACTCATCAAAGAGAAACTTATCAGCTTGTCTCTTAGGAAATTGACAGTACATGTCCTAAAATTCTTCCCATCTAAAATTACCCTTCTTTGCTTCAGTGACTGATAACCATTTAATCATTTTTATCAAAAATTGCTACCGACATATTTCTCTTAGTTTTTCACTCGGTAATGCGGGGAACTCCGCAGATCCAGAATCCAATCTACTGAGATTCGACTGTCTCTGCCTTTTCTAGTGCCACCATAAAAGCCGGTGCTCAACACCAAGACGAACACCGCACGATTGTATAGCAGCAACCGCTCATGGCTACTTGTCCATGGAGAAGAATGATATGAAATTGTTAATGGCTGTTTGTTAACACTTAGATGCTGCGGAAAGATCTACTAAACATTGTTCAAAATCCTTTGACAAACCAACAATAATACCATAAAGCTAGGCACACATGCAGAGAGAGAGAGAGAGAGAGAGAGAGAGAGAGAGAGAGAACCTGGATCTTCGAATGAATGTTGAGCTAAAGCCAGCCACAAAACCAGTCAGAAGAAGAAGAGACAGACAGGGACGGCGAAGATGATGTCTCTGTTCTGTCCATTGTATTGGATAGAAGTAGACTTTTAAAAAGTACAAGTGGGAAACAGAACGGCCGCCTTTGAGTCAAGGTCATGCTTTAAAATAATCGACGACATTTTCAAGTGCTCTTTTTTCATCCTCCAATGAAAAACCAAAGAAAGAATCCACTAATCAAACAAACCTCAAATGTGAAAGTCTGGAGGCATAGTTAGCAGACATGAGGATCTACGAGGGACAGTGACGTATGTATGGTATTTAACGTGTTTGTTTTGGACCTAGATAAAAATAAAATATACTTTTTTTCTCTTTAAAGTTTAAAATATAATTCGAATTTCGGAAAATCTTGGAAAAGTTATATATAAATCAATGTCACTTTATGAGTATTTCAGAAGATCCGGAAATAGAGAGTCAAAATGCCTAAGTCACGAAATTTAGGTTAAACAAAATGTACAAAAGTAAAAAACCACTCAAAATTGACCCGTTAGAACAATATGTTATAGTGACTAAGTGTTGGCAAAGAAAATAGAAGTTGGCCTTGAAGGTGATCTTCAGTGACAAAAATATTCTCGCTCATTTTAGACACAACCTTTAATGGTGGAGTTTATGTTTTCATGGCGAAAGTTCATTTTTAGGGATGGAAAATGGAAATTCCATCGCTAAAGCTTGATTGTCTCAAGATGAAAACCTTGCTCATCACTAAATACTTGACTTATGCTGACAGAATTCCATTGCTAAGGGTCCTCTCTTTACTGGGGCCTCGTAGCTCTGATATTTCCCAGCAACTTGAATTGTTAATTGAACTTCTTAAATTCACATTCTAGTTGACAAAATTGGTCGCAGACTTTCTAGTTCAAAATTTAGTCTCTGAAATGATACCATGGATATTCCCGAGAAAAAAAAAAAAAGCTGATATGTTTACCCTGGCATCTTTATGGGAAGGTATGGTAGCCACGCCTCACCGTTAAGGACACTTTGTCGCTTCTTTGATAGAAGGAGGCCTGAGCTCATAATCTAAATGAGCACACCAAAGCCTTGGAATCGTTGAGCATTGAACTTGTTTCTCATCAAACTTTCTCCTAATCTTGGATTTAATACTTCCAAAAGGCTTCTTGCTCCATAATGCTCCCAAACCCACTCCATAAACTGCGCATGGGATAGGCCTTGAGTCGACAATTTCTCTTCTGCACACTATCTCTAGAAGGACAACCTTGAAGTTATAAATGTCCAATTCCTTGCTTCTTTTGCTTATTTGAATGCATTTGGGACCCATAAAGTCCATAATTTTGCATGTGTACTCTCTTAGTTTTGATTAATTGGTTATATTTCATTTCATTGTTACGTGATATATATGTCACATAAAATACCTTTAACTCTCTCATAGCTCATTGCATCATTCGTAATAGCTATCGTGTGACATCCCCCTTTTCCCCATTCTTTTGTCTTTTTCTTCTCTCTCTCTCCTCTTTTTCCTCTCCCTCATGTATCCTCCCCCTTTTGCCATCCATCCCCCTTTCTCTCTCTCTCTCTCTCTCTCTCTCTCTCTCTCTCTCTCTCTCTCTCTCTCTCTCTCTCTCCTTCTTTCTCTCCTTCCTCACGCCACCCCTGCCAGCCAGAAAATATTGTGTACATTTCATGCTCCAGCATGGCAAATAGGAAGGTAGTGAGAATGTGACACATGTCAGTATGAGTCCCACTCCATCAGGCCATACATCTGATGTCCATTCTTCAAATTTTTGCATCATCTCTCCTCACTAATTGCTAGTTGTTGTGACCCGATTCTGCCACCCTCAAGTCTCTCTCATCATTACGAGAAGAGAGAAAAGAGGGGAAAGGTCGGGTTTAGGGATACCTGATCACAAGAGTTTCCTCACAAGATCAAGAGCTTTCCCAAGCTCGTACCTCGCGCGACGAGTTTATTTATGCAATCTAGGTATTAATGACAACCTAAAAATAGATGGGAGTCGTCACTAGCCTCATTTTGGGAGTCAGCTAGAAAACCCAATCGAGGGTCAGGAGTGTTCCCTCGATTCCTACGCAACCAAATATCTAGGTTCAGAGACTTGGGTTACACTAATATTGCTATTAGCGCCCTTTTAGTACCTAAACAATATGTTGTATTTTTCTAACATGTTCATATGTTTCTTTTTATATTTTCGGGATCATTAGTCCTAAACTAGGCAATCATGCATGGTTGGTCATTTTCATTTTACTCTATTTCTAGAAAAACAAGAAAAAAAGAAAGAAAACAATCAATAAAATTGAAATTGCAAGACATGAAGTAAACAATCATGTAAAGCAGTAAATTTATCATGCCATCCTAAAAATTATAAAATAGAAATACAATTTAAAAAAAAAAAAAGAAAGAGAGAAAACCCGTAACTCATCGGGTTTTATACAACAAGTGGAAGCCGAGACATACGTCGGAAAATGAATAGTACATGACAATGGTCAGAATGGACATCGACCTCCACCATCTTCATGCCTTCTCCATCTTCGGGGTCCTAATCTAATCCTAACCTAAGAAACCTATAACTAGGTACATACAATGGAAGGAAACAAACAAACATATCAAAACAACCAAAAACAAGACACCATATCAAAATCAATCATTCAAAAGAAGTGTTATACGAAAATCAAGTTAGAATCAACTGGAGTATGAAATTCCAGATTTGTTCTACAACATTCAAAAGGTTTGAAAAGCATGGTAAAAAGCTTTTTATATTTTTTTTAAAGAAGTTTTGTGTACAAAGTTCAGAAAGTAAGGATCAAAATCATGAAGACAAGTAATCTCAATTCAGCATGCAAGATATTCTAAAAGAAATCCTAGAATGAAATCACAACAAAGAATCACAAATAAGATCAAAGCAATTGGGGTAGAACCCATGGATAATTGGCTCTAAGAAAAGCACAGAACGTCAAGCACACCACGAGGAACAACTTTCATGAATGAAGTTTCCTAAGATGGGTCACACATGAATTTACAAAAATTTAAGAACACATAACAACACATCAGAAACATAACAGGATAGCCAGACATCATGGCAAATCAACAATTATTTGTTCTAGTAGACAATGTCTAAAAATTCTGAAATTTCATCATGACATAGTCATGAGAAAGACAAACGAATTTCATTAAGGAGTCAATTGCAAAATCCTTAGGGAAGAGTCCATGTAAAAATAATAAGAGGTCTGACTCAACAAGGGCAGAATAAGCATTCCGAATTTTACTCATAGCAGATTTCAATGCCAACTTTGCAAAAAATGGAAAATGGGACAAATGGTATGCAAATAATGCAAAATTAGTGTCATTAGAAAGATGAAGACGTGCCCTAATACTTTTTAAGAGATGTCGGGTTCAAGTAAGGTCAAATTCATGGTCAAAAATCGACAATCTCTAAAGTATGCAAATCAATCATAAGCAAATCAGAAAATGATGCATGGTAACCGACTTACTAAGCCACCTACTCAATGCATAAAAATTATGAAATTTGGACATGATGTAGGACTAAATGTGAAGAACAAGTTTGATTAAGACATATAACCTTAAATCCATATACAAAAGGTCACACAAATTCATTAACATTAATATGTGACTTGTCATTAAGGGCAAAATGCATGACAATTTCAGTTGCGACATATCAACTTGATGCATGGTTTTTACATAGTAAATGATCTTCAAATGAGGCATGCCATACATCATTGCGAAGCTTATGATATGCTCTAAGTATGTCTAGAAGGCATCAAGCACGAAATATGCTCTTAAGGAGCTTAATTGAAGACATTTTCACGGAAACACAATAAGTTAAAATTGCAGTAGGGATTGCACAAAACATGGATGATATTCATTGAGAAGACGATATAAAAAAAAAAAATCTATGAAAATTGGGATTCTTGTAGTATGTATCAAGGGCTTTCTATTAACTATAAACCCGTTCGGATCGGGGTTCGGAGGAGAAAGTGAAGGCATGATCAAGTTTTGCGCTTAAACTCTGAGTTGTGAATAGCTTGAACAATCGCTTTGGTTATGCGATTTGTTAGCGTGTAGGAGTCCTTTCGTTAGAGTTAAGGTGTAAGTTAGTCCTTTCATAGTTGAGATAGAGTTTTATTAGATTTTAACATCATTCTTCGGTTGTTTGATAGGGCCGTGACTTCGATGATACGAGTATCGTTCGTCGTTTGGTCGTAGCCGACGCGGTGAGTGATACTATATCTTCTTTGATTTCGTAAAATCATGTCTTGAAGTATATATATGTATATATATTGAATTGAGAAGAATATTTTTATTGTATAAAAGCCTGATCGAACAATTGCTACTCTTTGATTGATTGTGAATGTTTGAAAGCATATTATACAAAGTAAATGGAGAAATATATATGAAATTGCTTTGCAATTGATTTATGGAAATGTTTATGATGATTTGAGAAATGGATATGAAATGGATGATGGGCTATGTCGCAAATATTATTTGTTTGGTTTAAGATATTGATTTCTGGATTGGATTTCTGATATTGGAGAATGGTTATTTATGCTTAATATAACTGTGAATCCAGTGAGGGGTTTTTGGGGTATTGTGACAGTTTGATTTTTCGCTTATGTTTTTAATTAAATAAATCGGGCTTTTCATCGACGTGCATATAGCGCTATTCTCTGAGCTGATCACTCATGAGATAACTAGACTAATCGGGAAAGTTATTAAAGAATTTTGATGCAACAGACTTGAGAATTCGACTAGGAATCGACTACTCGACCGTGTTAGTCTATAAGGTCATTTCGGCACAGTCGAAATTCTATCAGAAATCGGAAATAGGTAGATTCGATAGAGATAAAATTAGGCTTGGGTGATTCCATATAATTACAGAATTCTCGTCGATCGGCACTAAACCGATTTTTCTGTTGTTTTGGTACCCTGTGCTCGTAATTGAAACCTCGAGATTTTTCACGACAATTGAGAGTCGTCAATGCGTCGAAGATGTACATTGTGGCTCGGGAATAATCGACCATGGGTCAATGCACCAAAAATTCCCAAAAACTAACTCATATTTTAAGTTGCGCTAAAATCACATTTGACTGAAATTAACCGAGGAAATGATGTTGATTACAGAAATAAAGAATTTTCACGTGTCACAATTAATCCCGAGGAATGTTGTTGCATCTTTCCAAATTTTATGGACGACGGGAATTATTAACGGAAAAGAGGCAAGAATAACAAATTAAAAGAATAAAAAGGAAATGCCACTTTTTAAATAGGTTTTGGGCATTTATTATGAAACAATTGGAAAAAAAAAAAAGAGTTATAGAAGTTTAAAAGAGGTATTATAAGTAGTTACTAAGGGACTTGACCCTATTGATTTAGATGTTAGATTGGTAATTAAAGAAAAAAGAGAAGTCTCCTCAAAATGAAATTCGTAGGAATCTCTCTCTCCTACAATTTCACCTCAATTTCCTTGGTATTTAGTGGAGATAGACTTGGAAAAGATAGGGGGACCTAAGGTAGTAATGGAGAGCCATTTTTCCATGGAAAATTAGGCCAAAAGCAGGAGGTAAATGCTGAGTAAATGCTGAGTAACTTCCAAGCACTTTCCTCTCTCCTTCCCATCCTCACCCACGCATGTGTCTGCTGTATTTCAGACGGCAACTTCCAGTTTTTCCCTTCTTCCTCTTATTTTATTCTTCTCCCTTGTCTCTTTCAATGTACAAGCTGTTGCTTTCTCTTCCCTTAAACATGCTACTTCCATTTCTGCTCCCCCTTGGCCGACAAAACAGCAACTGAATAGCAAGGTCTTGAGCGTTCCTCCCTCCTCAAGAAAATCCAGGACTTTGTGTGCTGCTCTGGTGGTCGCTCAATGACACCTCCAGCTGTTGTGCCAGGTCCAAATCATTGTCAAAAGTCTCCAGGGCTGTCCTTGTGTTGCTGTCTGGCCATAAGTGAGGATTGCCATTAGATTTAGC
This sequence comes from Eucalyptus erythrocorys, assembly GCA_014182555.1. Classification (NCBI taxonomy): domain Eukaryota; kingdom Viridiplantae; phylum Streptophyta; class Magnoliopsida; order Myrtales; family Myrtaceae; genus Eucalyptus; species Eucalyptus erythrocorys. Next base: position 10,829,973 of record CM024603.1, read on the forward strand.
GGTAAGTCGTCTCCTAAACATAGATTAGGGGCTGAGTACATTCTTTAGGGATTTTTATGTAGAGGAACCATGTAGATGAATCTATATGTGGATGAATATTACTTAGGGATGTTATAATGGCCATAGAAAAGTTTAGATAGAATTTATGGAGCCAAACAAAAGTCGTGGAGGGAGATTCGGAATAGAATAGAGGCTGTTTTCTGAAACAGTTTTCAGGACATGTATGTCTTGCTAATTTCGTGGACAATTTTGTGATGCAATTTTGAAGAAATTTCCTTCTGAAGAAATGTTGTTAACACCCTAGATAATAACATATATTTTTATCAGAATTTTTATAAATTAAAAAGGTGATGATTTTAATGACGTCATCCTCGGAACAGTATTTCGGACAGTCCTGTAACCCGTGACCTTCCATGATTCCAAGGGTTGTTACCTACCTCTAGAGGTCGAATTTCCGATTGGTTCCTTCATGAAAGTTGCTCCTCACAACTTCTAATATAACATACTCGAATTTCAAATCAAATGAACAAGATTTCGACCCAAAACCGAACTGATTTCGATGGGCCAGAGACTCTGGAACTGGACCAGATTTTTTGTGCTGGATAGAAGAAATTTCTGGGCCGAATCCATAGGGATATGGATCTCGGTGTCTTCATGAAAAATGTTTTTTTATATGTTTTCTAGCACGTGTCCGAATTTTAGAATTTTTCGAGATGATATGAGTGAGTTTCTGACTTCAACATTGGGAGAGCGTTATTGGGTAGTGTTCTGTCAGTGTGGATGAATAAAAGTATATGCTTGATTTGAAGAATTCTTGCTATGAAATTGCTCAATTGATGTTGTGGATGCTGTGAATATTTGATTATTGAAATGTGACATCGATCATATGCATTCACGACATGATTCCGTCACGTGCCTTTGGGGCCGAACGATGCTCCTTCGGGAATGCCCCAAGTCAACGGATGCCGGTCGCAAAGTGGGAGGCCGAGCCGATGCTCCTTAATTGGAATGCCGTCTAGATGTAGACGTTGCCGTGCTCAACGGTGTGAGGCGAAGCCCGGTTATACCGGATGATCAATTATCCGTTAAAAAAAATTGGCCACGGTCAATGATCCGACATCTACATCCCTATCTCGTATGTGCATTGAAGTATTCAATTGCTAAGTGATGTTAATGTGATATTGTATGATTGAATGCCACTAACGTGCGGGAAAGTGCAAGTGATGAGAAAGGGTAAGAAGGGTGATTAGACTGCATGTATATGTACCCTTCTCCTAACTGGGTTTAGTAGATTGACTTGCTGAGATGTGATCTCACCCCTTAGTGGGCTAACATTTTCAGGTCCCTAGACGAAGGAAGGCCAAGTCATGTACGGTGGTTTGCGGGGAAGAAAAAAAAAAAATAGAAGTCTCTCTACCTTCACCCAGTGTGATGACGGGTCTTCCGTCGAGGTTGGGAACGGGTGACTTGATTCACCTTAGAAGGGTTGAGAAGTATGATAATATATTAACGAACCTCGGTCTTGTAAATAGAAGTTTAACTTATAGGAAATCAAACAGCTTCACTTTCGTATTAAATCTAGGGGTGTTAAACTGGTTTGTATTTAAGTACTACTGTATTGTATGTGTGGTTGTGAAAACACTATCCTACGTTTCTATCCCACTGTTATGTTGTATGGAGATTGTTTTACGTTTCCGCATGCGAATAATAATGAATGGGTCGGTGACATTCCCTGGGACGTCGCAAAATTTTATATCGACCACGGAGGGATGTGCATGTGCTCAGAGTTCGGGTCGTGACATCCCCATTTAGTGGTACCAGAGCGAGTTTGTGTCTGGAGTGATAAGGTGCGATGAGTCTTGGGATAGTTAGTAGGAAAGACATTGAATATGCTGGCGCATGTGTGTGATAGTTGATTGATTGTTTGTTTGTGAGCCCACTCAAATTCTAACCTGGTGTTGGAATTGGAAGCAGGTGTCTATATAGAATCTGCACCATGAGTGAGCAAGACCAAAGGACGCCCAGGAAAAGGGCGATTGGACTAGTTACTGGGGCTAGGACACCGACTAGAGGTGGTGCCTGAGGTAATAGGGGTAAAGCGCCGGCTCAGGCTAGTGCTAGTGGTGCAGCACCACCACCGGTTCCGCTGGTTGGTGCTGGGGTAGCAGCACCTGGTGATCTAGTAATAGTTGGGATCATATAGGCGCTAGAGGCCATGAGAGATCTGATAGGACAGCAAGCTCAAAATCAAACAGCCGCCATTAATGCCGCCATTACAGCTGTTGCTAATGTTGCTGCCAATGCCGTCGCTGCTGGTGCACCTGTCGCCTTACCTGTTGAGGTTCCACCAGGGAACGTGGTTGCAGATAAACCTATATACAAGCTAGTGGAACACTTTTTGAAGTTGAATCCACCAAAGTTCACTGGTACCGGAGACCCCAAGACTGCTTCCCGCTAGATTCTGGCTGTAGAAAAGGCATTTGCACTTTTAAGGTGCAATGAGGAAGAGAAAGTAACTCTAGCAATACGCTGATATATGGTGGAGAGCTACCCGAGAGACCATGTTTCCAGAAGGGGTAGTGCCATCATGGGATGTTTTCCTTAGGGCATTTAATGAGCAGCATTTCACGAAGAGTGCTAGAGAACAGAAGATGGAAGAGTTCCAGCATCTTCGCCAGGGATCCATGACTGTTGACCAGTATGAGGTCAAGTTTGCAGAACTTTCGCAGTATGCCCCAAGATTGGTAGAGGATCCTAAAGAAAAGGCTAGAAGGTTCAGGAATGGCCCCCGATTAGAGGTGAAGCAGCCACTGGTGCCTTTTGATCTGAATGACTACCGAGAGGTTTATCGTCGGGCCCAGCTGATAGAAAGAGATCTGAATGAGCAAACTGCCGCATCAAGATCAAGGTTCAATGCGAACAGGAGCAGTATCAAGTTTGGAAAGAAACCCATGGTTAGCAGAAGATATCCTGTTCCACCCAACAGAAAAGGTGGAGTGAGTAAGCCAGTAGCGAACAATAATGGAACTTGTCGCTTCTGTGGGAAACGACATGGATCTGCACCACGTCACACTAGGACGGGAGCTTGTTTTGGTTGTGGACAACAAGGCCACCAGGTCAAAGAGTGTCCCAGTCGACGGGGAGGACAACAGTTGCCCCCGCCACCATCGATGGGCTAGAACAGGGGGTATGCACCCCCGAATGCACAGCAGGGTGAACCAGTTAGGCCTCCTGTCAGACGAAGGACGTACGCCATCACCAGAGGTCAGGCAGAGGACACACCGAATGTGATCACAGGTATTGTTTCCCTTAATGATCATCCAGCATACGCTTTATTTGACCCTGGTGCGACTCATTCATTTGTAGCCGAACAATTTATTAAATTAATAGAATTGAGTCCTAAACGGTTGAAATCAGCTGTTAGTATATCAATGCCATTAAAAGATAATGTGTTGTCCATGATGGGTTGTCCGGATTGCAAATTGGTAATTGGTGAGCAAGAGGGAAGAATAGATTTGATAGTTTTAGCCATGTATTATTTCGATGTAATAATTGGCATGGACTGGCTCACCAAGCAACGAGCTAAGATGGATTGTTATCGTAAAGCGATCCAGTTCAACCCGCTAGATAGTAAAAGTTTCAAGTTCAGTGGAAGTCGAGGAGGACCTTCGATTACCCTAATTTCCTCACTTGAGGCGACCCAGTTATTAAACAAGGGTTGTCTGGGTTACTTGGCGATGGTCATGGACACGACAGTGGAAGAACTGAAAGTTGAAGATATTGTAGTGGTACAAGAATTTCCAAACGTCTTTCCAGAAGAACTACCAGAGCCTACCACCGTAAAAGAGAGATCAAATTTGTGATTAAGTTAGCCCCCGGAACAGAACCCATCTCTAAGGCTCCTTACCGAATGGCTTTGTCTGAGCTGAAAGAATTGAAGGTACAGATGCAGGAATTGTTGGATAAAGGATTTATACGTCCTAGTGCGTCACCGTGGGGAGCACCAGTTCTCTTCGTCAAGAAGAAAGATGGTACACTGCGTTTGTGCATTGATTATCGACAGCTCAATCAGGTAACAATTAAGAACAAGTACCCACTCCTGAGGATTGACGACTTGTTTGATCAACTACAAGGCGCGTCAATATTTTCAAAAATTGAACTGAGGACGGGATACCATCAGCTGAGGATTAGAAAAGAGGACATTCCAAAGTCAGCATTCCGTACTCGATATGGCCATTATGAATTCATAGTGATGCCGTTCGGGTTAACAAATGCTCCAGCTGCTTTTATGGATCTAATGAATCGAGTTTTCAAGGAATACCTGGATCAATTCATAATTGTCTTTATTGATGACATCCTGGTATAGTCGAGGAGTCCAAAGGAACATGAAGAACACTTAAGAATGGTACTACAGACTCTAAGGGCTCATGAGCTGTATGCCAAGTTTAGCAAGTGTGAGTTTTGGTTAACTCGTGTGGCTTTCTTAGGACATGTAATATCAGGAGAAGGAATTTGTGTAGATCCATCCAAGATTGAAGCAGTAACTAATTGGCCGAGACCAACTCCGGTGACGGAAATCAGAAGTTTCCTAGGCTTAGTTGGGTATTATAGATGATTTGCGGAAGGATTTTCAGCTATAACATCACCTATGACACGACTTCTGAAAAAGGAGGAAAAGTTTGTGTGGACAGACAAGTGTGAGCGTAGTTTTCAAGAGCTTAAAGAAAAGTTGACTACCGCACCTGTACTGACCATACCATTTGGTCCAGGAGGATTCGAGATCTATAGTGCTGCGTCATTCAGAGGACTGGGTTGCGTGTTAATGCAATATGGCCGAGTAGTTGCATACGCGTCACGTCAGTTGAGACCGCATGAATTGAATTACCCAACGCATGACTTAGAACTCGCGGCAATTATTTTCGCTCTGAAGATTTGGAGACACTACTTGTGCGGAGAAAGGTTCCAGATCTTCACCAACCATCAAAGTCTCAAGTATTTGTTCTCTCAGAAGGAGTTGAACATGAGACAGCGCAGATGGATGGAATTGCTGAAAGACTATGACTGTGATATCTTATACCATCCAGGAAAGGAAAATAAAGTCGCCGATGCCTTAAGCCGAAAATCTTCAGTAGCTCATATATTAATAAAGGAGTGGAACTTAATCGAAAGGGCGCGAGATTCGGTATTCAAATTTGAGGTAGGTCGCCTCTTTAGTCTTATGGCCACCCTCAGAATTGAACCGGATATCCAGGCCAGAATCAAGACACTCCAACTGACAGACCCTGATGTACAGAAAATCCTACAGGAGGATGTTGAGAAAAGAAAGGCAGACTTTCAGATCTCTAAGGATGGAACACTGAGGTGCCGAGGACGTTTGGTTGTACCTGACGATATCGAACTCAGAGAAGAAATTTTGTCTGAGGCACATCGTAGTAATTACAGCATTCACTCAGGGAACACAAAAATGTATCAAAATTTACGTCAACACTATTGGTGGTCTGGTATGAAGGCGGACATTGCCAAGCACGTCGCCAAGTGTTTGACTTGTCAGCAAGTAAAAGCCCAACATTGCAGGCCGGGAGGACTTCTACAACCTCTAGAGATTCCAGAGTGGAAATGGGAGCATATCACGATGGATTTTGTGACGGGACTACCGAGGAGTCAATGAGGAAATGATTCAATTTAGGTGATAGTCGACAAACTGACAAAGTCGGCTCACTTCATTGCAGTTCGAAAAGACCTCAGTCTGGATAGGCACACAAACCTATATGTGCACCAAGTGGTTCGAATGCATGGAGTGCTGGTTACGATAACATCAGATAGAGATCCGAGATTTACTGCTGCTTTTTGGAAGAGCTTGCAAAGTGCTCTTGGTACCAAACTTCAATACAGTACAGCATATCATCCTTAGACGGATGGCCAGTCTGAGAGGACAATTCAGACTCTTGAGGACATGCTGAGAGCGTGTGTTATAGATTTCAAGGGAAGTTGGGAGGATCAACTTCACTTAGTGGAATTTGCCTACAACAACAGTTACCAACAGAGTATCCAGATGGCTCCTTTTGAAGCATTGTATGGCCGGGCATGTAGGACGCCGATGTGTTGGGATGAAGTCGAGGAACGGAAGATCACAGGCCCAGAATTAGTCCAGCAGTCAGTAGATGCAGTAACTATCATCAAAGACAGATTGAAGACAGCTCAGAGTTGCCAGAAAAGCTACGTTGACAAGCAGCGAAAGCCATTGGAATTCCAAGTTGGTGAGCACGTCTTCTTGAAGGTGTCACCGATGAGGGGTACTTCATGCTTCGGCAAGAAAGGAAAATTAAGTCCAAGGTATGTAGGTCCCTTTGAAATTCTGGAAAGAATAGGGACTTTGGCATATCGTCTTGCGTTGCCGCCGAGACTTGCTCAGATTCACAATGTCTTCCATGTGTCGATGTTGAGGAAGTACGAACCTGACCCAACCCACGTTTTAAATTTTGAAGAATTGGATGTGGATGACAGGGTATCATACGAAGAAAGACCAATTCAAATTGTGGATCGAAAAGAACAAATTCTTCGAACCAAGACGATTCCGTTAGTCGAAGTGGTATGGCAACACCACGGTACAGAAGGAGCAACCTGGGAAAGAGAAGATGCCATGAAAGAACAATATCCTTACCTTTTTGATTTGAATGATGTAACAACTTAAATTTCGAGAGCAAAATTTTTATAAGAGGGGAAGAGTTGTGACAGTCTAATTTTTCGCTTCTGTTTTCAATTAAATAAATCGGGCTTTTCATCGACGTGCATATAGCGCTATTCTCTGAGCTGATCACTCATGAGATAACTAGACTAATCGGGAAAGTTATTAAAGAATTTTGATGCAACAGACTTGAGAATTTGACCAGGAATCGACTACTCGACCGTGTTAGTCTACAAGGATCATTTGGGCACAGTCGAAATTCTATCAGAAATCGGAAATAGGTCGATTCGATAGAGATAAAATTAGGCTTAGGTGATTCCATCCAATTATAGAATTCTCGTCGATCGGCACTAAACCGATTTTTCTGTTGTTTTGGTACCCTGTGCTCGTAATTGAAACCTCGAGATTTTTCACAAGAATTGAGAGTCGTCAATGCGTCGAAGATGTACATTGTGGCTCAGGAATAATCGACCACGGGTCAATGCACCAAAAATTCCCAAAAACTAACTGATACTTTAAGTTGCGCTAAAATCACATTTGACTGAAATTAACCGAGGAAATGATGTCGATTACAGAAATTAAGAATTTTCACGTGTCACAATTAATCCCGGGAATGTTGTTGCATCTTTCCAAATTTTATGGACGACGGGAATTATTAACGGAAAAGAGGCAAGAATAACAAATTAAAAGAATAAAAGGAAATGCCACTTTTAAATAGGTTTTGGGCATTTATTATGAAACAATTGGAAAAAAAGAGTTATAGAAGTTTAAAAGAGGTATTATAAGTAGTTACTAAGGGACTTGACCCTATTGATTTAGATGTTAGATTGGTAATTAAAGAAAAAAGAGAAGTCTCCTCAAAATGAAATTCGTAGGAATCCCTCTCTCCTACAATTTCACCTCAATTTCCTCGGTATTTAGTGGAGATAGACTTGGAAAAGATAGGAGGACCTAAGGTAGTAATGGAGAGCCATTTTTCCATGGAAAATTAGGCCAAAAGCAGGAGGTAAATGCTGAGTAAATGCTGAGTAACTTCCAAGCACTTTCCTCTCTCCTTCTCATCCTAACCCACGCGTGTGTCTGCTGTATTTCAGACGGCAACTTCCAGTTTTTCCCTTCTTCCTCTTATTTTATTCTTCTCCCTTGTCTCTTTCAATGTACAAGCTGTTGCTTTCTCTTCCCTTAAACATGCTACTTCCATTTCTGCTCCCCCTTGGCCGACAAAACAGCAACTGAACAGCAAGGTCTCGAGCGTTCCTCCCTCCTCAAGAAAATCCAGGACTTTGTGTGCTGCTGTGGTGGTCGCTCAACGACACCTCCAGCCGTTGTGCCAGGTCCAAATCATTGTCAAAAATCTCCAGGGCTGTCCTTGTGTTGCTGTCCGGCCACAAGTGAGGATTGCCATTAGATTTAGCGGTAAGTCGTCTCCTAAACGTAGATTAGGGGCTGAGTACATTCGTTAGGGATTTTTATGTAGAGGAACGATGTAGATGAAGCTATATGTGGATGAATATTACCTAGGGATGTTATAATGGCCATATAAAAGTTTAGATAGAATTTATGGAGCCAAACAAAAGTCGTGGAGGGAGATTCGGAATAGAACAGAGGCTGTTTTTCTGAAACAGTTTTCAGGACATATATGTTTTGCTAATTTCGTGGACAATTTTGTGATGCGATTTTGAAGAAATTTCCTCCTGAAGAAATGTTGCGGACACCATAAATAATAACATATATTTTTATCATAATTTTTATAAATTAAAAAGGTGACGATTTTCATGACGAAATCCTCGGAACAGTATTTCGGACAGTCCTGTAACCCGTGACCTGCCATGATTCCAAGGGTTGTTACCTACCTTTAGAAGTCGAATTTCCAATTGGTTCCTTCATGAAAATTGTTCCTCACAACTTCTAATATAACATACTCGAATTTCAAATCAAATGAACAAGATTTCAACCCAAAACCGAACTGATTTCGATGGGCCAGAGACTCTGGAACTGGACCCGATTTTTTGTGCTGGATGGAAGAAATTTCTGGGCCGAATCTAGAGGGATATGGATCTCGGTGTCTTCATGAAAAATGTTTGTTTATATGTTTTATAGCACGTGTCCAAATTTGAGAAATTTTTGAGATCATATGAGTGAGGTTCTGACTTTGAAATTGGGAGAGCGTTATTGGGCAGTGTTCTGTCAATGTGGATGAATAAAAGTATATGCTTGATTTGAAGAATTCTTGCTATGAAATTGCTCAATTGATGTTGTGGATGCTGTGAATATTTGATTATTGAAATGTGACATCGATCATATGCATTCACGACATGATTCCGTCACGTGCCTTTGGGGCCAGACGATGCTCCTTCGGGAATGCCCCAAGTCAACGGATGCCGGTCGCAGTGGAGGCTGAGCCGATGCTCCTTAATTGGAATGCCGTCTAGATGTAGACGTTGCCGTGCTCAACGGTGTGAGGCGAAGCCCGGTTATACCGGATGATTGTTATCTGTTAAAAAAATTGGCCACGGTCAATGATCTGACATCTACATCCCTATCTGTATGTGCACTGAAGTATTCAATTGCTAAGTGATGTTAATGTGATATTGTATGATTGAATGCCACTAACGTGCAGGAAAGTGCAAGTGATGAGAAAGGGTAAGAAGGGTGATTAGACTGCATGTATATGTACCCTTCTCCTAATCTGGGTTTAGTAGATTGACTTGCTGAGATGTGATCTCACCCCTTAGTGGGCTAACATTTTCAGGTCCCTAGACGAAGGAAGGCCAAGTCATGTACAGTGGTTTGCAGGGAAGAAAAAAAAATAGAAGTCTCTCTACCTTCACCCAGGTGATGACGGGTCTTCCGTCGAGGTTGGGAACGGGTGACAGTTCACCCTAGAAGGGTTGAGAAGTTGAAATATAATCCCACAACCGGGATGAGACTATGTCTCATCAAGTTCTACCTCCCTAAGACCCGATTAGTAAACTAATACACCTTAGGGCTGCCTATGCACAACATGAGTCAGAGGACTTACCTTGGCCTCAAATTCCACCTGCATGTTAGCACATATCAAATAGGCACTCAAGTAATCACATCACAAATTGAAGCATCGATCAAATTGATCTAGTCGATCACACGCCAACAAGACCACTCACGGTCATTCCCAATCAATCAATCAATTCACCGCAATGTGATCAAATCATTGATTAATCGAACTAGTCGATTACATGTCAGACGGACCATTCTAGGTCATTGATTCCACACCATATAACCTCCCATCGGACACTCGGTCACAGAGCCACATCAATGCTCTCGGGTGTCAAGTTCGCCAAGGTGACTTATCCACTAGACAATTGCGTGCGTTCATTAAGGCGCTGTTTTCGCCAGTGACATGCTTAGTCACCGAACCACACATGCCTATAACCATGTACTCAATAGACAATTGTGTGCGTTCTTTAAGGCGCCATTTTCGCCAGTGATGTCCTTAATCACCAAACCACACATGCCTATGACAATGTGTTCAATAGACAAGTGCATGCGTTCTTTAAGGCGCCGTTTTTGCCAGTGATGTCCTTAATCACCGAACCATACATGCCTATAACAATATGAGTACTAGACCAATACGTGCGTTCTTTAAGGCGCCGTTTTCGCCAGTGATATCCCAATCACCGAACCACGTAGGCCCATACACCGTGTTTGATCGGTTCAAACCCAGAGTATTTCCGACTCACTCTCACGATTCTACTCACTTTATAACTCAACCAAGCATTATAAATACTAAATAAACATACTCGACCAACTACCAGTAAATCAATCAATCCCACTCAATTTCAAACAATTTAGGGTAAATCCCTAAAATATCACAATTTATTTAATTCCATGCAACGTAGAGCTCAATTAAATAAACGGATTGCGCCATGACAATCAGCACAAGATTTCGGTCGTTGGCCATCTCAACCTTAATTTCCGAAAAATAAATAAATAATTAATTAATTTCGAAAATTAAATAATTAATATTAAAATTTAATTTAACTCAAAATAAAGCGCGATTAAATAAACGGACTTCACCACGGTCATCAGCATAAAATTGCAATCGCTAGCCATCCCAGTTAAATTTCCGGGAAATAAATAAATAAATAAATAATTTCGAAAATTAATAATTAATTACTAAAAATCCAATTTAGGCCCGAAAAGCCTAATTGAAGCCCGCTAAGGGTTGGGAAAAATCCCGAGATGCTTTCAATAAATAGTAGACCACATCTACGTGCTAATTGCACCATTAAATTACTTAATTCGTATCACAATTGATGGATAAACACAAATCCATACTAATCTAAAGACCTAACCCTAATTAATTAAACTAAACAACCATTAAGTCTAATTAGCAAACTAAGTAGGGATTAGTGAGATTACTCACCGGAATCGCGCGCAAAACGTATCAATCCGACGGGAACGATGCGAGGAATGATTCCTCCCAAAGCACGGCTTGGGTTCGGGGTCCGGAAATGGCCCAAAACAGCCCACGAACCCGCTGGAGACCCACTCGCTGGGTTGCGGTTCTTGGTTGGCCGAGGCTAGTCCGGTGGCCAAAATAGCGAGGGGATGCCGGCGGAGGGTGAGGGGAACGCCGGGGAGGAAGGGCGGTGGCCGACGGAGCTTGGTGTTGGCCGGAGGTGGCTAGACGTGGCTGGATAGAGGCGAGGTCGCACGGGAGAGGATGCCGGGGCACGAGGAGATGGGGGCTGGCGGAGCGCGCGAGGCGTGGGTGCAGCGCGCGGGCGATCTGGCCCCGGTGTGGCAGCGGCGGCTTCGGCGAGCTGCTATCCCAACTTCTTTCGCTTCGGCCTTTTACGAAGAAGGGGGAAGAAGAAAGGAGTTCGATCACGTGGGAAGAATGGGGGAGAAGAGAGAGGAGAGAGGGAGAGAAGGGATAAGTTTGAATGGGTTGAAAGGTCAAAGTGAAAAGCAAGGAGGGAGGGGGCTCGTACGAAGGGGGGGAAGGGGCTGCGCACATGGGGGGAGAGAGAGAGAGAAAAGAGAGAGAGAGAAGAGAAGCCAATTTGAAATTGGCTAGAGCATTCGGTCACGTGGGGCAGGGGAGAGGAGAGAAGAGAGAGAAAAAGAAAGGGAGAGAGAGAAAAGAGAAAAAGAAATAGAAAAAGGAAATAGTACAAGAATAAGAAATTTACCTTATTCTTAAATTACTATTATTTTCCATTTCTCTTTCCCTTTTTAATTTCTTCCAGCCTTCAATTACACATCAATTCTCCCTTAATTTATTCTCAATCGGATCTTATAAAAGCAATCGATGCTTCAATGCCTCAATTGCTATTTTTCCTCATCCAATAACCCACCTTGCACCTCAATTTTGCATTCAATTTTAATTCCGGCTTTAAGCGAACGAAAATGGCCCTATTTATCCAAATCGAAATTTGAACCCGAAAATCCGGATGTCATAATAGCTCTGTAAAACCCAACACGCACACGGACTAACAAAACGAACAAGTCTCGGTTTCTTGGCTTGGCCAAACCAGGGTGAGGCACCAAAAGATTTGAGGAGCGACCGTTTGGTCGTGGGGGTCCCTACCAGCTCGGAGACTGCGGCGGGAGGGCGAGCTTGAGATGAATTGAGCAATGGCCGACCGCCCCTACAATGTTTCCAAGGCAAGATCCTCGGGAGAAGGGAGGTTCGTACCAGAAAAATGAAACTCACTGGAGGTTTGGGTACAGGGGTGACCAGGTTGGGACGACGAGGATGGCGACCGGGGTTGTTGAACAAGACTCAAGCGTGCCAATCGATCCGAGAACTCCCCAAAAACCATACCACTTTCACACTTTTAAGCATTGACGCACATGGCCTCCTGCCGTGCCAGCTGCCGCTGCCGGCCTAGCCCCCGATCGAACGTCTCACGCGACGCTCGCCCTGTCCTCTCTCTGACCTATACCCTTCTGTTCTGTAGAGCGTGACCAGCATGAGGAGGAAGAGGACCAGCATGCGGGCTGGGCTTAGCAAAAAGGAAATGAAGCCGGTTTTGGCCCAAAAGAAAAGACATATAGAGGAGAGGAGAAAAGAGAAGGGCAAGACCAAGTCCATCCCGCCTTTTTTTTTTTTTTTTCTTTTTTTTTTGAAAATTTTGACAATTAGTGATAGTTATGTAAATGCTTCTAATGTTTATGCGTAATGGATTTTGGATTTTAATGAAAGCATACACCATGCATTTGAATGAAAGTTATTTACTTTACTTTACTTCTTCTTCTTTTTTTTTTTTAGCAACTAATCCTAATTTTGTATGGGATTAAGTCCTAAATAAAATGGTAAAATTTGGATGTCAATAGTTTTCCCACAATCACTCATCCACCGCATTTTTACATCAAAATCCACATCAACCACTACCACCAATATCTCACACGATAAGGATCAAACAGAAACTAAAAACCAAAGGTCCGCTTGTATACATTACAAATCATACAACTGAATGGTTGCAATCCAGAACCCATAAAAATAATGAACTTACATTGTATTCCGAAGCAATGCAGAAGGAGATGAATTAGAAGACTATCACGCCCCGAACTTCGAGACACGTGAACAACCCGCCATGGTCGTGCAATCGCAACATTCCCAGGTAGTGTCGTCGTCCCAAATTAATTTAATATATGCATGCGGAACATGTTACGAAACCCCTGACATAATAAAAGCGGGATAGAACAGCAGGAACAAAATCAATTTAATACAAACCAACATACTGTCATAAAATCACCCAAGGTTTACATACAGCCAAAAATGGGTCAAAGTTTATGTGCATCAAAAAGGTTTAGTCTGCACCCTAGGGATCGGTCCACCAAAAAGAAAGAACGGTCCTAAGACTACCAGTCGGACTCGATCGTCGATCCCTCATCTTCTTGGCTCTGCTACTCCTTGCCCAACTGCACCGGCAGTCCACCAATCTCTGCTACGACCGCCATCTACGGCCCTGAAATATTTTTCCCACAATGGGGTGAGACATTGTCTCAGCAAGTTCACCCCTCCTAAGCCCCTATTAGAAAGTAAATACACCCCAGAATGACCTAGCCACACATCAAGAAGACTTACCTCACACTAGTCCGTGCTTGCAAGTTAGTACAGTTCATATCATTCAATCACGTGCAAATATGAAAATTAACTAATCAAGGCACCATCACATCATCAACCATTCAACCACTTGGATCGTCTTAGCGATCAATCGGCTCGGTTGATTACATGTCATTCTAGCAAATCAATCAACATTCCCAACCACGACCCTAAAGGTAGACTTAACCAACAGTGGCAATCCCGGCCCCACTCGGCACGACCTTCAATAAGGTGGTAAATCACGGCCTCGATAGGCACGACCTCTAATAGGTGGTTCATCACAGCCCCATTAGGCACGACCTCTAATAGGTGGTTCATCACGGCCTCACTAGGCACCACCTCTCATAGGTGGTTCATCACGGCCTCACTAGGCACGACCTCTCATAGGTGGTTCATCACGGCCTCACTAGGCACAGCCTCTAATAGGCGGTCAATCACGGCCAAATCCCCAACAATTCCTACACTTGGAATTTCTACACATAACCCCTATTTATCGCAATCACACTCAATTCGCCACAATCATGCATCAAATTTAAATTCTAACAGCACAATAGCGATCAACACGAAATTCGAGCAATCGGGGCTAAAAATAATATTTTCCATTTTTTTATAATTAAATAATTTCGGAATATTAAAATATTATTTTAATACTTAGAATTTCGAAGCATTTAATTAATTCTAAATTAAAATCTAATTATGTCACATCACCACTTACCATTAATTAACCTCTTTTAACCTTAATTAAATAAAATCAAATTTAAACCAATTCCTTAATACAACTTATAATAAAACAATCGAATATATCCACCTAAACATGCTTAATTCAAACTAAACATACTTAGAGCATAATTAACACTCTAATCAATGATTAGTGAGGTAAACTCACGGATTTAGACACCGCTTAGCTCAAAACGAAGAGGGCGACGCCGGGACTGACTTTCCCCAAAGGCGGTCTCGCGTCGGGGCCGGGAAGGAGGTCGAAACGGGCTCGGAAGCGGCTGCGAGACCCACAAATCCGGTTGCTGCTCGGTCGGAAGAGAGGTGCGACGGTGGGCTCACGGCGGCGGCTCGGGCGCGAAGGGGCGAAGGGAGGGGAGAGGTGGCTCGGCCGGTGGCTCCGGCGACGTTGGCGGCAACGGACGGAGATGAGGACGGCTGCTGGGCGCGGTGTGACATCCAGATTTTCGAGTCCTAATTTCGACTGGATAAATAGGGCCGTTTCCATTCAGTTGAAGCCGGGGGTTGTAAAATTGACGAATATGACGGATTTTTGGATAAAAAAATAATCAATTTGATAAGTGAGACATCAATTGATTTTATGGGAGTTAATTTAATTTGAATCAAGAGGGATGAATCAAGAGGGATTAAGGTCCGCCTTTGATCGCGCAATTGAGACTCAAGAAGGTTCTATGGACAAGTGAGGGTGTGAATTAAAGTGTGGTGACATTGGATTATTTTTATGGGCTTTAATTTAATTCAATTGGAAGATAATTAAGCGAAATTGAAGAAGTTGAGGTACAAGGATATGGACCCCGACGGAAAAATAAAATGCACCCATTGAAGAGAGTTGCAGAGGATTTGAGTTAGTGGAGCATGACATCATCAATGATGTCATGTCGTGGGCCATTCTTGGAGATTAAAGAAAAAGGAAAAGAAAAAAAAAAGGGAAAGGAGGAGAGAGAATGGTCTTCTTCTTCCTCCCTCCCCCAAGCCGTGGACGCCATCTTCATCTTCTTCTTCTTCTTCTTCGGACACCACCAGCAGCAGCAAGAGGGGAACGTCGAGCAAGCCACCGTCGCCGGAGCTCACCGCCGCCTCGTGCGCCGTCCGTCGCCCATCCGCACGAAGCCCCGCGCGAAGGCCTCGCGCGCCTCGACCTCCCCCTCTCCCGCAGCTCACCATTCCAGCAGGTTTTTCAGCTCATCCAGCCCACCTCCGGCCGCCGTGAGACCCCGCCGTAGCTCCTCCACCGTTCCTCCACTCGAAACCACCCCAGATCTCCTCAAATTCGGCCCCAAACAGGAGCAAAACCAGCAAGCAGAAAATGGGTATGGCAGCCCCTTCGTGGGCCGTTTTGGCCGGCTTCCCGACCCCGGATGATAGGCCCGCTTTGGAGAAAATCGATCCCCTCGTCGTCCTCGTCGTTTTGGTCCGTTGGGTTCGTTAATTGGTGAGTTTAACTCACTAAACTTTGATTAGAGGGTTAATTATGCTTGAAGTGTGTTTAGTTTGAATTAAGCATGTTTAGGTGGTTAGATTAGTATATTTTATTATAAATTTGATTATGGGTTTTGTTTAAGTTAAATTGTGATTAATTAAGGTTAAGAAAGGGAGTTAATTAATGTTAAACCTTGATGGGACTTAATGGATTTTAATTTTGAATTATTTAATTATTTCGAAATTCGGAGGATTAAAATATTATATTATATTCCGGAATTAATTAAATAAAAAAAACGGAAAAATTTATTTTTAGCCTCGGTTGCTCGAATTTCGTGTTGATCGCTGCTGTGCTGTTAGAATTTAAATTTGTCGCTTGATTGTGGCGAATTAAGTGTGATTGCGATAAATAAGGGTTATGTGTAAAAATTCGAAGTGTAGGAATTGTTGGGAATTTGGCCGTAATTGACCGCCTATTAGAGGCCGTGCCTATTGAGGCCGTGATGAACCACCTATTAGAGGTCGTGCCGATTGGGGTCGTGATGGCACGAAGTTGATTGAACCACCTATTAGAGGTCGTGCCGAGTGGGGCCGTGATGCCACTAAGTTGATTGAACCACCTATTAGAGGTCGTGCCGAGTGGGGCCGTGATGCCACTAGTTGATTGACCACCTTTTTGAAGGTCGTGTCGAGTGGGGCTGTGATGCCACTAGTTGATTAACCACCTTATTAAAGGTCGTGCCGAGTGGGGCCGTGATTACCACCGATGGTTAAGTCTACCCTTAGGGTCGTGGTTGGGAGCATTGATTGATTTGATAGAATGACATGTAATCGGCCGAGCCGATTAATCGCTGAGACGATCCAAGTGGTTGAATGGTTGATGATGTGATTGTGTCTCGATTATTTAATTGTCACGTTTGTACCTGATTGAATGATATGAATTGTACTAACCTACAGGCGCGGACTATTACGAGGTAAGTCTTCTTGATGTTGTGGCTAGGTCACTCTGGGGCGTATTTTCTTTCTAATAGGGGTTTAGGGAGTTGAACTTGATGAGACAATGTCTCACCCCGTTGTGGGCCAACATTTTCAGGTCCCGTGTGGACGGAGCGGCCAGTTCGCCTGGTTGGCCTGGTGGAGTTGCAAAAGTGAAGTTGAAGGATTTGAATTTGTGTTCGACTTGTAGGTCGTAGGATGGTTCTTGTTTAAGGGCCGGTCTTTTGTAGACTTTTGGCCGTAGGCCCTTGTTTGTAATTCCGTTGATTTGTGAAGGTGTATTGTTGTGAAGTTGCTTCATGCGTTTCTATCCCGTATTTTATTGTCAGGGGTTTTATATTATGCTTCCACATGTGCATTAAAGAATTGAATGGGTCGGCGACTTAACCTGGGAACGTCGCATTTGAATGACCATGGTGGGATGTTAGCGTGCCCGAGGTTCGGGGCGTGACATCCCTGTTTAAGTGGTATCAGAGCATGGTTTGTGTATGGAGTGATAAGGTGCGATAAGTGACGGGATAGTTAGTAGGAAAGTCTTTTAATATTCTAATGCATGTGATTGATAGTTGCTTGGTAGCTTGCTTGTGTGGTCACTCAGATTCCAATGTGGTGTTGGAATTAAAAGTGGGTGTCTATATTGAGCCTGTCGCGTGAGTGACCGAGTGTCGAGGGCCGCTAAGTGAGGGTAATAGGCCCCGTGTTTCGGGGTGGGCCGCTGTTGAAAGCCAGTGCCCGTGGTGCCCCAAGTAGAGTGCAAGTTGGGGCCAATGCGAGTGGTGAAGCATTGCCTCCAGTCATTGCTGGGGTAGTAGACCCCGAAGGTTCAAGGTTTGCTCTGTTTTTGAGGATGCTTGAGATGTTGGGAGGCAGAATGGGTCAGTAGGCCGCCGCTTTAGTCGCTGTTACTGCCATCGCCATTAGTGCCGCTATAGCCAAGGCCATAATCGTCGTTGTTACCATTGTTTCTACCGCTGCCAGTGTTGTGACCGTGTTGTTGCCATGCTTGTTGAGGTCCGATATGGAATTGTGATCGAGGATCAAGCCATCGTATCTGAGTCAAGGTTTAGTTTAGACAGAAATGAGAATCGATTGGGGAGAAAAGTTGATGTTAGAAGAAAGGTGCCATGTTTCGCCCAGTTGGAAGGGAAGAACTGGAAAGTCAGTGCTCAACTCAATAGTTGTGTGTCGTGTCCATAAGAAAAGACATGGATCCGTTCCGTGCTGTAAGAGGGAAGAGACTTGTTACAGATGTCGCCAGTAAGGCCGCTTGATCAAAGATTGTCCGTATAGGCAGATTGAACTACAGCTGTTTCTATCACCGCCGTTGATGAGATAGAGCAGAGGAAACATGCTTCGGGACATTTAGTGGGGTATTTGGAATGGATCTCAGTGCAAAGAAGAGTGCGTGGTATTCCTTGATGGGAGGTAGAGGACACACCGATTGTGTGCCAAGTTTGTGAAAAGAGGGCATGAGTTAGCCCGGGGTCAGAGTGAAAAGGGAACACGGTTTGAACGTGGCCGGCATGACCATCAGGTTAGGGATTGTCCGTATAAGCTCAGGTGAGCGTAAGCGCCGTTATTGCAGATATGACGCCATTACGATGGCTCGAGAAGCATGAAGGGATTGACCATGCACTGATCAAGGGAAGAATGCTTTTGAGATGCTTTTATCAGAGTAGTACAGCAGGAGTTTCAGTGAAGGTTGTAGGATCTTCCTTGTAGTAATAAAGTGATGGAAAGATGAATCTCTGAAGATAGTTGTACTTGAAGGGTTTGCTTAAGTATGCTTGAAAGTCATTTATAAAAAGATTTGGTTCAAGGAGCTTTATGTTGTTTTGAATCGTGGCAGTGATGTAATTCAGTTTGTTTAGTAGCATACAAGAGTTTTAAAATTATTGAAAGTCAAAGAGGGACTTCAATTCTTGTAATTCGTCATTGAAGATGACCTGGTTCAGTTTGTTGGTTATCGAATCTACATAGCAACTGTAATGGATGCGTTAGTTGAGGGGTCGAATATGGAGAACACAATCGTGGTACAGAAGTTTTCTAAAAGTATGTTATGGAGAATTGTCAGGTTTGTTGTCAGGTTTGTTGTCAGGAAGGGAAATAGAGTCGTGATTGAATTAGTACCCGGAACAGAGCCGATTCCTAAGGCTCCTTATCGGATAGTGTTACCTGAGTTAAAAGGACTGAATGTGCAAATGCATGAATTACTGGATAGGGGATTCACATGTTCCAGTGCATCACCTTGGGGAGCACCTGTTCTATTCGTGAAGAAGAAAGTTGGTTCGTTGTGGTTGTACATTGATATTACTCAAGACCGACTGGAGGACAGAGTGTCATCAGTTGAGGATCGGGAAGGAAGGCATACCGAAGTTAGCATCTCGCACTCAATACGGCAGTTATGAGTTCACTGTAATGCTATGTGGTTTGACGAATACCTTAGCTGTTTGTTTGGGTCTTATGAGCAAAATGTGCAAGAGTACTTAAATCAGTTGTGATCGTGTTCAGTGAAGTTATCCTGGTGTGTTCAAAGAGTGTCAAGGGTCACGAGAGACAGTTAAAGATGATACTTCAGACCTTGAGGGCTCTTGAATTTCATGCTAAGTTTAGTTAGTGCAAGTTTTGGATGACTTGTGTATCGCTTGTAAATCACGTGATTTCAGGCGAAGAAATCTCCGTGGACCCAGTCAAGATTTTAGCAGTGAACAGTTGGCCGAGATTGACTACAGTGACAGAGATTAGGAGTTTCTGGGTTTAGCAAAGTGTTACAGACAGTTCGTATATGGGTTTTCTTTCAGTGTTAGCATTGCCGTTAACAAGACTGCGAGGAAGTGAGGAAAGTTCGTGTGAATAGATGAGTGCGAGTGTAGTTTTCAAGAGCCTAAGAAGAGGCGACTACCGCACTGTGTGGGCCATTCATCCGGTCCGGAGGGTGTGAGACTTCAGTGATGCATCATTTAAAGGATTGGGTTGCTTAATGATGCAGCATGATAGGGTTATTGCATGTGTGTCCCGTCAGTTGAGACCTTATGAACCGAATTACCTGACGGACGACTTGGAACTCACGGCATCAATTTTCGCTCCGAAGATCTAGAGATATCATTGGTGTAAAGAAAGACTCCAGATCTTTATTGACTGTCAAAGCCTCAAAGTATTTATTCTCCTAGGAGGAATTGAATGAGATAGCGCTGTGAACCAGATCTTTTGAAGGACTCGGATAGTGATATCTGGTATCACCCAGAAGGATAAAAGAAGTCACTGATGCTTTAAGTCGAGATTCCTCAATTGTGCATAGACTGGCTAAAGTATAGATTTTACTTAGAAAGGGTTCAAAATTTGGTTTTCAAATTTGAGGTAGGCTATCCTTTGAATTTTATAGTTGCCCTTAAAATTGAACCAGATGCTCAAGTTTTAATTGGTGCCTAGTTGACAGACAGAGATGTTTAGAAAGTCTGATAAGAGGATACTAGTAAGAAAGAGATTGACTTTGAGATTTCTGAGGATGGAAAGTTCGGTTCCATGAGTGATTGAATACACTTGACAGTGTAGCACTCAGGGAAAAGATTTTGTCAGAAGTTCACTATAGTATTGCGGTTTTGACCAAATGGTGCAAGTAAGTCAGAATCGGCATCAGTTAAATTGGTAGGCGATATGAAGAAAGAAATCGTCGGGCAGTTTGCGAGTGCCAGAGTTGTCAGTAAGTGGAAGTTCAGTAATGCAAACCAGGACTTTTATCATCACTTAAGAGTCCCCAGTGGGAATGAAAATATATCACAATGGAGCATTGTGATGAGCTTACTAAGGATTCAGGGGATTAATGATACCATTTGATGGATGGAGTTGGTCCGCTTTGGTACGATACGAATGGATCTTGTTTTGAGTGTGTGACATCCAGATTTTTGGATTCTGATTTTGATTGGATTAGTTGGGCATTTCATCGACGCGACTTTAGTGCTTTTCTTTGAGTTGGCTACTCACGAGATAACTAGACTAGCTGGGTGAGTTATTAAGGACTTTAAGGCAAATAGACTTGAGAATTCGACCAGGAATCGACTTCTCGACCGTGTTCATCTTTGGAGATCATTACGGCATAGTATAAAATAGAATTAAGATCAGAGTTAGGTTAGTTCAACTGAGATGAATGACCAATCGTGGGTGACCCCGCTAAATTGGAAAACTCTCATCGACTGGCACTAATTTGATTTTACTGTCGTTTTGGTACCCTGTGTCCGTATTTGAATCCTGGAGATTTTCACGACAATCAAGAATCGACAATGTGTTGAGTGGGTTCATTGTGGCTCGAAGAAAATCGACCACGGGTCATTTGTCCTAAAAAGTCCTGAAAACTACCTAGTTGCCTAGGTCACGCTAAAAGCGCGTCGGAGTGAAATTAACAGCCAATCTAAGTTCGATTTCAGAAATTGAAGATTTTGTCATGTCACGGAGTGGGTATATCGAAGTGTGTGGGCATCGGATAATTCACCGACATGGAGTGCTGGGGATGATTTATATTTCGAATCCGGATCGAGAGATTGCGGGTTTGGCGAGTTTTCGGGGTTCTTTCTTAAGCAGTGCATAACAGAGGGTATAGAATTCAGTGGTAAAAAGGAAAGTGAAGAAAGATCACAGACCAGAGTCGGCTCAGAAATCAGTGGTTGCAGTGGTCAGATTAGTGTCAGAGTGAAGACAAGACAGAACTGTCAGAAATTATCAGTCATTGAGCTTCAAGAGTTCATTAGGGAGTTGAGGAGAAGAGATCGGTTGTGAACGACGGGGAGCCATATATGAGAAGCTCGGTTCACTTGTCGGTTCAGAAAGAGTAGATTTTGTATACCAAGATGGTCTCCTTGGTCAAAATGGTTGGACAACACCACGAGATCAAAGGATTAGCTTGGAATAGGGAGACTCAACGAAACGAAAATATCCCCACCTTTTGTATAAGGATTGGTAAAGGTTTAAATTTCGAGGATGAAATTTTTATAAGAGGGGAAGAGTTGTGACATCTAGATTTTTGGGTCCTAATTTCGACTGGAAAAATAGGGCCGTTTCCATTCAGTTGAAGCCGGGGGTTGTGAAATTAAGGAATATGAGGGATTTTTGGATAAAGAAAATAATCAATTGATAAGTGAGACATCAATTGATTTTATGGGAGTTAATTTAATTTGAATCAAAAGGGATTAAGGTCCGCCTTTGATTGCGCAATTGAGACTCAAGAAGGTTCTATGGACAAGTGAGGATGCGAATTAATGTGTGGTGACATTGGATTATTTTTATGGGCTTTAATTTAATTCAATTGGAAGAGAATTGAGCGAAATTGAAGAAGTTGAGGTACAAGGATATGGACCTCGGCGGAAAAATAAAATGCACCCATTGAAGAGAGTTGTAGAGGATTTGAGTTAGTGGAGCATGACATCATCAATGATGTCATGTGGTGGGCCATTCTTGGAGATTAAAGAAAAAGGAAAAGAAAAAAAAAAGGGGAAGGACGAGGGAGAATGGTCTTCTTCTTCCTCCCCTCCCCCAAGCCGTGGACGCCATCTTCATCTTCTTCTTCTTCTTCTTCGAACACCACCAGCAACAGCAAGAGGGGAACGTCAAGCAAGCCACCGTCGCCGGAGCTCACCGCCGCCTCGCGCGCCGTCCACCGCTAGTTCGCGCGAAGCCCCGCGCAAAGGCCTCGACCTCCCCCTCTCGCGCAGCTCGCCATTCCAGCAGGTTTTTCATCTCGTCCAGCCCACCTCCAGCCGCCGTGAGACCCCGCCGTCGGCCGCACGACACCGCCGTAGCTCCTTCGCCGTTCCTCCACCCGAAACCACCCCGGATCTCCTCAAATTCGGCCCTAAATAGCAGCAAAACCAACAAGCAGAAAATGAGCATGGCAGCCCCTTCGTGGGCCGTTTTGGCCGGCTTCCCGACCCTAGATGATAGGCCCGCTTTGGAGAAAATCAATCCCCTCGTCGTCCTCGTCATTTTGGTCCGTTCGATTCGTTAATTGGTGAGTTTAACTCACTAAACTTCAATTAGAGGGTTAATTATGCTTTAAGTGTGTTTAGTTTGAATTAAGCATGTTTAGGTGGTTAGATTAGTATATTTTATTATAAATTTGATTATGGGTTTTGTTTAAGTTAAATTGTGATTAATTAAGGTTAAGAAAGGGAATTAATTAATGTTAAACCTTGATGGGACTTAATGGATTTTAATTTTGAATTATTTAATTATTTCGAAATTCGGAGGATTAAAATATTATATTATATTCCGGAATTAATTAAATAAAAAACGGAAAAATTTATTTTTAGCCCTGGTTACTCAGAATTTCGCGCTGATCGCTGCTATGCTGTTAGAATTTAAATTTGACGCTTGATTGTGGCGAATTGAGTGTGATTGTGATAAATAGGGGTTATGTGTAAAAATTCAAAGTGTAGGAATTGTTGGGAATTTGGCCGTAATTGATCGCCTATTAGAGGCCGTGCCTATTGAGGCCGTGATGAACCATCTATTAGAGGTCGTGCCGAGTGGGGCCGTGATGCCACGAAGTTGATTGAACCACCTATTAGAGGTCGTGCCGAGTGGGGCCGTGATGCCACGAAGTTGATTGAACCACCTATTAGAGGTCGTATCGAGTGGGGCCGTGATGCCATTAAGTTGATTGAACCACCTATTAGAGGTCGTGTCGAGTGGGTCCGTGATGCCACTAGTTGATTGACCACCTTTTTGAAGGTCGTGCCGAGTGGGGCCGTGATGCCACTAGTTGATTAACCACCTTATTAAAGGTTGTGCCGAGTGGGGCCGTGATTACCATCGATGGTTAAGTCTACCCTTAGGGTCGTGGTTGGGAGCATTGATTGATTTGATAGAATGACATGTAATCGGCCGAGCCGATTAATCACTGAGACGATCCAAGTGGTTGAATGGTTGATGATGTGATTGTGTCTCGATTATTTAATTGTCACATTTGTACCTGATTGAATGATATGAATTGTACTAACCTGCAGGCGCGGACTATTGCGAGGTAAGTCTTCTTGATGTTGTGGCTAGGTCACTCTGGGGCGTATTTTCTTTCTAATAGGGGTTTAGGGGGTTGAACTTACTGAGACAATGTCTCACCCCGTTGTGGGCCAACATTTTCAGGTCCTGTGTGGACGGAGCGGCCAGTTCGCCTGGTTGGCCTAGTGGAGTTGCAGAAGTGAAGTTGAAGGATTTGAATTTGTGTTCGACTTGTAGGTCGTAGGATGGTTCTTGTTTAAGGGCCGGTCTTTTGTAGACTTTTGGCCGTAGGCCCTTATTTGTAATTCCGTCGATTTGTGAAGGTGTATTGTTGTGAAATTGCTTCATGCTTTTCTATCCCGTATTTTATTGTCAGGGGTTTTATATTATGCTTCCGCATGTGCATTAAAGAATAGAATGGGTTTTTTATATTATGCTTCCGCATGTACATTAAAGAATTGAATGGGTCGGCGACGTAACCTGGGAACGTCGCATTTAAATGACCATGGTGGGATGTTGGCATGCCCGAGGTTCGGGGCGTGACACGCGGGGCTGGGCGCGGCGAGCTGCGGCGATGGTGGCTGGCACGACGACGGCAAGCTGAGGGCGACCCGGCGGGCGGAGGCGGTGCAACGAACGGTGGCACGGCAGACGGTGCAGGGCGGCGGACGGCGGGCGCGACGCGAGCTTGGGGGGGCGGTCAACAAGCTGCTCTCCTCCTCCTCTTCTCTTCTCCTTTTTCTCTTTTCCCTCCCCTTTCTCTCTCGTTGTCCCAAGATTGAAGATGATGGAGATGGGTGCTTCAATCCCCACCATCCACTTGTCATCATCTCAACCATCCCAGCCACCTCACCATGAGGTCATCGCCATGACATCATCCTCCACTATCTCCCTTCCACAACTTTATTCAATGGGTGCGATTAATTTTCCGCCGAGGTCCAATTCTTGTACATTCCAAATTCCTCAATTTCTCATTCAATTCTCTTCTAATTGAGTCTAATTAAAGTCCATAAAATTTATCCAAGATCCTACTAAGACTTGTGACATAACCAGGCCTCCAATTTTTAAATTCAATTTCAATTTTCACGGTTAAATTCAATCTGGTGCGATTTCAGCGCGCCCGATCCACTGAGTAGCTTTCAGGGAAATTTTCTTGCATTAGATCCGAGGGTGATTAGTCTCCGAGCTTAACACATCAAAATCCCTTAATTGCTTCACCCAATAGACCAGTCCTCTCGTGAGTGGCCAACTTAGAAAGACGACTACACGCACAGATAAATTGCCCGACTCAATTGACTGAAAATAATTTCAAGAAAATCCGGGATGTCACAACTCTTCCCCTCTTATAAAAATTTCGTCCTTGAAATTTAAATCATTACAATTCCTTAAGTAAGAAGATAGGGGTACAATTGTCTTATCGATTCTTTGGTCTCCCAGGTTGCTCCTTCAGTATCGTGGTGTTGCCAGACCACTTTGACCATTGGGATGGTCGTGGTGCGTAGGACTTGTTCCTTGCGATCCACAATTTGAACCGGGCTTTCAACGTACGACACCCTGTCGTCCACATCTAATTCCTCGAAATTTAGAACGTGAGTCGGGTCAGGTTCATACTTCCTCAACATCGACACGTGAAAGACGTCATGCACCTATGACAACTTCGGCGGCAGTGCAAGACGATACGCGAGGGTCCCTTTTCTTTCCAAAATCTCAAAGGGACCTACGTACCTTGGACTCAGTTTTCCCTTTTTACCAAAGCAGGAAGTACCTCTCACTGGTGACACCTTCAAGAAGACGTGCTTACCAACTTGGAATTCCAATGGCCTCCATCGCTTATCTGCATAACTTTTTTGTCGGCTCTGAGTGGTCTTTAATCTGTCTCTGATAACTACAACTGCTTCCACTGACTGCTGAACCAACTCTGGACCGGTGATCTTTCTCTCCCCGACCTCATCCCAACACACTGGCGTTCTGCACGCTTTGCCATACAATGCTTCAAAAGAAGCCATCTGAATACTCTGCTGGTAGCTATTGTTGTAGGCGAACTCAACCAGATGAAGTTGTTCCTCCCAACTTCCCTTGAAGTCCAAGACACAAGCTCTCAACATATCCTTGAGGATTTGAATCGTCCTTTCAGACTGGCCATCTGTCTGCGGGTGGTAAGCCATACTATATTGCAGCTTCGTTCCTAACACTGATTGTAGGCTCTTCTAAAAGGCGGCGGTGAATCTCGGGTCCCCGTCTGAAGTAATCGTGACCGGCACCCCATGCATCGGACGATGTGACGGACGTACAAGTCTGCGTGCCTGTCCAAGCTGAGATCCCTTCACACCATGATAAAGTGTGCCGACTTCGTCAATCTATCGACCACTACCCATATCGAATCATTTCCTCTCTGGCTCCACGGTAGTCCCGTCACAAAGTCCATCATGATATGCTCCCACTTCCACTCTGGGATCTCAAGGGGTTGCAGAAGTCCTCCCGGCTTGCAATGCTGAGCTTTCACCGCCGACACGTCAAACACTTGGCGACATGCTTGGCGATGTCCGCCTTCATGCCACACCACCCGTAGTGTTGACGCAGATTCGATACATCTTGGTACTACCAGGGTGAATGATGTAGCTGCTACGATGCACTTTTGATAAAATCTCCTCCCTAAGCTCCACATCGTCAGGTACAACCAATTGTCCTTGTAACCTCAACGTTCCATCATCAGAAATCTGAAAGCCAGCTTTTCTCTTCTCCGGATCCTCTTGCACGATTTTCTGAACATTTGGATCCGTCTCGCCGAAGCGCCCGATTCCGACTCGTACTTCGGCTCACCCCGAGGGTGGCCATAAGACTTGAAAGATGACCTATCTCGAACTTGAAACTCGAATCCCGTGCTCCCTCGAGTAGACTTCACTCCTTGAGTACCATATGTGCAACCGAAGACTTTCTACTCAAAGCATCGGCGACCTTGTTCGCTTTTCTAGGATGATACAGAATCTCATAGTCATAGTCCTTTAAGAGCTCCATCCATCGACGCTGCCTCATATTCAATTCCCTCTGAGAGAACAAGTACTTAAGACTTCGATGGTTAGTGAAGATCTGAAATCTTTCCCCACATAAGTAGTGCCTCCAAATCTTAAGGGCAAAGATGGTTGCTGCAAGCTCCAGGTCATGCGTCGGGTAATTTAACTCATGGGGTCTCAGCTGTCGGGACGCATACGCAACAACCCGACCATGCTGCATCAACTCGCAACCCAATCCCTTAAATGACGCATCACTGTAGATCTCAGATCCTCCTGGACCTGATGGAATGGTGAGTACCGGTGCGGTAGTTAGCTTTTGCTTAAGCTCCTGGAAACTACTCTCGCACTTATCTGTCCATACAAACTTCTCTTCCTTTTTCAGCAGTCTCGTCATCGGCGATGCTAACCTCGAAAACCCTTCCACAAACCGTCTGTAATACCCCGCTAAACCCAGAAAACTTCTGATCTCTGTCACTGTAGTTGGTCTCGGCCAGTTGATCACTTCTTCAATCTTGGTTGGGTCCACTGAGATTCCTTCTCCAAAGATAACAAGACCTAGGAAAGCCACATGAGTTAGCCAAAACCCGCACTTACTGAACTTAGTATACAACTCATGATCCCTCAAGGCCTGGAGCACACCTCAAGTGCCTTTCATGATCCTCCGTACTCCTCGAATACACCAGGATGTCATCGATGAAGATAATTACAAACCGATCCAAATACTCTCTGAACACCCAGTTCATTAGATCCATGAGCAGCCGGGCGTTCGTCAACCCAAACGGCATCACAAGAAACTCGTAATGGCCGTATCGAGTGCGAAACGCCAACTTCGGATCTTCCTTCTTGATCCTTAGCTAATGATATCCCGTCCTCAAGTCGATCTTAGAAAATATTGACGCTCCCTGAAGCTGATCAAACAAGTCATCAATCCTTGGCAACGGATATTTATTCTTGATTGTTACTTGGTTAAGCTGTCAGTAGTCGATGCATAGACGCAATGAACCATCCTTCTTCTTCACAAACAATACCGGTGCTCCCCAAGGTGATGCACTCGGACGTATAAATCCCTTATCCAGCAACTTTTGCATTTGCACCTTTAGCTCCTCAAGCTCTGAGAAGGCCATTCGGTATGGTGCTTTGGAGATCGGCTTGGTCCCAGGCTCTAGCTCAATTACAAACTCTATCTCCCTTTCTGGTGGCAAACCCGGTAACTCCTTTGGGAACACATCTGGAAACTTTTGTACCACTGGAATATCCTCTAACTTTGACTCCTTTACCGTCGTGTCCACGATAGTCGCTAGGTAACCTTGGCAACCCTTGTCTAGCAAGTGAGTTGCCTCAAGTGAAGAGATTAAGGAAATCGAGGGTCCTCCTCGACTCTCAACGAACTCGAAACTCTCACCCCCTATAGGGTTAAACTGAATCACCTTGCGATAATAGTCCATCTTAGCTCGTTGCTTGGTGAGCTAGTCCATGCCAATTATCACATCAAAATCGTACATGGCTAGGACTATCAAGTCTATACTCCCCTCTCTCCCACCAATCACTAACTTGCAATCAAGGCAACCCATGGTAGCTAACACATTATCTTTCAACGGCGTAGATATACTAATCACAGACTCCAATAACTCAGGAATTAACTTTACCAACTTAACAAATCTTTCAGCTATAAACGAATGCGAAGCTCCAGGATCAAACAAAGCATAAGCAGGTTGGTCGTTCAGTAAGACCATACCTGTGACCACATTAGGCACATCCTCCTCCTGTCCTCTAGTGAGCACATAAGTCCTTCCTTGAGCTGGAGGTTGGTTTGGTCCACTTAGCGGCATGATCTGCGGCGCGAATCCTCTGTTCTGACCCAGCGGTGGCGGCGGTGGCAACTATGGCTGTCTCATCTGTCTCCTCGGGCAAGCCCTAGCCATGTGGCCCTGCTGGCCACACTCAAAGCAGGCACCCATCCTAAGAGGGCATGGGGCTGAGCCATGTCGCCCTCCACATGCGTGACATGCTCCATTGAAGCTTGAGGACAACTTCCTCACTCCACCCTTCCTGTTGGGCGGAACAGGGTATCTTCCTCCAAGCATCGGCCTCTTCCCAAACCGATTGTTATCCCTATTCGAATTAAACCGCGATCCAGACGCGGCAGCTTTCTCGTTCTGATCCTTCTCAATCATCTGGGCCCGCTTGTAGAGGTCATTGTACTCCTTCAAATCTAGGGGTACCAACAAGCTCCTCACCTCCGGTTGGAACCCATCCCTAAACCTTCGAGCTCAGTCTGCAAGTCGCTGGACCAACTCAGGGGCATACTTCGACAGATCAGCGAACTTCGCCTCATACTGATCAACCGACATCGTACCCTGGCGAAGATGCCGAAACTCTGCCATCTTCACCTCTCTGGCACACTCAGAGAAGTACTTCTCATTAAAGACTTCAAGAAAGGCGTTCCACTTTGGAACCACACCTTCAGGGAATGTAATCCTCTTGTTGGTCCTCCACCAAGTAACTGCGGTCACCCTCAACTGATAGGCTGCCAGGATGTCCTTTTCTGCTTCAATGCATAGCAGCAATTCAAAAGCATTCTCTAGCTCCAAGATCCATAATGCTGCTGCTTCGGGATTTCCAACTCCCGTGAACGTTGGCGGATTCATCCTCAGGAAATGATGCACCAACTTCTGTCTAATCCTCCCAGCGGCCATATTCTCAGGTGGAATTTCATCCGAATCCTCCTCTGGCTCGGCAACTGGCACGGTGGCAGCTGCGGCGGCAGTAGCAGTGGCAGTGGCATTGGCGGCATTGGCGGTGTTCACTGTAGTGGCGATAGCGGCGGCCTGCTGATCCATCCGATCTCTCATCGCCTCAAGCATATGCATAATTCCAACAAACCTCTGATCCTCTTGGGCTGCGGCACTGTCCGGAGGTAAAGCTGCACCACCTGCACTGGTCCAGGCCTGCGCTCCTCCCAAGGCACCACGGGCACCAGCTCTCAACGAAGACCCACCCCGAAACACGGGGCCTGCTGCTCTCTTCCGAGTAGCTCTCGGCAGTCGGTCACTTATGCTAGAGGCTCAATACAGATGCCTATTGGCGAATTCCAATACCACATTAGAATTTGAGTAACCTCACAACCAAGTTAACAAACAACTAACAATCACATGCATTAGGATAAGTAAAGTCTTTCCTACTAACTATCCCATGACTCGTCGCCCTTATCACTCCATACACTGACCATGCTCTGATACCACTTAAACGGGGTTGTCATGCCCCGAACCCCAAGACACGTGAACAACCTGCCATGGTCGTGTAATCGCGACATTCCTAGGTAGTGTCGCCGACCCAAATTAATTTAATATACACATGCGGAACATGTTACGAAACCCCTGACAAAATAAAAGCTGGATAGAACAGCAGGAACAAAATCAATTTAATACAAACCAACATACTGTCATAAAATCACCCAAGGTTTACATACAGCCAAAAAGGGGTCGAAGTTTATGTGCATCAAAAAGGTTCAGTCTACACCTTAGGGATCGATCCACCAAAAAGAAAGAACAGTCCTAAGACTACTAGTCGGACTTGATCGTCGATCCCTCATCTTCTTGGCTCTGCTACTCCTTGCCTAACTGCACTGGCAGTCCACCAATCTCTGCTGCGACCGCCATCTGCAGCCCTGAAATATTTTTCCCACAATGGGGTGAGACATTGTCTCAGCAAGTTCACCCCTCCTAAGCCCCTATTAGAAAGTAAATACACCCCAGAATGACCTAGCCACACATCAAGAAGACTTACCTCACACTAGTCCGCGCCTGCAAGTTAGTACAGTTCATATCATTCAATCACGTGCAAATATGACAATTAACTAATCAAGGCACCATCACATCATCAATCATTCAACCACTTGGATCGTCTCAGCGATCAATCGGCTCGGTCGATTACATGTCATTCTAGCAAATCAATCAATGTTCCCAACCACGACCCTAAACCAATGGTGGCAATCCCGGCCCCACTCGGCACGACCTTCAATAAGGTGGTAAATCACGGCCTCGATAGGCACGACCTCTAATAGGTGGTTCATCACGGCCCTATTAGGCACGACCTCTAATAGGTGGTTCATCATGGCCTCACTAGGCACGACCTCTCATAGGTGGTTCATCACTACCTCACTAGGCACGACATCTCATAGGTGGTTCATCACGGCCTCACTAGGCATAGCCTCTAATAGGCGGTCAATCACGGCCAAATCCCCAACAATTCCTACACTTGGAATTTCTACACATAACCCCTATTTATCGCAATCACACTCAATTTGCCACAATCATGCATCCAATTTAAATTCTAACAAAGACAAAGAATCGATCCACGAAATTCCGAGCAACCGGGGCTAAAAATAAATTTTTCCGTTTTTTTAATAATTAAATAATTTTGGAATATTAAAATATTATTTCAATACTCAGAATTTCGAAGCATTTAATTAATTCTAAATTAAAATCTAATTATGTCACATCATCACTTATCATTAAGTAACCTCTTTTAACCTTAATTAAATACAATCAAATTTAAACCAATTCCTTAATCCAACTTATAATAAAATAATCTAATCTATCCACCTAAACATGCTTAATTCAAACTAAACATACTTAGGGCATAATTAACACTCTAATCAAGGATTAGTGAGGTAAACTCACAGATTTAGACGCCGCTTAGCTCAAAACGACGAGGACGACGCCAGGACCGACTTTCCCCAAAGGAAGTCTCGCGTCCGGGCTGGGAAGGAGGTCGAAACGGGCTCGAAGCGGGCTGCGAGACCCACAGATTCGGTTGCTGCTCAGCCGGAAGAGAGGCGCGACGGTGGGCTCACGGCGGCGGCTTGGGCGCGAAGGGGCGAAGGGAGGGGAGAGGCTACTCGGCCGGGGGCTCCGGCCACGTTGGCGGCGATGGACGGAGACGAGGACGGCTGCCGGGCGTGGGGCTGGGCACGGCGAGTTGCGGGACGGTGGCTGGCACGACGATGGCAAGCTGAGGGCGACGCGGCGGGCGGAGGTGGCACGGCGAACAGTGCAGGGCGGCGGACGGCAGGCGCGACACGAGCTTGGGGGGGCGGTCGACGGACTGCTCTCCTCCTCCTCTTCTCTTTTCCTTTTTCTCTTTTCCCTCCCCTTTCTCTCGCCTTGTCCCAAGGTTGAAGATGATGGAGAAGGGTGCTTCAATCCCCACCATCCACTTGTCATCATCTCAACCATCCTAACCACCTCACCATGAGGTCATCGCCATGACATCATCCTCCACTATCTCCCTTCCACAACTTAATTCAATGGGTGCGATTAATTTTCCGCCGGGGTCTAATTCTTGTACATTCCAAATTCCTCAATTTCTCATTCAATTCTCTTCTAATTGAGTCCAATTAAAGTCCATAAAATTTATCCAAGATCCTACTAAGACTTGTGACATAACCAGGCCTCCAATTTTTAAATTCAATTTCAATTTTCACGATTAAATTCAATCTAGTGCGATTTCAGCGCGCCCGATCCACTGAGTAGCTTTCAGGGAAATTTTCTTGTATCCGACTCAAGGGTGATCAGTCTCCGAGCCTGACACATCAAAATCCCTTAATTGCTTCACCCAATAGACCAGTCCTCTCGTGAGTGGCCAACTCAGAAAGACGACTACACGCACAGATAAATTGCCCGACTCAATTGACTGAAATTAATTTCAAGAAAGTCCGGGATGTCACAAAGACTCCTTGGAAGAGCTAGTAAATGTGGAAAGTTCGGTACCGTAAGTGCTCCGTGGTTCACTTCTTCTAAAGCTGCTGGACAAAACATGCAATGATTCGGGCATCGAAGATGGAGGCACGACATATGTTGGGATGGGCAACTTTGGTGGGAGAATGGGTGGCGAAGTATCGAAGTTCAAAAAGGTTATCACTTTACTTATGGGAGGCCGTTCCTCGTGGTCCTGGATGAGCACACCAAAGGCCTACAATCATCAAGCGCTCCATCTGTCTCCCATCAAAATTTTCTCCTAACTTTATATCTACCGCATTGAATAGCTTTCCGATTCCATAGAGCTCCCAAACCCATTCCACAAGTTGAATTTGGCCTTGTGATGCCCTGGGTTCAATAGCTCTTCTTCCACACGCTATTTCTAAGAGGACAACTCCAAAGTTGTAGACATCAGATTCTTTGCTTGCCTTGCCTGCGCAGATACATTCAGGGGCCAAATATCCCATGGTCCCAGCCAATAAGGTCGTTTGCAACCCTTTGGCATGGTCAACTATCCGAGCGAGGCCAAAATTGCCTAATTTAGCCTCAAATTGTGCATCAAGTAGGATATTGCTAGACTTTATATCCCTATGCATAACACATTGTTTCAAATCCTTGTGCAAGTATTTCAGCCCTAAGGCGATGCCTTGAGCGATATTGTACCTCCTTTCCCATGTTAGCGGCGTTTTATCTTTGAACAAATGAGACTCTCAGCTACCATTAGACATGTACTCATACACGAGGAGGAACTTGTTTCTCTCATGACACTAGCCGATGAGCTCCAATAAATTTTTATGCCTGAGATGTCTAATTGTCTTCACTTCGCTGGCATACTCCTTTACACCTTGTTTGGACTCTAGAGTGATCTTCTTGATAGCGACATGGGAATTTGCATCAGCAAGGTGGCCTTCATACACTCCTCCGAAACCCCCTTCCCCGAGCAACTGAGTATTGGCAAAGTTGTCAGTCGCAATGGCCAAGACATTATAGGAGTACTCCTTGGGCCCCTTTGACTGTTCAAATCCTTCGTCAATTCCTGGAGCATCTTCTTCTTCTCCACTTTGATCATTTCTATTTCTCTTTAGCTTATAAGCATACCAGCCAAATCCTGCAACAAGGATAAGAAACACCAAAGAGCTTAAGCCTAAGATAGCCCCCTTCACCCAGGACTTACTCTTTTTCCTAGGGATTTGTAGACTAGAGTTGATTTCCCATGAGTAAATTGTATGAGCCTCATAGGAGTCCCCTGTCATTGCCGAGAAACCGAAGACCACCCATTCCGGCAAGTACTCGTCGATTGACCGGCTGATAATAAAGGCTGGTATAATTGTCATCATCATCTCGAAAATCAACACTCATGTTCATTGCTGTAGAATTGTATGTGACCCGAGCATGTAGTTGTTGACCAAGGAGTATCTTGTCTTCCATCCATGAGACACAAGTATAATTGACAGAAGCCATGTTGTTTACATTGATACCGATATGATTACAGGGCGGATTCCATGTATTTGATGTACTGTCAGAGTAAGTATCAAACTCTACCGCAACAAATGCCGTTCTAGAGTTGATAGAGTGTGGATTCGCACCTGAGAGGCCTAGAAAGCTTCCTGCTGATCGTTCAGGGATTTGCGATCCATTGAGAGCGAGAAAGAAAGCCAGTCCATCAACCTGAAGAGGGTTCATAAGGGAATTGATAGAGAAAGTAAACCGGCCGACGAAATCCGCCCCATTCCCTCGTTGACCTATCCCACGTGTGCATGGGTTGATGAAAGAGAGCTCGACCGACTATTTCATTGTTGCTCTCGTTTGCCTTGACTCGAAGAAAGTTCCATCTTGGAGCTCGGTGCTCTCGCATTGCCCTGGAATGTTATGTTTGATTGGAAGGATGTGAAGTTGAAAGAAATGCTGTTGCGGGATTCGAATTTGCAGATCGAATGATTATTAAAAAGAAGACTGTTTGTGCTAGAGCCCTTTCTCGTCAAATGCATTCTTACCGAGCTGCTAGGCATCGACATTCGTAAGCCGCAAAGATGGCTGATCTCCTTGTTCACTATATCTTTGTGGAAACCGCATGCAGCCGCACGCGAAATCCCGATATTTGAAGGAACATGTAGCTAGTCATCTCATCAAGTGAATCATTAAATGGAAATAAAAAGGTCAAGCGTGCAATCTGGTGATTATGTCCATGAAACGAAACTATTCGAGAGAAAAAAATCTTTTGTAACTCATTAGATACAATATGCGGGGCAGGAAAGATTTGAAAGAAGCCGTCTTCTAAGCACTTTATCACGATTCATGATCATTTTCACAAGGAAAATCCAGCGAAAACCAATTTGAAGTGCGTCGAAGGGTGTACAGAAGTTAGTTGAAGTTCGAGCACTCCTTTCACCAATTTTAGCACAAGGAGTCATCTACTCCAACTCACACGGCGCAGAGTCATATTCACGATTTTCCCGGAAACAAATTATGGGAGTTGCCTAGTTAGGAGGTGCATAAGGTTTTATGAAGAGATCACTACGAATCTACAAAGTAAGGCCAAGAACTGCTCAATAATAGCCAAGCATTGCATTTTCTTTTGTCCATTGACTAATTGTTTCATCTTCTTTTCCCTAAGAATATTGGAACAAGTAACAAATAGAACCATTTATTGTATTGCATTAATATCACCGCTTTAATCCTTGAGAAATGGACATGAATGATCTCATGTTATGTAATGCAGAACTTTGCTCCTGTTAAGGTCAATAGAACAATGTCGACAAGTTCAACTATCGAAGCAATGAAGCAACCATGGCCGATTTTCAGGAGTTTCTAGATTCAATACCAAGCTTTTTCAAGAAAAGTGCGGTGAGGTCCTTTCCTTGTGAATTGGCTACGTGGCCCCGGAAGTGCCGAAATGGCAGCCCAAGTTTGGAGAGAGAAACGACAACCCGAAAGACTTGAAATTAGCAGGACTTAAATGCACCAATTGGTAAGTGTATGCCTGAATGCCTTGATACAACGTTTAGGTCCACCGGCGAATGAAAAAAATCTAAAATCTATATGTTGAACAGATAATATGCATAAAACCCGGCCTTAGCAGAAACGTGCGCTGTAAACAATGATAACCAGTAACGGCTTGCTCTTGAGGATGATTTCAAGATCTGGTGAACCTGAAATTGCTTGATGCAATCCAGCCGACCTCAACTACGTCGCGCACCTTGTGCCTTCGCCTCGTGCATTTCTTCAACCACTTGGTCGACAGATTCACCCATTACGGGTGCACAAACCATGGTCACGTTTCCTCCTTAGCTTTCTCAATATTCAAATTCATCTCCTCTTTCTTAATGATTAGTCTTCGACGTCTGCACTAAGGCCCCCGACAAACCTTATCTGCGAATATCTTCGTGTCCATTTGGACCAATCCATTTGCCAAGTCCCTCCTAGATTTTGGCAAACCTATCATTTAGGCGAGTAAATTTAGTCGAGGCATTTATTGACCCCCTAATTTACTTGCCTAGACGAACTTTCTTGCCATTGAAAGATAGGAAAATCCCATTTGTCTATACATGCGTTTGAGTGTATACACCTTTTGAACCCATGTGGTGGAGGTGGTATTTGTATAGGAAAAGGTGCAGTGCGATTTAGCTTTTCCACCTTAAAGGGCCATCTGTGATAAAAGCCTTTCGTGCACAGTGACGGTCCTTCTTCACTTGCGATTTGTGCAGCCTTTCGATTTCGGGACTAGCATTCTTGTTTCGGCACCGGGGCGGCGGGAGTTTTGTAATTCTTGATTAATCCGTCAAAATGGGCAACCTCCCCCTCAAGTGTTGCACAAACCATGGTCAGGCCAACACTTTAGGGGGAGAGGCTGCCCATTTTGACGGATTAATCAAGAATTACAAAACTCCCGCCGCCCCGGTGCCGAAACGAGAATGCTAGTCCCGAAATCAGGAAATGCTGCACACCGCAAGTGAATAAGGACCGTCTGGTCAGGCACGAAAGGCTTTTATCACAGATGGCCCTTTAAGGTGGAAAAGCTAAATCGCACTGCACCTTTTCCTATACAAATACCACCTCCACCACATGGGTTCAAAAGGTGTATACACTCAAACGCATGTATAGACAAATGGGATTTTCCTGTCTTTCAATGGCAAGAAAGTTTGCCTAGGCAAGTAAATTAGGGGGTCAATAAATGCCTCGACTAAATTTACCTCGCCTAAATGATAGGTTTGCCAAAATCTAGGAGGGACTTGGCAAATGGATTGGTCCAAATGGCATTACGTAAGATATTCGCAGATAAGGTTTGTCTGGGGCCTTAGTGCACAGACATCGAAGACTAATCATTAAGAAAGAGGATATGAATTTGAATATTGAGAAAGCTACAGAGGAAACGTGACCATGGTTTGTGCACCCGTAATGGGTGAATCTGTCGACCAAGTGGTTGAAGAAATGCACAAGGCGAAGGCACAAGGTGACATAGTTGAGGTCAGCCGGATTGCATCAAGCAATTTCAGGCTCACCAGATCTTGAAATCATCCTCAAGAGCAAGCCGCTACCGGTTATCATTGTTTACTGTGTACGCACGTTTCGCTAAGGCCAGTTTTTATGCATATTATCTGTTCAACATATAGATTTTAGATTTTTTTCATTCGCCGGTGGACCTAAACGTTGTATCAAGGCATTCAGGCATACACTTACCAATTGGTGCATTTAAGTCCTGCTAATTTCAAGTCTTTCGGGTTGTCATTTCTCTCTCCAAACTTGGGCTGCTATTTCGGCACTTCCGGGGCTGCCACGTAGCCAATTCACAAGGAAAGGACCTCACTGCACTTTTCATGAAAAAGCTTGGGACTTTTGCACTTCTATGAGATCTAGAACATACAGTGCTTGCTTAGAAGTACGTGTCGATTGCCACTTGCTACATAACTGACACGTGACTGGTGCATCAACTTGACTTTTAAGAAATATAGATAAGGTCTACAAGGCCGCTACCCCTAACAAAATACCTTGTTAGGTAAGCATTTGCCGATAAGTAACCGTATGGTCCATAGATCACATGAACTCATATTATCCAAATCATTAACTATATGATTCTCACTATGGAACCCACACGATCAATTGATCTAGATGTGCTTGATCTATATGGTCCATGCATCATATACTATTCTCCTTAGCCGGAGATATGCTATCTAAAATCCAAGTTGGCAACATATGAGCATGTCTTCCTCACGCTACTTTGTTTGCAAATCACTCTGTTAATCCTTCTTTTATGCATCTTGCTTTTCAAGCAAATGCAGCAAAAATTCTTTGGTAGTGCTACCCCATAGCAAAAGAAGAAAGAGACGTGTCCGTAGTAAGTCAACTAGAAGTCGACTCCTAAAGTTACGATGAAGAATACTACACGCCCCGATCCAACTCCACACCGACTGGCTAAGAAACATGCTATTTTGAACATCCATTTAATCACCTTTCAGTGTTTTTGTCTTATGTTTTTTGTCTCCCTTCTTCAGGTTAGAATCAGAGTACGACATCGCACCCCACTTGGATGGACTCATCAAAGAGAAACTTACCAGCTTGTCTCTTAGGACCAATTGAAACTACACGTCCTAAAATTCTTCCCATCTAAAATTACCCTTCTTTGCTTCGTCGACTAATAACCATTTAATCCTTTTTATCGAAAATTTCTACCGACACGAACACCGCACTAATGTATAGCAGCAATGTTAATGGCTAATTGTCCATGGAGAAGAATGATATGAAATTGTTAATGGCTGCTTGTTAACACTTAAATGCTACGGAAAGATCTACTAAACATTGTTCAAAATCCTTTGACAAACCAACAAAAATACCATAACGCTAGGCACACACGCGGAGAGAGAGAGAGAGAGAGAGAGAGAGAGAGAGAGAGAGAGAGAGAGAGAGAGAGAGAACCTGGATCTTCGAATGAAAGTTGAGCTAAAGTCAGCCACAAAGCCAGTCAGAAGAAGAAAGACAGACAGGGACGGCGAAGATGATGTCTCTGTTATGTCCATTTTATTGGATAGAAGTAGAGAGAGAGAGAGAGAAAACCTGGATCTTCCAACGAAAGTTGAGCCAAAGTCAACCACGAAGCCAGTCAGAAGAAGAAGAGACAGAGAGGCACGACGAAGATGATGTCTCTGTCCATTGTATTGGATAGAAGTAGAGAGAGAGAGAGAGAGAGAGAGAGAGAGAGAGAGAGAGAGAACCGGATCTTCCAATGAAAGTTGAGCTAAAGACAACCACGAAGCCAGTCAGAAGAAGAAGAGACAGACAGGGACGTCGAAGATGATGTCTCTGTTCTGTCCATTGTGTTGAATAGAAGAGACCAGGATCTTCCAATGAAAGTTGAGCTAAAGTCAACGACAAAGCCAGTCAGAAGAAGAGACAGACGGGGACGGCGAAGATGATGCCTCTGTTCTATCCATTGTATTGGATAGAAGTAGACTTTTAAAAAAGTACAAGTGGGAAAAAGAACGGCCGCCTCCAAGCCAAGGTCATGCTATTAAATAATCGACCTGTATAGGACCACGCGACATTTTCATGTGCTCTTTTTTCATCCTCCAATGAAAAACCAAAGAAAGAATCCACCAACCAAACAAACCTCAAATGTAAAAATCTGGAAGCATAGTCAACAGACATGAAGATTTACGAGGGACATTAGTGTATGGATGGTATTTAACGTGTTTGTTTTGGACCTAGATAAAAATAAAATATACTTCTTTCTCGTTAAAGATCAAAATATAATTCGAAATTTCAGAAAATCTTGGAAAAGTTATATATAAATCAATGTCAATTTATGAGTATTTCAGAAGATCCAGAAATAGAGAAAATCAAAATGCCTAAATCATGAAATTTGGGTTAATCAAAAAGTAAAAAAGTAAAAAAAGCACTCAAAATTGACCCTTTAGAACAACATGTTATAGTGACCAAGTGTTCGCAAAGAGAATAAAAGTCGGCCCTGAAGGTGATCTTCAGTGACAAAAAATCTTGTTGCTCATTCAAGAGGAAACCTTTAGTAGTGAAGCTTATGTCTTCATGGCGAAAGTTCATCTTTAGGGATGGAAAATGCAAATTCCATCACTAAAGCTTGATTGTCTCGAGATGAAAACCTTGTTCATCACTAAATACTTGACTTATGCTGATAGAATTCCATTGCTAAAGGTCCTCTCTTTACCAGGGCATCGTAGCTCTAATATTTCCCAGTAACTCAAATTGTTAATTGGACTTCTTAAATTCCCATTCTAATTGACAAAATTGGTCGCGGACTTTCTAGTTCAAAACTTAGTCTCTAAAATGATAACATGGATATTCCAAAAAAAAAAAAAAAGGAGTTGATATGTTGAGATAGGAAGGTATGGTAATGTCACGACCAAAATTTTGGGTTGATGGATTACTAAGCCTAAACCTCTCCCAAGCCCATATCAATTCGCTACTAAAGTTCAAGTTCTTAACATGCAATTGATTTTTTAATTAGGAGTCGCCACTAATCTATTTTTGGTTGGTCGATTAAGTAAAGTAATGAGAGATTTTCTCTAACACTCTTTCAGTACCTTTCTCTTTTATTTTGAAAAAAATGTTTGGCAAACAATTTGAATTGATTTTAATTGTGTTCATGTAAGTGTGCAAACCACCAATTTAACATCCAAGGAAAGCAATGAATAAATTGTAGGACTTACCTCATGGCATCAACGAAAACATCTGCAGTGTTAGATCAGAATTCACATCAACAGTCCTAAATATGATTTCTAATTAACACACAATTACTTTTTTAGCTTTCACTTATTTAATGAGAATAATGATTTATGCAATGCATACTACTAATCTAACATGAAATGATATGACCTAGGCTATATGACATAAATAAAATATAAGCATGCAGTCTATCCTAAATAATGAAATTGATTTATTCTAAGACAATTTTTTTTTTTTTTTGCGTTTTCCATGAAATTCGAAATTAGAAAATTGCGAAAATTATATATGCAAGTTAAAATATCATCCAATTTGTATTAGGAATTAGGTTGAGCCAAATCCTAATTTAAACTAGATCATTATCTTAACTAAGCAATCCTAAAATGCAACCTATCTAAGAGAAATTATCTAAATCTATAATTAATTAGAAAATTAAACATGAAATCTTATCCTAACATGCAATGACGTGCAAAGAATGTTCTAATTCTACCTCGTGGTAGCTTTCCTTTGCTTGTCCTTCCTTACTTCCTCCGATTCTACTACTCTTGAGTAGTTTCTGGGTCTTTCTTCAAGTTCGAATGGTCTGTTTCTCCTCTTGTCTGGTGATAAACCCATGTTTGGTCCCGCATGGCTTCGATCTTGTGTTGTCTTGCTCTCCAACTAGGGACTAATGGGGTTTCAAAAGTTGTTCGCCTTCTTCTCTAGTTTCTTGCTCTATCGGGCTGACTCTTACTCACGGATTTGGTGGTTTTCGTCTGTGCAATTTCAGCTTCGTATGTTTTTCCGACCTTATCTCTCGTTCTTATTTGGCTGCTGAATTTCTGTTTGGTCTGGTTTCTCTGCAATATCTGAGTATGGCGACCGATGCCCACGGCGAATCTTCACGTTTAGCAGCTCTTTGCGACCAATTGGGTGCTCTTACTACTAAACAGATTATTGATGATTGGGATGTTGAACCTTCACCTGCCACATTAGCAGAATGTAAGTTGACCCTTGTTGGTAGAATACTTACCAATCCTTCGGTAAATTTTCAAGCTTTTCAGGTATCTATTAAGAGGGCATGGCGATGTGAACTGGTGGATATTTATCAGAGAGAAACAGGGATCTATGTTGCAAAATTTCTCTCTCATTCTGATAAACAAAGGATTCTTGATGGAGGTCCATGGCTTTACTTTGGGCATTTAGTTGCCTTCAAACCCTGGCTTCCAAATACTCCACTACACTGCAACGATTTTTCCACATGCATGTTTTGGGTCCAGGTTTTTGGAGTACCTTTGGAATGGTGTTCTGATCGCATGTTGCGTCGGGCTGTGCAAAATCTCGGCAGGGTTGTAGAAGTCAAGGTCGACTTAAGAGATGGCCTCCTGTCAAGAGCAGGACGTGTTAGAATTGAAGTACCGTTGAGTGAACCTCTGAAAACTGGCAAGCTGATTCGGATAGGGGGAAAACCTCTTTGGCTTGATTTTTGGTATGAACGTCTCTCGCACTTCTGCTATTCATGTGGGAAGCTAGACCACTACACCA
Organism: Eucalyptus erythrocorys; assembly: GCA_014182555.1. NCBI lineage: Eukaryota > Viridiplantae > Streptophyta > Magnoliopsida > Myrtales > Myrtaceae > Eucalyptus > Eucalyptus erythrocorys. The sequence goes on from CM024603.1 coordinate 10,871,877, forward strand.
CCCAATGCAAAACTACTCCTTATACTAAGGATATCTATGAGGGGCGAGTATTAACTCCATATGGTCAGTGGCTTCAAGCGGAGGTGAAGGAGCATAGCCCCTATTGGAATACCTTTTATAACCCAGCAGTGGTTCCTGAACATCATGAGGAAGCTGTCCCTGAGACCCCACCATCACAAATCCGTACCATCCCTCTATTGCCTGCTCCCTCCTGCACCCAAACAATTACCTGAACTCTAATGGCCCCAGTTCCAGTGAACATCCAGTCTTGCTCCCGAGGCATGAGCCTCAACAACCTGCTGTACCACAGTCTCCCACTCATACTACTCTCATACCTGCACAGGACAAGATGAAATCCATTCAGACTGACCCTATGGATATCTCTATGCTAGGAAACCAAAAGCCAGTCAATCTTCACCAAAGCTAGGCTCTGCAAAGAAACCAAAAAGATATAATCCTTATGAAAATCGCGGCTTGCTTTCTGAAGAACTGGCAGATTCAACTCTTATGGATACCCCTATATTAACTATTGCAGAAGCAAGTGCTCGGGCTTGGGTGGCTGGCCCTCAACAACCGCCAGTTCACAAATGAAGATCCTAACTTGGAACTGTCAGGGTCTGGGCAATCCCTTGACAGTTCAGGCTCTTAAGGCCATCACAGCCAAAGAAAAGCCTGCTGTTGTCTTCTTAATGGAAACTAAACAACCTGAAGTTGGACTCACCTCTATCCAGCGTAGTTTAAAGTTTAGCCACTCTTTTGTTGTCAATCCAGTAGACTTTGCTGGTGGTTTGGCTATTTTTTGGACTGAAGCTATGGCCATCCAGGTTCTTCATTCCACTCCCCACCTCATAGATCTGGTTGGGAAGGTTGATGTAAGGGGTAGGTCTATTCATCTCACCTTTGTACATGCTCCAGCCAGCTTTCACCTGCGACAGCAATTATGGGATGAGATACGCCAGTTACAGTCCTCTACTGATTTACCTTGGCTCTACGTTGGAGATTTTAATGAGATCCTGTATCCTTGGGAAAAATTAGGAAGATTACCGGCTCTCTAATCTCGAATGTCAGCTTTCCAAGCCTTCCTAAATGATTGCGGTTTCACCGAACTAACCGGAGAGCCATGGCTGTAAGTTCACTTGGATGAATAACAGGGCAGGTGATGAACTAGTTAAAGAAAAACTAGACAGAATGCTCTGTTCTATGGATTGGCGCTTTCTTTACCAGGGAGCAGAGGTTTGCGCGCTTCCTCCTATCGGATCAGATCATAGCCCATTACTTCTTAACAGTGAAGCCCTCTCACCTAGGAGGAATCGGCCCTTTATGTTCGAAAGTTTATGGAATGATGATGCTGAATGCTCTACTGTTATATCTCGGGCTTGGAACACAATAGAGTCACAAGATCAGTCTTCTTTCAAAGGTCAGGTGCCTAACTTTAGCCCTTACAACTTGGAGTCGCAAACGTTTTTCTATTAGGCATAGGCAGGCAAAAATGTTACAAAACCAGCTTCAGGATATGATGAATCAACCCAACTCACAGTATGATAAAGAAAAGGCAGCACAATTAAAAGAAGAGTTTCATCGTACTTGGCTACAAGAGGAACAATACTGGGCATTAAGATCCAGAGTTCAGTGGCTTACTTGTGGAGACAGGAACACACGTTTCTTTCATGCGACAACTATTCAACGACGGCAACGAAATCACATTATTATGTTACAATCGATGATAATAGCTGGATCCGTGACCTTCCTACTCTTCAAGAGATGACCAACAGTTATATTTCTAGGTTATATACCACTGAAAGTCCTCGGAATTTTGATCCTTTGCTGGAGCAGTGCACTCCTTTGGTTACAAATGAAATGAATAATCAGTCGATAGCTCCTTTAACTATGAAAGAAGTACGTCAAGCTATGTTTCAGATGGGAGCCACCAAAGCCCCAGGCCTTGATGGTTTGAGTGGATCTTTTTACCAGAAATACCGGTCCATTATCAAAGATGATATCTTTGTACTTGTCCAGAATTTTCTTTCTTCAGGAATCCTGCCTACCAGTCTCAATCATACTGTCATCACTTTCGTTCCTAAGTTCTCACAACCTGAAAAGCTGGAACACTACTGTCCTATCAACCTATGCAATTTCTCTTACAAGATCATCTCCAAGGTATTAGCTAATCGCCTTAAATTGTGCCTGCCTTTTTTAATATCGACGGAACAATTTGCTTTTGTTAAGGGGAGACAGATCCATGGTAATGTTCTCTTAGTTCAAGAAGTTCTTCACCATTTACGTTCAAATCGAAGTGCAAACAGATTTAGTGCGGTTCTAAAAAAGACATGAAAAAGCATATGACAGAGTTGAATGGGACTTCCTTAATGATTATCTCCTTAAATTGGGTTTCCATCACAGCTGGGTAAATTGGATTATGCAATGTGTTACCTCAGTTTCTTATAGCATCAAGTTTAATGGGGAGCTTTTACCTTCTTTCTACCCAACCCGCGGCCTACGCCAAGGGGATCCTTTATCGCCTTATCTTTTCATCCTATTGGCAAATGTGTTATCAAGTCTTATTACCCAAGCTATTCACCTAGTTCATTTAAAGGGTATTAGATTGAATCGTTGGTGCCCCACCCTATCTCACCTCTTCTTTGTTGACGATGCTATCTTTTTCCTAGCAGGGCGTGTTCTGGAAAGTCATATTTTGGCCAACATTCTCAATGTTTATTGTTCGGCAACTGGCCAGCTTATTAATCAAAATAAATCAGGACTGATCTTTAGCAAAAATTACCCCATCATGCTTCAAGAAAATATGTCATGTGAACTTAGAACTCCTATTTTACAGTCTTGTGGTAGATACTTAGGTATTCCCTCGGATTGGGGTAGATCAAAGAAGGATGTGTTCTCATGGATTATTGTGAGAGTTGATGCTAAGCTGGAGGGATGGAAAGAGATATTTATTTCTAAGGGGGGTAAGGAAGTTCTTATTAAATCCGTTATCCAGGCTATATCCACCTATGCAATGTCTATTTTTAAGCTGCTTGTATCTATTTGCAAAACTATAGATCGGCGCATAGCACGGTTTTGGTGGAAAAATGGCCAGAATACAGCAGGCATACACTGGCGTTGTGGCGAATTGTTAAAAAAAAAGAAAGGATCAGGGAGGCATAGGTTTCAGAGACATTATTGCCTTTAATAGAGCTATGCTTGGCAAACAGGCCTGGAGATTCTTACAGCAACCTACTTCTTTATGCAGTTTGGTCTTTAAAGGGCTTTATTTTCATTCTACAGATTTTCTATCTACTGCTCGGGGTCATCGACCTTCTTGGGGATGGCAGAGTATGCTGCTAGGTCGAGATGCAATTAAACCACATCTCTGTTGGTCGGTTGATAATGGTCAAAATATTAAAATCCAAGGAGATAGGTGGTTACCTATGGGTATTCTCTATGGCCCTACTTCTAGAGACGAACCAATCATGGTGGCCGATCTTATTGACCCTCTCACCAACAATTGGAATGTAATTTGCTCCGCCAATTCTTTGATCCACAAGTACAGTAGAAATTCTTTCAATTCCAATTAGACCGCAATGTTCGCTTGATCAACTAATTTGGTCTGCAGCTACTGATGGTTTATATACCGTTAAGAGCAACTACCACGCAATCAAGCAGATTAACACCAACAAACACAGTATTTCGGCATCTCTACATCAGCAACATTCCACAACCCTTTGGAAACGTATTTGGGCACTCAAAACCGAACCCAAAATCAAATGCTTCTTATGGTCTATTTGTCAAAATGCTTTAGCATCCAAGGTAAACCTATTCCACCGAAATATTATTGCTGATCCTACTTGTCATCTATGTGACCGTGGTGAGCCGTAAAAACAGTTGAACATATTTTTCTCAAATGCACATGGACAAGTAAAGTGTGGGATGATCCGCATCTGAATCATTTGCATTCTACCCAAACAGCAACAACTCTTGACTCATGGCTTACGGACAGAATTACGTTGGGTTGAAACTTACCTGGTTTGGCCCTCATTGCTTATATTTTGTGGCAAATATGGAAGATGCGAAACTCCTTTATCTTTCATCATAGGCTTCCGGATCCTGATCTTGTTGTACACTTGGCTGTGGAAGCTACAAAACCTGGTTCGATCTGCTCCACAGCCCCAAACTCTCGACCTGGTATGGTGGCTCTGAATCCCGAAGAAAGCTGGCGACCTCCACCTGCAGGAACTTTGAAGTGCAATATAGACGGTAGTCATCGGTCGGGACAAAACACAGGTTCCATTGCTTGTATCATTCGAGATGAAACAGGGAAACTCACATATTTGTTCTCTAAAGTAGTTCCAGCGAGATCTGCCCTAGAATCTGGACCGCAGGCGATGATTTCTTCCCTTCAACATCTGATTCAAAAGAATTTGCAACAAGCCCACCTTCAGATGGAATCCAACTGCCACAACTTGATTGAGATGATTTGTGCAGATGTCCATCCCCATGGCCGCTTCGCCCCGCTTTGGAAGAGGCTGCGCTCCTCCTCTCCAATTTCTCTAACCTAGATCTCTGTTTCTGTCGTCGGCAAGCCAACTGTGTAGCCAACTGGGCTTCAAAGAAGTTGGACCTTGTTTCGGCCTAGCTGGGGTTTTCTTCTCTTCCTTTTGAGTTTCGTTATTTGCTGTATAAGGATGCTATCTATTCAGGTTATACGTTTCCGTTTACTTTAAAAAAAAAAACTTAGATTTTTTATTTTATTTTCTTTTTTACGAAAACAAAATCGATCAAACGACACAACAGCAAATTAGGCAAGATAAAATTGATATCCATAAATTGACAAATCATGTCTCGTGCATGAGATCGGATTAACCAATTTTAAATAAAATCGCGAATTGAATCTCGAGTGTGAGATTGTATTGGCCATTTTTTCGTATTGGCTATTTTTTTGTGTGATTATGAGTTGGATTTCGGGCACGAAAATCATACCGCCAATTCCTAAAGTTACTTGAATTGTGAATATCATGATATATCGGGTTTTCCAATCACATACATCAAGGAATACTGGATAAAGAAGCAAAGTATTCAATAATAATAATAATAATAATAATAATAATAAATAAATAAATAAATACATAATTCGAATTTTCTTCCAAAACGACATTTAATGATCGAAGGCTCGTGGATCACGATGGAGCTTAGTATGGCTCAAGGATGGGTCGCCGTGATGGTGGGTCATCGGAGCTCGCGAGGGGGCGCAGATGCGCAGATGGCTCGAGCCGCTGTGGTTGCTGGTGGCGTCGCTTGAAGAGGGGTGACTTGGACCAGCGTGCAGGGACGGGGCGAAGACAAAGGCGGTGCTCAGGCGAGCTGCTGGTGTCGGGGCTAGGTCATGGCCGGAGGGTGGTGGTTCTTGGAGATCGGCCGAGGATGGCCAAAGCCGCTACAAAGTGGTCACGGGCCGACGTAAGAAAGCTCGGCAGAGGGCGCGCAGGCCCGAATGTCGCGCTGTGAGGGGTGCGTTAGCGCAGCTAAGGCGGCTCGGGTGGTCGCTCGGGTGAGGAGGTGCAGCGACCAGCTCGAGCTCGAGTAGAGGCGTGGAGTAGAGCTTGGTGGAGGTGGGGCCGGCAAAGGCGGCTTCGCAACTTCGAGGGCACGGAGCAGCGGTGCGGAGGTGGTGCGGACGTAGGGACAAGCAGGTCAAAGGCGGAGGCGTGGCGACCACTTCGAGATTTACTAGCATCGGGGGGAGTGGTGTCGAGCATAGTCGGTGGCGCACGGTGGCTTGCAGGCGCAAAGGCTTTGGCTAAGGCATAGGCGGAGCAGCAAAGGGGCTCTGGCGAAGGCTGGCAAAGCGGCAAGGGGCGCCGCAGGCGTCGGCGGGCCTCGACTACAGGGCTGCACGTCAAGGGCGCGACCGGCGGAGCGGCGTTGGGCATTGGGTCATAGGCGGCTTGCGGTGTCGAAGCGTAGCGGCACAGCCGCAGCGGCGTTGCGGCTCGAGTGGAGAGATAGGCACGGCGGTGGTGCGGGCACTATGGTGCGAGCGCGGCAGCGTGACAAGGCAGCCGGCGCAGCGGTGGCCTGGCTGTGGGTGCGCCGATGAGGGGATCGGGCAGCAGGGAGCGCTAGTCTTCTTCTTCCTCTGTTTTGTTTTTCCTTTTTTTTTTCTTTTGCTGCACGTCCTTTCTTGCGTCCTCTCTTCGATCACTTCTCTGTTCTTCTTTTCCGCAGATGGACAGAGCCCCCTTTTTTGTTGACTTTTTTTGACTCATAAGAAAAGCGTGAAAAGCCCCTCAAAAACCCAAGGAATGGAGAAAGAATTTTTTTTCTTTTTTCCTCAAATTTCTTACTTAGCTCCCCCCTTGTGCGGCCTATATTCAATGTGTGGCCCTCCCCCTCTTTTGTGGTGTAGTATCCTATTTATAGATGGGTAGACTAGGGTTTTAAATCAATATTCACGAAAATAATTTTTCCAATTGCAATATTTCTTCATCAATTTTATCACATATTGATAGGGATTCAAGATTGTGATAAAATTTTTCTCAAATCCCAAATCTTGCAAATATGAGGTCTCGATATTTTTTTTTATCATCACACTTGTCATATCCGATGATATTGAAAAATTTCAAATCATTATTTCTGACAAGTTAATTTTTGGTCATAAAAGAAAACGGGCTTAGGCCAATTTGCTCCCTTCGTAGGCTTAGTCCAACCCGTCAAACCGAAGCTCAAAACCACCAAATCAAACCCATCAATCACCAGCCCAATGCAAATGCGATAATAATAAATAAATGCAGCTAAAATTATATGTTTTCCAAATATTATTTTTAAAAAAAAAATTAATCTCTGATTTTTTAATACGATAAATAACTAAACATGTCGCCAAAATTTAAGTGTCAATAGGTAGCCAAACCTCATCGTTAAGGACACTTTGATGCTTCCCTAATAGAGGAAGGCTTGAGCTCATAATCTAAATGAGCACACCAAAGCCCTGGAATTGTTGAGCATTGAACTTGTTTCTCATCAAACTTTCTCTTAATCTTGGATTTAATGCTTCCAAAAGGCTTCTTACTCCATAATGCTCCCAAACCCACTCCACAAGCCGCGCATGGGACAAGCCTTGAGTTGACGACTTCTCTTCGGCACACTATCTCTAGAAGGACAACCCTAAAGTTATAGATGTCCAATTCCTTGCTTCCCTTGCTGATTTGAATGCATTTGGGACCCATAAAGTCCATGATTTTGCGTGTGTACTCTCTTAGTTTTGATTAATTAGTTACATCTCATGTCACTGTTACATGATATATATATATATATATATATATGTCACATAAAATATCTTTAGCTTTCTCACAGCTCATTACATATTCGTAATAGTTGTCGTCCTCATCATTCGTCACCACTGTGGCCATCACAATTACAACAGTCTCTCCATCTATATCCTTAGAGAGCGTTCGACCTACGACATCAATATTCATTAACCTTTGTTAGTTGATTGATGTCACAATCTTAAATGACCTTTGATTGAGTTTGAGGATCTCGATCTAAGTCCTCTTGATTTAAATATACTTCATTTGAATAAATTGAAAGCCAAATTCCAAAATTGTTTCACGTACTATTATTCTTTGAGGAAAAGTCTAGTCACAATCTTTAATCGTGTTAGCATGACAATTGACGTGACATTTTTTCATTATCAAAAGCTAAAGAAATAAAGTTAGAAGATTTAAAAATATAAAGAAAAGCAAAGCAACGGATGACTAATGACAACCATCGACGCTCACAGCAATAGTTCCGGTTCGTTAATATTACTGTGGAAACAAGATTCTCCGCCTTCAGCTTCCACAGAACAATTAATTCCGTCCAATGCAACAAGCCGTAGCAACAAGCAGCAGTGCTTGTATACATGTAATACCTACTAATCATAGGACACCAAAGTTGCAATACATAACCCATAAAAGCCGTGAACTTACTCTGCGTTTGAAAGAAATGCAGAAGAAGTTGAACTGGAAGAGTTCTAGGAAGAGCCGGTAAATGCATATGGTTCAGTACTATAAGCGCTCAATGGTTCGCTACTTCCAAAGTTGGAGGACAAAATGAGTGACAATTCAAGTGTCAAAGTTGGGGGCGCAATATATGTCGAGATGGGCAACTTTAGTGGGAGAATGGGTGGGAAAGTGTCGAATTTCAAAAAGGCCACTGCCTTGCATATGGGAGGCCGTTCCTTAGGGTCCCGATGAGTGCACGAAAGGTCGACAATCATCAAGCACTCCATTTGTCTCGTGTTGAAATTTTCGACTAACTTTGGATCCGCCACATTTAATAGCTTTCCAATTCCATAAAGGTCCTGGACCTACTCCACCAATTGGACTTGGTCTTCTAATGCTCTCAAATCAATAGCTTTTCCTCCATAGGCTATTTCCAAGAGCACAACTTCAAAGCTATAGACATCAAATTCCCCGCTTGCCTTGCCTATGTTTATACATTCGGAGGCCAAATATCCCAAGGTCCCAGCCAATATAGTGGTTTGCGACCCTTTGGCATGGTCGACTATCCGAGCCAGGCCAAAATCGTCCAATTTAACCTTGAAATGTGCTTCAAGTAGGATATTGCTAGACTTTATATCCCTATGCATGACCCATTATTTCAAATTCTTGTGCAAGTATTTTAGACCTAAGGTGATGCCTTGAGCGATACTATACCTCCTTTCCCATGTTAGCAGCACTTTATCTTTGAATAAATGAGAGTCCAAGCTGCCGTTGCCCATGTACTCATACACTAGGAGGAACTTGTTTCTCTCATGACACCAGCCAACGAGCTCCACTAAATTCTTATGCTTGAGATGTCTAATGGTCTTCACTTCAGTGGCATACTCCTTTACGCCTTGTGTGGACTCTGGAGTGATCTACTTGATAGTGACATGGGAATTTGCCTCAAAGAGGTGGCCTTCATACACTCCTCGAAAACCCCCTTCCCTCAGCAACTAGGTATGGGCAAAGTTGTTAGTCGTCATGGCCAAGACCTTGTAGGAGTACTTGGGTCCCTTCGATTGTTCAAATCCTTCATCAATCCCATGAAAATCTTCTTCCCCACCACTTTGACCACTTCTATTTCTCTTTAGCTTATAATAATACCAACCAAATCTTGCAATAGGGACATGCAAAACTAAAGAGCTTAAGCCTATGATAACCCCCTAGGCCATGACTCCCTCTGTTTTTCTCGAGTCACACCACATGTAGGAGCGTCGATGATATGAATGATAAAGGCTAGTAAATACACCTAGAGGGGGTTGAATAGGTATTTATAAATTTCTTTTCAAATCTTCAACTCAATTCCCTCAACTTGAAATAAAATCAAAGTTAATTAAATCACACAACAATTAAGTGAAGAGAGTAGGGTAAGAGACTTTTGACACCGAAGTTTATAGTGGTTCGGCTTATTGTAAGCCTACGTCCACTCTCCACGTTGACAATCCACTGGCTGTATTCACTATGAGCAAATGAGAATATTATAGCTTACGATATAGACTTCTTCAGTAGAAAGTCTTTGCTACAGCTCTTGCAATTTCTCACTGTAAATGTCTCTCCTTTGTACACAACTAAAGCTCAAAAGATTTTGAGAACAAGGAGTTTTAGAGGTTCGAACTTCGAATTTTTCTATCAGCTCTCTCTATTCAAACAACAACGACTTCACCTTAAATTCCTTCGTGCCTTCATAACCGTTAGCACTTTCCAAAAGAGTTCATCCAATCTACCCGTTGGAATGAATCAATTAAGGTGATCTTCAAGCTGTCGAATATAAGTGGAAGATAGCTCGTCAATCCTATTCGCCCATACAATCAAGATCTTGAGTTTCCAAAAGTGGAACCTTCCAAATCTTGCTTGTTCTTCAACGGATTAATTTTAGATAAATCCAGAAATCTTCAAGCTTAATTTCAGTTAGAGATCTTCCATGAATTAGAACGAATTAAGGAAGATATTATTCAATCTTTGAATTCTTAAACAGTTGGATTAAACTGTCGCCTTGGGCAAACTCGCAAAACTGAGTCTGACGGACTTCGACTTTGATAGAGTCCGGAGATCTTCGACCGAAACTCCCGGATCTAGAAATCTTCAGACGGAAACATTTGGGTCTGGAACTCTTCAGACTTTAGTGACTGAGTCTTGAATTCTTTAGACTTAACTAACGAGGATGTTTTGTTAGCTTCAAAAAACTTAAGGGATTTTTCTTCAACAATCTCCCCCTTTTTGATGGTGACAACACACCTCGGCAGATTTGTAAAACTCTTAACTTGCAAAGAAAACTCATACATAATTTGAGGAATATTTTATGTCACTTCTGCGACCATAGAAAAAGGTTAGTCCAACATATAATTGTCCTCACAAGTATTAATAATCCTACAAGTTCACAAATCCAATCTCAATCATAGCATCAGTCATAAGTTCAAACACCAAATAGTCCAAAGTATTAACAAATCAAAACATAAATTGTTCAACACAAACCAAAATAAAATAAAAGCGAGATAAGGTCTAGCAAGTAAAGAAAGTAAAGTCCAAAGTCCATTAAATCTACATAACTCTCCCCTTTTTTGTCCCATCAAAAGGAGGTAGAGGAATCAAAAAAAGTTTATGAAAATCAGGTTTGCTTAGGGATACGAACAAGTTGATATTCACTCAGCGAGTTGACCGTCTTCTCAAGGCTGGATAAAGCTTCCTTGACAGATTCCAATTCAGTACCCTTCATATTCGATTCCACTTGAAGTCTAAGGGTAGTGATTTGGTCTTGCATAGTTGAGGAAGTAGCCAGCAGTGCTTGTTTCAAATCCCTTAGCTCATAATCCATCCTGTAAACTTGCTTCTTGAGGTCCAACATAATATCTAACAGTTTAGAAAATTCTATTGAATTGACATTACCTGTGCTAGGACCTGCAGACTCTGTTCTTTGAGTCTGGAAGCTGGGTGGTTTGTTTTTAGCTCTACAACCTTCAGATGGAGAGGATACCTCGGTCTCTGGAAAATGTGATGCAAAGATGTCTTCTGCATCTGCACCAGACTGACTCATATCACTAGTAGGAAATGGCGATGGTGTACCTTTTTCAGCAACAACTCCCCCTGTCTTGTAGCTAGAAGGTGGAGTAGAGAATTCTTCGCCAATTTCTATCTCTTCATCAGCGGAGTGATGTAGTTCAGTCTCTTTTCCAAGTTGTGGTATAGCAGAGGTTGGCTCAAAGGCTTCTGCAAAGTCCTCTTGTGCCTTGCTTTCCTCTTCATCTCTCCTTAACCTTTCTTCTTCCTCTTTTCGATCTCCTCTTATTCTCTTCTCTATCTCTCCTCTTCTTCTTCTCTTCTCTTTCTTTCCTCTTCTCTCTTCCTCTGTTCTTCTTCTCTTCTCAATCTCTCTTCTTCTTCTTTCGTTTCTGCTTCTCTCCTCATTCTCTTTGTCTCTTTTCTTGCTCTCTCTTGACTACTATCTCTGAAATTGACAGAGCTTTTCAATCTTGTAAGAGCTGAAAGAGTCATGGCATCATTTATTTCTTCTTCATTCTCTTCTTGTATGATGATTTTCCTTCTTCTTTTCTTAGGAACAGCCATGGGCTCTTTGCCCTTTCTTTTAACAGCAGTAGCAGCCAATTCTTTTGAAGGGGTCTTCTCCTTCAAGCCCTCCAAAGCCTTGTTCAATTCTTGAAACTTCATCTTCATCACCATTTTGTGTCCAACAAGCATGAGAGATAAGTTGGTCAGGCAAAGTGGGGCAGGAATTTGGATTTTAAAATGCCCGAACAACTTGGTGACAAGAGATGAATAAGGCAATTGTCCTTTATCCTTTACCACAGTCCTGTATATGTGGAACATGATAATGTGTGGAAGGGAAAAGCTTTTGCCTTCATTTAGAGCGGACATGAGTTTGGCTTTAGTCTTTGAAATGTTAGTCTTTGAGGTTGCTTTGGGTTTGAGATAGTTTATGACAATTTTGTGGAGCAGAACATTCGAGGCATTCATCCTGGTGTAGAATATCTTGCCTTCCAAGCTTTTGTCTCGCACAATCTCTAGTGTGGCATGTGCTGTGGATACTCTAATCGGTTGGAAACACCCTCTTTCCACTCCGACTAAATCAGCAAGAGTATCAATATCTACAACATATTCCTTATCCATGAAAGTAAACGAAAGCCTATTTGCATCTAAAAATGACAAATTCGAATAAAAATAGGCTGTCAACTTTGGATATCCAACTGTCTCATCAGTACAAAATCTCTCAAGCTGCAATCTAGAGAACTTTTCTCTCAGATTTATCTTGATTGAATCAAGAAAATCGAAGTCAACACTCCTGGGATTCATAATTCCTCTCTTTACAATTTTGTATAGATTGGCTCTCGTTCCTTAGAGCGAAACAAACTCCATTTGGGACAGATGGTGTTAACCACAACACCCATCCGTGGTTGAAACTGTGAAAACAGCCTTTCATCATGATCCATAGGTTGATTAGCGGTGCCAAACCGTGGGTCACTTGGTATGTTTTCGAACGTGCTTTTGCAAGTCCTTCGCCAAAAATTCCCAATTCTTCCATTTCTAGCAAGAATATTGTCTCATTTAGATATCCTCTCTCTTTTAAGAAACCATTGATCAGGTTTAAATCTGTGCCTCCATCTTTCAACCTTTTGTACAACGAGTAAGCAAGTTTGGGTCTTAAAGTTCTTACCGATTCAGCCTTGGTAATAACTTCTTCAAACGGTTATTGACTTGCTATTTGTTCTTGCGGAGAATCTTCTTCTCCTGTGAGGTCCACCCCGGTAGGACCCTCGTGTCTCCTTTGTGGTCCCTTTCCTGCGAGCCTTGATGACTTTCTTGAAGACAAGGCTTGATCCGAGAGCGAATAAGCAATTTGTTCGCAAAAAGGTCGGATTTTTAGTGAGTAAACAAATCGAACAGGAACGCAAGTGGAGATTTTTTTTTTAAAGCTTTTAGGGTTTTAAGGAGGAGTAAAAGAGATGTCTTTTGAGTTGTGAAGGTTGAAGACAGCGATTCAGGAGTATAAATAGTAAGAATAAAAAAGAGATACTTGAACCATCACAAGGGAAAGTAAAAACTGCAAAAATTAAAGAAAATAATCAACTGCCAGTTTTGAAAAAGAAAATTGCCATAAAAGTGTCAGATTTCGAATAAAAAAGCAGATTTTGAAATTTCAAAAAGCAAATATAAATCTAATATGGCATAAATAAAAATAAAATAGCAGGCATTCAAACTTTATGTCAGAGTCTAAGACTTTCCAGACTTTACCTCAGAGTGTGAATTGTTTCAGACCTTACCTTTGAGTCTGAACACCTTTAGACTTTACCTTTGAGTCTGAACATCTTCAGATCTTACCTTTGAGTCTGAACATCTTCAAATCTTACCTTTGAGTCTGAACCTCTCAAGACTTTACCTTAGAGTCTGAACCTTTTCAGACCTTACGATATTTAGTCTTGAGCAAATTGATTCAAAGTGAGTTTTTTCTAGGGGCTTTGTAAATATGTCTGCCAGTTGGTTCTCTGAATCAACAAACTGAATCACCACTTCACCATTTTAAACATGATCTCTTATGAAATGATGTTTGATTTCAATGTGCTTTGCTCTTGAGTGAAGTATTGGATTCTTTGTAAGGTTGATGGCGCTGGTGTTGTCGCATTTGATTTTTGTGCAAGATTCTTCAACTCCATAATCTTTCAATTGTTGTTGCATCCACAAGATTTGAGAATAGCAACTCCCAAGAGCTATATACTCTGCTTCGACTATTGAAAGAGCTACGGTGCCCTGTTTTTTTGAGAATTAAGATACTAACTTGTTTCCCAATAATTGACACGTACCCGAAGTGCTTTTCCTGTCCACTTTGCATCCAACCAAGTCAGCATCAGAATATCCAAGGAGAGTAAAGTCTCCTTCTTTGGAATACCATAGATCTAGCTTAGATGTAGTTGCAACATATTTGATAATGCATTTCACAGCAGTCATGTGAGATTCTTTATGATTAGATTAAAATCTAGCACAAATATAAATACTAAACAGAATATCAGGTCTAGATGCTGTAAGGTAAAGAAGTGAACCAATTATGCTTTTGTATAGCTTCTGGTCTACACTCTTTCCTTCTTCATCTTTGTCCAGCTTCAATGAATTTGATATAGGAATTTCTGTCTTCTTGCGATTCTCCATTCCAAACTTCTTAATGAGATTTTTTTGCATATTTTTCTTGGTGAATATAAGTTCCTTATTTCGATTGTTTGACTTGAAGTCCCAAAAAGAAGTTCAATTCACCCATCATGTTCTTTTCAAATTCATCCCGCATACATCTTGAAAATTTCTTGCATAGATTTTCATTAGAAGAGTCAAATATTATGTCATCAACATAAATTTGAACGAGTATGAAATCCTTTCCTTCCTTTTTAATGAATAAAGTAATATCTACTTTACCTTTAGCAAAACCATTTAGAATTAATAAATTACTTAACATTTCGTACCATGCTTGAGATGCTTGTTCTAAACCATACAATGCTTTCTTCAATTTGAAGACAAGGTTTGGTTTTCTTGGATCTTCAAATCCTGGTGGTTGTTCTACATAGACTTCTTCTTGGATAATTCCATTTAGAAATGCACTTTTTACATCAATTTGGAATAACCTGAAATTTTTAAAGCAAGCAAATGCAAGAAGTAGTCTTATTGCTTCTAACCTTGCCACTGGAGCATAGGTTTCTTGTGTATATCCTTTAGCCACGAGTCTTGCTTTGTTTCTCAACACCTTTCCTTGTTGATCCAGTTTGTTCATGAAAACCCATTTAGTTCCAATAATTGACTTGCCTTTTGGTTTAGGAACAAGTATCCAAACATTGTTGATTCTGAATTGATTAAATTCTTCTTGCATAGCTTCAATCCAGCTTTCATCAGTCAATGCATCTTCTATTATCTTAGGCTCAACTTTAGAAACAAGTGCTAGAGCACTAGACTCTTCACGCCTTTTGGATCTTGTACGAATCCCTTCATCAATGTTACCAATGATGAGGTTTGCAGGATGACTAGATTTATGCTTCCAATTTGTAATTGGTCTGTCACTTTGCTGAGTCTCCGTTTCAGTTGGAGCTACTGATTCAGCTTGAGGTTGAACATCAAAGATTTGATTTTCTTCGGGGGAATTAATAGACACTTGCACAACTTCATGATCTTCGGGTTGAGTATGATTGGTATGACTTTGAATTGAGTCTTCGAACTTCACATTCAAGGATTCTTCTACAGTCTGAGTCCTTTTGTTGAAAACTCTAAAAGCTTTGCTAGACATTGAGTATCCAAGGAATATTCCTTCATCTGATTTTTCTTTAAACTTACTAGTTCGATCACTCACATTCTTTAATATAAAGCATTTGCAACCAAATACATGAAAATAAGAGACAATAGGTTTCTTTCCTTTGAACAATTCATAAGGTGTTTTCTCTAAAATAGGTCTTAGAAACTCTATTTATAATGTAACATGCAGTTGAAGTTGCTTCAGCCCAAAAACGAGGAGAAATATTACTTTCAATCAAAAGAGTTCTTGTCATTTCTTGCAAAGAACGATTTTTCCTTTCTACAACTTCATTTTGTTGTGGAGTGTATGAGGATGAAAAATTATGCTGAATGCCAGAATCATCACAAAATTTAGCAAAATCTTGATTTTCGAATTTACCACCATGATCAGTTCGAATACTTGTTATAGAATAACCTTTTTCATTTTGGACTTTCTTGGCAAACTAATGAAATAAGATAATGCTTCAGATTTGTTTGAAAGAAAGAATACCCAAGTAAAACGAGAATAATCATCTACTATTACCAAACAATACATTTTACCTCCAATGCTTAGTGTTCTTGTTGGTCCGAACAAATCCATGTGCAATAACCGTAAAACACGTTGAGTGGATATCTGATTTACTGATTTGAATGAGTTTCTAACCTGTTTTCCAAGCACGTAGGGTGTGCATAGATCATGTTTTTGATACTTCAGGTTAGGTAGTCCTCGGACTAACTTCTTGGATGACACTTTTGCAATTTGTTTAAAATTGACATGTCCAAGCTTTATGTGCCAGAGTACAGCTTCATCTTGAATAGATATCAAGCATTGAGAACTATCAGACTTTATATCCAGCAAGTAGATATTTCCATGTCTTCGTCCAGTGAATGATTGTGAGAGATCTTTGCTCGTTCCAGAACATGTATCTTCTAGAAAGCTGATCTTGTATTCAGTGTCACACAGTTGACTAATACTTAAAAGATTATAATTTAAACCTTCAAGTGGAGAGACATTGTTGATTGTGAGATTTCCTATCTTCACGGTTCCACGACCAACAATTGTTCCTTTGTTATTGCCACCAAATGAAACATTTCCTCCTTTCACTTGTAAGAGATTTGTGAAACAAGTTGAATCTCCTGTCATGTGTCTTGAGTAGCCACTATCCAAATACCACTTTATTTTCTTCTTGATAGTGACCTATAGTTAAATGAAGAACTCAAGCTTTCTTTGGTACCCAAATTTTCTTGGGTCCAACATTGTTAGTACCATAAACAGTCTTTGCCCAACTTTTCTTAACAGGTTTCCAAACTTTTGGACAATCCTTCTCAAAATGTTCTAAGCTATTATACTTTGAGCATTTAAGAGCACCTCTTCCAACAGGCTTTACAAAAACCTTTTGAAAATGATTCTTGTAAAAGGATTTTGTAGGCATATTCTTGATTCTTTTCTTTACCTTTGGAAAATCAATCAAGAGAATAATTTCAGATGTCATTTCCAGACCAGATTTATTAAAATAAGGTCTTTGAATTGAAAGAATTTTGTCTAACTTTTCAGATCCCATTGAAAATTTTTTAGTGACTCTCAAAAGGTCTTCTTTCAAGCAAGTATTTTCTTTTGAAAGAATAGTTTCATTTTCTTTTGAAACAGCAAGACATTTGTCTAAATTTTCAATTTGTTTAACCAAAGTCTTTTCTTGTTGTTTTAATTTGGAATTCTCCTTTTTCAGTTCAGAAATCCTTTTAAGAGAAGCTTTAAGGCTAAGACACAATTCATCAATGTAATTCGAGACTTTAGCAGGAATTTTTAAATTTCTAACCTTGACATCACCGTCTGAGTCTGAGTCTGAGTCTGATTCTGAGTCTGAGTCTGACCTTGCCATAAGACATATATTGGCATACTCTTCATCACTCTCCTCACATTCTGTGTCGCTCCATGTCTCAGCTTCGAGTGCTTTCTTGAATTTTTCTGGTTTTCATTTCTTTTTCTTCAACAAGGGATAGTTGGGTCTGATGTGTCACTTTTTCTTACATTCAAAGCAAACAACATCCTTGTTGACTTCATCTTCTTCAATTGATTTCTTTTGAAATCCTTGATTGCCTTGTCTCCTTCTAGTGAACCTTCTTCCTTTTCTATTTAATTTTTTAAATTTTCTTATCAAGAGTGCTAATTCTTCGTCATCCAATTCTTCTTCTGAATCTGTATCATCGGAATCATCATTAGATTTTAAAGCGATTGACTTCTTACCTTTGGTGTCAATGTCCTCATTGAATTGCTCGACTTCATATGATTGAAGTGTGCCAATCAATTCATCTACAGAAAGAGGCATGATTCTTTGTGTTTCTCTTATGGAAGTCTTTATGTGATTCCAATCTTTGGAAAGTCCTCTCAACAGCTTATTGACTTTCATTGGTCCTGAGATTGATTGTCCTTTGTATGCTAAGCCATTTACAATTTCTGTAAACCGACTGAACATATCAGTGATGAATTTTCCGGACTTCATCTTGAAGGATTCATACTGTGCAAGGATATTGATCTTGGTTTCTTTAGCTCGATCTGTTCCTTCATAAGTGACATGCAATCTATCCCAAACTTCTTTAGCTATTTCACAAGATGAAATTCTGTTATACTCATTAGGAGATAAAGCACAATATAGGGAATAAATGGCTTTAGCATCAAGGGCTTGTCTCTTGGATAGTTCAGGTTGTGACATTCCCACTCCATCAGCCATTTCTTTCCCTGAGGTTGATGTAGCTTTAGGAACAATTCATTTCTCTACTACATCCCATTCTAGAGGATCTTTAGATCTTAGGAATGCCTTCATCTTGTTCTTCCATATGTTGTATTCCTTCCCATCGAAGTAAGGTGGTCTAGTGTTGCTTTGGCCTTCAATCAAACCTGGAGCCAAAATACTAGCCAAAGATCTTTAGTTTGAGAAGTATAAACACTTCCTGCAATTAAGCACACAAGCTCTGATACCAATTGATAAAGGCTAGTAAATACACCTATAGGGGGTGAATAGGTGTTTATAAATTTCTTTTCAAATCTTCAACCCAAATCCCTCAACTTGAAATAAAATCAGAGTTAATTAAATCACGTAGCAATTAAGTAAAGAGAGTAGGGTAAGAGAATTTTGACACTGAAGTTTATAGTGGTTCGGCTTATTGTAAGCCTAAGTCCACTCTCCACGCTGACAGCCCACTGGCTGTATTCACTATGTAGCAAATGAGAATATTACAGCTTATGATCTAGACTTTTTCAATAGAAAGTTTTTGCTACAGCTCTCTTTTGTACACAACTAAAGCTTAAGAGATTTTGAGAATAAGGAGTTTTAGAGGTTCGAACTTCGAATTTTTCTATCGGTTCCCTCTATTCAAACAACAACGACTCCACCTTAAATACTCCTTTGTGCCTTCATAACCGTTAGCACTTTCCAAAAGAGTTAATCCAATCTACCCATTGGAATGAATCAATTAAGGCGATCTTCAGGCTGTCGAATGTAAGTGGAAGATAGCTCGTCAATCCTGTTCGCCCATACAACCAGGATCTTGAGTTTCCAAAAGTGGAACCTTCCAAATCTTGCTTGTTCTTCAATGGATTAATTTAAGATAAATCCAGAAATCTTCGAGCTTAATTTCAGCTAGAGATCTTCCATGAATTAGAACGAATTAAGGAAGATATTATCCAATCTTTGAATTCTTAAACAGTTGGATTAAATCGCTGTCAGCTTGGGCAAACTCGCAAAACTGAGTCTAACAGACTTCAGATTTTGATAGAGTATGGAGATCTTCAAACCGAAATTCCTCGATCTGGAAATCTTGAGACGGAAACATTTGGATCTGGAACTCTTCGGACTTTAGTGATTGAGTCTTGAATTCTTCGGACTCAACTAACGAGGATGTTTTGTTATCTTCAAAACACTTAAGGGATTTTTCTTCAATAATGAAGACTAGATTTGAATCCCCATGTGAAAATAGTATGAGCCTCAAGAAACGCCCGTCGATGTCGAGAAACCGAGAACCACCCATTCCGGCAAGTACTGTCGGGTTGAGTGGGCGATAGTAAAGGCCAGTAGAATTATCGGCATTATCTCCAAAAAGAACACTCAAGCTCATTGCTCTAGCATTGTACGTGACTGTAGCATAGAATATGCTATAATCCATCGATGAGGCACAAGTTGCATTGACAGAAGTCACGTCATTTACATCAATGCCAATATGATCATATGGCGGATCCCACACATTTGCTGAATTTTATAGGAAGCATCAAACTCTACCGCAACAAATGCACTAGAGTTGGTAGTGTTTGGATTTGAATTTGTGAGGCCTAGAAAGCTTCCTGAGTATTTAGGGATCTGCGATCAATTGAGAGCAAGAAAAAAAAACCATTCCCTCAGCGCAGGAGTGATTTTTATTGTAAGAGTTTTCCTAATGTGGACTACATTAATTGACGTTGTAATTTACCGTCTAACGTTTACCGTTTTACGGGGTTTGGTCTAAGGTGAGATAGAAGGTTTCTTAATTAATCTAATATGGGGCTGGCTAGTGTGGGCTGAGTTAAGCCTGGCTCGTAATGAGGGGGCCTGGTTGGAAACTCTATAAATAGTGCTCAAGTCTCTCCTCTAACCCTAATTCTCACGTATCCTCACATAAGGAGCATTTACCTAACGCTAAACCATTGAGCCAGTGATATGGACTGCAATAGAGGAGAAGGATTTGCGCAAGGAACATTGTGTTCTTGCTTCCGCTTCAAAAACGATGGATCCTAAAACGAGTGCGTTAATCTTTCTATTTAATTATGCATATTCTTGTTCTAGTGATGGAGATCTTAGGTTGCATATAATTTGCATCCAACATGTGGTATTAGAGCCTCCATAACCCTAGAACTTGAACGCAATTGATTTTGCCATAATTTGTAAGGATTTTGCCCTAATTTGTGATTTTCGAGATTTTTTGTTAAATAAAAATAAAATTAAATTGCAAATTTGGACTAGGCTTGACGAGACGAGCAAAACCGTGGGTGGTGCGTCGCCGGAGGAGGCTACACGTGCCCCCACACGCCGCTGGGGCATCGAACACGTGCCCCACACACGGTCACGCACCACCATGCGCGGGGTGCGGCCCACGCATGCGACGCATGTAGCCGCTGACGTCACGATAACATCAGCGACCCGGGCCTGACCCAATGCGTGCGCCGCATGTGAGTGCTAACGTCACGGTGACATTAGCAATCGACCTGGATGACGTCAGCGACCCGACCCGAATGGTGACCGACCCGACCCAACCCAATCAACCATTGGTCGGACCGGTCAACCGGTCGGATCGTGTGTCTAGACCGGACGGTCGAAACGGTTTCGGACCGGCTTCAAGACACACATGTGAGCTCCACGCGTTGCGCACTCAAGCAGTGCGTACGGGCGCATGGAGGCTCCTTTTTGCGCGTGGTTGATGGCGTTGGACTCATATGATGATTTCCTATCTTGTGGTATATTTATTTTATATGTTTGATGATTTTATTGATGTCAAATTGCATACGAAACCCTAAATACGTGTATTTTAAATGAATTTTTGCTTATTTTTCTTGTATTTTTCTGTGATTTTGAAAATAAAAGTATTGGGTTACTGGTATGTTATCATACAAACATTATAAAAGTGTTATTCATTAATAATATACAATAAAGTTTAATTTTATTAATGAATAAGACAGTGTAATTAGCATGATATGTGATTTCAGTGATATGTGCCCCAATCATTATAGTTAAAATCACATGTATATGGTGTATGTGAGATGTAAATATATCCCTGGTATGAGAGAGTTTCAAGGATTCAATTGAGTTGTGACCGCTAAAGTGGCACACTTGATTGAGTTTGAGAAATTTCGGTCTCGTATATTGATTGGGATGTCTCCTGGTCTAATGCATGGTCATACTCCCAAAGGAGGTGATTGTGTATTAGTTCATGGAGGGATACATGATGGTGTGGTGGAGGAGTGACTGATCCTAGTGGTTCATATGCCCAAAGGTGATGAATTCATGAAGATTGGAATATATTCTCATAACCGCTATCATGTGGGGAGTGTACAACTACATGTCATGTATTCCGCCTAAAGGTGATTATGTGATTTTCTATGTAACTCTATAGATGTGTACTTGTGTGTCAAGTTACACAATGCTCACATGATGCTAATTATATAGACACTGCTTGTCTTTCAGTCACCTTTTCTGTAAACGGTAACTCCGTCACTATTGAGGTTCTTACTGGTTCCAACTTTAAGAAATGGAGAAAAGATTTTATATTTGCTATGGAGATGGCAGATGTTCATATGGCTCTTACTGCCGATCGGCCAGCAGCTATTACTACCAAGAGTACAGAGGTTTAGAAAGCACATTTTACTGCCTAGGAAAAGAGTAATAGTATTTGCTTGCTGTTTATGAAGCGTTCCATTCAGGAACACTTGAAAAGTGATTTGCCTATGAACTGCACTGCTAGGCAAATGATGGAAGCTTTGGTGGCTAGAAACTGTGCGTCGTCTAATGCTGAGATAGGGACACACCTGCAAACACTATTTACCATGAAGTATGATGGTTCTGGTGGTAAGAGATTATGTTCTGAGGATGGTTAATTTGCAGACAAAGCTTCAGGCTCTCAATGTTGCTATTCCCACTACCTGTATTGTGCATCAAGCTCTAAACACTCTTCCTCCCGATTTTGGAATTATCAAGACCAATTATAACTCCCAAGATGAAACCTGGTCAGTTAATGACCTGATTGCTAAGATGGTGGCAGAGGAAGAGAAATTGAAGAAAGACAAAGGGCACATTGTTCTTTATGCTTCAAGTTCTGGCAATGATAAGGGTAAGAAGGTGAAAAACTATACTCATAAGGGAAATTATGAGGCTGTTGGACCTTCCAACAATAAAGGAAATTTTGAAGGTACTGGTCCTTCTAATAGTTTGGATCCTAAGAAACCATTCCCCAAGAAAAATGATGTTCTTTGCTATTTTTGCAGGGAGAAAGGACACGTAAAGAAGGACTGCAAAAAGTTTAAGGCTTGGTTGTCTAAGAGAACCAAGAGTGAGCCTAAAGGTAATGATTCTTTGGCATTAGTTTATGAATCCAATCTATCTGAAGTCCCAACCAATTCTTGGTGGTTAGATAGTGGTGCAACTAATCATGTTGCATTTACCATACAGGGGTTCATAAACAGAATGACGCCAAATCAGGATGAATCAAAGCTCATTGTTGGAAACAGCATTGGAGTTGACGTCGAGTTCGTGGGAGATGCTATTTTCATTTTAGATTCTGGTTTTAGGATGATGTTGAGAAACACTCTTTACGTACCTTCATTTAGGCGGAATTTAGTTTCTGTGTCTTGTTTGGACATGTGTGGATACTCTTTTGAAATAAAGAGTAATGCTATTTCCATCTTTTATGATTCCAATAAGATTGGGTGTTGCAATTTATCCAATGGATTATATCGATTGAGTTTATCTTCCAACGACATGTACGTTACTTATTTAGCTGAAAAAGTTGTTTCCAAAAAGCCTCTACCTAAGGAACGGTCTTATGCATTGTGGCATAATCGACTTGGTCACATCTCTAAAGAAAGAGTAGAAAGGCTTGTAAAGGTTGACATCCTGCCTACTCTTAAAGGTGATCTAGAGACTTGCATAGACTATTGTAGAGGTAAGATGACTAAGATGAAGAAATCCGCCATACGAAGTTCTCACTTGTTGGAGGTTATTCATACTGATATTAGTGGACCATACACAGCTACTTCGAGCAAAATTTTTTATTTCATCACATTTATTGATAACTATTCCCGATATGGATACTTATACTTGATTAAAGAAAAGTCCGAGTCTCTTGACAAATTCAAGATTTTTTGGACTGAAGTGGGGAAACAGTTGGGAAAAGTTATAAAGATTGTTAGATTTGATTGCAGTGGTGAGTATTTTGATAGGCACGGTGATGTTGGACAACTTAAAGGACCATTTGCTAAATACTTAGAGGATTCTGGGATAGTATGTCAGTTTACTATGCCCGGGAGCCCTGAACAAAATGGCATAGTTGAAAGCCGCAATAGTACTCTTATGGACATGATGAGAAGTATGATTAGTAGGACCAATTTACCTATTTTTCTATGGGGTGAAGCATTGAAAACAACATATATTCTAAATTGTGTTCCTACTAAAGCGGTTCCATTGACTACTTTTGAGTTGCGGACTGGACATAAACCTAGCCTGAATCATCTTAAAGTTTAGGGATGTCCAGTAGAAGTGAAGTTATATAATCCAACATTGAGTAAGCTAGATTCTAAAACTACTCGATGTTACTTCGTGTCTTACCCAGATCATTCAAAGGGGTATTGATTTTATAACCCCAATGGAGGTACTAAAATTGTGGAATCTCAAACTGCAAAATTTTTTGAATTTGATGTAGTTGAAAAGGGTAGCTGCTCACGAACTATCGAAGATGATAGTATGGTAGGGATTACTGGATTCTCATCTCATCCTATGCAGACAACTTTGGAGCCTCCTCTGCCACAATATGCAGACAACTTTGGAGCCTCCTCTACCACAAGATGAACCCGTTGTGGCTTAGGATCCTATTATTAAGACAGTTCCTGATGAAATTCCTGTTGTGGCTTAGGATCCTATTATTAAAACAGTTCCTGATGAAATTCCTCAAGCCCCTCAAATTTAAAATGAGGTTGAAGTAGCTCCACTCAAAAGATCTACTAGGGAAAGACGTTCAGCTATATCACCAGATTATGTTGTCTACCTAGGAGAGCATGATTATGATATTGGCTGTGTTATTGATTCAGTAACTTATACGGATGCCATCTCATGTCCTCAATCAGATTTATGGTTAGATGCGATGAAAGATGAGAAACAATCTATGAAACATAATGGTATTTGGGAGCTTGTTGAATTGCCTAAAGGTTGCAAACCTATTGGCTGCAAATGGGTATTCAAGACTAAAAGGGATTCCAAAGGAAAGATTGAAAAGTTTAAAGCCAGACTGGTAGTTAAGGGTTTCACTTAAAGAGATTGAATAGATTATGAAGTAACATTTTCTTCAGTTTCTTCTAAAGATTCCTTTAGAGTGATCTTGACATTGGTAGCTCATTTCGATATGGAGTTACACTAGATGGATGTTAAGACCGCTTTTCTTAATGGAGACCTTAATGAGGAGGTTTATATGGTGCAGCCTGAAGGTTTTGTAGCAGATGACTTAGGTAAGCTTGTTCGTAAATTGAAGAAGTCTATTTATGGCCTTAAGCAAGCTTCTGACAGTGGTATTTAAAGTTTCATAGTGTTGTCACTTCATTCGGATTTATTGAGAACAAAGTAGATCGGTGTATATACACCAAGGTCAGAGGGAGGAAATATATTTTTCGCATACTTTATGTGGATGATATCTTGTTGGCAAGTAGTGATATTGGTTTACTGTATGAGACAAAGCGGATGTTATCGAAAAATTTTGATATGAAAGACCTTGGTGAGGCGTCTTTTGTTCTTGGCATTGAGATCCATAGAGATTGCTCATGCCATTCATTGGGTTTGTCTCAGCAGGCATCTATTGTCGGTAGGCATCTATTGATCGCATTTTGAAAAGATTCAATATGCAGTATTGCAAACCAGGAATTGTTCCTGTTATTAAAGGTGATAAATTAAATCTTTCACAATGCCCTAATTCAGATTTTGAGAAAGCTCAAATGAATAATGTACTTTATGCTAGTGTGCTTAGAAGTATCATGTATGCTCAAGTTTGCACTAGGCCAGATATTGCTTTTGCAACAGGGCTTCTAAGCAGATATTGGTCAAATCCATGACACAATCGCTAGGTTGCTGCCAAGAAGGTTTAAAGATACTTAAAGAGAACAATGGATTATATGCTGATTTATAGACATGTTCCAGACTTGCAACTAGTAGGGTATTCAGATGCAGATTTGGTTGGTTGTCAAGATGGTAAGAAGTCAACGACAGGGTACATATTTATGTTGGTAGGAGGTGCAGTATCATGGAAAGCGAGAAACAGAAATCCATATTTTCTTCTACCATGCAAGTAGAGTTTATAGCATGTTTTTCAGCTGCTACTCAAGCTATTTGGATCCAGAACCTCATTAGGGAGTTATCAGTTTTTGATTTTGTGGATAGGCCCATACAGCTACATTGTGACAATAATTATGTAGTGTTGTTTATTAATAACAACGAAGTCTCAAGGGGTCTAAACACATGGAGGTCAAGTTTTTGACTATAAAGGAATCAGTGCAGAATGGTGACGTTGCTATAGATTATATTTCTACAGATGATATGGTTGCAGATCCACTAACTAAAGGCCTACGCCCGTGTGTATTTGATCGACATATCATTAGCATGAGCCTAGGAGCATCTTGGGATGCTGTTATTTAGTGGGAGTTGTATTTTATTTTTCTTAAATAAAGTTTATATCTGCATTTGTTACAATTTAGTAACACTTTGATATATATATATATATATATATATATTTCAACTTTTGCATTTAATAAAATATTTTTTTTTTGAATGGTTTGTTATAATGCTGAATATATATTGTTAAAAGTCTTAAGGTATTGCTTAAACCTTGAGAGAAGGCTAGGGGCATCCAGTTATTAGCGTTGTGCATATGTTCTTATGATACATAAAGAAATGTTAACCATAAAGACAAGACATATGTGGGTTCATTGGAACCATAAAGTCATTCTCTAGTGGCACAAGCTTTTGTGTCGCCTAAGGTAAGAGAATGATGACTGACAAATGGGATCTCTCTATGAGAGATGTTAGCCATTTGCCATATTACCATATTGAATCCATATCAATAAAGTTGAAAGCACTTGTGACCATGAAAGGCTCTGTGTGTACACATGCAGTTACCGCCATGATTCCGTGTTTGAGACTTTATGGGATAGGATTGACTATTAAGAATTATCTCTGGACCAATGTGTGCACATACAGTACAATTTCAATTAATATAGTCCAAGTGGGAGAATGTAAAAGTTTTCCTAATGTGGACTATATTAATTGACGTTGTAATTTACCATTTAACGGTTATCATTTTATGGGGTTTGGTCTAAGGTGAGATAGAAGGTTTCTTAATTAGTCTAATATGGGGCTGGCTAGTGTGAGTCGAGTTGAGCCTGGCCCGTAATGAGGGGGCCCGGCTAGAAACTCTATAAATGCTCAGGTCTCTCCTCTAACCCTAATTCTCACGTATCCTCATATAAGGAGCGTTTACCTAACGCTAAACCGTGAGGGAGGCCGCCTCATTGAGCCAGTGATACGGAGGGTAATAAAGGAGAATGATTTGCGCAATGAATATTGTGTTCTCGCTTCTGCTCCAAAAATGATGGATCCTAAAATAGGTGCATTAATCTTTCTATTTGTTCTAGTTATGGAGATCTTGGGTTGCGCATAACCTGCATCCAACACTTATGGGAGTCGATAACGAAACAAACCGGCTGACAAAATCTGCCCCATTCCCCGTTGAAGTATCCCACAATTGCATGGGCTGATAATATGTTGCTCGGCCAACTGCATCCGTGGGATACTCGAATGGCTCACCTCGAGTGAGTTGGATATTGGAGTTCACAATGGAGGCATTTCCCTGAAAATGTAATCTTTGATCGTTCATTTGAAAAGACGGGAAATGGAAAAAAATGTTTGTGAAGGATTCGGAATTGACAGATGGAATGCTTAATGAAAGGATTAAGGGTGTCTGTGCTAGATCCTCTTTCATCAGACGCATTCCCACAGAGCCGTGAGCTATCTTTTTTCCGAAGATTCAAAGGCTCGTTTGCATTCTTTCACTAGCTTCTGATCACTGGGGAGAGCACCGGAAGTGGTTGAAGTCTGAAAATTTGAGTCATTGATGAACAATTAAACAGAATTACAAAAGTTAGATGCACAATCTCAGTGATGGATTCTTAAGAAGAAACAAAATGTTTGAGGATGGCCAATAGACATTTCAAATTTCTTCCACGCTCTGAAAAGGAATTGGAAGAAGTATGATATGGATGTTATACTATCTTATCACTGTTGTTATCATCAACGTTCATCTAATTGATAACATAGACAGCAGCTAATAGAGAATTTGACAGTTAGGAGTGATGGAAATCCTAGGTGTCTAGGAGATGCATTAGGAATTTCTGAAGAGTATGATCATCACCGCAAAATCTAGAAAATTTTGGGGGCCTAGATGTACATGAATCATACACTATTCCATGGCAAAGCATTATGTTATAGTTTCTTGAAATATCAGATCAAGTGAGTGACTCCAACTCAATCGGTCACTTGTGCTCCATCTCTCATTTAATGTTGTAGCTGTGATCTTTTAGAAGCCAAGTGATTCTGAATTGATGGACTTGTGAGAAACTTCTTGTGGAGACAATTGAGAATGAACGTGGAGCAACAATTGAAAATAGATGTGGCTTAGACCTTAAGAAAGCAAAATTTCGTACCAGCTCTGCTTGATCTTGATCAAAATGCCAGTTCATCTAACAAACTTTGAAAATTTTGTGTCTGTGTGCTTAATGCCAAACACCTCGTCACTAAAACCAAACTGTAGGTCTCACTTTGTATTGTCTTTGGTTGGGCCTATTGTGCCTTTTTGAAATCTAGAAATGCACATTACTTTCTTTCAAGACTAAAGTACCTCCACCCCATCACCCAAAATGGCTTTGACCCTATCAACCGAATTCGATTTCTTTAGCCATATGCTTCCATGGACACTTCATGATGGACTCAAACTAGCTTAGAGTAGCTAAATTAGGAATAGAGTGGTTGTGCAATGTATCACTAGTGTCAATACTGATTGACATCCACATACAGCGTTTGTATATGAGCACATGTCAATCCTTGCTCATTACATAACCGACATGTTATAAACCCTTGCGTTGACTTGATTTTTACAATAATACATGAGGTCTACATGGCCGCGAAACTAACTTAAAGCTACGGCATTAGGCAAGCATTGCCAGAAAGTTACTCTATGGTCCATAGATCATGGGGATCAAAACCATATGAATAATTTCTTATGTGGATCTCATCATAGGGTACTCACAATCGGTGGTCCAGATGTGCTTGATCTACCTGGTCCATGCAACATATAATGCTCTCTCCCTAGCCAGAGATTAAGCTATCTAAAATCCAATTTGGCGACATATGAGTATGTCTTCCTCACGCTAGTGTTTGTGAATAACTCTGTTTATCCTTCCTTTATGCAACTTCCTTTCAAGCAAATTCAGGAAAGTACAAAATTCTTGCTGAATACTAACCCACGGCCAAAGAAGAAAGAGACATGTCTATAGGAAGTCAATTAAGAGTCTTTCTACTAAGTTAGGAGGAAGGAGACTACATGTCCTAAGGTCCAACTCCACAGTGACTTGGCAAAGAGCGTATTAACTTGAATCGTGGTATAAAGTCGCTTCCCTCTTGGATGGACTCGCCCACGAGAAACTTACCGGCGACTAACAACTGCATTCTGTCTCATCGGGCCAGCTGAAACTATATGTCCCAAAAGTCTTTCGATGAATTCCAAGTTAGGCTTCCTCAACCTATAATCATTTAATCCAATTTGTCAAATGTTTCTAATAATATAATCCTCTCTTATTCTTTTTTTCTTTCTACTTGGTAAGAAGAAACTCCACAAGTCCAGAATCCCATCTCCCAAGATTTGAACCCGTCCCGAACTCTCCTTGCCTTTTCTAGGCTACTGTAAATGTTGGATGCAAATTGCGCAACCCCAAGATCTCCATAACTAGAACAAGAACACACATCCAAAGAGTAAAAGATTAACGCACCTGGGAACCATTGTTCTTGAAGTGGAAGCGGAAACACAATGTTCCTTGCGCAAATCCTTCTCCTCTATTGCCTTTCGTATCACTTGCTCAATGAGGCAGCCCCTCACGATTAGCGTTAGAATAACGCCCCTTAGGTGAGGATATGTGAGAATCAAGGTTAGAGGAGAGACTTGAGCACTATTTATAGAGTTTCCAGCCAGTCCCCCTCATTGCGGGCCAGGCTCAACTCGGCCCACACTAGCCAGCCCCATATTAGACTAATTAAGAAACCTTCTATCTCACCTTAAACCAAACCCCGTAAAACGGTAAACGTTAAACGGTAAATAACAACGTCAATTTATTTAGTCCACATTAAAGAAAACTCTTACATTCTCCCACTTGGACTATATTAATTGAAATTGTATTGTATGTGTGCACATTGGTCCAGAGATATTTCTTAATAGTCAATCCTATCCCATAAAGTTTCCAACACTGAATCATGGCGGTAACTGTATGTATACACACAGAGCCTTCCATGGTCATAAGTGCTTTCAACTTTATTGATATGGATTCAATATGGTAGTGTGGCAAATTGCTAACATCTCTCATATAGAGATCCACTTGTCAGTCACCATTCTCTTACCTTAGGCGACACAAAAGTTCGTGCCACAAGAGAATGAAATTATGGTTCTAATGAACCCACATATGTCTTGTCCTTTTAAAGTACCTTAAAACCTTCTTGGCAATAACCCAGTGATCGCGTCCTAGATTTAATTTATATCTGCCTAGAAGTCCCGTCATAAAGACGATATTTAATCTAGTGCAAAATCAAGCATATATTATACTTTTAAGTGCACTAACACAAGGTACATCATTTAACTAGATTTTCTTAATATCTAAATAAGAACAATGTGATAGATTCAGTCTATCACCCTTAACAACAGGAGTAATTCCTGAATTGCAATGATGTATATTGAATATTTCCAAAATACGATCAACAAATTTCCTCTAAGAAAATCTAATAAAATCCAATATATGTGACAAGAACAATCCTTACGGACCTTAGTGTAAAGGACAAAAGATGCCTCAAGGTCACTTACTTGTAAACAAAAATCATGTACATAGAGTATGAGAAAAAATAAATTTCCTCCCACTGACCTTACAGTATATTGAATTATTTTGTCCCTAATTGAACAAAATAACAACTCTATGAAACTTTAATAATATTGTCTGGAAACTTACATAAAACTATTAATAAGACTTTCAGTTTACACACAAGTTTACTTAAATTTGTTGCAAAATCCTCCAGTTGCACTATATAGATTTTGTATCTATTTGGCGTAACTCCATATAAAAACAAATAAATAAATAAACTATTAATGTTACATTCACTCTGAAAGAATCTTTTAAAGAAATAATTATTTCTTTACTATTAACAATCCACCCCTCTTTAAGAGTGAAAACTTTAGCTACCAGTTTGGCTTTAAATTCCACAATCTTTATTTGAAATCCTTTTAGTTTAGTACGCCAATTTACAACTAAAGAACTTGTGATCTTTAGACAAGTCAGTAAGTTTCCAAACATGTTTCATAGATTACATATCGCCTTTTATGGCATCTAATCACATACTTAATTGAGGATAAGAAACAATATTCATTTATGTCGCTAAATCAACCATGTAGTGGATATTGTGGTCATGCTTTCACAAATAGACTATATAATCTAATGAAATAATTGATCGTCTTTTCCTAACAAATCTCCTAAGTAAAGCTACAACCACTTCATTCTATACTTGAGAGGTTTGAAAAAATTTCATCAAAAACTATATCGAGAATAGTACCTTGAACCTCATCAAGTTTAGTCTATGATACAGGAGATTCAACAATTGTCTGTATCATAATTATCTATTTAGGTAAAGACAAAGACACAATGATTTTTTATCGTACTATTATCCTTAATAGTCTGAGAGCAGCTATCCTCTACAATTATGTCAAACTATAGAAACTTTACAGTATGTGATACTGTAATTCTTGTATCTTCTTTAGGGTCTTATAATCAATACGCTTTTGAACAATCTAGTTAAGATACAAAATAATTCCGAGTGAATCTAAATTCCAACGCATCTAATATTGGATTAGTTAACCACCTCTTAATTAAGTAATTTACATCCAGTTCATAACTCTAAAGAAGTTTATGAAACAACTTTGATAAGAAACACGTTTTATGTGTAAAAAGGCTGTTTTCAAAATACCATCCCATAAAAGACCGAATAAATTAGTCTTACTAATCATACTCATCACCATGTTAATTATGGTGCAATTATGCCCTTCGACCAAATCTTTTGTCAGGATTTTCAGGCATAGTAATTAAGTTACCACCTCAGAATCTACCAAGTATTTGACAAATGACCCTTTAAGCTATTTCGCATTGTCATACTTGTCAAAATACTCACGGCCACTATTAAGCCTGAAACCTTTTAAGACTAATTGTAATTATTTATTCTTTATCTCGGTCATTTTCCCTAAATAGAAAACTTTTGGAAACAACCTTTTAACCATATACGAGACGTATATGTCATTAGGACTTAAACATAATCTTTGCACATATGTCCTAATTTCAGTATTAGACAAGACATAATTTCAAGCCACTAAGGCTTTCATCATCTCTTAGCAGTGCAGTTAGTAGGCAAACCATTTTTCAAGTGTTCCAAAATGAAATGCTTCATGGACAGTAAGCACATTCTATTGCTCTTTTCTCAAGCAATAAATCATATGTCCACAACTTAAAAACCTCAATTATAGTGGAGTTATTAATTACAAAAAAGGTAACTAAAAAATAAGCAATGTATATAATTAGCATCATGTGAGCACCGTGTAACTTGACGTACAAGTACACATCCAGAGAGTTACATGTATAAACATATAATCACCTCAGGGCAAAATACATGATATGCAATTGTACACTCCCCACATGATAGCGGTTATGAGAATATATTTCAATCTTCGTGAATTCATCACCTTTGGATATATGAACCACTAGGATCAAACACTCCTCCACCACACCATCATGTATCCCTCCATGAACTAATACACAATCTGTCACGCCCCGATCCTCGGGCATGCACACATCCTTCTCTCTTGGTCATTTTATAATGCGATATCCCAGCACTATGTATCGCCGACCCTTTCATTAATTAAGCACATGCGGAAGCAATTATAAATCCCTAGACAATAAAACAATGGGATAGAAAAGCAGGCCATATCTTTCATATTGAAATCCACAACCAAACCTTTATACATGACACAAACCAGAGTAATTCACAACTAATCACAACTTTTTACTCTAACTCTATTCACATCAAAATGGAGTTCACAAAAGAAGATGGAATCTCAGTCCATCCAGGTCGTACTCAAGATCCCTCTCGATATTATCTTCTTCTTCCAAAAATCCTTCTCCTAAGATTTCACCTCAGCGTTCTCCTTCTCAAATTCCTCCTCCTCAGCTCCTCATCGGGATCCTGAAATGTTGTCCCACAACCGGGATGAGACTACGTCTCAGCAAGTTCTAATCCACTAAGACTCAATTAGGGAAACAATACACTACTCGGTTGCCTAAGCACAGCACGAGTCGGAGGACTTACCTTGGCCTCAGTCTAAACCTGCAATTCAAGGTTATATACGAACGCTTTATAAATCAAAACGAACAATCAATCAAATCACGACAATCTGATCAAATTATTGATCAATCGAACTAGTCGATTACATGTCAGACAGATCATTCTAGGTCATTGATTCCACACCATATAACCTCCCATCAGGCACTCGGTCATAGAGCCACATCAATGTTCTCAGGCATCCAGTTTGCCAAGGTGACTTATCCACTAGACAATTGCGTGCGTTCATTAAGGCGTCGTTTTCGCCGGTGATGTCCTTAATCACCGAACCACACATGCCTATGACAATGTGTTTCATAGACAAGTGCATACGTTCTTTAAGGCGCCGTTTTCGCCAGTGATGTCCTTAATCACCGAATCATACATGCCTATAACAATATGAGTACTAGACCGATACATGCATTCTTTAAGGCGCCGTTTTCGCCAGTGACGTCCTTAGTCACCGAACCACATAGGCCCATAACACCATACCTGATCGGTTATAGCCCAGAGTACTTCCAATTCCCTCTCATGATTCTATCCACTTTACAACTCATCAAAGCATTATAAATGCTAAATAAACATACTCGGCCAACTACCAAGCAATCATTCAATCCCACTCAATTTCAATCAATTTAGGGTAAATCCCTCAAATATCACAATTTATTTTATTCCATATAACGTAGAGCTCAAATATATAAACGGACTGCGCCACAACAATCAGCACGAGATTTCGATCGTCGGCCATCTCAGCCTTAATTTCCGAAAAATAAATAATTAATTAATTAATTTCGACAATTAAATAATTAATATTAAAAATTCAATTTAGCTCAAAAATAAAGCCCGATTAAATAAACGGACTTCACCACGGTCATCATCATAATATTCCGGTCACTGACCATCCAGTTAAATTTTCGGAAAATAAATGAATAATTAATTTAATTCCGAAAAATAAATAAATAAATAAATACAATAAATTCAATTTAGCACAATATAAATCTCAATTAAATAAACGGTCTGCACCACGATCATTAGCATAAAATCCCGATCCTTCGCCATCTCGGTTGAATTTCGGAAATAAATAAATAATTAATTAATTAAATAATTAATTTCAAAAATTAATATTTAATTCCTAAAAACTCCACCTAGGCTCGAATTATCAAATTGAAGCCCGATAAAGGGTCGGAAAAATCCCGAGCTACCCTCAATAAATAGTAGACCATTTCTACTTGCTAAATACACACTCAATTTGTCTAAATTGCATCACAGAGGACTAATAATCACTAATCTACATTAATCTAACCACCTAACCCTAATTAATTAACACTAAACAACCCCTAAGTGTAATTATTCCAATAAGCAAGGATTAGTGAGATTACTCACCGGAATCGCGCGCAAATCGGATCAATCCGATGGGGACAACGTGAGGAACGATAAACTCCAAAGCACGACTCAGGTCTAGGGCCCGGAAACGGCCCAAAAGAGAGCTCGAAGTTGCTGGAAACCCACTCCGTGGGGTGGCTACGATGGCTGTAAAAAGACACAAAACAGCCACAAAACAAAGCAGCAAGGGAGGCAAGGTTCGGGGGAGGGTCGGTGGAGGTCCGGCGGCTTCGAACGGTGGCCGGAGGTGGCCGGAGGCGGCTAGACAGAGCTGGGCAGCGGCTGGAATCGCACGGGGGAGGGACAGCGAGGTGCGAAGGGGGCGGTGGCGGAGCGCGTGACGTGTGCGGGAGCGGGCGCGCGGGCGGTTCGGCTCCGGTGCGGCGGCGATGGCTTCGGCGAGCTGCTGTTCTTCTTTGCTGGTTTTGGGCTGGTTCGCGCAAAGAAGAACGAAGAAGAAGAAGAAGATGGGCACGTGGGAATAGGGGAGAAGAGGGAGGAGAGAGAAGAAGAGAGAAAAGAGATAAGAAGAAGAAACCTTTTGACTAGTCAAAGGTAGAGAGAGAAGCCAATTTGAATTTGGCAAGGGGGGTGTTCGGTGGGGTGCACGCACGAAGGGGAAGGGAGAGGAGAGAAGAAAGAGAAAAAGACAGGGAGAGAAAAAAGAAAATAAGAAAAGTAATCAAATAGTAAAAAAAAATCATACTATGCAAATTACTTCTATTATTTTCCCTTTCTCTTTTTAAAATCTTCCAGTCTTCAATTTTTCCTCCGATAATTTCTTTTTCGAAATTTTGGACTCGTCAATAAATTGACGGACGATGAGACAAGATCCTAAAAATGAATTGTGACACACTCGAATATTCGATTCCCGAAACCAACTTAAATTTCATGGTTAGAATCGATCAGACGTGATTTTTGTCTAATCCAACTAATTAGGTAGCTTTTAGGGATTTTACCGCGGATACATCCCTTAACAGCTTCACCCAATAGGTTAGTTAACTCGTGAGTGATCAGCTCAGAGAAAAATGACTATAAGCACGTCGACGAAATGCCCATTTCACTTTATCGAAACGAGGTCGAATTTCAGGATGTCACAACTCTTCCCCTTTTATAAAAATTTCGTCCTTGAAATTTAAACCATTACACTCTTTGATCAAAAAGGTGGGGGTACAACTGTCTCATCGACTCTTCAGTCTCCCAAGTCGCTCCTTCAGTGCCGTGGTGTTGCCAGACCACTTTGACCAACGGAATGGTCTTTGTACGCAGAACTTGCTCTTTACGGTCAACGATCTGGACCGGGCTTTCAACATATGACACACGGTCATCCACTTCCAATTCCTCGAAATTGAGCACGTGGGTCGGGTCAGGCTCGTATTTCCTTAACATCGACACATGAAAGACATCATGCACCTGTGCCAACCTCGGTGGTAGTGCAAGACGATACGCTAGAGTTCCTATTGTTTCCAAAATTTCAAAGGGACCTACATACCTCGGACTCAGTTTGCTTTTCTTGCCAAAGTGCAAAGTTCCTCTCATTGGTGACACTTTCAGAAAGACATGATCACCAACTTGGAATTCTAGCAATCTCCGACGCTTGTCTGCATAACTTTTCTGCCCACTCTGCGCTGTTTTCAATTTGTTTTTGATCACTATCACGGCATCTATTGACTGTTGAACCAACTCTGGACCTGTAATCTTTCTTTCCTCGACTTCGTCCCAACACACTGGAGTTCTGCACGCTTTGCCATACAATGCTTCGAAAGGAGCCATCTGAATACTCTGCTGATAACTGTTATTGTAGGCAAATTCTACCAAATGGAGCTGATCCTCCCAACTTCCCTTAAAGTCTATAACACACGCTCTCAGCATGTCCTCGAGAGTCTAAATTGTCCTCTTAGATTGACCATCTGTCTAAGGATGATAAGCCGTACTATACTGACGTTTAGTACCAAGAGCACTTTGCAAACTTTTCCAAAAAGCAGCAGTAAATCTTGGGTCTCTATGAAATGTTATTGTAACCGGTACTCCATGCATTCGAACCACTTGGCGCACATATAAATCTGCGTGCCTATCAAGACTGAGGTCCTTTCGAACTGCGATAAAGTGAGCCGACTTGGTCAGCCTATCGACTACTACCCAAATCGAATCATTCCCTCTCTGACTCCTTGGTAGTCCAGTCATGAAGTCCATCGTGATATGCTCCTATTTCCACTTTGGGATCGCTAGAGGTTGTGGAAGTCCTCCTGGCTTGCAATGCTGAGCTTTTACTTGCTGACATGTCAAACACTTGGCCACATGCTTTGCGATGTTCGCCTTCATACCTGACCACCAATAGTGTTGACACAGATTCTGATACATTTTAGTACTCCAAGGGTGAACCTGTAATTACTACAATGTGTTTCAGATAGAATTTCTTCTCTAAGCTTGACATCGTCAGGTACAACCAAACGCCCTTGGAACCTTAATATTCCATCATCAGAAATCTGAAAGTCGATCTTTCTTTTCTCAATGTCCTCTTGAAGAATCCTCTGCACATCGGGGTCTGTTGCTTGAAGATTCTTGATTCTGACTTGAATATCTGGTTCAATTCTGAGGGTGGCCATAAAACTCGAAAGGTGGCCTACCTCAAACTTGAATACCGAATCTCACGCTCTTTCGATTAGGTTCCACTCCTTTATCAGTATATGAGCTACTGAAGACTTTCGGCTATATGCATCAGCGACCTTATTCGCCTTTCCTGGATGATATAAAATATCACAGTCATAATCCTTAAGCAATTCCATCCATCTGCGCTGTTTCATGTTCAAGTCCTTTTGAGAGAACAAATACTAGAGACTCTGATGGTCTGTGAAGATCTGGAACTTTTCTCCGCATAAGTAGTGTCTCCAAATCTTCAAAGCAAAGATAATTGCTACGAGTTCTAAGTCATGCGTTGGATAATTATGCTCATGAGGTCTCAACTGACGGGAAGCGTATGCAACAACCCTACCATGTTGCATCAATACACAACCCAACCCCTTGAATGACACATCACTATAGATCTCAAATCCTCCTGGACCAGATGGAATTGTTAGTACCGATGCGGTTGTCAGCCTTCCTTTCAGCTCTTAAAAACTACACTCGCACTTGTCTGACCATACAAATTTCTCTTCTTTCCTCAGGAACTTTGTCAGAGGCGACGCTATCGATGAGAACCCTTCCACAAACCGTCTATAATAACCTGCCAACCCCAGAAAACTTTTGATTTCTATTACTATTGTCAGTCTCGGCCACTTGATCACGGCTTCTATCTTGCTCGGGTCGACGGAGATTCCTTCTCCGGAAATCACATGACCTAAGAACGCAACACAAGTCAACCAAAACTCGCATTTGCTAAACTTAGCATATAACTGATGAGCTCTTAAGGTTTGGAGCACTAATCTCATATGATTTTCATGCTCTTCATCACTTCTCGAATAGACCAAGATATCATCGATGAATACGATCACAAACTGATCCAGAAATTCCATAAACACTCTGTTCATCAAATCCATGAAGGCAGCTGGGGCATTCGTCAACCCGAATGGCATCATTGTGAACTCGTAATGACCATACCGAGTACGAAATGCTGACTTAGGAATGTCCTCCTTCCTAATTCTCAGCTGATGATATCCCGTCCTTAAATCAATCTTTGAGAATATTGATGCTCCTTGTAATTGATCAAACAAGTTATCAATCCTTAGGAGTGGATACTTATTCTTAATTGTCACCTGATTGAGCTGTCTATAATCGATGCATAGACGTAACGAACCATCCTTTTTCTTTACAAACAAAACTTG
Organism: Eucalyptus erythrocorys; assembly: GCA_014182555.1. Lineage (NCBI taxonomy): Eukaryota > Viridiplantae > Streptophyta > Magnoliopsida > Myrtales > Myrtaceae > Eucalyptus > Eucalyptus erythrocorys. The sequence continues at coordinate 10,909,797 of CM024603.1, forward strand.
TGCTCCCTAAGGTGACGCACTAGGACGAATAAATCCTTTATCCAATAATTCCTGCATCTGTACTTTCAATTCTTTTAATTCTGTCAATGCCATTCTGTACGATGCTTTTGAGATCGGCTCTGTCCCTGGTGCTAGTTCAATCACAAATTCAATTTCTCTTTCTAGCGGTAGACCTGGCAATTCCTTTGGAAAGACATCTGGAAATTCTTGAACTACTGGAATGTCTTCCACTTTCAACTCCTCAACTCTCGTATCCACGACAATTGCCAGGTAACCTTGACAACCCTCGTCTAATAGACGAGTTGCCTCATGTGACAAGATTAAGGAAATCGTGGGTCCTCCCCGATTCCCAACAAATTCAAAACTCTTGCCCCCTAATGGGTCGAACTGAATCGCTTTGCGATAGCAGTCCATTTTAGCTATTTGCTTGGTGAGCCAGTCCGTGCCAATAATTAAATCAAAGTCATACATGGCTAGGACTAACAAGTCAATTTTTCCCACTCGCTCACCAATCTCTAACTTGCACCCGAAATATCCCAAAGCAGCAACGACTTTATTTTTCAAGGGTGTAGATATGCAAATTGCCGATTCCAACAATATAGGATTCAATCCTAACATCTTAACATACTGTTCAGCAATAAAAGAGTGGGTTGCTCTCGAATCAAATAAAGCATAGGCAGGTTGGTCGTTGAGCGAAACCATACCTGTAATCACGTCAGGTGTAGCTTCTGCCTGACCTTGGGTAATCGCATACACGGTGCCTTGAACTCGAGGTCTTTGCTGTCCTCCTTGCGGTGCATTCTGAGGGGCATACCCTCCTATCTATCTCCTCGGTGGCGGCGGCGGCAACTGAGGTTGTCCTCTTTTCTTCCTTGGACAATTCCTAACCATATGGCCTTGCTGGTCACATTTAAAACACGCACCCGTCCTAGCTGGGCACGGTGCTGTCCCATGTCTTCTCCCACAAAGGCGACAGGCACCAACACTAATGGGTACTGGCCTATTAAATCCACTTTTCTTGCTGGGCGGGCCTTGGAATCTATTTCCAAACATCGGCCTCTTTCCTTGGCAAATGTTGTCTCTATGAGAGTTAAACCTTGATCCAGCTGAGGCTGCTTACACCATTATACCCCTCTCTATCATCTAAGCTCGACGGTAGACTTCACGATAATCTACCAAATCCAATGGTAGTAGAGGTTGTTTCAGTTCTGTACGAAGACCGTTCCTAAATCTTCGAGCTTTCTCCTCAGGGTCCTCGATTAATCGTGGGGCATACTGAGACAATTCTGCGAACTTAACCCCATACTGATCGACAGTCATCGATCCTTGACGAAGGCGTTGGAACTTCTCCATCTTCAGCTCTCGAGCAACACCCGAGAAATATTGATCATTAAAAGCTCTAAGGAAGGTGTCCCACACCCTTGGTACTCGTTATGGGAATACAGCGTCCTTGGTGGCTTTCCACCAAATGTTGGCATTATCTTGAAGTTGATACACAACTAGTATCACCTTTCCTTCTTCATTACACATTAAGACTGCGAATGCTTTCTCCATATCTTGCACCCACTGTGATGCAGCTTCAAGGTCTCCAGTACCCCTAAACCTCGGTGGATCGAGTCTTTGGAAGTGCGCCACTAATTTATTCATTGGTCTTTCTACGACCACAACCCCTGGCGGACCTTTGACGTTCACTACAGCTGGAACAACGGTAGGCGCAACTGCAGGTGCGGCCTGAGCAGCGGTGGCAGCTACGACATTAGCGGTGGCCTGAGCGACGGCTTCAACTGTCGCAGCTTGCTGATCCATTCTTTCTCCCAAAACTTCCAAGACATGCAGGATCCCATCCACTCTGGGATCATTAGGGGCTGCTACCCTGACATCTACAACAGAAGGTGGTGCATCACCACTAGCGCTAGCCACAGCTGGCGCTTTACCACGGCCGCCTCGGCACTGCCTCTAGTCGGCGTTCTGGCCCAAGTCACTGAGGATAAGGTCTTATGCCTAGGAGTTCTTGGCTCCTGATCGCTCATGGTGTCGCTTTAATCTACTGACACCTGCTTTCAATTCAACACTGAATTAAAAACGGAGCGATTCAAACAACAAACAATTTTAGCACTCAGCTAACATAGACATGCACCAGCATGAATTTAAAGGCCATCCTACTACTATCCCATGAACCATCGCTCCTTATCACTCCAATCTCTAAACTTCGCTCTAATACCACAAAAAGGGGATGTCACGCCCCGATCCTCAGGCATGCACACATCCTTCTCTCTTGGTCGATTTTATAATGTGATATTCCAGGACTATGTTCGCCGACCTTTTCATTAATTAAGCACATGCGGAAGCAGTTATAAATCCCCAGACAATAAAACAATGGGATAGAAAAGCAAGCCATATCTTTCATATTGAAATCCACAACCAAGCCTTTATACATGACACAAACCAGAGTAATTCACAACTAATCACAACTTTTTACTCTAACTCTATTCACATCAAAATGGAGTTCACAAAAGAAGATGGAATCTCAGTCCATCCAGGTCGTACTCAAGATCCCTCTCGATATTATCTTATTCTTCCAAAAATCCTTCTCCTCAGATTTCACCTTAGCGTTCTCCTTCTTAGATTCCTCCTCCTCAGCTCCTCATTGGGATCCTGAAATGTTGTCCCACAACCGGGATGAGATTACGTCTCAGCGAGTTTTGCCCCACTAAGACTCAATTAGGGAACCAATACACTACTCGGTTGCCTAAGCACAGCACGAGTCGGAGGACTTACCTTGGCCTCAATCTCAACCTGCAATTCAAGGTTATATACGAACGCTTTATAAATCAAAACGAACAATCAATCAAATCACGACAATCTAATCAAATCATTAATCAATTGAACTAGTCGATTACATGTTAGACGGATCATTCTAGGTCATTGATTCCACACCATATAACCTCCCATCAGGAACTCGGTCATAGAGCCACATCAATGCTCTCGGGCGTCCAGTTCGCCAAGGTGACTTATCCACTAGACAATTGCGTGTGTTCATTAAGGCGTCGTTTTCGCCAGTGATGTCTGTTGAAGAAAAATCTCTTGTAAGTTTTGAAGTTAACAAAACAGCCTCGTCAATAAAGTCTTTAACTTGTGCGTGATAGAAAGGTGGAAGACAAAATATCTTATACAATGATGAGTGCCTCTAATGTGTTGCTGCACAAGATTATCATCAACTGTCTCAGGCCAAAGACAACCTCCAAAATAGATGTCTCCACAACAGAAGCCAAGTTGATGTTTGCTCTTAACCAAGGCAGGCCCTTTTCTCTCCCTCATGTGATCCTATTCCACATGTATCGAACTGTGGTAAAGGATAAGGGCCAACTACCTTACTCGTCTATCATCACCAAGCTGTTCAGGCACTTTAAAATTCAGATCCCTACATCTTTATGCCTGACCAATTTAAGCTTGATGCTTGTGGGTTACAAGATGGTGATGAAGATGAAGATTCTAGAGCTGAACACTGCATTGGAAGAGTTAAGAGAGAAGATTCCCGCCAAAGAGATTGCCACTGCTTCTACCAAGAGAAAGGGCAAAGAGCCCATGGCTGTCACTGAGAAAAAGCGAAGGAAAGTCATCCTGCAGAATGAGGATGACGAAGAAGATTTTGATGATGCCATGACTCTTTTTGCTCTCTCAAAGTTGAGGAGCATAGTTAGCTTGAGAATTGATGCTGGAGAGAAGGTAAGGAGAGAAGCAGAGGAAAAAGAAGAAGCTAAGAGAGTGAGAAGAGAGGAAGAACAGATGAAGAAAGAAGAGGAAAGGAAGAGAAAAGAAGAAGAAGAAGAGGAACAGAGGAAAGAAGAGGAAAGACAGAGGAAAGAAGTAGAGGAAGCATGGAGAAGAGAAGAGGAAGAGAGAAGAAAGAGAGATAAAGATGAGAGCAAAGCTCATGAGGATATGGCTGAAGGATTTGAGCCATCTTTTGCTCACTCTAGGAAGGAAATCGAAATGCATCACAGTGCTGAAATGGAGTTTGGCAAAGAATATTTGACTCCACCCACTGGCAACAATACAGGGGGAGTTGCTGCTAATCAAGGAACAATATCGCCATTATATTATAGTGATGTGAGTAGGTTAGGTGTTGATGCTGTGGATATCTATGCATCTCATTTCCCATAAATTGAAGAATCCTCTCCATCAGGAAGGGAAAGGGCTTAGAAGGATGCGCCAAGTTTTCAAACTCCAAGAACTGACTCTACTGGTCCTAGTATAAGTAATGCTAACTCAACAGCTTTTTCACACCTGTTGGATGTTATGCTGGACCTCAAGAAGCAGATTTTTGGAATGGATTATGAGCTGAGGGATCTTAAGAAGGCACTGCTGAGTACTTTCGTGTCCATGCAAGATCATATCAATGCACTCAGAGTTCAAGTGGAATCAAATGAGAAGGGTGCTGAGTTGATCTCAGTGAAGGAAGCTCTTGCAAATCTTGAGAAAACAGTGCAAACACTCAGCAAATTTCATTTTGTTCGCATCCCTGAAGAGCCCTGAATCTTTTTCAAACCCACTCTTTTCCACTTTACTTCCTTTTGATGGGACAAAAAGGGGGAGAGTTTTGCAGATTTGAGATCGTTTTTTTATTTTTATTTCATTTTGATTGTTTTGACTTTGAACTTTTGGTTTGGATTGTCTATTTGAACTACTATGACTTTATGCTGATTTGATGTTTGGATCATTAGACTTGTGAATTTGCAGGAACATTATATTTGTGAGGATAATTGTTATTAGACTAATATGTTTCTATTTTGCATAAGTAATCCTCAAAATATATATAAGTTTTTCTTTGCAGGTTATAAATTTGCAAAATCTGCCGAGGTGTTTTGTTACCATCAAAAAAGGGGAGATTGTTGAAGAAAAATCCCTTGTAAGTTTTGAAGTTAACAAAACAGCCTCGTTAGTAAAGTCTGAAGAATCCAAGACTCAGTTGATTAAGTCCGAAGACAATCAGACCCAAAGTTATGGTCTGAAGTTTTCCGTCTAAAGACAATCAGACCCAGTTACAGTCTGAAGATCTCCAGACCCAATTAAAGTCTGAAGACAGTTTAGGATTTTGCCAGGCTGACAGCAGGTTATCTTTATGATTAAGGAAATTAAGATATGGAAATTATATTCCCTAACTTATCCATGGAACATCTCTGGCTGTGATTGTGAGCTCGGAAGATTTTTTTTCTTCGGATTTTATCTGTTGAAGTTCAAGCGAATTTTGGAAGGATCTAATTTTGGAAACTCAAGATCCTGATTGTATGGGCGAGCAGGATTGACGAGCTATTTTCTACTTATACAGTCGACAACGAGAAGATCACTTAAATTGATTCAGTCCAACGGGTTGATTGGATGAATTCTTGGAAAGTGCTAACGGCTATGGTGGCACGAAGGATATTTAAGATGTGTCGTAGTTGCTTGAAAGTATGAGAGAACCGATAGAAAAATTTCGAAGTTAGAACCTTTGAAATCTCTTCTTCTCAAAATCTCTTGTGCTCAAAATTGTTTATCAAAGAGAGTCACTTATAGTGCGAAACAACAAGAAGCTGTAGAAGAGACTTTCTACTAAAGAAGTCTAGTTCGTGAATTGTAAAAGCTCTCATTTATTACATAGTGATTACAGCCAGTTGGCTGCCAGCGTGGAGAGTGGACGTAGGCTTGCAATAAGCCGGACCACTATAATTCTTGTGTCAATTTTCTCTTACCCTACTCTATTTATTTTATGGATGCATGAGTTATTTATTTCTAACGTGATTCTCATACCAAAGGAGATCTCGGGCAATGATTTGAAAAGAATTTTATAAACACCAATTCACCCCCCTCTAGGTGTATTTACTAGCCTTTATCAATGTCCTTAATCACCGAACCACGCATGCCTATGACAATGTGTTTAATAGACAAGTGCATGCGTCCTTTAAGGCGCCGTTTTCGCCAGTGATGTCCTTAATCACCGAACCATACATGCGTATAACAATATGAGTACTAGACCGATACGTGTGTTCTTTAAGACGCCGTTTTCACCAGTGACGTCCTTAGTCACCGAACCACGTAGGCCCATAACACCGTACCTAATTGGTTATAGCCTAGAGTACTCATCAAAGCGTTATAAATGCTAAATAAACATACTCGGCCAACTACCAAGCAATCATTCAACCCCACTCAATTTCAATCAATTTAGGGTAAATCCCTAAAATATCACAATTTATTTTATTCCATATAACGTAGAGCTCAAATATATAAACGGATTGTGCCACGACAATCAACACGAGATTTCGGTCGAAATTCGGCCATCTCAGCCTTAATTTCCGAAAAGTAAATAAATGAATAAATAAATAAATTTGAAAATTAAATAATAAATATTAAAAATTCAGTTTAGCTCAAAATAAAGCCCGATTAAATAAACGGACTTCACCACGGTCATGAGCATAATATTCCGGTCACCGACCATCCCAGTTGAATTTTCGGAAAATAAATAATTAATTAATTTTATTCCGAAAATTAAATAAATAAATAAATTCAATAAATTCAATTAAATAAACGGTCTACACCACGATCATCAGCATAAAATCCCGATCCCTGGCCATCTCAGTTGAATTTTCGGGAAATAAATAAATAATTAATTAATTAATTTCGAAAATTAATATTTAATTCCTAAAAACTCTACCTAGGCTCGAATTATCAAATTGAAGCCCGATAAAGGATCGGAAAAATCCTGAGCTACCCTCAATAAATAGTAGATCATGTCTACTTGCTAAATACGCATTCAATTTGTCTAAATTGCATCACAAAGGGCTAATAATCACTAATTTACATTAATCTAACCACATAACCCTAATTAATTAACACTAAACAACCCTTAAGTGTAATTATTCCAATAAGCAAGGACAGTGAGATTACTCACCGGAATCGTGTGCAAATCGGATCAATCTGACGGGGACGACGCGAGGAATCATAAATTCCAAAGCATGACTCGGGTCCAGGGCTCGGAAACGGCCCAAAAGCGAGCCCAAAGTTGCTGGAAACCCACTCCATGGGGTGGCTACGATGGCTGTAAAAAGACACAAAATAGCCACAAAACAAAGCAGCAAGGGAGGCAAGGTACGGGGGACGATCGGTGGAGGTCCGGTAGCTTCGAACGGTGGCCGGAGGTGGCTGGAGGCGGCTGGACAGAGCTGGGCAGCGGCTAGAATCGCATGGGGGAGGGACGGCGAGGCGTGAAAGGGGCGGTCGCGGAGCGCGCGATGTGCATGGGCACGAGCGCATGGGCGGTTCGGCTCCGGTGCGGCGGTGATGGCTTCGGTGAGCTACTCTTCTTTTCTGGTTTTGGGCTGGTTCACACAAGAAAAACGAAGAAGAAGAAGAAGATGGCCACATGGGAATAGGGGAGAAGAGAGAGGAGAGAGAAGAAGAGAGAAAAGAGATAAGAAGAAGAAACCTTTTTGACTAGTCAAAGGTAGAGAGAGAAGCCAATTTGAATTTAGCAAGGGGGTGTTCGGTGGGGTGCTCGCATGAAGGGGAAGGGAGATGAGAGAAGAGAGAGAAAAAGAAAGGGAGAGAAAAAAATAAGAAAAGTAATCAAATAGTAAAAACAAATCATACTATTCGAATTACTTCTATTATTTCCCATTTCTCTTTTTAAAATCTTCCAGTCTTCAATTTTTCCTTCGATAATTTCTTTTTCGAAATTTCGGACTCGTTAATAAATTGACGGACGATGAGACAGGATCCTAAAAATGAATTGTGACACACTCGAATATTCGATTCCCGAAACCAACTTAAATTTCATGGTTAGAATCGATCAAACGTGATTTTAGTCCAATCCAACTAATTAGGTAGCTTTTAGGGATTTTACCGTGGATACATCCCTTAATGGCTTCACCCAATAGGTTAGTTAACTCGTGAGTGATCAGCTTAGAGAAAAAGGACTATAGGCATGTCGACGAAACGCCCATTTCACTTTATCGAAACGGGGTCAAATTTCAGGATGTCACACAATCACCTCATTTGGGAGTATGACCATGCATTAGACCAGGAGACATCCCAATCAGCATACGAGATCGAAATTTCTCAAACCCAATCAAGCGTGCCACTTTGGCAGTCACTGCTCAATTGAATCCTTGAAACTCTCTCATACCAGGGATATAAAATCTACATCTCACATATACCATATAGATGTGATTTCAATTTTAGTGATTGGGGCATATATCACTGAAATCACATATCATGCTAATTAGATTGCCTTATTCGTTAATAAAATTAATCATACATATATAAAAATATATATATATATATAATCTGAAAGACAGATTTCAATGAGATCACCAATCACAGCAACACGGGGTGCACCGGATCGATAAACCTAACAGCTAATCCATTATAGCTCATAAGTTTCATAAGGCAAAAATGACTCCAAGGCCAACAACTGATTAATTAGCCAATTTTAAGTAACAAATATCATTACTTCAACTTTGTGGCCTATAAATTGAGTCAAATCACGTAACCAAATATCTAAACTATAACGGTAGATACTATTGCTCTACATAAATATTGCCATACTCCTTAACCATATAAATATTCAATTTGATGGACATTAACCAGTGACCATATGAATTTAGGTACAATATGCAATAACTTTACTAACATGCATTACCTACAATCAGTTTGGTCACAGATTCTTAAGACGTCCAACATTCAAAGGTTACCAGCATGTAAAGGAGTATGCATGAGCAACAAAGGTTTTTCTCATTATCTCAAGATATAGTTCAATTACTATCTCATAATAATTATATCTCATTAAGCCAGCTTCAATTCACAATAAAGTTTGATTTTTATTGATGAATCACACCTTTATAATGATTATGTGATAATATACCTATAACCCAACACTTGTATTTCCAAAATCACAGAAAATACAAGAAAAATATACAAAAAACACTAAAAATACACGTATTTAGGGCTTTGTATGTATTTTCACATCTATAAAATCACCAAACATGTAAAATAAATATACCACAAGATAGAGGAGGACCATACAAGTCCAACGCCACCAGCCATGCGTCGATCCGAGCCTCCACGCGCCCGCATGCGTCGCCTGAGTGCGCGGCGCGTGGAGGTCATGCGCGTGACATGAAGACCGGTCAAAACCGGTCCGACCGGTAGCAGTCCGATTGGTTCCCAGTTCGACAGTCTGGTCCAGCCGCTTGGTCCGACCGGTTGACCGGTCTAGTCAACAGTTGACCGGGTCGGGTCGGTCAATGGGTCGGGTCGAGTCGGTCAACGGTCCCGGGTCGGGTCAACGGTCTGGTCGGGCCGATCAACGGGTCGAGTCGTCAATCGGGTCGGACTCGGGTTGATGACGTCATCATGGCGTCATCACCCGCGTGCATCGCACGCGCGATCCGCTGACGTCAACGGACTCGGTTGTTGACGTCATGATGACATCAGCATCCGCGCGTGTGTTGTACGCGTGGGTCTTCCCCCGTGCGTGAACATGCGTGAAGGCGCGTGGGGTGCGCCTTCGATGGCTAGGCGGTGCGTGGCCATGCGTGGGGGCATGTGCGGCCTCCCCCGGTGACGCGCCGCCGACCCTTTTGCTTGTCTCGTCTCCCCAGATCCAAATTTGTGATTTAATTTAATTTTTATTGAACAAAAAATTTCGAAAATCACAAATTTTGGCAAGATCCGTACTAATTAGGGCTAATCCGTACAATTTAGGGGAAAATCAATTAGGGTTCAAGTTATAGAGTTATGGAGGCTCTGATACCACATGTTGGACGCAAATTGCACAACCCCAAGATCTCCATAACTAGAACAAGAACACACATCCAAAGAGTAAACTTGGGATCCATTGTTCTTGAAGTGGAAGCGGAAATACAATGTTCCTCGCGCAAATCCTTCTCCTCTATTGCCCTCGTATCACCGGCTCAATGAGGTGGCCCCTCACGATTAGCGTTAGAATAACGCCCTTAGGTGAGGATATGTGAGAATCGGGGTTAGAGGAGAGACTTGAGCACTATTTATAGAGTTTCAGCCAATCCCCCTCATTACGGGCCGGGCTCAACTCGGCCCACACTAGCCAGCCCCATATTAGACTAATTAAGAAACCTTTTATCTCATCTTAGACCAAACCCCGTAAAACGGTAAACGTTAAATGGTAAATAACAACGTCAATTAATTTAGTCCACATTACGGAAAACTCTTACAGTAAAACCTGGTGTATGATACCAAGATGAAGGTTGCGCTACTGTATCGCAGCAACTGCTAATGGCTACTTGTTTACGCCATTAACAATAAAACTGTTAATGGCTCCTTGTTAAAGCTTAAATGATGCCAAAAGCTGCACTAAACATGGACTAACAAAGCAAATATACCATAAATGCTACACGCACGAGAGAGAGAGGGAACCTTGATCGTTGAATGAGGGTCGAGATGGAGTTGCAAACCCAGTTAGAAGAAGAGAGAGAGATGAAGGTCCAACAAGGAATAGAATGCCTATCTTTTCCCAGCGGTTTTGTAGAAAGACAGATTGTTTGCGTAAATTAAGGTGTCGATAATTACTAGGGGTGATCGGGTTTAGGGTGGGTAGGGTCTAAACATGGACCCTGTACACAAACCTGTTATAATCGGTTCTTATTTTTTGGTCCCTATACTCAACCCTGTTTGTGTTGGACCCTATACCCGACCCATCCTGTTTTTTCAGTCCAGTTTCAAGGTCAACCTTATTTCTATTGAAACTTGTTTTGTAATATCCCAATATCCTATATGACTTTGAATTTTATATTAATAAACGAGAAAATAATGTAATCTTCCTAATTTGTATCGAAACATTAAACACTTGTGATAAATAAATACATGAACTTTTTGACTAAACGAAAAATTAAATATCCACATGGCTAATTATAACAAATAAAATTATAAGGCAAAGAATTAGCAACAAACACTGGTCTAATATTAGTCTTATTCTCATAACTACTACATAAAGCTACTCATTTGTGCAAGCATAAATCCCCCCTACAAAAGAGAAATTAGGCTAGCCAATCCACCTAGTACACAAGAATTTGGCGACAACGAACACTGTCTGTCCGTTGGACGGTGTGAGAGGGAGCCGATGAGGAAGGGAAGCAAGTGAGGAAGAGGAATGACGAAGGAGGAGTGCCATGCGTGTTTGAAAGAACCAAGAGGAAAAACGTTGTGTGATTGCGAGAATAAGAATAGAAATAACGGGAAAAAATAGGGTTTTGAACCTATATTTACAAAACCGGTTCCTAAATCTGTTCCAAAACCGGTTCGGGAACCGGTTCGTGGGTGAGTAATCAATTGGACCCAGTTCCCAAACCAGTTTAAACCAATTCCAAATTTTGGGAACTGGTTCCCGAGATCAATTTCAACAAGAAGCTGGTTCCCGACCTGTTTTACGGGTGGGCGGGTCCGGTTCCCTGGTATACCTGGTCCGGTTGCACACCCCTAACAATTACAGCCCGACCCTTACCCAAAAAAAAAAAAAAATTACGGCCCAAGTCCAAGTCAAAAAATTCATGTTTTGGGAGATTGTTGGCCTTTCTAGGAACCAAGCGACAAGGCTTGTTATTTGGTTTTGCAGAAAAAGAGAAGTCGGCTGAAGTTTGAGACAAGCGAGGCAATAGTTGAATGGAAAGTGATTTACCAAAGTTTGAGGCGTGGGAAGAGTCTTTGGCTTTAGTTTGTTCTACACTCCTAATAGGCCTCTTCCGAGACAAAGTGCATCTGTTTTTTCTTTTTCTTTTTTGGTAAAAGTAATAAATATATAGAAGGAATGCCAAATGTACAGAAGATCACGGCATCAAAACTTGCACTCAAGATGAGAAAACATTATGAGTGAAAAAATGGCCATGATGTAAAAGCCACAGCCGCAGCATCCAAATACAAGGACCAGGAAGACAACAACAAAAGCAAGCACGGCGGAAATACAACCGGCTAGACACAACCCCTCGGTAAAGGAGGGGAGGACTTCTTCAATAAGATGGGCCGTTTAAGGGACAAAGTGCATCTGTTTGGGACTTAAATAAAAACTATATATATTTTTTTAAATTCTTGTTAAGAATTTAAACATTATCTTAATTTCAAAAAATTATGGAAAATTATAACCGAATCTTTATGTCAACATTCGACAGTTTCGGGAGTTTCAGATTTAAAAAATAAAAAATAAAAAATTCTAAAAGTGTGAGTTGCGACATTTAGATATAAACAAGATTCAACGGAGCATACGAGTGAAAGCGTATGTTACAACGACTAAGTGCTGGCAACGAACTTGGCCCCAAAGGTGATATGCACTCACGAAGATCTCATCTTCCATTTAAGAGGAAACCTATGATGGTGAAGCTAGAGTTCCCCCATGAAAATTCAACATTAGGGATGAAAGTGTGAATTTTCTCGCAATGAAAGCCTTGTTCATCATTAGATACTTGACATGTGCTTGACTGAATTCTAGTTCCATCACCAAAAAGGTTTTAAGCAATGAAAAGATTCATCATAAAGAACGATTTCCACAACGAAATCACAACTTCATCCCTTAAGATCCTCACTTTTGCGGGGATAAGTACACTAATGGTGCCAAAAGTTGTGTACGGCGCTCACTTTGGTGCCAAAAGCTTCCGCCGGATCACTTAAGTGCCAAATCGGAGAAAAAACGCTCACTTTGGTGCCACCGGCGAGAATTTCTGGCCAAAATGATTACGTGGCTTTATATTTAAAAAAAAATCGATAAACCCTTTAAACGACGTTGTTTTTGGTCATACTTAAGAAAACGACGTCGTTTTGCCATCCTATGTGGATGGCTTAGGAAAAACGATGCCGTATAGCCAATTTGTGATTGAAAGTAGGGTTTTCTTTTGTTCATCCTCGCCGACTCATCGTGCTCGGCCATCGTCGTTGGGCCACCGTGCTCGGCCACCGTTCTCACGCCCCGATCCTCCGAGCACACGAACATCTCACTCTGGTCGATAGAAATTTTGCGACTTCCCAGAACACGTCGCCGACCCATTTATTTTATTACGCATGCGGAAGCAAAACAAATCCCTTGACAACATTTAACTTGGGATAGAAAAGCAGGCAATCAATCACAACCAAACAATCTTTCTTATAAACACATAGGTTTATATACAACACTGGATTGTCTACAAAATAGGCGGCTCAACAAAAAGGGAAGCTGTCCTATGACCAACTAGTCAGACACGTTCGCCGATTCTTCGATCTCCACCTCCACAAATGTCCATGGCTTCAAGTCCTCCACGACCGCCATCTAAGGACCTGAAAATGTTGAGCCCACAACGGGGTGAGACAATGTCTCAGTGAGTCCTACCCTCTAAGACTCGATTAGGAAGAAAATACGCCTCAGGGCACTCTAGCCACACAAAGAGGATAGAGGACTTACCTCGCATCAGTTCCTTCCTGCACATTAGTACAATTCAAATATCAATCAATCCATTCACTATAAATCACGGTCCAAAGGACGAAACCTTAAATAGGTGGCCGATTAGAAATGAGTGGCATTACGGCCCCACTTGGCGCGACCTTTATCGGGTGGCGAGATTTAGAATTTAGTGGCATTACGGCCCCACTCGGCGCGACATTTGTCCGGTGGCAGATTTAGAATTTAGTGGCATTACGGCCCCACTCGGCGCGACCTTTTCCAAATTCGGTGGGAAGTCTCAGCCCAAAGGCGTAGCCATACTTCGGCGGCTTTCTAGATACACATGCAACCTTTCACGATCAAAACTAATCAAACACCGGCATTAAACAACCGTGGAATAAATTCCCACATAAATATCCATTCAATCAATCGATACGAACCGGTCCTACAAACCAATCACGGTGCCGAAGCCGACACCGGGTATTTTCAAGTTAAATACCAAAACTTCTCCAATTTCACACAATTCTACACTTTTGGAATAATTAACCATAATTATCAATCACTCAATTTCTCAATTTAAACATACAATTAGTACAAACCGACCGCACTCTTTTGCGATCAGTGCGAAATTCTAACGACCGGCCATCCCGGCATAATTTTCGAAATTATTAAATAATTAAATTTAATTCCGAAAATTAAATAATTAAATATTATTTTATAATAATATAATTTATTAAAATAATATTTATAAAATTCGAAATAATTAATTAATTAAAAATAATTAATTATGGCTTAAATTAGATTACACTAATTTAATCATGTAATTAGCCCTAATTAATCAACCACTAAACTAATCATACAATTAATCTAATTAACAATTAAATAATCTAATTTAAACACCTAAACATATTTAAACTAATCTAAACACCCCTTAAGCATAATTAACTCACTAAGCAAGGATTAGAGGGTAAACTCACCGGTTTTGCGAGCCGGCGAGTCCACGGCGACCACGACACCAAGGCGGTCGATAAACCTCGAAGCGGCGACACCAATGGAGGCCGGGAAGGGCTTGAAAACGGGCCACGAAGTCTCCAAAACCTTGCTGTGTTCTGCTTCTGTTCTTGGCTGAACTGCAGAGGAGAAACCAACAGCTGAACGGCGAGGAAACGGGCTGATCGGAGCTCCGGCGAGTGAGTGGTTGGCAACCAACGGCTCCCGGGGGTCTTGGGGGTCTTGTAGGTGGATGGGACGGCCAAAGGAACGGTCGGAATGGGGCGAAACAGCCGGAAAACACAAAACAGTGCAGGCGGGCAGCAGACCGACGGACCAGTGAGCGGTAACTTCAAAACGGTGTACCAGACGCATGGAAGCTCCGTTTAGGGAGATTTTGGGCTTGTTGGAACGGTCTGGATGTTCTCTTCGCAACGATAGGTAGCTCGTTTTCTGATTCAACTGGGAATACCACTTTTGACTCTGATCTTTGGCGAAAGGTCGGCTGGAGTAGAAACTGGAACGAGTGAAAACAGAGGGGGAAAATGGGGTCCGATGGGCAGCAACAGTGGAGGGGTTGATGCTGTGGTTTTCCTCTGGTTTTTCTAAGCTTCCTCTCTTCCTCTACCATGGAGAAAGCCACAAAATGAGGGAGAAGAAGGCTGGCTGAGCAAGGGGGACCTCAAGGGCTCTCTAGAGCTCAACACTTGTCTCTCCCTCCCTTGGCTTGCCCCCACCACTTATGGCCCTCACCCTCAACCTTTCCCTCTGCTTAGCTTCCTCAAGAAGCTTGCCAAATGGTCCAAAATGTTGTGTGCCAAGGAGAGTTACGAATTTTGGACATTTCTCTCTTTAATCCATTCAATTCTCAGTCAATTCCAATCAATTCTCAAGCAAACCAATCCAATTGAAGCCCAAATAAATCAGCCAAGGTGTCCTCACTCTTTGTATGACTTTTCCCCGTCATATGATCCAACTTGCATCCCAAAGATGCGATCAAAAACGGCCCTCTGACAATCCCGAACAAAAACGGCCTCACTTTGCTTTTCCGCCAAAAATCTCGGTTTGTAGAAAAATCTTCTGAAGATGAGTCGATGTTCCTAAAATGAATTGTGACATGCCAGAACTTTCAATTTTTGAATTCGGGTTTAAAATCACGATTAATTTCAATCTGGTGCGATTTGAGAGCGTCCTAATCTACCGGGTAGCTTTTAGGAATTTTCAGTGCAATTGACCCGTGATTGATTATTTTCAAGCCACAAAGTACATCTTCGACACATTGGCGACTCTCGATTGTCGTGAAAATCTCAAGGTTTCAAGTACGGACACGGGATACCAAAAAACGAGAGAAATCGGTCTAGTGCCGATCGACAAGATTTGTGCAATCAGGTGGAATCACCCACACTTAATCACATGCCTTTGTCGAGTCGACCTATCTCCGGTCTCTAATCGATCGTGCCGCAATGACCCTTGCAAATTAGTACGGTCGAGCGATCGTTTCTTGGTCGAATTCTCAAGTCTATTGCGTTTAAATTCCTTAACGGCTTCACCGATAGACTAGTTATCTCGTGAGTGATCAGCTCGGAGAATTGAACTATAAGCGCCGATGAAAAGTCCGTCTCATTTAATTGAAAACAGAATCAAAAATTTGGGCTGTCACAACCGTCGCTCGGCCACCGTCGCTCGGCCACCGTGCTCGGCCACCATTGCTCGACCAAGAAGTGATGGGAAAATAGGAGCCGAGAACAGAGGAGGAGGAAGAAGGGGGATTAAAGGTGCAGAGAGAGAGAGAGAGAGAGAGAGAGAGAGAGAGAGAGAGAAGACGAGGAGTGCGAGGGAAAGAGTGGCTGGTGCTGGTGTTGTTCTTCGGGGAAGAAGACGCGGCCGCCATGGCTTCTCTCTCTCTACTGGTGTTGTTCTTCAGCGAAGAAGACAACGCCACCGCCATGGCTCTCTCTCTCTCTCTCTCTCTCTCTCTCTCTCTCTCTCTCTTGATTTGGGGATTTAGGGTTTCGACTTGGGATTTAAGACACCAAACGACGTCGTTTGGTGGTTTACACGCCGATCGGACTTTCCGGCGAGCCACATCAATATAAAAAATTATTTAAAAAGGCCATGTCGGATTTCCGGCGGTTCAGATCGGCGTTGGCACCAAAGTGAGCGTTTTTCAAATTTTTGGCACTTAAGTGATCCGACAGAAACTTTTGGCACCAAAGTGAGCGCCGTACACAACTTATGGCACCATTAGTGTACTTATCCCCACTTTTGCGAGGCCGATTTGGTGCTAAAACTTCTTGATTCCAAAACTCAAGCCCACTGAAATATCTAATTAGACTCATATTTACTTAAAACTCTTTTTACTTGATTTTGACACCCAATACTTGCACCCGTACTTAATGGAGCTCGACACGTTAATAGCAAATTTTAATTTCGTGTTTTCATCAACAAAATTGGTCGTAAACTTTTCGGTTTGAACTTTAGCCTCTCAAATTTTCTGTCCATACAAAATAAATGTACAATTATTAAGCCATTAACATGGTCTGAAACGCAAACAAAATGTTGAGAACTGGGCACATGTTTCGCCTGCTTCATTAGCAGAGGTCGTCTTGTATGAAGAAATTATAACATAGATATTCTGGAAAAAAGAGCTGATATAGTGGGACAGGCGTCCTAATAGGAAGGTCTAGTGGCAAAGCCTCACTGTTAAGAACACTTGTTGCTTCTCTGATAGAAGGCCTGAGCTTATAATATAGATGAGAATGTAAGTCACAAAAACAGCACAAAGAATCTACATAACTAGAATCAAGAACACATATAATTGAGTAAAAGAGATATATGCACTTGATTTGAAATCTATTGTTCTTGATGCGAAACAACGATGATCCAAAGTTCAAGCGCTTTTTTTTTATTACTCTCTGTATCATTAATTCAATGAGATTGCCCCTCACGCTCAACATTTTGTAATCACTTCTTATACGACGATATTTACATGTCAAGGTTAGATGAGAAACTTGAATACTATTTATAAAATTTTAAGCCACATGCCTTTTCATCATAGGTTAGGCTTTACTTAGCCCACACTAACTAACCCCATATTAGACTCATTAAGAATCCTTATATCTCACCGTATTAAATTAATCCCTTAAAATGGTAACTTACAATATCAATTAATGTAACCCAAATCAAAAAAAAAAAAAAAAAAAAAAAAAACTCTTAGAGCGCTCAAGCCCTAGGAATTGTCAAGCATTGAACTTCTTTCTCATCAAATCCTTCACCTAGTTTCGGATCTAATGCTTCAAAAAGGTTTCCTGATGCTCCGAAACCCACTCTACAAGCTCCACATGGTCCCTTGAATGCCTCGAGTCATTGACTTTACTTTTGCACACTATCTCTAGAAGGACAACCCTAAAGCCATAGGTGTCTGATTCTTTGCTTGCCTTGTCAATATGAGTGCATTCAGGAGCCATATGACCCACGATCGCATGTGTGTATACTTTTATCATTGTCGTCCTCATCACTTGTCACCACAAATGCTATCATAATTACAATAGTCTCTCTATCTATCTCTCTATGGTCGACCTTCGAGGTCACAATTCAGCAAACTTCGATAGTAGGTTGATGTCGCAATCTTAGAAGATTTTAGATTGAGATTGAAGATCTATATTCGAGTTCTCCCGATTCATATATTTTCCTTTTCTAATCCTAGTTTTTAAGGGTGCATTGTTAACTTATCCGTTCCCAAGAATTTATGTTTAGAAATAATTTTTTCTATTTCTATTCCCTAGGCAACTTTTTGAGTAGAAGAAACCATTTGGTAACTTCACAAAATTTCTATTCTCAAAATAGAAAAAGAACAAAATACACTTGGTACAACCCTAAAGATTATGTTTCCATTTTTTTTTTTTTTATAAAATTATAGAGAGACTTAACATTTGACATTTGGATAAAAATGAACTTTTGTAATGATTAACTAATCAAGATATTATAAAATGACCTAAGAAAATCCAACATAATATTTAGCCAAAGATGGATGGCTGGAAATGGCAATAGAGTCGTATTGGTTTATAACTCACGATATGATGAGGTTGATAGTAAATCTCTGGGTATTATAATAAACATGTGTATAGATTTTTGGGAAAAAGAGCAAATGTTGCTTGGAGTCACCAAGCTTTCACGACCTAGCATTGTCTCTAAAAGGAAAAACAACATTAAAAAATCCATTTAGTAAAACCCTAAAAGCTTCTTCAATTTTGAATCCGGTTTTCAACAAAATATTTTTACATTTTTCTATGTTAAACTAATTGTAAACTAGAATTAACATCAAAATTTAGTAAAACTACTCAAAATCTAGTTTCTAGATTTTTTTCCTAAAATTTTGAATTTTTTTTTTTATTTCGAAAAATGAGGACTCAGATCGGGTCGGGAGACCAGACCTTGTGTCAACAATGTAAAGACGAGCACTAGATTGTGTTTAGCTTGTTTTTCTAAAATGACTTTAATTCTGTTTTTGCTTTCGGTAACAAAGAAAAAGAGTTTTTTAAAAAGTTTTTTTCTACTTTTTATTTTTGTTTTAAATCTATTCCTTGGCCACTAATCTGTTTGGGGAATAGAAAAATTAACTAACATTACTAAATTAATTTCTATTGTTTTTCTAATTTGGGGAATAAAAGAAAAGAAAATTTGAGAATGAGAAACACAAACATTACCAAGTAGGGTCTAATTGTCTAAAAATATAGCTTGAATATAGTCCCCTTACTTTTTCAGTGTAAATGATCTTATGCGACAGCTTTTGTGGCTAATCACGTTAACATGACAATCGATGTAAATTTTTTTATTATTGAAAAACTAAAGAAATAAAGTTAGAGATTTAAAAATCAAAAGAAAAGCAAAGCAATTGATCACCCATGAGAACCGAGGGTCGTTTGCATAATATTTTTGTTTTTGCTTTTTTTCTTTGGTTTCTTAAGGAGGAACGGTCTGCGACGATGGTGACGGTCAAAGAGAAATAATTTAGTTTTGTTTATAAATAACTGATGTCAGTTCTTTAATTCTTTTAATAATTATGACGTGGCGTCGGCGTCGTCACTGTTAACAACGTCAGCTCCGACGTGGGAATTTGGACGGAAAAGATAAAATGGTGACTACTTTTATCCCTCGAATGAAAGGTTGAGGCTGTTTCTTTGGAAGCTGTTGTGACCAAATTTATCCAAAATATATGTATGTGTAAACCTAAGTAGATTCTTAAACTGCTCCGTCTGAACTTTGGGACGTAAAATTCAGGATTTTTTTTGGGATTTAGCCAAATATTAGATGTCAACTCTTTAACTCTAAAAGTTTAGCCATTAAAGTCCATTTTTACTCCCTTTTGACAAGTTGATTCTAATTTAACAAATGGTTCTTATGATAATTGTAACACTCTCCCGTTCTCTTCATTACACTCTCAACCACCCATCATCTCATCCTTCTCTTACCTCAATTTGGATATAGTCTATTGAACTATCCCACAGGTGCATGGATTGATGATATATTGCTCGGCCAACTACGCCTGTGGGTCTCTCCAAAGGGCACACCTAGTGTGAGTCGGATGATAAAGTTTAGGATGGAGACATTGCCTTGAAAAGTTATTCTCTCATCGTTCAATTGAAGAGATGGGAAATTGAAAGAAATGATGTCAAAGGATTTGGAATTGGCAGATGAAATGCTTAATGAAAGGATGAAGATCGTTTGTGCTAGAGCCTCTTTCATCCGAGGCATTCTCACCGATCCGTGAGCTATCATTGCTCCAAAGATTCAAAGGCTCATCCGTGTTCTTCCACTAGCTTCTGTTCGTTGCAGAGAGCACATGCAGCTGCCAAAACCTGAAAATTTGAGTCATTCATGAACGATTAAATAGAAATACAAAAGTTAAATGCATAGTCTCTGTAGGGATTGTCGGATCCCCAAAAACCGGATTCGACCCTAAATCGAACCCCTAAACTTGCACGGAAGACGAGCCTAGGATTTCTATATGCATCACCGATCCTAAGGTACATCACAGAATTGAACGTACCTTGTTAGCCACAGATTAAACACCAACGACACCAAGAGGAAGAGAAAAACGGTCCTGTATAATCCGATGACAACAATTCGCCTTGGAGGAAGAAGGGTGTCGCCTCTTTGCCTTTTCCTCTTACTGTTCTTTCTCTTTCTTTGAGAGTTTTTGGAGGGAGAGAAGAAAGGAAAAAGACGTACGTGAATTCTGCCAAAAGGTACGTTCTCTCTCCCTTCCCCTCCTTTTTATACGTCTGCCCAAAAAAGCAAAAAACATAACCCTTCAAACATATCCTTCCATCCATGGGCCCTAACTTTGTGGGCCGGGCTTTTCGGCCCAACATGGGCGGACGGGCCAACTTAGGCCCATCCGATTAAATAATTAAAATCATCATCTCCCACTCGCACATGGTGGGCCGAACAGGATCCTCTTAACCTCTTTTCAACATTCATGCGGTGAATAATCCGTGCGACCGGCATACTTTGAGAGCTCGTTGCCATACATCTGTTAGGAATATACAGCTGCTCATAATGGGCGTCACACTTTGAGTAGATTTAGTATGCAGTACCATAGATCGATCGATCACATTTATATCTCTCTTGATCTCTTTTTAACAATGATATATATTGCATTCACAATTATGATTATCCCAAAGACAGTCATAATTGGTCGACCAGTGAATACAAAACTACAATGTGATTCTCCAAATCCGATCTTCCTCTTTCCTTCAAACTCTCAATTTCAGTTTAGCTTGCTTTTCTAGAAATGTCCCATTAGATCGAATCAACTCATGACCATTGGCAACATCCTAAGATAGCAAACACTAAATAGAAATCTTGAGAATAAGTAAGAGTCCCGAGGGGACTAAAATTGAGGAACTCATTTCCCTCAAGAGTCTCACACGGCATAAAAGTTGAGATCAAAACTTTTGCCACTCTTATTGGTCGTCTCATGCATACGTAGTATGAAATACGTATTACGGTATTAACTCCTTTCCCATGGAGCGTATGTCTACACAATCAATATTGTACAAATGATAGTTCAGACATACCCAATGTCTAACTTGAGTTCACGTATCTACTCATTCACTAAATTCATCAGAACTCACATCTAGCATCTTAGACAAATAAAGTAAAATATGTGGGGTATTTTACATTCGGACATAGTACTTATCATGTCCTCATCTTAACACTTAGTTAAGGCGACATATATATTTTAAGCTTGAGCTCTCAATTATCACCTAGATAATAAGCTTAAAAACCGTCTCATCTCTATTTATCACACAGTAAGTAGAGGCGATTACCCGTGTGAGTAGGCTAATCTCTTATCTGTCCGACATACTTTCTCAACTTAATATAATGCACTGAGCATTAAGATGCATAAAGATCAAACAAAGATTCATAGGCATTAATGATGAAAAACACAAGTTCATAAATGTGAACAACTCGGGAAATTACAATATCCGGTACATCGGACTCTACGCAATCCTAGAGATTTTACATGACCACAAAACACATCTCTAGGTATTGGCTTTGTCATAGGATCTGCTACCATTCTATGCGTAGGTATGTACTATAAGTTCACATCCTTTCGTGCAACCATTGTGACGGCCCGAGCGGCGGTGCGCGGGGAGGAGGGATGGCGGTGCGTCCGCGCCTCAGTCCCCGAACATGTGCAAGGAAGGAGTCCCTGTCCCACATCGCCTAGGGAGGAAGTCTTGGGCCAGTGTATAATGGCTTGGGCCCCTCTTAACCTGTATGACGCGTTTTAAAGCCGTGAGGGAGGGAAATGGCTTCGTGCAATCCCATCCAAAGTGGACAATATTATACAGTGGGGCCCGGGTCGTTACAAATGGTATCAGAGCCGACTCCCGCCGCGTGTGGGGCCACAGCCAGGGCGCCGTGCTCCCAAGGAGGGGAGAGTGTGACGGCCTGAGCGGCGGTGCACGGGGAGGAGGGATGGCGGTGCGTCCGCGCCTCAGTCCCCGAACGTGCGCAAGGAAGGAATCCCTGTCCCACATCACCTAGGGAGGAAGTCTTGGGCCGTATATAATGGCTTGGGCCCCTCTTAACTTTGTATGACGCGTTTTAAAGCCGTGAGGGAGGGAAATGGCTTCGTGCAATCTCATCCAAAGCGGACAATATTATACAGTGGGGCCTGGGTCGTTACAATTTGTAAGGACCCGGGCCCCCACTGTGTGATATTGTTCGCTTTGGGTCACTCGCCCCGGTGCGGACGAACCGCCATCCCAGCCACGGTCTTTTCCCTCACGGTTTTAAAACGCGTCACACATATTAAGGAACTCAAGCCTTATAAAGGCTTCCAGGACTTCCCCCCTAAGCAATGTGGGACAGGAGAATGCCCTTAGCCTCGCCCGCATACGCCGAGGTGATCTTAGTCCGTCCCTCCGTCTTGCCGGGTGCAGGTCGTCACATTCTCCCCTAAGGCACAGCGCCCTCGTTGTGGCCCCACACGCTGCGGGAGTCGGCTCTGATACCATTTGTAACGACCCAGGCCCCACTGTATAATATTGTCCGCTTTGGATGGGATTGCACGAAGCCATTTCCCTCCCTCACGGCTTTAAAACGCGTCATACAGGTTAAGTGGGGCCCAAGCCATTATATACTGGCCCAAGACTTCCTCCCTAGGCGATGTGGGACAGGGATTCCTTCCTTGCGCACGTCCGGGGACTGAGGCGCGAACGCACCGCCATCCCTCTTCCCCGCGCACCGCCACTCGGGCCGTCACACTCTCCCGGCGATGCGTGGGGAGGAGGGATGGCGGTGCGTCCGCGCCTCAGTCTGTGGATGTGCGCAAGGAAGGAGTCCCTGTCCCACATCGCCTAGGGAGGAAGTCTTGAGCCAGTATATAATGGCTTGGGCCCTCTTAACCCGTATGACGTGTTTTAAAACCGTGAGGGAAAAGACCGTGGCCGGGATGGCGGTTCGTCCGCGCCGGGCGGGTGACCCAAAACGGACAATATCACACAGTGGAGGCCCGGGTCCTTACAAATGGTATCAGAGCCGACTCCCGACCGCATGTGGGGCCCTAGCGAGGGCACTGTGCTCCCAAGGAGGGGAGAGTGTGACGGCCCGAGCGGCGGTGCGCGGGGAGGAGGATGGCGGTGCGTCCGCGCCTCGGTCCCCGGACGTGCGCAAGGAAGGAGTCCCCTGTCCCACATCGCCTAGGGAGGAAGTCTTGGGCAAGTATATAATGGCTTGGGCCCTTCTTAACCTGTATGACGCGTTTTAAAGCCGTGAGGGAGGGAAATGGCTTCGTGCAATCCCATCCAAAGCGGACAATATTATACAGTGGGGCCCGGGTCGTTACAACCATATCTTTGACAAAGTTATACTTGGTATCTATATGTTTGGTCTTGCCATGATACTTTGGATCTTTGGTGTACACAATAGCTGCTTGGCTATCACAGTTAACCAATAATGGATTTGCAGCTTTTTCAATAACACCTAAATGATCCAAAAATCTCTTAAGCCAAACTCCTTCTTGTATCGCGCGATAATGCCACGAACTCAGCTTCCATCGTGGACAAGGCTATACACGTTTGCTTCTTCTTTGCTCCATGATATGGCGCCATTGTTCAATAAGAACGCAAATCCGAGGTAGATTTTCTTTCATCTAAATCTCCTCCCGTCAAGCATCGAATAGCCTTCAAGTCGTAAATCCTTTCCTTGGTAATTCAGCTTGTAATCGTAGTTCCCTTCGGATACCTCGGTATTCTCTTAACGGCTTTCCAATGTGCTTGACTGGATTGGATTGGTATCTACTCACCATTCCAACTGCAAAGCATATGTCGGGTCTTGTACACAACATAGCGTACATCAAGCTTCCAACAGCACTAGCATAAGGAACATGCTTCATTTTTTCCTTCTCTTGTGGAGTCCTTGGACATAGTCTATGGCTCAATCCTTCACCTTTTGCAATAGGAGTGTCTATGGGTTTACAATCTTGCATACGAAATCGTTTAAGAACTTTACTTATATATGTTTCTTGCGGAAGAGATAATGATCTCTTCGAACGATCTCTTAAAATCTTAACTCCAAGTATGTATGCAGCCTCACCCATATCTTTCATCTCAAAATTGTAAGATAACCAACTTTTGATGGTATTAACTAACTCCATATTACTTCCGGCAATTAGTATATCATCAACATATAATGATATGATCACAAATTGATCTTTGGATCTTTTGATATATACACAATGATCCTCATCAATCATTGTAAAATTATATGCCATCATAGCATTATGAAAACATATATACCACTGTTTTGACGACTGCTTAAGGCCATATATCGATTTCAAAAGTCGACATACCTTTCCTTCTTGGCCTTTCGTAATGAAACCAACAGGTTGTTCCATATATATTTCCTCATATGATTCTCCATTGAGAAAAGCAGTCTTTACATCCATTTGATGTAATTCAAGATCCATACTTGCCACTATTGCCGAATAATGCGAATTGAGGTGAATCTCACAACGGGGAAAATGTTTCCTCATAATCAATTCCTTCCTGTTGATTATAACCTTTCGCCACAAGGCGAGCTTTATATATTTCTATCGAGCCATCAGCTTTACGCTTTATTTTGAGAACCCACTTGTTCCCAATAGCTTTGCGTCCCTTTGGAAGATCAACCAGTTTCCAAACATGGTTTGACTTCATTGACTCCATTTCCTCTCCCATTGCATCCATCCATTTTTCTTTACTAGGGCAACTTAAAGCCTAATGTATATTTCTTGGCTCATCCTCATCTTGTGGGGCAATCATAAAAGTTTCCCCTTAATGTCAAAACATCTACGGGGAATACTTTTGCGACTTGTTCGCCGTATAGGAGATTGTACACTTAGCACATCATTTCCCATTATGCTCCCACTAGGATTAGATAATGATGATGTTGTGTCATCATGTGGTTGTAATTGAAAATTAGTTGTATGCAATTCATCACTTCTCACATTACTCCCACTTGGGCGAACCCCACTAATATTATTATCTGGATCCAAGGTTTCAAATAGGGAGTAATCTTCACCTATTTCGCCCTTCTTAGGAAACTCATTCTCTAAGAATGTGACATCCCGTGATTCAAATTCAGTTACACTCCCACTTTCCTGCTCACCTATGAACACATACCCTTTAGAGTGTTCAGAGTATCTTATGAAAATACTCTTCTTTCCTCTGGGACCCAATTTCCCAAATTTGTGAGAGGGCTCATGGGTATAGGCAGCACAACCCCATGGCTTAAGAAAATCTAAGTCCGGTTTTCTATCTGTCCATAACTCATATGGAGTGGAAGTAACTGATTTGGAAGGCATCCGGTTAAGTACATAGGTAGCTGTTAATAATGCATCATTCCAAAAGGTGATAGGTAGGTTAGCATGCGCCATCATGGACCTAACCATTTCCAGTAGGGTTCTGTTTCTTCTTTCCGCAACACCCTTTTGTTGAGGAGTATATGTGTGGCATCCCGGAATTTTATTAAGAATCCTTGAGATATGGATAGGCGAGGAAAATTTTGTGATTTTAATTAGCAATAAAAATTGCCCATGACTCGTACCGAGACTCGGCTATGAGATTGTAAGGAATCCATATATTAATAACACAAGACTTTAGTTACGAGATTTGAGGTTGTACATGTTATGAGTTGATTTAAATTCTTGATTTAATTAATCAAGAAATTGTTATTATTATTTAATTGAAAGTTTATTTAATTAAATTTAGAATTTAGGGCCAAATTTGAGTGGGCCTGCGACGGGCCAAGTGGGACGGCCACAAGCCCACACGGCCACAAGCCCACACGGCCATAAGTCCATGGACTCGAGAAACCGTGGATGGCCAAGACCGGTTTGCATGCAAATTTCTGCATGCAAACCAAGTGTTAAAGGAAATGATTGCTAGTAATGATGGGTTTGTGGGGAAATAAAATGGAGAGGACCGG
The DNA here is from genome assembly GCA_014182555.1 of Eucalyptus erythrocorys. Classification (NCBI taxonomy): domain Eukaryota; kingdom Viridiplantae; phylum Streptophyta; class Magnoliopsida; order Myrtales; family Myrtaceae; genus Eucalyptus; species Eucalyptus erythrocorys. Next base: position 10,936,183 of record CM024603.1, read on the forward strand.
TTCTAGGGAGGCTTCGACGGGCATAGAGAGAGAGAGTGAGTGAAAGAGAGAAGGAAGAAGAGAAGAAGGAGAGGAAGGAAAGAGGCCGACCGTACCGCCCGTGTTCGTCGCCCGTTTGCTCGATTTTTTAAGTCTAAGGCAAGAGATCAATTCCCTTATCTACTCATGCATGTCTTGTTGTGAATCTAGTGTTGTTTTGTGGTGAAAATCGTGGAAGGTATGAGCTGAAAGTGAGATCTTGAGCTGGATTTGCTTGAGGGTGTTTTCTGTTTTGAGTAAAACTTCATGCGCCAGAAACTTGTAGGGATTTGCATGTGGTCTTGGAGTGAGAATTTGATCTCGACTTCTTCATGAGATTTAAAGAGAACATTCTGAATTGTAACATACTAAAAATTGAGATAAAAAGGACAAGATTTGTGGGGTGAACTTTATTTTCTAAGAAAATGTTCAGATCTGGTGATGCATGTTGAGTCTTAGTGATTTTGGTTGCTGTATCTGAATTTCTATTGAGAATCTTGCTTCAATGTCTTCATCAAAAATGTAATGAACATCAAGAGGAACATCATACTCAAATTTGGGATCAAATGAACAAGAATAGCCTAGGGAATGGTCGTTTTTCCTGAGGACGTGAGTATCGGGTGACCCATACTGGACATCAGTAGCTTCGACAGCTCATAAGAGGGTTTTTCTTTGGGTTTTTCACTTCGATGTCTAAATGAAAGTTAGAGAGTACCCTTTAAACAAGAACCTATCCAAAATCTAGAGGAAAAGAAGCACAATAGGTCAGTCATACGTAATATTTTCTGAGGTAGAATGTTCTGGGAATGTCGTTTTATGGGCAGAAGTTCTTTTTAGATATAATAAATTTTCTATAATAAAATTGGCCTAAGTGTCTTCATGAGAAACTTATATTAGAGTCTTGTGGATCATATGGTAAAGTATCATAAATTTTGAAAGCCAATTGGGTGTTTAATTTTGAGGAAAGGTGAACGTTATCACCAGGCGTCAAATATAATGTAACGATGTTAGGAGCAGTAGCTTGTAATTGCTATACTTAATTATTTAAAATGAATCTGACCCAGATGTCTTAATGGAAAACATACCTTAGCATCTTTGCTAGATCGTGGTAAAGTTTTGTAATTTTTGAAGCTTGTTTGAATATTTAATTAAAAGAAATTGTAAAATGGTGCAAACTGTGTAACCGAGAATAATTTTCTGGATTGTTTAATTTATATCTTTTTGTCTGGTGATCTTTTGTGCTTGAGTTCTTCATGAAAGTTGTGCCTCTATGTCTTGTCTGTGTTGTGGTTAAATTTTATAATTTTTAGAGGTCATTTAGTAATTTAATTGAGGTAAATTCTGAACCGGTGTAAGCTGTGGAATCCGAAATTTGTCTGCTGTGAAGTTAAAATTACATATTTTTATGTAATGACTTTTAAGACTTGAAGTCTTCATGGAAAATGTGTTATTGTGTTTTGGCTATCACTTGTACAAATCCCAAAATTTTTAAGGTTAATTGAGTATCCAATTTGGGTATTTTCATGAAACATGTATGCTGGAATTTGCAAGATTTCAAAAAAGGAGATTTATGGGCAAATTTAAATGGCATGAATTAGATGATTGATGTAGCTCCAAGTGTTTTACCATGTTACACGAATGATGATCTTTGGCATATCATGTTGATGTTGGTTATGTGCATCATGTTGTATGCCATATGAGATTGAGCCATGCATAAAATTATATCTCATGATAAATGAGAAGGCTGTCAGATGGTGTGTGCCGACAATGCCCCGGGAGTTTTCGGGATGCCCGGCCAGGGAGTGAAAATGTCGGATGCCCAGTAGCCCTGTGTGCGTAAATCTGGATGGCCTCGGAGTTGAGATGCCCGGAGCGTAGGGGATGCCGGAAGCACGGATGGTGTGTTCCGTGAATGCCTCGTGATGCCAGTTGGGGTGTGAGATGCCCGGCCAGGGAGTGTAAATGCCGGAAGCACGGATGGTGTGTGCCGTGATTCTTCGTGATGCCAGTTGGGGTGCGAGATGCCCGGAATGTGGGGGGCCGGAAGCCCGGATGGTGTGTGCCGGGAATGCATTAAAAAGCCAATTAAAAAGTGTGAAAATTGAAATGTGAATATGCATATGGTGGTATGTATGCATGGACATGGCATGGCAAATGTGAATATGATTATGGCGGTATGTATGCATGGACATGGCATGGTATATGTGAATATGCATATGGTGGTATGTATGCATGGACATGGCATGGCAAATGTGAATATGCATATGGCGGTATGTATGCATGGACATGGCATGGTATATGTGAATATGCATATGGTGACATGTATGCATGAGTGTGGATTGATGTATATGGCTATATATAAATATATATATATACATGGGCATGGATGGATGTATATGCCTATGGTGGTATATATGAATGGGCATGGCATGATGTGTATGGTGACATGTATGCATGAGCTTGAATTGATGCATATGGTGATATGTATGCATGAGTATTGGATTTGAATATATAGATGACTGGATCCTTATGGCGAAATGTGACACATATGTGGAAGTGTGATGATGTATTCCTATATGATGCAATTTCATGTATATGGACTCTAATTGTGATGTCTTGTGTGATGCTTGAGTAGCCATAGGGAATTATTTATTTGCTGAGTGGTTGTACTCACCCCTTTTTGGGGACTAACATTTCAGCTTAGAGATGCCGATTCCACTGGTCACGCGGGGCACCTTTTATGGTATATCTTCGACGTGGATATAGAGGTGACGTGTGATCGTTGTCCCTATGTTCCGGATTGACCTTTCTTCGGGTTCGTGCGATAGTATCTTATGAGGTGGGTCTACCCGATGGCCCGGTTACCCGGGAGTTCATCTCCATTCATGAGCGCCAGGATGGGATGATGCGAGGATGCTGCCACCTCCACCACCTGATGCGCCTGGATGGGTGTAGCTGCTGCGTGAGAGGGGGGAAGGGCTAGAAGCTGACGGTCTTTTTTGGACACAACCGACACCAAGGAGGGATGGGTCACTCTTTTGAGATCCGTGAGGAAGGGGTAGAAGTGTCCCTTTTTGAGTATAAGCCACACTAGTTGTGCGATGGCTTACTTTTGTATGTACCTACCCCGAGATTAACCCATCCCGTAAATACGTAAATAAAATGGTTCGGTTTTCTTTCTTTGATGTCTAGCTGGTGTGCAATTGTCTCATGTTTGTGTGAAGGGAGAGTTGGTAAGATTATGCTTCCGCAAATTAAAGCGCTTATTTGGGACCGTATTTAAAAAAAAAAAAAAAAAAATTTCGTCCAAGTATTTATTGGCTTAGTTAAAAAGGAGATGAATGATCGTAATGATCCCTTTGGGTTAAGGGGTGTCACATCCCGCCGTGTTGTTTTGGTATCGAGCATTTGGTATATTTGGAGTGATAAGGAGCCTCAATTGGAAATTGAGGAACATGATGGCAATGCACACCACAGGATACTAATGGGGTAGTTGTCTGGCCTTGAACAACGGGTGATGTGTATTCACTCGTAGATCCCTATTAGAGTTATTTTTAGGTCGTCAGTAACACGTAAGTGTTACTTATATAGCTGTGGTAGATTTAAATGGAGACGGTGAGTCTCATATTATTCCCGAGGCGAATGCTTGACAAGCTGCGGGGAAAGGTATGGTGCGACCTGGAAGTGCCCATCCATCGAGGGCTGAAGCCTCTGCTGCAAGGGCTGAACCCCGGATGGAAGATATCCTGCAGGCATTGGCCAATATAGGGAATTTGATGGAAAGACAGGCACAGCAACAACAACGGGAGCGAACGCCGTACTCGGGGGACTCGGGTGGAGCAATTTTTGAAGTTAAAGCCACCTAAGTTTAGTGGAATGGGAAGTCCTGAGGAGGCGGAACATTGGATTGATGGAATGGAACAAATTTTCAGGTTGTTGGGCTGTAATGATGCTGAGAAAATAACTTTGGCAGAGTACCAGTTGGAGGGAAATGCAAAGTTTTGGTGGAGAGCTTCAAAGGATATAATTTTTCCACCAGGTACTCCTGTGAATTGGGATGAGTTTGTTAGGACTTTCAATAGGAAGCATTTTTCTGACTGTGCTAAGGATAGGAAAATTACCGAGTTTGTTCAGTTAGAACAAAAGGGATTGATTTGTAGACCAAGTATGAGGCCAAATTTTCTGAGTTATCTAGGTATGCCCCTAGATTGGTTGAGGACCAAGAAGAGAAGGCTAAGAGATTTTTGAAGGGATTGAGAACCAATATTAGGAAACAACTGGTGCCTCTAAACATGAGATTATACTGAGGTCTATGAGAGGGCACAGTTAGTATAGCAGGAATTGGAAAGGGAGCAGTCAGAGCGTAAGAAACAGTGGTCTTTTAATGATGTGAAACGAGGTAAGAGACCCTATGTAGGTCAAGGACAGACCTGGCCACCCAAGAAAAAGAGTAATTTTGGGAAGTTTAATAAGGGCAAGGATAGCCTGAATATAGGAAGAATGCCTAATAGAAATGGAGAATGCCGAGGTGTGATGGAAGACATGGGCCAGGACCTTGCACGGGACAGCTGAAGTGTTATAGTTGTGGACAAGCGGGTCATCTTAGGAGAAGCTGCCCACAAGAAAGGTCGCAAGTGAGTGTAGGCTCGGTGCGACAGCCCAACAACAACGCTGTTAGACCCAATTTACCAAGAAATCCTCAAAGACCACCAGCACAAGGAAGGGTGTATGCGATCACCCAAGAGGAAGCGGAAGCTTCCAAAAATGTTATATCGTGTACGATTCTTATAAATGATAGAAAGGCATATGCATTGTTTGATACGGGTGCTACACATTCGTTTGTGTCCGAACGATATAGACAAGTTGAATGAGATAGAAGTTATGCCTCTTGAGATGCCTCTTTGTGTTTCTACGCCTTTAAAGGATGTGATTGTATCCACGTTGGGATGTAGAAATTGTAAGATAACGGTGGGAGGAAAAGATATGGAGATAGACCTAATTGTGATGGCTATGTATGATTTTGATGTTATCATAGGGATGGATTGGCTTCATAAGCATCGGGCTAAAGTAGATTGTTATAGGAAAGTGATTCGTTTTGCCTTACCTGATCAGTCTAGTTGTGAATTTTTGGGAAGTCAAACTCACTGTCTACACCCCTTATTTCGGCAATGGAAGCTTGTAAGTTACTTGACGATGGGTGTCAAGGATATCTAGCCATGGTTAAAGATTATACCCAAGAAGAACCTAAAATCGAGGAAATTAGGATAATTAATGAATTTCAAGACGTATTTCCGGAGGAATTACCTGGATTGCCACCAAATAGGGAAATTGAATTTGAAATTGAGTTGATGCCAGGAAGCGCCGATATCTAAAGCCCCTTATAGGATGGCACCGATAGAGTTGAAAGAATTGAAGGTGCAATTACAGGAATTGCTTGATAAAGGATTCATCGGGCCTAGTGCTTCACCTTGGGGTGCACCGGTCTTGTTTGTGAAAAAGAAAGATGGATCAATGCGTCGTGCATTGATTATAGGCAATTGAATCAAGTGACCGTTAAGAATAAATACCCTTTGCCTAGGATTGATGATCTTTTTGACCAACTCCAAGGGAGTTCAGTTTTCTCAAAAATTGACTTGAGGTCGGGATACTATCAATTAAGAATTAAGGAAGAAGATATTCCTAAGACGGCATTCAGGACTCGCTATGGACACTACGAGTTCCTTGTTATGCCATTTGGATTGACTAACGTGCCGGCTGCATTTATGGATTTAATGAATAGGGTGTTTAAACCTTATTTAGACCAGTTTGTGATTGTTTTTATCGATGACATCTTGATATATTCTAGAGGGCCTAAAGAGCATGAACAACACTTGAGGATAGTTTTGCAAACTTTGAGAGACCATAAGTTGTATGCCAAATTTAGTAAGTGTGAATTCTGGCTGGATCAGATAATATTTTTAGGGCATGTGATATCAGGAGAAGGAATTGCAGTAGACCCGGCGAAGGTTGAGATGGTGATAAATTGGCCAAGACCGACCACACCTACGAAATACGAAGTTTCTTAGGATTAGTTGGTTACTATAGGCGATTTATCGAAGGATTTTCACAATTGGCAGGTCCTTTAACAAAATTGACTCGAAAGAACGTGAAATTTGAATGGAATGGGGAATGTGAAAGGAGTTTTCTCGAACTCAAGAAAAAGTTAACCTCAGCCCCAATTTTGACCTTACCGTCCGGATCGATGGTTTTACAGTGTATAGTGATGCATCTCACAAAGGACTAGGATGTGTTTTGATGCAGCATGGCAAGGTTATAGCTTATGCATCTAGACAATTGAAACCCCATGAACTGAACTACCCAACGCACGATTTAGAGTTAGCTGCTATAGTATTTGCTTTAAAAATATGGAGACACTACTTGTATGGAGAAAAGTTTGAGATTTATACCGATCATAAGAGCCTGAAATATCTATTCTCACAAAAAGAACTGAACATGAGGCAAAGAAGGTGGATGGAATTATTGAAGGATTATGATTGTGAGATAAGATATCATCCAGGGAAAGCAAATAAGGTAGCTGATGCTCTTAGTCGTAAGTCAGCTATGGAAATAGCTAGTTTAAGAATGGCTGAATGGAATCTGTGGAAGTCAGTGGCAGAATCAGAGTTTAGGTTAAAAGTAGATTGCCTTATGGGTATGCTTAGTGCGTTGAAAATTGAACCTGAAATTATTCAAAAAGTTAAAGCCTTACAAGAGTTTGATCCGGAAATCATGAAAGTGAAGGATGCAGTATCTTTAGGAAAAAGACCAGAATTCCAAATTTCCGAAGATGGAGTGGTAAGATGTCAAGGACGACTTTGCGTTCCCGACAATGAGGAATTAAAGAAAGAAATTTTGTCGGAGGCACATAAAAGTAGTTACAGTGTCCACCCAGGTAGTACTAAGATGTACAAGAATTTGCGTCAGCAATTTTGGTGGAATGGTATGAAAGCAGATACGGCCAAGTACGTATCTCAATGTTTGACATGTCAACAAGTTAAGGCAGAACATCGTAAACCCGCAGGACTTTTAAGACCATTAGATATACCAGAATGGAAGTGGGAACATATAACGATGGACTTTGTGCAAGGATTGCCAAGGACATCAAGTGGTTATGATTCTATTTGGGTGATAGTAGATCGTTTAACTAAGTCCGCTCATTTCATAGCAATTGCATGCATTACCCAATGAATAGATATGCGAGATATATGTAAGCCAAGTCATACGCTTACATGGTGTTCCAGTAACCATTACCTCAGACCGAGATCCAAGGTTTACTTTGAACTTTTGGAGGAGCCTTCAAGATGCATTAGGTACTAAACTTCAGCTTAGTACTGCTTTTCATCCTCAAACAGATGGACAAACGGAAAGAGTAATCCAGATATTAGAGGATATGTTAAGAGCTTATGTGATTGACTTTAAAGGAAACTGGGATGAGAGAATGTATTTGGTAGAGTTTGCTTATAACAATAGCTTCCAAAAAAGTATAGGTATGGCCCCTTACGAAGCATTGTATGGAAGGAAATGTAGGACCCCTGTCTGTTGGGACGAAGTAGGTGAAAAGAAATTGACAGGACCTGAATTAGTACAAGTTACCACTGAAGCTGTTGAGATTATCAAGAAAAGACTTAAAACAGCTCAGAGTAGACAAAAGGACTACGTAGATAAGCGTAGAAGACCTTTAGAATTCAATGTGGGGGATCATGTATTTCTCAAAGTATCCCCAATGAAAGGAATATCTCGATTTGGAGTGAAGGGTAAGTTGAGCCCTAGATTTGTCGGACCTTTTGAAGTACTTGAAAGAATTGGAGATGTGGCTTATCGTTTGGCATTACCTCCAAAATTAGGAAATTTACATGATGTGTTTCATATATCGATGTTGAAAAAGTATCAACCGGATCCTAGCCACATACTCGATCATGAAGTCATCAAAGTGGATGAGAAAGTAAGGTACATTGAAGAGCCAGTACAAGTATTGGATTGAAAAGAACAAATTATCAGGACCAAGAGAATTCCATTGGTTAAGATTCTATGGCGGTACCATGATGTAGAGGAAGCCACATGGGAAAGCGAAATTGAGATGAGAAAAAGATATCCTCATTTGTGTTACAATATGGAATAGACAACTGTCTTTCTATTCCTTTTTCATCACATAATTTTCTGAACTCATCAGATAAATATTCTCGACCTCGATCGGATCTCAATGCTTTTATTTTCCTATCTAATTGATTTTCTACCAAGGCCATAAACTTTTTGAAACAACTTAATGCTTCAGATTTATGAGAAATCAAATAGACATATCCGAATCGAATATAATCATCTGTAAAAGTGATGAAATAAACAGCCCCATGCCTTCCTCTCACATTTATTTGACCATAGATGTCAGAATGGATTAAATGCAGAGGAAATTCAGCTCTTTTACTTTTTCCAAATGATTTCCTTGTTGTTTTCCCTGCTAGGCAATGCTCACATATGGGCAAATTGACTTTTTCAATATTGCCCAACAAGCCCTCTTTGGCTAGTCTATTCATACGTTGTTGGCCAATATGACCAAGTCTAGCATGCCACACATTTACATCATTGTCATATGAATTAGGAGACGTGATAAGGGAATAACAAATATTTGCATTAGCATAGTCAATATCCAATACAATGTAACCATCCAGAAAATAGCCATGACCATAGAAATTTGTTTCCAAAAACAAATCCACACCTCTATTATGGAAGTTCATATTAAAACCTAGTTTGACCAACACTAAAACAGACACTAGATTCCAACGAATCTCCGGAGCATACATTACATCATGTAGGATCAAAGTGCGTCCACCACGCATGTTCAGTTGGCAAGTGCCAATTCCTTTTACTTCAGCTCTGGAGTTGTTTCCCACATAGATCCACTTAGTTTCAGTTGGTATTCATCGGAATTCCACAAAGGATCCTCTATCCTTTGCTAAATGGTCTGTTGCTCCTGAATCTACAGTACACAAAGGATTGGATTCAGCCAACAATACAGAACTTGACACATAAGCAAAGTTCTCAAATGTACAAGAGGTGTTTACCTTTTTCGGCTCACGACAGTTACGAGTATAGTGACCCTTCTTGTCACAATTGTAACACCTGACCCTTGACTTTTTCTTCACTTGAGGACGTTTTCCTCTCTTGTGTTGGTTAACTCTTAGTTTCTTGCAAGGAGGACTTGATCCTTTGCATGACCACAAATTGAACGAATCAATACGCTTGCGCTTAGAGCTCAAAGCCCTTTCGAGCTAGAACCAGCATTGCAAATATCGCTTTCGGCTCAAATGCCGTTAGGTGATCCTCCACTAGCTCAAGGTGGCGCACGGCATTCTCAAGATCTTCCATAACATGGTCAAGAGTTTCTAGTGCTTCGGCTTTTCCAGCACATATTGAATCTTCATATTCAATATTTCACAATTGTTGCCGTTCAAAGCAGCAATTACTTTCTTAGTTCTTTGAAACCATCGATTTGAACACATCGAGACATATGGACGAATAATTAATGCCTATCATTTATGCATCCACTTTGCACGAGACCCATCATATTAATGAACAATTTCAAGTAAGGTTTCAGAATCAAAAGGTCACTATGTTTTCAATCATCCTCCAAAAATCCTAACTCAAAACTGTCATTAATATAATTGTCTTATGCAAATTAAATTCTATGAAGTTACAAAAGAACTTCTATGAACTACCCACAGCAATCAGCAATAATAGAAAGCATATAACATTTGACATCCAATAAAATAAAATAATGCTTTCACATAATTCAACATATCTATTACACTAAGTAATACATACAGATGAAAATCTCAACACAGAAAGAGATATATATACTCCAAAACATCTCAAACTAATCTAAGAAATAAATAGGGAAAGTCCCCGCTAATCTATCGTCAAAAAATCCAAGAAATCAAGGCACATTTGCCAACCATGGAAAAACTTTTGGAGAGCTCTCATGCCGCCTCCAAGGCGCATTCATTTTGCGCCATGTGGCACTCGTACTAAGGGTTGAAGTTTTGGTTAACTCAATCCTATAGTATTCTCTCACAAAAGCTTCTACCAGCCTCATATAACCCGGGACCACGTTAACCTCAAATAGCCGATCTAACACTGCTTGCCATTTAGGTGGAAGAGTGTTCTTGAAGGTCGACACCTTCTCAAAATCCGGCATAAGATAACCTTTCCAGATGACTTCCTGTATCATCTGATTGACCTTGACCACATGTGATACTAAATGACCATCATGCCATCGATAATTAGCTAACTCTGTCATCAGCCTTTTAAGTCTTGCACGTCCTTCATCCGTTCTCGGGAATGGAGGTATCAATGCATATCGCATCATAGTTCCTGCAACAAATGCAGAACTAGAAAAAAAAATGGATCACTTATAATCCATAATGAACATAAGGGAAAATACATAATTTTCCATGATTCATGCAACAAATGCAGAATAAAAATGGATTACTTATAACCCACATAGGCATAATTGAAAAAGAAACACATTCCTTTTTTTTTTTTTTTTTAAGGTCAATGGTCAACAGTCAAGTCAACGGTCAACGGTCAACAGTCGTCAACGGTCAGCCGGGTTGGACGGGTCGGGTCGGCCGGTCGGGCCGGGTCGGACAGACCGACCCGGCACGTGCAGCATGCGTGCAGCTGACGTCACGATGACAAATGTACAAAATTTTGGCGGCCAAGATGAATATCAATCGTACAGTATTCCACAGCAAATTCTACAACTACTAGATCAAGCGAGTGACTCTTGACTCAATAAGTCATTTGAGTTCTCCCTCTCATGTAGCCGTGATTTTATAGAAGCCAAGTGATTCAAATGAATGGATAGACTTGTGAGAAATTTTTGTAGGGTCGGATTGAAGTTGAACATGGCGGAACTGGAAGACGGATGTAGCTTAGACCTTTATAAATCAAAGTTTTGCACTAGCTCAGGTTGATCTTAACCAAAATGGGAATTCATCGAACAACCTGCGAAACTTGGTGTCACTTTGCTCAATGCCGACACCTCACTCGCTCAAACCAAAGCGTAAGTCTCTCTCGTATTGCCTTGGCTTCAACCTGTTGGGCCTTTTGAAATCTAAAAATGCACATCGGGTTCTTTCAAAACTGCAGTTCCTCCACCACGTCACGTGAACGGTCTGGGTATATGTTTAATTTCACTTCCGCATGTGCATAATTGAAAGGAAAAAAAAAAAAAGATTGAGTCGGCGACATGTCTTGGGACGTCACATTTTTAGTCAACCACCGAGGGATGTGCGCGTTCCCGAGTTTCGGGGCATGACAATTCAGACCGAAGCTACTCTTTATATAGCACATCACCTCACCACACCTGAATAATGTGAGATTTGGTTCATTCCTACCCACACACGAACCTATAGTTGGAGCCGCACCCTCTCTAGGCCCTCTTTGGCCTCAACGATCACTTCCACCCTCATTAGACTAGGTCATTACAAAATATGTCTCGATTATTAAGATTTGGATTTCTATTAGTTTTAAGTCAGGCAAGACAATATAATTAACAAATTTGAGTGAATAGAAAGGGCACACATGACAAAATTTATGTTTCTCTATTTCTTTGTTTTTCTGCTCCCCAAAATAGGTTTGGAAAAGAAATCCGTTTCGTAACGCAATTTCATTTTTCTATTTATAGAATAGATTTCTGTTTCAAAAATAGATTCTGTTCCAAAAATAGATTTGGAATAAAAATCATAAGCTAAAATTTTTAGCTTTTCTATTTATGAAACAAAAGTAAGAAATGAAAACTCTTTTCATCATTCACTTTTGTCAGCACCCGGTTGCCACCTGCCATCCATGGGAGGCCAAATGCCTAACACTAGTTGCCCGCTATCAAATGCCCGTCACTAGTCACCGGAAGCCAAACGCTAGCCACTCTCCACCAAACGCTGGCCACTTGCCACTTGGCAATCACCACCAAATGCCGAAGGCGGGTTATCGAACGCCGGCCACCATCTCCCCTAGAAATAGAAATTTGATTTTGTTATCGAACGAATTTTTATCCCGTAAATAGAAATTTTGAGTCGTTATCAAATACCTTTTTTTGCTCATAAATTCATCCAAGGTATAGAAATTGATTTTTGTTCAAGAAATTTTGTTGTGTGTGCCCAAACTCTTCTAGATTTTTCTTTCTGCATTAAGTTTGTGTTCTATGGCTGAAAAAAAGGATTAAGTTTGTGATTTGCTTTTATTTGGTCTCATTCAGTAAAAGAGTTATTAGACGTAGACCACTTTGAAGTAATTTTATCATGAATGTAATTGTCCATGTGAAGATGACCTTTTTTAACTTAATTGAGTAGGTAAATTTATATGCAGCTCTGCGAAAATCATTTAGGATACATTCTAGTTGCCAACGGTGCCAATTCAAGTGGCTTAAGTATGAACCATACGTCAGAATTTCAAATCCTAAATAAATAAATAAATACCCGAATCCATCAATTCCCAGGTAGATCTTGGAATTGGTTTTCCCTCCTAAAGCTTCACATGTAAATATGAATAAATTTGATGGTGACGAATGTAGATACAGAGTATGAAAGAAAGAAGTAAAAAGTAGGAGGAAGGACAATGCGATTTATGTTATGACTACATAATTTTGCAAGCCACGAAATTACAAATTCCTGGATTGAGGTGACTAATAGGCACTGAAACAGATCGTGCTCTGTATCTTTCCTACAATTCCGTCATGATCTAGTTTTGATTTTTTTTTCCTATAAAATCCTGGACTCCTCTAGGGTTAACATCTTCAAGTGCCTTGTTTAATAGGTGGTAGAAGTTTGTCGCCGAGGTTAAAAAGAAGAAATATATCTCTGACAAAAGTAGAGATAAATTGCATGTACAAGTCGGTGGATTGAGTTTATGATTATGCAAGGCAGTTCCAGTCGTGTGTATAAGAGAGACCAACCAAAAACATAAATAAATAAATAAATAAACTTATCGGCCTTGTAATCCTTTCATTGGGAAAGTTATATTTGTTTCCTTTTTACCGTTTGCTGTGTTGTTCTATTAATACATATACACACACTTTTACATCAAAATTTATACCAAACTTAACATCAAATTCTAACATGTAATATGAAAATCCAAATGTAAAGAGCTAATAAAAACTTGCAATTAAACGTCCGCTTGTACCAGTGTAATACGTACGTATCATAGAACACAAAAGTTGCAATACCGAACCCTGCGTTTGAAAGCAATGCAGAAGAAGATGAACTGCAAAGATTTCTTGGAAGAGCCGGTACAGAGGACGGTTCATCAATGTAAGCGCTCTATGGTTCACTGCTTCTGAAGGTTGCGGACGAAACATGGGACAATTCAGGCATCGAAGATGGAGGCATGATATATGTCGGGATGGGCATCTCTGGTGGGAGAATGGGTGGTGAAGCATCGAAGTTTAAAAAGCTTATCTCTTTGCTTATGAGAGGCCTTTCCTTAGGGTCCGAATGAACGCACCAGAGACCCATGATCATCAAGCACTCCATTTGACTTGCATTGAAATTTTCTCCTAACTTAGGATCCACCGCATCTAATAGCTTTCCGGTTCCATAGAGATCCCAGACCCGCTCCACGAGTTGGACTTGGTCTTTTGATGCTCTCTGTTCGATAGCTTTTCTTCCGCACGCAATTTCTAAAAGGACAACTCCAAAGCTGTAGACATCAGATTCCTTGCTTACCTTGCCCGTATAAATATATTCAGGGGCCAAATATCCCGTGGTCCCTGCCACTAGAGTCGTTTGCAAGCCTTTGGCATGGTCAACTATCCGAGCTAGGCCAAAATCGCCAAATTTAGCCTCGAATTGTGCATCAAGTAGGATATTGCAAGACTTTATATCCCTATGCACGACACATTGTTTCAAATCCTCGTGCAAGTATTTCAGTCCTAAGGCAACACCTTGAGCAATATTGTACCTCTTTTCCCATATTAATGGTGATTTATCTTCAAATAAATGAGAGTATAAGCTACCATTAGACATGAACTCATACACAAGGAGCAACTTCTTTCTCTCATGACACCAGCCAATGAGTTCCACTAAATTTTTATGCCTGAGATTTCTAATCGTCTTCACTTCAGTGGCATACTCCTTTACACCTTGTTTGGAATCTGGAGTGATCTTCTTGATGGCAGCATGGGAATCTGCATCAGTGAGGTGACCTTCATACACTTCCCCGAAACCTCCTTTCCCAAGCAGTCGGGTATTGGCAAAGTTGTTAGTCGCAACAGCCAAGACCTTGTAGGAGTACTTCATGGGTCCCTTCGACTGTTCAAATTCTTCATCCATCCTGGGAAAGTTTTCTTCTTCTCCACTTTGATCATTTCTATTTGTCTTCAGCTTATAACCATACCAGCCAAATCCTACAACAAGGATAAGAAACACCAACGAGCTTAAGCCTAAGATAGCCCCCCTCACCCAGGACTTACTCTTTTTCCCTCGTGTCATACCACCCTCGGGCGTCTGGACAGTTGTCGCATTGGTCGTACCATTTACATTGTCAAGAATTCGTAGACTAGAGTTAAATTCCCATGAGAAAATAGAATGAGCCTCAAACAACTGCCCTGTCGTTGCCGAGAAACCAAAAACTACCCATTCCGGCAAGTACTCTGTCAGGTTGAGTGGCTGATAGTAAAGGCTGACAGTATTTTCAGCATCATCTCCGAAAATAACACTCAAGTTCATTGCTCTAGAATCGTATGTGACCTGGGCATGGAGTTCTTGACCGTAGCGTATGTTGTAATCCATCCATGAGACACAAGTTTTACTGACAGAAGCCATGCTGTTTACATCGATACCAACATGCTCACATAGCGGATCCCATGTATTTGTTGAATGGTCATAGAAAGTATCAAACTCTACTGCAACAAATGCAGTACTAGAGTTGGTAGAGCTTAGATTCGCAGAGAGGCCTAGAAAGCGTCCTTCTGAGTGTGCAGAAATCTGCGATCCATTGGGAGCGAGAAAGAAAACCAATCCATCAGCATAGAAGGACTTCATATGGGAATCAATAGCGAAAGTAAAATGGGTGACAAAATCTGCCACATTCCCTGTTGAACTATCCCACAGGTGCATGGGTTGATGGTATATTGCTCGGCCAACTACGCATGTTGGTTTCTCCATTGGCGCACCAAGAGTCAGTTGGATGGAGGAGTTCAGTATAGTGGCATTGCCCTGAAAATCTATTCTCTGATTCTTCAATTGAAAAGACGGGAAATTGAAAGAAATGTTGTTGAAGGATTCGGAATTGCCATATGGAATGCTTAATAAAAGGATGAAGACCATTTGTGCTAGAGCCTCTTTCATCTGACGCATTCTCATTGAGCTGTGAGCCATCATTTTTCTGAAGATTCAAAGGCTTGTTTGCGTTCTTTCAATAGCTTCTGCTCAGTGGGAACAGCACCGACAGTGGTCAAAGTCTGAAAATTTGAGCCATTTATCAACATTTAAACAGATATACAAAAGTTAAATGCACAATCTCAGTGATGAAAGCTCTAGTAGAAACAAAATATTGGAGGATGGCCAGCAGACATTTCGAATCATTTCATGCTTTGAAAAGGAATTGGAAGAAGTATTGCATGGATGTTATACTATTATATAATTGTTGTTATTCCAACCCCAGGAAAAAAAAAAAAAAAAAACTGTTGTTATCAAACACGTTCACCTAATTGATAACATAAAAGCAGCAGATAGAGACTTTGAGAGTTAAGGGAGTGGTGGAAATCCTAGGTGTATGGGAGGTGCATTAGGAATTTATCAAGAGGATGATCATCACTGCAAAATCTAGAAAAATTTTGGGGGCGAAGATGTACGTGAATCGTACCCCATTCCATGGCAAAGCGTTATGCTTTTGTTTCTTAAAGTATCAGATCAAGTGAGTGACTCCAACTCATTTGGTCACTTGTGCTCTGCCTCTCATGTAATGCAGTGGCTCTGATCCCTTAGAAGCTGAGCTATTCTACTGAACAGTTAGACTCGTGAGAAACTTATTGTGGGGATCAATTGAAAATGAACATGACACAACAATTGAAAAACCAACGTGTCCTAGACTCTAAGAAAGCAAAATTTTGTACTAACTTTGCTTCATCTTAATCAAAATGGCAATTCATCTAACAACCTTTGAAAACTCGGTGTCATGTGCTTCACGCCAAAAATGTCGCTAAAACCAGCCTGTTGTGCCTTTTTGAAATCTAGAAATGCACATTAGTTTCTTTAAAAACCCAAGTACCTCTTCCACAACACAAACAGCCTTGACTCTATCAACTAAACAATTTCTTAATCCATGCTACTAGTAGCCTTAACAGTCGCAACTTATATTGTTTCAAGTAAAGAGTCCTCAAGAAGGATGATTTGAGACTAAATTAATTTAACGCTTCTGGTGTGAGAGCTGAATTATGGGGACTTCATAACGGACTCAGACTAGCTTAGAGTAGCTAAATTAGGGATAGGGTGATTGCGCAACATATCACCAATGTCCTTACTGATACATCCACATACAGGGCTTGGATATGAGTGCATGTCAATCCTTGTTCATTACGTAACTGACATGTGATAAACCAGTGCGTTGACTTGATTTCTCAAATAATATATGAGGTCTATATGGCCGAGGAACAAATATAAAGCTACCGCATTTGGCAAGCATTTGCCAATAAGTTACTCTGTGGTTTATAGATCATGGGGATCAGTATCATCCAAATCATTACTTATGTGGATCTTATTATGGCGTACTCACGATCAACGGTCCGGATGTGCTTGATCTACATGGTGCATGCACCTTAAAACACTCCCTCCCTAGCCAGAGATTATGCTATCTAAAGTCTGATTTGGCAACATATGAGCATGTCTTCCTCACGCTAGCATTTGTAAACAACTCTATTTCTGCTATTGTTTGTTAATAAGTCTGTTTATCCTTCTCTTGTGCAACCTCCTTTCAAGCAAAAGCAGGAAGATGCAAAATTCTTGCTGAATAATGCCCCACAGCCAAAGAAGAAAGAGACATGTCAATAGTAAGTCAATTGAAAGTCTGGCTACCAAGTTAGGACGGAGACTACATGTCCTGAGGTCCAACTCCACAGTGACTTGGCAAAGAACGTATCGACCTGAATCATGGTATAAAGTCGATTCCCTCTTGGATGGACTCATTCACGAGAAACTTACAGCGACTAACAACTGCTTTCTGTCTCATCGGGCCAGTTGAAACTCTATGTCCCAAAAATCTTTCGATGATCTCCGAGTCAGGTTTCCTCAACCTATAATTGTTTTATCCTTTCTGTCGAATGTTTCTAGCAACATAATCCTCTTCTACTTTTTTTCTTTCTTTCTTTCTTTCCGCTTGGTAAGAAGGGGAAACTCCACAAGTCCAGAATCCCATCTACCGAGATTTGAACCCGTCCCCGACTGTCCCCACCTTTTCTAGTGCTACCGTAAAGCATGGTGTATGATACCAAGACGAATGCCACAGTAATGTACGGCAGCAACTGCAAATGGCTACTTATTTATGCCAACAAAAGGAAACAACGATAAAACTGTTAATGGCTACTTGTTATCGCTGAGATGATACACAATGCTTTTCTAAATATGGACTAACAAAGCAAAAAGACCAAAAACACTACATTCGCGTGCAGAGAGAGAGGGGGAACCTGGATTGCCGTATGATGGTTGAGGTAGAGCTGCAAAGCCAGGAAGAAGAAGAGAATGTTTGTCTTCTACCTAAGATTTTGTGGGAAGACAGATTGTTTGCGTAAATTAAGGCGTGAAAAGATACAGCAAGAGTAGGAAGACAGATTTTTGCGTAAATTAAGCTGTTAAAAATAACAGCCAAAGTCCAAGTCAAAAAATTCATGCTATGGGAAATATTTGACCTTTGTAGGAACCAAGCGGCTTGTAATTGTTTTATAGAAAAAGAGAAGTCAGCTGAAGTCTGGGACAAGCTGAGGGAATAGTTTAATGGAAAGTGATTTGTCATGTCATGCCCCGAATTCCGGGCACGCAACAACCCCTTCCTTGGTCGATAGAAAGCAATGTCCTAGGACTCATCACCAACCCTTTCTTTTAATTGCACATACGGAAGCGTATACTAAAATCCCCAAACAACAAAAATATAGGATAGAAAAGTAGGACAACAATTTTCACCAAAACACTTTTCATAAACAAACTAGTTTATACACAGAGGCCAACTCTAATGTCTATGTACAAGAGATCTATCTCCAAGAAGAACTACTAAGTCATCCATGCTCATGATTTTTCTGCCTCAAGCGCCGTGTTCTTCATACTAAGGACCTGAAAATGGTTATACAATAACCAGTGAGATAAAATATCAGCAAGTCCTCCCCTAAGCCTACGGTTAGAGCACTAACTCAACTCAGGGTATCTTTCCAAAACCACCCACAAACTTACAACAACAAACAACCAACAATCAACAAATCACAACAGTCAGGGTTAACTACTAACTACATAGTCGGTTTGCATGTAACCTTACTTGGTATGCCATACCCTGCATGTTATCAATTCATGCATACGTACTATAAACAATATGCTCAACTCATTCATAACCGGAACTAATGATTCCATGATTCTCATACGCTCTTGCACTTTAGCGCGCCACCTATCCCTCATCAATCGATCACACGAGTCCTGATTATAAGGTAAAATCGTTGCGACACATCTCTTACCGCGCCACACAATTTTATCCCATAATAAGGCCCAACAAACTCAACCCTCACGCGTGCTCCAGTTATTAATGACCTACTAGCCATAGCTAACTTTCCAGTCGGCAATCATCCGACTTCCGCCGGGCTACCGATAAAAATCATGCTTTGTCCCCCTCCATTCAGCATGGCTACGTCTAAAACTTCCATTTAGACGGTATCCCAAAAGGGACATCGGTCCAGAATCTACTGCGACCGACTTCCGACTCCCGTTCAGTATCACCCCAAACTTCCATTGGGTGATGGATTCCACTTCTTAATCATGCAAGCACACCACAGACAAAGACTCTTCTTATCGTTGAGCAATTAACTGATGCACGATACTTGCAAAAACAATTTCAAATCATTTTCCCCTAAAGGCAATCCATTTTGGTATCCCTCATACAAAGCCTATTTCCCTTTTTGTGAAAATCACTCAATTCATCAAGATGCCCATGCATTTAAACACTCAATTGCATAAATTATCAACCAACTGCATATTTAACAAATCAATATCACATATCACCAAGCATGAGCTCTAAGCATGCCAAAAGTCAGCCACATCACCAAGGACAACTACAAAATCATTGTCAGTTCTAACTAGTAGAAACGGCCCACTCGCGCGTCTTCGAGTTTAAATCAAAAAATCTAATTAAGCGAGTTTGGAAAATTCCCGAATTTTAATATGTTGTAAAAGATACATGTCACGCCCCGATCCTCAGGCACGTGCACATCCCTCACATTTGGTCGATTTTAAAATGCGATATCCCAAGACTAAGTATCGTCGACCCTTTCTCTTTTTATTTATATGCACATGCGGAAGTAGTTAAAAATCCCCAGACAATAAAATAATGGGATAGAGAAACAAGTCACAATTTCACTTATTGAAATTCATAACTACACATGTACAGGATTTACAAAAGAGGATAGGACCATGCTCGGATCATCATCCTAGTCTTTCTCAAGTCTTTCACCACTAGACTCATTTTCTTCAAACTCTTCATTTCTTTCTCTTCGTTCATCCTCGACTTCAAATGCCAGCTCGTTTTCGGGAATTCTAGGGGCCTGAAATATAATCCCACAATCGGGATGAGACTATGTGTGAGTTTGGGAACCACTTTTGGGGAAAGCCTTTAGGAAAATGTAAATACCTTTGAGTTAAAGGTGTTTTCCAAAATACAACTGCGTTTAGTAAATTGTACTTTAAAAGCTCTTTGTAAAGTATTTTGAGCAAAATAGCGTTTGGGGAATTACACTTACAAGGGATCTTTGTGGTAAAAAAAAAAAAATTATCAAAAGAAAAATTTTAAAAAAAAAAAAATTGACCAAAGGGCAGCGGCCGCCGGCGACCTCCGGCAACCTCCGGCGACCCCGGATCCGGGGCAGCGAGGTCGTGCGACGGCATCGCGACCTCCGGCGACCCCGGATCTAGGACAATGAGGTCGTGGGAGGACCTCACCGCCCGAATCTGGGTCGCGGCGGGGTCGCGCGACCCGCCGCCCCGGATCTGGGGCGGCGAGGTCGCGAGAGGTCGTGCGACGCCGCAGCCGACCCGCATCGGGGCGGCCGGGTCCTCCCGCGACCCTGCCACCCCAGATCTAGGTTGCAGTGACCCAGACCTCGCCGTGGGTCGTGGCGGTCACGCCACCCCCCGGCGTCGGTTGTCTGGGCGACGATCGCCAGCGACCGCTCGCGGAATAAGAAGGAGCTCGCCGAAGAAGAAGAAGAAGACCGCCCGCCGCCCTGCATTTGGGTCACGGCGACCGAGCCCTCGGTCGTGCCACCTTCGACGTCGGTCGCGCCACCCTCCGGCATCGGTTGTCTGGGCGACGATCGCCGGCGACCACTCGCGGAAGAAGAAGCTCATGGAAAAAGAAGGAGCTCACCGAAGAAGAAGAAGGAGACTGCTTGCCACCCCAGATTTGGGTCGCGGCGACCTAGCCCTCGGTCGCGCCACCTCAAGCGTCGATCGCGCCAGCCCCCGACGATCGCCGGTGTCCCTCTAGCACTCACCGGCCACTTGCAGTTAGACACAACCGAACCCCTCGAAGAAGATGAACAGTTGCGACACAAGGGCAAGAACCGGAAAAGTAAAAAATTCGTGAGGACAATTTCGGAAAAAAAAAAAAAAAAAAAAAAACTATGAACAAGGCTCGTGTGGGCATGAAAAAGCCGAAAGCCCAAGGTAGGTCCTCCCTTGCCTTGGGCTTTCGGCTTCACAATGCTGGCATTTGGGGGATGGGGCCTCAAAATTTTTTGCCAAACGGGCTGGCATTTGCCCAAATAGCTTTAGGCTTCAAAGGGGCTATTGGAAGTGGTTCCCAAACGCACCGATCAGCAAGTTCTACCTCCCTAAGACTCGATTAGTAAACTAATACACCTTAGGGCTGCCTAAGCACAACATGAGTCAGGGGACTTACCTTGGCCACAGATTTCACCTGCAAATTAGCATAGATCAAATAGTCACCCAAGCAATCACATCTCAGATCGAAGCATCGATCGAATCGACTTAGTCGATCACACATCAACAAGACCACTCACGATCGTTCCCAATCAATCAATCAATTCGCAAATATTAGTCGCGGTCCTTAGGACGCAACTTAAATAAATGTGGTAATCATGGCTCCACCCAATAACTTTCAAATGCACAATGGCTTTTTGGTCTCACTGGACCACTTTCAAGATTCAATGGCTTTATGGTCCCATCCGACCTTTCCAAGATTCAATGGCTTTATGGTCCCACCCGACTAATTTCAACACTTAGTGGCTTTACGGTCCCACCCGACCAATTTCAACACTTAGTGGCTTTACGGTCCCACCCGACCCTTTCAATATTCAAAACTCTGTCACTGAGCCATGTGCATTCTCCAAGAAGACATACCGAGTCTTCGAGCCACGTGCATTCTCTAAAACTACCTTTTCGCCAAGGTGACATATCCAATCACCGAGCCACATGTCCTTCCAGTGACACTCCAATTCACCGGGCCACGTGCATCCTCTAGGTGATTTACCAACTCTCTTTCAATACCGACAACCGATATCCAATCAATTCTCAAACACATAACCAAAATTCCTTTATTTAAGAATATAACTTTAAAATGCACCATTAAATCAATTCTACACGAATTAAAGCTCAAATAAATAAACAGACTGCGCCACGAAAATCAGCACAAGATTTCGATCGTCGGCCATCTCAACCTTAATTTCCAAAAAAATAAATAAATAAATAATTAATATTAAAATTCAATTTAACTTAAAATAAAGCCCGATTAATTAAACGGACTTCACCATGGTCATCAGCATAATATTCAGGTCACTAGCCATCCCCGTTCAATTTCTGGGAAATAAATAAATAATCAATTAATTTCTAGCATTAATTAAATAAACACAATAAATTCAATTTAGCACAATATAAAGCTCAATTAAATAAACGGTCTGTGCCACAATCATCAACATAAAATCCCAGTTGTTAGCCATCCAAGTTGAATTTTCGAAATAAATAATTAAATAATTAATTAATTAATTTCGAAAATTAATAATTAATTACTAAAAATCCAATTTAGGCCCGAAAAGCCTAATTGAAGCCCGCTAAGGGTCGACAAAAATCCCGAGATGCTTTCAATAAATAGTAGACTACGTCCACTTGCTAATTGAGCAATCAAAATGTCTAACATGCATCACATTTGTCTAATAATCACTAATCTATGCTAATCTAACCCCCTAATTGCATTTAATTAAATATAACCAACCCCTAAGCATAATTAGCAAACTAAGCAGGGATTAGTGAGGTTACTCACCGGAATCGCGCGCAAAACGTATCAATCCGACGGGGACGAGACGAGGAACAATAAACTCCAAAGCACGGCTAGGGTTCGGGGCCCGGTATCGGCCCAAAAGCGGGCCCGAAGTCGCTGGAAACCCACTTCGTGGGGTGGCTAACCGGGCTGAAAAAGAACACCAAACAGCAACCAAATGAAGTAGCAAGGGTGGCAAGGTGCGAGGGAAGGCTTGTGGAGGTCCGGCAAGCTCAAACGGTGGCCGAAGGTGGCCGGACGGGGGCTGAACCGAACTGGGCAACAGCTAAAATCGCACGGGGGAGGGACGACGATGTGCGAAGGGGGAGGTGGCAGAGCAAGCTACGTGCGCGGGCGCGGGCGCACGGGCGGTTCGACTCCAATGCGGCGGCGACGGTGACTGGTCTTCAGGGCGACGTCCGTGGCTGCTTCCGCTTCGTCTCCTTCGGCTTCGGTTCACATGAATAAGAGAGAAAAGAGGGAGAAGGAGTCGGTCACGTGGGGTGGGGGAGAAGAGAGAAGAGAGAGAGAGAGAAGGGATAAGTTTGAATGGGTTGAAAAGTCAAAGTGAAAAGCAAAGAGGGAGACAGCTAAGAGGGAGAGGGCTCATACGAAGGGGGAAGGGGCTGCGCACATGGGGGGAGAGAGAGAGAGAGAAGAGAGAGAGAGAGAGAGAGAGAGAGAGAGAGAGAAGAAAATAGAAAATAGTAAAATAATAAGAAAATTACCTTATTCTTATTAATACTATTATTTTCCTTTTCTCATTCTCTTTTAATTTCTTCCAGTCTTCAAGTGCACATCAATTCTCCCTTAAATTATTCTCAATCGAATCTCATAAAATCAATCGATGCTTTAATGCCTCAATTGCTATTTTTCCTCATCCAATAACCCATCTCGTACCTCAATTTCACAATTCCTGGCTTCAATTGAACGAAAACGGCTCTATTTACCCAGTCAAAATTAAAACCCAAAAATCCGGATGTCACAATTCTTCCCCTCTTATAAAAATTTTGTCCTCGAAATTTAAACCTTTACCAATCTTTATACAAAAGGTGGGGGGTATTGTTATTTCATTGAGTCTCACTATTCCATGCGAATCCTTCGGTCTCGTGGTGTTGTCCGACTATTTTGACCAAGGAGACCATCTTGGTATATAAAATCTGTCCTTTCAAAACTGACAACTGAATTGGGCTTCTCATATATGATACTCTGTCATTCACATTTGATCTCTTTTTTCTTGACTCCCTAATGAACTTTTGAAGTTCAATTATTCAAAATTTCTTATAGTTCTGTGCAGCCTTTATTCTGACACTGATCTGACAACTGCAAATACTGATTTCTAAGCTATGGCTTGTGATCTTTCTTCACTTTCTTTTTATCACTGAAAATCTGTACCCTCTGCTATGCACTGTTTAAGAAAGAACCCTCTAAAATTTCTGTCAAACTTGTAATCTCTAATTTAGATTCGAAATATAATTCATCCCTAGCGCTCCATCCCAGTGAATTATCTGATAAGCACACACTTCGGTATACTCATTCTGTGACATGACAGAATCTTCAATTTCTGAAATCGAACTTAGATTGGTGGTTAATTTCACTCCGACGCGCTTTTAGTGTAACATAAGCTACCATGTAGTTTTCAGAACTTTTTTTTTTTTTAAGACAAATGACCCGTGGTCGATTTTCTTCGAGCCACAATGAACCCACTCGACACATTGTCGATTCTCGATTGTCGTGAAAATCTCGAGGATTCAAATACGGACATAGGGCGCCAAAACGATAGTAAAATCAAATTAGTGCCAGTCGATAAGAGTTTTTCCAATTTAGTGGGGTCACCCACGATTGGTCATTCATCCCAGTCGAACCGACCTATCTCTGATTTTAATTCGATTTTTTTACTATGCCATAATGATCTCTAAAGATAAACACGGTCGAGAAATTGATTTCTGGTCGAATTCCCAAGTCTATTTGCCTTAAAGTCCTTAATAACTCACCCAGCTAATCTAGTTATCTCGTGAGTGACCAATTCAGAGAAAAGCACTAAAGTCGCGTCGATGAAATGCCAAATTTCTCCGATCAAGTCTGAATCCAAAAATTTGGATGTCACACGCTCAAAACAAGATCTATTCATACTGTACCAAAGTGGACCAACTCCATCTATAGATCGACCACTATCCTCAAGTGGTATCAGTAATTTCCTGAATCCTTGGTAAGCTCATCACAATGTTCCATTATGATATATTTTCATTCCCACTGGGGACTCTTAAGTGATGATAATAGTCCTGGTTTGCATTATTGAACTTCCACTTACTGACAACTTTGGCACTCACAAACTGCTCGGCGGTATCTATCTTCATATCAGCTTACCAATCTAGCTGACGCCGATTCTGACTTACTTACACCATCTGGTCAAAACTACAATACTATAGTGAATTTCTAACAAGATCTTTTCCCTGAGTGTTACACCGTCAAGTGCACTCAATCACTCATGGAACCTGAGCGTTCCATCCTTAAAAATCTTAAAGTCAAATTCTTTCTTACCAGTATCCTCTTATAAGATCTTCTGAACATCTCTGTCTGTCCACTAGGCGCCGATTCAAACTTGAGCATTTGATTCAATTTTAAGGGTGGCTATAAAATTAAAAAGGGTAGCCTACCTCAAATTTGAAAATCAAATTTTGAACCCTTTTTAAGTAGAGTCTATACTTTAGTCAGTCTGGGCACAATTGTAGACTCTCAACTTAAAGCATCAGTGGCTTCTTTCATTCAGGGTAATACCAGACAACACCATTGTAGTCCTGCCAAAAATTCTGATTCATGATACCATCTCATATTCAATTCCTTCTGAGAGAATAACACTTGAGACTTTAACAGTCGATGAGGATCTGGAATCTTTCTTCATCTCATTGATGACTTTAAATCTTTAAAGCAAATTTTTGATGCTACGTGTCCCAAGTCACGCGTTGGTAAATTAGCTCCTGAGATCTCAACTGGCGGAATGGTCATGCAACAATCTTCTCATGTTGCATCAATACGTACCGAGTCCTTTAAGCTCTGGAAGCCATCCTCGTACTTGTCTATGCCGACGAATTTCTCTTCTTTCTTAAGAGGTCAAGTCCACGATGATATTGATGCTAAAATTTCTTTCATGAACCTTCGTAATAATCTATCTAATCCTCATGGCTTCGATCTTTGATATTGATGTCGATTTCGATCCATTAACAACCGATTCGATCTTGGCTGGGTCCATGAAGATTCTTTACCTGTAACTACCTGACCATCCTTAGGGGCCCTCGTAACCCTTAGCACTTAATGAATATCCTAGAATATTGTTACACCACATGATCACCATTGATCTAGATATTATTTGAACACTCGATTTGTCAAATATATGACAGCAGCTGGAGCGTTTGTCAAATCAAATGGCTTTACATAATTCTCTCAAGGGCTAAACCAAGTGCGAAATGTTGTCTTCCATATAACCTCCTTCCTAGTTCTCAACTGGTGATAACCTGTCCTCAAGTCGATCCTTGAAGACATCGACACTCTTTATAACAAGTCACCAAATTCATTGATATTCGTTAATGAACACTTATCATTGATTAGCACCTAATTGAGTTGACCATGGTTGATGTATAACTGCAACGAACCATCTTTCTTTCTCTGACGACGGTCTGACTATCCTTTTAGCAACACTTCCAAGAATTCTTGGACTACTGAGGAGTCCTCAATTTTCAAATCTTCAATATGTCTTATTTTTGACAGTTGTCAAGTAACCAAAGCAACCTCTGTCTAACAAATGGATTGCCTCAAGTGACGAGATTAAAGAAATTGAAGATTCATTTCGACCCCCAATAAACTCAACACCTTCATGTGCTCCTGGACTAAGTTGAATTGCTCCATGACCATGATTCATTACCACAAGATGCTCCATGAGCAATTCTTTCCACACTTGACAAATAAGTCGTACACCAATAGCCAATTAAGTACAACTCTAGTCAATGGTTCTTTTCCTACGGCCTTAACAAACAACTGAAATTCCATAATTGTGTTCCCAACACTCTCTAGCACTATTCTGATGAAATTACCTCAAAACATTCTTCCATTGAATAACACATAGTCAACTTCGTTCCTGTCCCTTTTTGCCATCCTAATGGCGTCTTATTTGCAGTATTGGTATCAATGATCCCTTAGACTCACATTGATAGTTTTTCACTTGACAGCCGTACTAACTATCATCATAGCATGTTTTAGCCATTCTCAGACACGGTCAATCCATGCATTCCTTTCATACTTTTGACACTTACCTAATGAGTCTTCTACTTCCTGTCAAGTGCCAATATGTACTATTTCTTGTACCGAAGACCCATCTCAAAAATTCCACAGGGCATCCTATGGCGCACTTCTTCTGAATTGTCCTATCGATGGTGATAACAGTAACCATTATCGAGATTCCATCTACTTAAGCGGATACCTCATAAATCACTGTCCGTGTTGGTAACACTTACTACAATTTCTTGTCCTTAGAATACACGAGACTGATTCATACCATCTTTCATAGAACAACATGTTCCATTTCTCTAAATACTGACCTGACTATTCCCTCCTTCCTATTTGGTGAAGTAGAATACGCTTCCCTCAACATCAATCTCTTTCCTGACCAAATTCCAAGTCTGTCTATGATAAATCTTGATTCAAATATCGGAATCTGTTCCCTGATCAACCTTCCAGGTTGGACCTCAATAAAGGTAGCAACAACATCAACTTGGTTCTGATCCCACTGACTCATCCGAATCCCAATGAACATTTGCATCAGATCGATCTTATCAAATTTAGAATCATTCAACACTGCCAAACTAGTACCAACCTGCGATGGTACTCTTACGCTCGAGCTGGCCAGAGTCAACACTCTGCCTTCCGAAACCACAAGATTAAAAGCAAACAATTCACACACAGCAAATAATTCTACTAATCAGCTATCAAAGAGATGCGCCAATCATGAATTTAAAGGCCTTTCCTACTACTATCCCATAGGTCATCGCACCTTATCACTCCAATACTTAACCATTGCTCTGATACCACAAAAAGGGATGTCACGCCCCGATCCTCAGGCACGTGCACATCCCTCACCTTTGGTCGATTTTAAAATGCGATATCCCAGGACTAAGTATCGCCGACCCTTTCTCTTTTTATTTATATGCACATGCAGAAGTAGTTAAAAATCCCCATACAGTAAAACAATGGGATAGAGAAACAAGTCACAATTTCACTTATTGAAATTCATAACTACACATGTATAGGATTTACAAAAGAGGATAGGACCATGCTCGGGATCATCATCCCAGTCCTTCTCAAGTCTTTCACCACTAGACTCATTTTCTTCAAACTCTTCATTTCTTTCTCTTCGTTCATCCTCGACTTCAAATGCCAGCTCGTCTTCGGGAATTCTAGGGGCCTGAAATATAATCCCACAACCGGGATGAGACTATGTCTCAGCAAGTTCTACCTCCCTAAGACCCGATTAGTAAACTAATACACCTTAGGGCTACCTAAGCATAACACGAGTCAGGGGACTTACCTTGGCCTCATATTCCACCTACAAATTAGCATAGATCAAACAGGCACCCAAGCAATCACATCTCAGATCGAAACATCGATCGAATCGACTTAGTCGATCACACGCCAACAAGACCACTCACGGTCGTTCCCAATCAATCAATCAATTCGCAAATATTAGTCACGGTCCTTAGGACGCAACTTAAATAAAGGTGGTAATCACGACTCCACCCAATAACTTTCAAATACACAATGGCTCTTCGGTCCCACTCGACCACTTTTAAGATTCAATGGCTTTATGGTCCCACCCGACCTTTCCAAGATTCAATGGCTTTATGGTCTCACCCGACCAATTTCAACACTTAGTAGCTTTACGGTCCCACCCGACCAATTTCAACACTTAGTGGCTTTGTGGTCCCACCCAACCCTTTTAATATTCAAAACTTTGTCACCGAGCCACGTGCATTCTCCAAGAAGACATACCGAGTCTCCGAGCCACGTGCATTCTCTAAGACTACCTTTTCGCCAAGGTGACATATTCAATCACCGAGCCACATGTCCTTCCTAGGTGACACTCCAATTCACCGAGCCACGTGCATCCTCTATGTGATTTACCAACTCTCTTTCAATACTGACAACCGATATCCAATCAATTCTCAACACATAACCAAAATTCCTTTATTTAAGAATATAACTTTAAAATGCACCATTAAATCAATTCGACACGAATTAAAGATAAAATAAATAAATGGACAGCGCCACAAAAATCAGCATGAGATTTCGATTGTCGGCCATCTCAACCTTAATTTCCGAAAAATAAATAAATAATTAATTAATTTCAAAAATTAAATAATTAATATTAAAATTCAATTTAACTCAAAATAAAGCCCGATTAATTAAACAGACTTCACCACGGTCATCAGCATAATATTCGGGTCATTAGCCATCCCCGTTAAATTTCCGGGAAACAAATAAATAATTAATTAATTTCTAGCATTAATTAAATAAACACAATAAATTCAATTTAGCTCAATATAAAGCTCAATTAAATAAACGGTCTACGCCATAATCATCAGCATAAAATCCCAGTCGCTAGCTGTCCAAGTTGAATTTCCGGAAGTAAATAATTAAATAATTAAATAATTAATTTCGAAAATTAATAATTAATTACTAAAAATCCAATTTAGGCCCGAAAAGCCTAATTGAAGCCCGCTAAGGGTCAACAAAAATCCCGAGATGCTTTCAATAAATAGTAGACTACGTCCACTTGCTAATTGAGCAATCAAAATGTCTAACATGCATCACATTTGTCTAATAATCACTAATCTATGCTAATCTAACCCCCTAATTGCATTTAATTAAACATAACCAACCTCTAATCATAATTAGCAAACTAAGCAGGGATTAGTGAGGTTACTCACCGGAATCGCTCGTAAAACGTATCAATCCGACGGGGACGAGGCAAGGAACGATAAACTCCAAAGCACGGCTAGGGTTCGGGGCCCGGAAACGGCCCAAAAGCGGGCCCGAAGTCGCTGGAAACCCACTCCGTGGGGTGGCTAACCGGGTTGAAAAAGAACACCAAATAGCAACCAAATGAAGCAACAACGGTGGCAAGGTGCGGGAGAAGGCTTGTGGAGGTCTGGCGAGCTCAAACGGTGGCCGGAGGTGGCCGGATGGGGGCTAAATAGAGCTAGGCAGCAGCTGAAATCACACGAGGGAGGGACGGTGAGGCACGAAAGGGGCGGTGGCAAAGCGCACAACGCGCGCGGCCTCGGTCGCGCGAGCGGTTCGACTCCGGTGCGGCGGCGACGGCGATTGGTCTACAGGTGACGTCCGTGGCTGCTTCCGCTTGTCTCCTTCGGCTTCGGGTTCACACGAATAAGAGAGAAAAGAGGGAGAAGGAGTCGGTCACGTGGGGTGGGGGAGAAGAGAGAGGAGAGTGAGAGAGAAGTGATAAGTTTGAATGGGTTGAAAAGTCAAAGTGAAAAGCAAAGAGGGAGACAGCTAAGAGGGAGAGGGCTCGTATGAAGGGGAAGGGGCTGCGCACATGGGGGGAGAGAGGAGAGAGAAAGAGAGAGAGAGAGAGAGAGAGAGAGAGAGAGAGAGAAAGAGAGAAAAGAAAATAGAAAATAGTAAAATAATAAGAAAATTACCTTATTCTTATTACTACTATTATTTTCCTTTTCTCATTCTCTTTTAATTTCTTCTAGTCTTCAATTGCACATCAATTCTCCTTTAAATTATTCTCAATCGAATCTCATAAAATCAATCGATGCTTTAATGCCTCAATTGCTATTTTTCCTCGTCCAATAACCCATCTCGTACCTCAATTTCACAATTCCCGACTTCAATTGAACGAAAACGACTCTATTTACCCAGTCAAAATTAAAACCCGAAATTCCGGATGTCACAATACATAAGAGAAAATTTTTCATGAAAAAACCTAAACCCGGCTTTTGCTAGATTAAGCCTAGTAAATCTCTCAATCTAGCACAAAAACTATGTCTGTTTCCAGAAAGTCTGTTTTCAGAAAACAGTTTGGTTCGAGATCTAAAATTTGTCCATTTGATCTGAAATTTGACTACTTTAAACTAGAAGATGTGAAAAACAACTTTTGTGAAGAAACCATTTTGAAATTCAAACCCTAAGAGTTGATAAAAACCATAGAATTCCAAAAGGTCACAAATTCCAGCACAGTCCAAGATTCTATTTGCAAATGACGGACCTGAAATCTCATACTTTGAAATCTCTAAAAATCATGAGTAAAATATATGTTATAGCTGAAGATATCTAAAACATTTCTCCAAAAGGAATCGTCCTAAAATTCACAATCCATTTCGATATACGAAGATCGCAAATGGCAAGGGTCCAGAGATCAGAACTGCAGAAAGTCCATTGAATTGGACTAATCCATCCTCAAATGTGCTAATCTCACAAATTAGATTAACACTAATCCATTCTAAGGCTAATATCAACCATTCTAGATTATCACTAATCCATATTTAAGCTAATCTAATCAATTTTTAAGCATAATTAACCTTCTAAGCAAGTTTAGGCACTAATAAAAGGATTAGGAGCTAAACTCACCCGCTAAATGGGCCGTAGAGACGGACGCGGTGGCGGTGATGGAGGCTACGCTCGGGGACCTCTACCATGATGATCCAAGTTGGTCTCGGGGCTGGAACAGTAACCACAAACTCGAACTCCCATTGAAACATTGAAAACTAGACTATCGGAGGAGAAAGAGCTGAACGGGCTTGGCGAAGCTTTGGCGAGGATTGGCTAGCGACCAGCGGTACTTGGGAGTCAAGGGGGACCAACTAGTGGTTGGGATGGGTGGAGGCTGGCTCAAAATGGGAGGAAAATGGATGAAACGGGTGAAATAGGAGAAGTAGTGTAGGTTGTTAGTGTGGCATCCTCAAATATTGAAGGTTATTGAAGATGTGAGGATTATGGAAGAGATAATTGTAGGATTTCAATTCTTTGGCAAATTGAGATGGCATTTCTAAGTTGGACACTATTTTATTTGTAATGTGACAATTTTGGCTAATAAGATTTAGAAGATTTTGGTCATTGAGTTTTGAACTACAAATGGCGCAATTGGATGGACTAAGTTTTAATTTAGTTAGATTAAATGGGCTAATTAAGCCCATGTGGAGAAGACTTCGGCCAAGAAGAGAAGCCGAGTGAGGTGTGTGCATGGTGGCGCCACATGTCATCAATTAAAGAAGTATAGGTGCTTAGCCTCGGTGAGTTGGACGTGAGGTGTAAGAGAGAGAAGGAGCCGGCCATTTAGTGGAGAAAGTCGGCTAAACAAAAGAGAGAGAGAGTGGGAGAGTGAGAGAGGAAGAGAGCTCGGCGAAAGGGAGAGGAACCGAGAGCTTGCACTGTGGACCGCCATCTTCTTCACCGATTTCTGCAAAATCAAAAGGCAAGATAATTCTTCTAGTCTTCTCATGTTCTTGTGTTGTGATTTAGAGGTAGAAAATCGTGAATTCACCGGCTGGATTGATGAGATTTTGAGGAGAATCAAAATCGGGTACATTCGGACCTCTAAGAATCAGGTTGCACGGTTTGCTTGCATGTCTCTGTAGAGTGTGTTAGAGGGAGAATTGAGTCTCGAGTTCTTCAAGGAAGTTGTTGTACACTTCCTGATCTACAACATAGTCAAAAATGAGAATTTTTGAAGGTGATTTAAGGGGCGAAAATCAAATTCTTCGGAGACGGGGTGTTCTCGGGTGAACCAGTGAACCCGTCTGGATGATTGTTAGTTGTTCACATGGTTACAGGGGAATTTTAAGTCGATTTCTTCTGATGAAATGTTAGAGACATCCTGGGTAATTACATACTAAAATTTGAGCATGTTTGGTTGAGGGTAGCTATGTGAATTTCCTGAATCTTTCAGCCGTTGAAATCTGGAAGCTGCTGGATAGAGTATCAGCTAACCCTGTTGGATTAATGCGTGTTGTTCGTGTGGTTCTGTGTAGTATCTCAATTCGATGTCTTCTAATGAATTGTTGAGGACTCCATGATGCATCTTGTGGTAAAATTTGACCCTATTCCAGTGTGTGTAGCTTATGATTTCGAATTTCCTTTGT
Organism: Eucalyptus erythrocorys; assembly: GCA_014182555.1. Taxonomy (NCBI): domain Eukaryota; kingdom Viridiplantae; phylum Streptophyta; class Magnoliopsida; order Myrtales; family Myrtaceae; genus Eucalyptus; species Eucalyptus erythrocorys. The sequence continues at coordinate 10,968,912 of CM024603.1, forward strand.
TTGATTGTGTACTGGAATTGTATCCGAGAAAAAGGTCAGTGACTTGTGAGCTTGTAAACCATATTTTCTTTGAGGAATTTGATGTCGACCATCAAAGAGAAGTTGTAGGAAATGGTTCTGGCTATAACATATTCAAAAATGAGATAAAAATGGTGAGTGTAAGTGGGTGTTTCGAATTTATCTTGTTAGCCGTGTAACTGTGTATAACTGAATAACAGTTGGAAGTTGTTGATTTTTAAAATATAATTTATAGGTCGAATTTGAAGATGATTTCTTCTGATGAAAGTTTTTTTTTTCTCTTGGCTATGACATATGAATTTCTGGGAATTTTTAAGGGCAAATTAGTGCCTCAATTTCGTGATTTCTGAAGGTAGTGTAAAACTGGAATTTTCCTGGACAAGTGCTGAATGTGACCGAAAATGAGTGTGGCACTATTATATGTTCTAAAGTTGTTTTCTTACATGTAAATGGCAACCTTGTTCTCTGTTTTATGTATGAACTTAGGCTTATGTGTCTAATAGCAATTTATATGATGCATTAAGAGTATTGTAATTTGATCGTGAGCTGGATTTATGGAAATTTCTTGGAGACATCTTATGCCGATTATAATATGGATTATTTTGATGATTATGCATGCTTAATTCACCATGTGCATGCTGAATTGATGGAATACTTCCTTGTGGTGTATGTATATATGCCATGTATGGTTGATAAAGGGATATTTACTTTTACATTTACTTGATTTGCATGCTGTACATGCTGGATTTGTGACCGAACAATTGGCTGAGCATGTAAACCGTTGGCATGTGAATGTGAATAAGCATATACATTAATGTCATGCTTGTATTCCATGGGCATATTTGTGAATCATGCATGGAAAAAAAAAAAAAGGAATTGTTGCATGACATGCATTGTTTGTACCTCGGGAGTATCGAGATGCCCGGCCAGGGAGTGAAAATGCCGGATGCCCAAGTAGCCCTGTGTGCGTAAACTGGATGGCCTCGGAGTTGAGATGCCCGGGTGTTGGGGGTGCCGGAAGCACGGAGTGTGTGAGCCGTGGATGCCTCGTGATGCCAGTTGGGGTGCGAGATGCCCGGCCAGGGAGTGTAAATGCCGGAAGCACGGATGGTGTGTGCCGTGATACCTCACGATACCAGTGTTGGGTGTGAGATGCCCGGAATGTGGGGGGCCGGAAGCCGGTTGGTTCTTATCGGGGTTTACATGTGAAATTTGCATGGACTTGATACATATATGTGTGTGCACGATACATTGAGACACAATGGCATGAGGTATGGTGAAAATTGTGCACGACTTTACCGAGTCATGTATTTGCACTTAGCGAGAAATGGGACAGTAAGTTTGCATATGACTTGGAGACATTGTTATGTGCATGTCATTGCTGCTATGTCGAGTTGTCATGTGCATGGGCGATGTATCGAATGAGCGTCATGAATGAGCTGCATCCTGATTTCCAAGTTGGATGTACATATACTATATTTGAGTGTGGGGCTTTTGAATATGAGAAATTTATAGCTTGATGATTGAATGCTTGATTATGATGTTGTGTGATGTGGTGGTTTAGTTGCAATGCCAGGCATGAGCATTCTAGAAACTTTATCTTTGCTGAGTGGTTGTACTCACCCCTTTGGGGACTTATCTTTTCAGCTTAGAAGATATGTCGGTGACCGCCGGTGGCCCCGGGGATGTTTTATGGAATCCCTTGCGATTTTGAGGTTAGAGTCATCCGGTTCCCAAGTCCAGTGATACCAGGACGTTGTTACTTTCGTGTTACGGTCAGGGTACGTTATGAAGTGGGCCTGCTCGGTGGCCCAATCTTTCAAGAATATGTTTCGATCTTCCCTTGCCAAGATGGGGAGATGGGAAGCATGCTGCCGCCGCCGCCTAGCCCTCCAGGGTGGCGATAGACCGTGAGGGCATCCGGGGGAGGTTGGCGGGTTTTTTTGAAGCCGGACAGTCTTTGCTAACGGATGGATAGTTTCTTTGCTTTCTTTTGACTAGTCACATGTATAGGCTACATTTTTGATGAGCTTATCGGGGTAGTGTAGAGCCATTTCGGTGTTATGACGATGATGTTTCCTACCCGGTGATCGGGAAAAACTATCCATTTTTCAGTAAAAATAATAGCAGGGCTGTTTCATGGTATATGTCTTTGTTATAGTATGTGCATTGATCCCTCATATTCTGTGTTTGGGGTGGCTGTGAGTTTTGCTTCCGCTATTTTCACATAATGCGCAGGGACCATTGTTTCAATAAAAAAAAAAAATTGATATGAGCTTAAAAGTTATAATTCTTTTGGAAATTTAAAAGGATGGTTAATAGGTCTGTGGCAGCCTCAAGGGTAGTTGGGGTGTTACAGCCGCGGTTGGTATCAGAGCAGTAGTGGAGTGATAAGGAGTCTCATTTGGAAAATGAGGAATATGAGGACAATGCACACATAGGCTGTTATATTACCCCAGCTAGTGTTTAACCTTGGGGGATAGGTGGTAAGGTCATACTTAGAAATCTTTGTTAGATTGACCTTAGGTTGTCAGTAACACATTGATGTTACTTATATTTGTGGTAACTGGATTTTGGAGACAAGGGGACTCATATTTTTTCCCTGAGGCAATGCTTGAAAATGCAGGAAAAGCATGGTGCGACCTGGAAGTTCCCATCATGCAAGAGCTGGACCTTCCGTTCCAAGGGTTGAACCTCGAATGGAAGATATCCTGCAAGCATTAGCCAATATTGGAAATTTGATGGAAAGACAGGCACAAAGCAACAGTACTGGAGCGAACGTCATACTCAAGGGTTGGTGGAGCAATTTTTGAGATTAAAGCCACCTAAATTCAGTGGAATGGGAAGACCTGAGGAAGCGGAACACTGGATAGATGGAATGGAGCAGATTTTCAGATTGTTGGGCTGTACTGATGATGAGAGAATTGTTTTGGCAGAATACCAGCTGGAAGGGAACGCTAAATTTTGGTGGAGAGCTTCAAAGGATACAATTTTCCCACCAGGTACTCCTATGAACTGGGATGAATTTGTTAGAGCTTTTAATAGAAAACATTTTTCTGATTGTGCCAAGGATCGGAAGATCACTGAGTTTGTCCAGTTAGAGCAGAAGGAGATGACAGTGGATCAATATGAAGCCAAGTTTTCTGAGTTGTCTAGGTATGCTCCCAGATTGGTTGAGGATCCAGAAGAGAAAGCAAAAAGATTTCTAAAGGGACTGAGGACCAACATTAGGAGACAGTTAGTGCCTTTGAATATAAGGAATTACACTGAAGTTTATGAGAGGGCGCAGCTGGTAGAACAAGAAATTGAAAGAGAACAACTGGAAAGGGGAAGCAAAGTGGCTGTCTGGAGATATAAAGCGAGGTAAGAGACCTTATGTGAGTCAAGGACAGAATTTGACACCTAAGAAAAAGGGTAATTTTGGGAGATTCAGTAAGGGAAAGGAGAGTATGAACATGGGAAGGATACCTAGCAGGAACGGTGAATGTTCCAGATGTGATGGGAAACATGGACCTGGCCCCTGCACTGGACAGTTAAAATGCTATGGATGTGGACAAGTGGGACATCTGAGGAGGAGTTGCCCGAAAGAAAGATCTCAAATGAGTTCCGGCTCGTTCGCCAAACGCAACAAAGTGCTGTTAAACCTAGTACACAGAGGAATTCACAAAGACCACCAGCACAAGGAAGGGCGTATGCAGTTACTCAGGAGGAAGCGGAAGCTTCCAAGGATGTCATTTCAGGTACGATTTTGATAAACAATAAGAAGGCATATGCATTGTTTGATACGGGTGCGACACATTCATTTGTATCTGAAAGGTATAGACAATTGAATGAGATAGAGACTATGCCACTTGAGACCCCTCTATGTGTTTCTACACCATTAAAGGATGTGGTTTTGTCTACTTTGAGATGTAGGAATTGTAAGATAACTGTAGGGGGAAAAGATATGGAGATAGACTTGATTGTTATGGCTATGTATGATTTTGATGTGATCATAGGAATGGATTGGCTTCACAAATATCAGGCTAAGGTAGATTGTTACAAGAAGATGATTTATTTTGCTTTGCCTGATCAGTCTAGTTGTGAATTTTTGGGAAGTCGAGTTCATGTTTGTCTATCCCTACTATTTCGGCCATGGAAGCTTGCAAATTGCTTGATGATGGATGTCAAGGATATTTAGCCCACGGTTAAGGATTATAATCAAGAGGAATCTAAGATTGAGAGGATTAAGATCGTGAATGAGTTTCTAGATGTATTTCTGAAGAATTACGGATTACCACCGGATAGAGAAATTGAATTCGAGATTGAGTTGATGCCTGGAACAACACCAATATCCGAGCCCCGTATAGAATGGCACCGGTAGAGCTGAAAGAATTAAAAGTGCAACTACGGGAACTGGCTGGATAAGGGATTCATCGACCGAGTGCTTCGCCATGGGGTGCACCGGTGTTATTTGTGAAGAAGAAAGATGGGTCGATGCGGTTATGTATTGACTATCGGCGATTGAATCAGTAATGCTAAGAATAAGTATCCTCGCCTAGAATTGATGATCTTTTTGATCAACTCCAGGGAAGTTCAGTCTTTTCTAAGATTGATTTAAGATCAGGATATCATCAGTTAAAGATTAAAGAGCAGGTCATTCCCAAGACATCATTTAGAACTCGTTATGGACATTATGAATTTCTTGTGATGCCGTTTGGGTTAACAAATGCACCGGCTGCCTTTATGGATTTGATGAATAGGGTGTTTAAGCCTTACTTGGATCGGTTTGTGATTGTCTTTATTGATGATATCGGTATATTCTAAGGGACTTAAAGAGCATGAGCAACACCCGAGAACAGTTTTGAGACTACGAGGGATCATAAGTTGTATGCTAAGTTTAGTAAATGTGAATTTTGGTTGGATCAAGTGATGTTCTTAGGACATGTAATATCAGGGGAAGGAATATCAGTGGATCCAGCAAAGGTTGCGATGGTAATCAATTGGCCAAGACCGACTACACCTACTGAGATACGAAGTTTCTTAGGATTGGCGGGTTACTATAGAAGATTCATTGAAGGATTTTCTTTGTTGGCAAGTCCTTTGACAAGATTAACCCGGAAGAATGTGAAATTTGAATGGGATGGAGAGTGTGAAAGGAGTTTTCAAGAACTTAAAAGGAAGTTGACTACAGCTCCAATTTTAGCTTTACCCTCGGGATCCGATGGTTTTACGATCTACAGTGATGCTTCTCATAAAGGATTGGGATGTGTTTTGATGCAGCATGGCAAGGTTATAGCTTATGCATCTAGGCAATTGAAACCTCATGAGCAGAATTATCCAACTCATGATCTAGAGTGGCGGCCATTATATTTGCCTTGAAAATATGGAGACATTACTTGTATGGGGAAAGGTTTGAAATTTACACAGACCATAAGAGTTTGAAGTATCTATTTTCCCAGAAAGAGTTAAACATGAGACAAAGGCGGTGGATGGAATTGCTGAAGGATTATGATTGTGAAATAAAGTACCATCCAGGGAAGGCCAACAAGGTAGCAGATGCTCTCAGTCGCAAGTCAGCTATGGAAATGGCTAGCCTAAGGATAGCGGAATGGAGCCTATTAAAGTCGGTGAGGAGACTCGAATTTAAGTTCGAGGTAAATTGCTTAAGCGGTATGTTGAGTGCATTGAGGATTGAACCTGAGATTATCAGGAAGGTTAAAGCTTTACAAAAAGAAGATCCAGAGATTCTAGAGATAAAGAGTGCTATATCTTTAGGGAAGAGACCTGAATTTCAAATTTCTGAAGACGGAATGGTAAAGTGCCAAGGGCGACTTTGTGTCCCCAACAATGAGGAATTAAAGAGAGAAATTTTATCAGAGGCACATAAGAGCAGCTATAGTATTCATCCTGGAAGTACCAAAATGTATAGAAATCTACATCCACAATTCTGGTGGAATGGTATGAAAACAGATGTAGCCAAGTATGTATCCCAGTGTTTAACTTGTCAACAGGTAAAGGCGGAACACCGTAAACCTGCGGGACTTCTACGACCTTTGGACATACCAGAATGGAAATGGGAACACATAACCATGGATTTTGTACAAGGACTACCAAGAACATCAAGCGGTTATGATTCCATATGGGTAATAGTAGATCGTCTGACGAAGTCTGCTCATTTCTTAGCAGTTCGTACTAATTATTCTATGGACAAGTATGCAGAGATATATGTAAGGCAAGTCATATGTTTACATGGAATTCCGGTGACCATTACCTCTGATAGAGACCCAAGATTTACTTCAAATTTTTGGAGGAGTCTTCGGGATGCTTTAGGGACTAAGCTTCAATTCAAGATCGCTTTTCACCCTCGGACGGATGGACGGACGGAGAGAATAATTCAGATATTGGAAGATATGTTGAGAGCTTGTGTGATGGATTTCAAAGGAAGTTGGGATGAAAGATTACATCTAGTAGAGTTTGCCTATAATAACAGGTTATCGAAAAGTATAGGTATGGCTCCATATGAAGCATTGTATGGTAGAAGATGCGAGCTCGTTTGTTGGGATGAGATAGGGGAAAAGAAATTGACCGGACTGAGTTAATACGAGATCACAAAGAAGTGGTAGGTACCATTAAGAAAAGGCAAAAGACAGCTCAAGATAGACAAAAGGATTATGCAGATAAGCGAAGAAGACCTCTACATTTTGAGGTAGGAGATCATGTATTTCTTAAAGTGTCCCCTGTAAGAGGAGTATCTAGATTTGGTATCAAAGGTAAGTTAAGCCCCGATATGTGGGACCGTTTGAAATACTTGAAAAGGTTGGAAATGTGGCTTATCGGTTAGCATTACCGCCGAAGTTGGGAAATCTACATGATGTATTCCATGTATCTATGCTGAAGAAATATCATCCAGACCCTAGTCATGTTCTGGATTATGAGACTATTGAAGTAAGTGGAAAAGGTAGATATGTTGAAAAGCCTGTGCAAATACTGGATCGAAAAGAGCAAATCCTTAGGACAAAAAGGATTCCATTGATCAAGGTATTATGGCAACACCATGGTGTGGAAGAAGCTACTTGGGAAAGTGAAGATGAAATGAGACATAAGTATCCTCAGTTGTTTGAAGAAACGTAATCTATGTTTAAAATTTCGAGGACGAAATTTCTTAAGGTGGGGAGAGTTGTGGCATCCTCAAATATTGAAGGTTATTGAAGATGTGAGGATTATGGAAGAGATAATTGTAGGATTTCAATTCTTTGGCAAATTGAGATGGCATTTCTAAGTTGGACACTATTTTATTTGTAATGTGACAATTTTGGCTAATAAGATTTAGAAGATTTTGGTCATTGAGTTTTGAACTACAAATGGCGCAATTGGATGGACTAAGTTTTAATTTAGTTAGATTAAATGGGCTAATTAAGCCCATGTGGAGAAGACTTCGGCCAAGAAGAGAAGCCGAGTGAGGTGTGTGCATGGTGGCGCCACATGTCATCAATTAAAGAAGTATAGGTGCTTAGCCTCGGTGAGTTGGACGTGAGGTGTAAGAGAGAGAAGGAGCCGGCCATTTAGTGGAGAAAGTCGGCTAAACAAAAGAGAGAGAGTGGGAGAGTGAGAGAGGAAGAGAGCTCGGCGAAAGGGAGAGGAACCGAGAGCTTGCACTGTGGACCGCCATCTTCTTCACCGATTTCTGCAAAATCAAAAGGCAAGATAATTCTTCTAGTCTTCTCATGTTCTTGTGTTGTGATTTAGAGGTAGAAAATCGTGAATTCACCGGCTGGATTGATGAGATTTTGAGGAGAATCAAAATCGGGTACATTCGGACCTCTAAGAATCAGGTTGCACGGTTTGCTTGCATGTCTCTGTAGAGTGTGTTAGAGGGAGAATTGAGTCTCGAGTTCTTCAAGGAAGTTGTTGTACACTTCCTGATCTGCAACATAGTCAAAAATGAGAATTTTTGAAGGTGATTTAAGGGGCGAAAATCAAATTCTTCGGAGACGGGGTGTTCTCGGGTGAACCAGTGAACCCGTCTGGATGATTGTTAGTTGTTCACATGGTTACAGGGGGAATTTTAAGTCGATTTCTTCTGATGAAATGTTAGAGACATCCTGGGTAATCACATACTAAAATTTGAGCATGTTTGGTTGAGGGTAGCTATGTGAATTTCCTGAATCTTTCAGCCGTTGAAATCTGGAAGCTGCTGGATAGAGTATCAGCTAACCCTGTTGGCTTAATGCGTGTTGTTCGTGTGGTTCTGTGTAGTATCTCAATTCGATGTCTTCTAATGAATTATTGAGGACTCCATGATGCATCTTGTGGTAAAATTTGACCCTATTCCAGTGTGTGTAGCTTATGATTTCGAATTTCCTTTGTTTGATTGTGTACTGGAATTGTATCCGAGAAAAAGGTCAGTGACTTGTGAGCTTGTAAACCATATTTTCTTTGAGGAATTTGATGTCGACCATCAAAGAGAAGTTGTAGGAAATGGTTCTAGCTATAACATATTCAAAAATGAGATAAAAAGGGTGAGTTTAAGTGGGTGTTTCGAATTTATCTTGTTAGCCGTGTAACTGTGTATAACTGAATAACAGTTGGAAGTTGTTGATTTTTAAAATATAATTTATAGGTCGAATTTGAAGATGATTTCTTCTGATGAAAGTTTTTTTCTCTTGGCTATGACATATGAATTTCTGGGAATTTTTAAGGGCAAATTAGTGCCTCAATTTCGTGATTTCTGAAGGTAGTGTAAAACTGGAATTTTCCTGGGCAAGTGCTGAATGTGGCCGAAAATGAGTGTGGCACTATTATATGTTCTAAAGTTGTTTTCTTACATGTAAATGGCAACCTTGTTCTCTGTTTTATGTATGAACTTAGGCTTATGTGTCTAATAGCAATTTATATGATGCATTAAGAGTATTGTAATTTGATCGTGAGCTGGATTTATGGAAATTTCTTGGAGACATCTTATGCCGATTATAATATGGATTATTTTGATGATTATGCATGCTGAATTCACCATGTGCATGCTGAATTGATGGAATACTTCCTTGTGGTGTATGTATATATGCCATGTATGGTTGATAAAGGGATATTTACTTTTACATTTACTTGATTTGCATGCTGTACATGCTGGATTTGTGACCGAACAATTGGCTGAGCATGTAAACCGTTGGCATGTGAATGTGAATAAGCATATACATTAATGTCATGCTTGTATTCCATGGGCATATTTGTGAATCATGCATGGAAAAAAAAAAAAAAAAAAGGAATTGTTGCATGACATGCATTGTTTGTACCTCGGGAGTATCGAGATGCCCGGCCAGGGAGTGAAAATGCCGGATGCCCAGTAGCCCTGTGTGCGTAAATCTGGATGGCCTCGGAGTTGAGATGCCCGGGTGTTGGGGGTGCCGGAAGCACGGAGTGTGTGAGCCGTGGATGCCTCGTGATGCCAGTTGGGGTGCGAGATGCCCGGCCAGGGAGTGTAAATGCCGGAAGCACGGATGGTGTGTGCCGTGATACCTCACGATGCCAGTGTTGGGTGTGAGATGCCCGGAATGTGGGGGGCCGGAAGCCGGTTGGTTCTTACCGGGGTTTACATGTGAAATTTGCATGGACTTGATACATATATGTGTGTGCACGATACATTGAGACACAATGGCATGAGGTATGGTGAAAATTGTGCACGACTTTACCGAGTCATGTATTTGCACTTAAGCAGAAATGGGACGGTAAGTTTGCATATGACTCGGAGACATTGTTATGTGCATGTCATTGCTGCTATGTCGAGTTGTCATGTGCATGGGCGATGTATCGAATGAGCGTCATGAATGAGCTGCATCCCTGATTTCCAAGTTGGATGTACATATACTATATTTGAGTGTGGGGCTTTTGAATATGAGAAATTTATAGCTTGATGATTGAATGCTTGATTATGATGTTGTGTGATGTGGTGGTTTAGTTGCAATGCCAGGCATGAGCATTCTAGAAACTTTATCTTTTCGAGTGGTTGTACTCACCCCTTTGGGGACTTATCTTTTCAGCTTAGAAGATATGTCGGTACCGCCGGTGGCCCCGGGGATGTTTTATGGAATCCCTTGCGATTTTGAGGTTAGAGTCATCCGGTTCCCAAGTCCGGTGATACCGGGACGTTGTTACTTTCGTGTTACGGTCGTGGTACGTTATGAAGTGGGCCTGCTCGGTGGCCCAATCTTTCAAGAATATGTTTCGATCTTCCCTTGCCAAGATGGGGAGATGGGAAGCATGCTGCCGCCGCCGCCTAGCCCTCCAGGGTGGCGATAGACCGTGAGGGCATCTGGGGAGGTTGGCGGGTTTTTTTGAAGCCGGACCGGTCTTTGCTAACGGATGGATAGTTTCTTTGCTTTCTTTTGACTAGTCACATGTATAGGCTACATTTTTGATGAGCTTATCGGGGTAGTGTAGAGCCATTTCGGTGTTATGACGATGATGTTTCCTACCCCGGTTATCGGAAAACTATCCATTTTTCAGTAAATAATAGCGGGGCTGTTTCATGGTATATGTCTTTGTTATAGTATGTGCATTGATCCCTCATATTCTGTGTTTGGGGTGGCTGTGAGTTTTGCTTCCGCTATTTTCACATAATGCGCAGGGACCATTGTTTCAATAAAAAAAAAAAAAAAATTGATATGAGCTTAAAAGTTATAACTCTTTTGGAAATTTAAAAGGATGGTTAATAGGTCTGTGGCAGCCTCAAGGGTAGTTGGGGTGTTACAGTTAGGCGGACCAACGGATCAGCAAGTAGCTTCTTTTGGTCGGCCGGCGGGTTAGCCAATAGCTTTGTTCGACGAGCAGCTGGGTCCTCCTGAACGGTTTGGGTCTTCTGAGCGTGACGGTGGGTAGCCTAAAGGCTAATTATCATAGAAAGGCAACTATTAACTCAATTTTTCAGAGAAAGGTTAGCTAGAGTAGAAACAAGGAGAGAAGGAAAATAGGGGAGAAAATGCTACGAATTTGCTTGGGGCTGAAGAGGGAAGAGAGAGAGATGTGAGGGTTGGTTTAAATGGTGCTCTCAAGCTCTCAAATGCCTCAAGAATGGATAAAGTGAGGAGCAAGGAGGAAGAAGGTGGCTGCTCAGTTGAAGGGGGACCACCATTGCCTCAAAATTCCACCTTCTATCCTCTAAACACCCATGGCATGCCCCACCAGCCATTGGCTGTCATCCATGGCCCTTTGGCAGCCCACAAACTTCCCAAGCAAGCCATTGAAGTGGTCCAAAAGTAGCACACCTTGGGGCTACGAATTATGTACATTTGGCCTTCAATTTAATTCAATTCCTCCTTAATTCTGCCTCAATTGGACTCAATTCAGTCCCTATAAATTCAGCTAAGATGCCATCGTCCCTCTTAGGATTTTTCCTCATCGATTTGTCCAACTTGAATTCCAAAAATGTGGTAAAAAACGGTCATCTAATTTTTTTCAAAAAAGGGCCCTACTTTGAATTTTTGCCAAAAATCTCGATTTGTAGAAAAATCTTCGGAGGATGAGTCGACGTATCTAAAATGAATCGTGACATGATAGAACTTTCAATTTATGAAATCGGGTTTAAACTCGTGGTTAATTTCAATCGGGTGCGATTTTAGCATAACCTAGCCTACCGAGTAGCTTTTAGGAATTTTTAGTGCAATTGACCCATGATCGATTATTTTCAAGCCACTTTGTACATCTTCGACACATTGGCAACTCTTTATTGTCATGAAAATCTCGAGGTTTCAAATATGGGCACAAGGTATAGAAATGACAGAAAAATCGATTTAGTGTTGTTCGACGAGGATTTTGCAATTAGGTGGAATCACCCACACACCAATCACATACTTCTATCAAACCGACCTACCTCCGATCTCGATCAATTTTGATAATGTCGTATTGACCATTGCAGATTAGCACAGTCGAGCTGTCGATTCCTGGTCAAATTCTTGAGTCTATTGCGTTTAGATTTCTTAATGGCTTCACCTAATAGGCTAGTTATCTCGTGAGTGGCCAACTTAGAGAAAACTTAGAGAAAAGAACTATCGGCGCGTCGATGAAAGGCCCAGCTTATTCAATCGAAAACAGAACTAGAAAATCAGGATCTCATAACTCTTCCTCTCTTATAAATATTTCATCCTCGAAATTTAAATGGTTACCAATCCTTAAACAAAAATGTGGGGGTACGGTCGTCTCATCAAATCTTCACTTTTTCAGGTTGCTTCTTCTGTGCCATGGTGTTGCCAAACCATTTTGACCAACGGGATCGTTTTCGTGTACAGAATTTGTTCTTTCCGATCTAGAATCTAAATCGGGCTTTCCACGTATAACACTCTATCGTCCACATCTAATTCTTCAAGATTTAGCACGTGGGTAGGGTTAGGCTCATACGTCCTCAGCATCGACACATGAAAGACGTCATGCACTTGCGCCAACCTTGGCGGAAATGCAAGACGATACGCTAAGATCCCGATTTTTTTTCAGAATCTTAAAGGGACCTACGTACCTTGGACTCAACTTTCCTTTCTTGCTGAAGCGTGAAGTACCCCGCATTGGTGACATTTTCAGAAAGATGTGGCCACCAACTTGGAATTCTGGCCTTCAATGCTTATCTGTGTAGCTTTTCTGACGACTCTGAGCGGTCTTTAATCTGTCTTTGATAATGGCAACTGCATCCACTGACTGCTCGACTAACTCTGGGCTTGTGATCTTTCGCTCTTTGACATCATCCCAACAAACTAGAGTTTTGCACTCTCTGTCATACAACACTTCAGACGATGCCATTTGGGTGATTTGCTGATAACTATTATAGTGAGCTTTTAACATGATCTCTTCCTTAAGTTCCGCATCGTCGATACACAATCGTCCACAAAGTTTTAATGTTCTGTCCTTGGTAGCTTGCAAACCAACCTTTCTCTTTTCTGTATCTTCTTGCAGAATCTTTTGGATTTCAGGTTCTCGTCAGCGTAACGTCTTGTTTCTCAGCCGTAATTCTAGTTCAATTCTGAGGATGGCCATAAGACTTGAAAGGTGGCCTACCTCAGATTTGAAACCGAATCTCCAGCTCCTTAGCCATCATCTGTATAACTGAAGACTTCTGATTCAATGCATCTGCAACCTTATTCGCCTTTCCAGAGTGATACAAGGTATCACAATCATAGTCCTTTAGAAGTTCCATCCAGCGACACTATCTCTACAAACTTCTTTGCCTTCTTCAACAATCTAGTCAGAGGCATAGTTATTGCTGATAGCCTTCCCACAAGCCATTTGTAAAAACTTGCCAATCCCAAAAAGCTTTTAATCTCATCACACGTTGTCGATCTTGGCCAGTTGATAACCGCTTCAATCCTAGTCGAGTCCATGGAGATTCCTTCCATGTTCTTGCAAGGTTTGAAGCACTGCCCTTAAACGTCTTTCACACTCCTCTAAACTTCTAGAGTACACTTGGATGTCGTCGATAAACATTATCACGAACTCGATCTTCCTTTCTAGGCAAACTGGATGATTCCTCAATGAAACGTATCAGAGAACTTCTGTACCACGGCGATGCTCTCCACTTTCGGCTCATCAACTGTTGTATCCACTATAGTTGCCCAATAACATTGGCAACCCACATCCAATAACTAGTTGCCTTAAATGACGACATTAAAAGAAATGAGGATCCTTCTTGATCTTCGACAAATTGAAACTTTCTCTCGCTATTGGGCTAAACTAGATTACTATATAACAACTATTCATTACAACAAGATGCTCCTTGAGCCAATCTTTTTCATTTAAAACCTCAAAGTTATACATAAGCAAAAATAGCCAAGTACCACTCTAACTAGTGATTTTCCTTTTTACAACTTCATTTCAACAAATTGAAATTCTACAAGCCTAACCAAAATTCCGATGTGCCACTCTAATAAAATTATCCCAAAAACATTCTTCCTCTGCTCGGTGCATGGCTCGGTTCATTCCCATCCTCTTCGCCATCCTAGTAATGCCTTATCTATGGTGCATTCTCTCTATTCTGTCCCATCCGTGGGGGCGGTTACAGCTACTGTGGTTCTATCGGCCTACGCAGACAGTCCTTCACCTGGTGCATGTGCTGGTTACATCCGTAGCCTGCTCCTGTTAGACCAAGACACGAAGTTAGTCCATGCCTCCTTTTACAAATTTGGCATCTACCATTCGAGTTGGGTGCCGGCTTTTTGATTCTACCCTTTCGGTTGGCACGAATGGGATATTCTCATCTAGTCATCGGCCTCTTCCCTAACCGACTACCATTTCTGCTTGACTCAAAACGCGACCCAGATGCGGCGGCTTGTTCATTCAAGTTCCTTTCTAACAATTGAGCCCATCCATATACCTCATTGTAATCCTTCAAGTCGAACGGCACTAGCGGAGGGCTCAGCTCTAGTCGAAGATCGTTCTTGAACCTCCTAACTTTGTCAATTGGATCCTCAATCAGCCAAGGGGTGTACTATGATAGCTCTACAAATTTGGTCTTGTACTGGTCTACTATCATTAGACCCTAATGAAGGCACTGAAATTCCTCCATCTTCTGTTCACTGCCGCAATTAGAGAAGTACTTTCCATTGAAGACTTCCATGAAGGTATTCCACACTGGAACCATGCCTTCTAGGAACACTATTCCTCTATTAGCCTTCCACCAAGTGCTTGCATTACCTTGCCGCTGATAGATCGTAAGGACTACCTTATCTGCTTTCGAGCACCTCAGCAGGTCGAATGCCTTCTCTAATTCTTGGATCCAGAGGGTTGCAGCCTCAGGATCACTTGTTCTTGTGAACTTTGGTGGTTACAACTTAAGAAACTGCTCAACTAATTTGTGCATTGGTCTCTCCCCAATCACAATTCCAAGTTGGACTCTAGCAAAGTGCGGCTGCAGCGGCGGCGGTGGTGGCGGCGGCAGCTTGTGTAACATCTCAGGCCCCACTATGTGATATTGTCCGCTTTGGACACTGAGTCCTCACGGCTTTAAAATGCATCACCTGGGGACAAGGTTGCACTCGGCCATTCCTTTCCCCAAACCGATATTGTCCTCTTTGGATGGGATTGCACGAAGCCATTTCCCTCACTCAAGGCTTTGTTTTCAGCGCAGTGGAAGCATACGTGAAACGCGTCACACAGGTTAGAGGGGCCCAAGCCATTATAAACTGGCCTAAGACTCCCTCCCTAGGCGATGTGGGACAGGGACCCTTTCCTTGTGCACGTCCGAGGACTGAGGCGCGGATGCACCGCCATCCCTCCTCCCTGCGCACCGCCGCTCGAGCCGTCACACTCTCTCCTCCTTGGGAGCATAGTGCCCTCGCTGTGGCCCCACACGCGGTCGAGAGTCGGCTCTAAATAAGTCCCCCCACCGTGAGGGAAAAGACCGTGGCTGGGATGGTGGTTTGTCCGCGCTAGTGCGGGTGACCCAAAGCGGACAATAGCACACAGTGGGGCCCGGGATGTTACAGCTTGATTCTAAACTTGCTGCTCCATTAGATTTCCCAAAGTCTCGAGCACTTGTACAATCCTATCAATTCTCGGATCGCCAAGTGTTGCTACACTAGTACCGGCCTATGGCAGTACTCTCTCTCTCTCGCTGGCCTAAGCCAGCGCTCTACATCGGGTACCGACCCTAGTAGGTGTCCTACCCCGAGAAACGAACACGACAGTCCTCTTCCAATGAGTCCTCTGATCTGGATCACTTAGTCTACGAGATCTCTACAAAACCTGTCTCCCGGTTGCACAAAAAATTAGGAAAATTGAGTGACCCACAAAATAAACTACCAATCAATAAATCATTCACAAGCGTCTGCATGAGGAAAAAACCTTTCCTACTTACTATCCCCAAATCCCATTGCACCTTATCACTCCAAACTCTAACCTTGCTCTGATACCACTTCGGGTAGGGATGTCACGCCCCGAACCCTGAGCACACAACAACCTTGTGGCATCTGGGTTTTCGTTAGACCTCGAATAAGTAACGGCTCGTCACGGATTGACAGGAGTGTCGACAGACTGCTTCATTGGCACCATTTACGGACACTATTTCATCACCATCATCGTTGGTTTAACATTAGGCCATCGTTTCAGCACCACCCGTCATTCCAAAAGATATACTTTCGGAGAGAAATTTCCCATGCACGGCCATGCACACGTCCAACATTAACCCCGAGCGGCCTCACAAATCGACCGAGCTGAAGGCCCGTAGACCGCAATGGCCATGTGTATGTAAAAGTTTACAATGGAAATTGTCGAAGACCTCCCAATAGTTTACCCCGCAAAGGACTGCGGACCAACCCAACTTCATGCACAATGTTTCTCCTTAGACGTCCATACGAACGGCCTCACCTTCGGCCACATTTTTTTCGGCCATGCATCTACGTAAAAGTCACCCTCCACCATGCGGCCATGTTCTTTTTCTTTTTCCACGTCGAAGCCGATCAACAAAAGGAGAACATTGACCCATGCAACCCTCCTTTCCGCACGTGAAGACTCTCGAATCCCAGGCAACTCATGCACCACCAAATGAGAAGTCAACAAAGGGTGGAGGAGTTGACTAAAGGCCACGTAGCTCCCCACTCGGCTGCCAGCGAAGAAGAAGCCCACGAAGAAGCCACGCCAAGGATCCACATTTCTCTCTCCCTCTTCAGTGGCCAGCGGAGAGAGAGAACCCAGCATGCATGCAGAAACCACGTCCCCACTTGCTGTCCATCCGTTACTTCGAGCACGACATGCCTACCCACCCGTGCCTCTTCTCTTGCCGCCACCGAACCAACATTTATTGACCAAATTAGTCAATTACTGGAGGGGTAAAAGACAGCCACGTTCCCTCCACCTGTCCTTGCCCCCTTCTACCGCCAAATGTTGAGATGGTAGTACCTTGAGGCTTTGTTCGCAAATCGTTTTAGAAAATCTCTTGAATTGCATCAAAATTTATGGGTACCGTGACACCGTACCCAAATATTTTAAGAAATGTTTTATACTTTAAAGACTTCTAAACTTTTTATAGAAAACATTCCAAACCATTGGAGTTGGGATTGCGATTTGGATTTGTTGATGTGCCGATTTCAAATTACTTATGGTTTTGATAAATTATTTTATTTCGAGCCATGATGTGCAAGTATTGACTCGAGGCTTTACATGTGGATTTCAAAAAACATTTGAGATTTAAACGTGAAAATGGATTTCATGGATTTAGTATCAAGTTTTTGATTTCGTGAATGGATTTCATCGATATGAGATTTACCTATTTTCAAAGACTATTATTGTTATATTGATGTGTCTTTGAAATCCCTATTTTGCATTACTTGATATCATAAAGTGGGATTTTCGAGAACCCAAAGGATTCTCCACATTGGTGATTCGAAAACGTTTTGGCATATGTTTTCAAAGCCTATTGTTGTTGTATTGATATGCCTTTGAAAGTCTCAATTTGCATTGTTTGATATCATAAAAGGAGATTTTCAAGCATCCAAAAGGAATTTTAAATGTGGTGGTTGTTTTAAAACCTATTTTGGCATTGAAATGATTTGATTGATATACCATGGATGAGATATATGATTGATGCCGTCGGACCCTCGAGTCGACGATGCCTCGGGAGTCGAGAGGCCCAAAGGTTCCAATGAGTCATGCCCTTTGGATGCCTGGGGTCTGCAAAGCCCTAATGGTTTACTTGGGAGTGTTGGGATGCCTAGTTATATGTCGGTACGTAATTTCGAAGGGTAGGGGTAACCATTTTCATGGCGAGCCTCGGAGATTCCTCGCGATGCCAGGCGGGGTGCGAGAGGCCTGGAGGTGTGATGTAGCACGCTCTGTATGCCCGGTGATTGAAAACTGAAGGCTTTTGCGATGCTAGGTTGGGTATGAATGCCTAGAGGGACATAAACACTAGTCCTATGGGATAGACGTAGGAAAATGAAAAAAAACTAGGTTTTTCTAAAAATAACGACCCTGCTAATAACTGAGTATGATTATGGGACAGAATTGTGTGGCATGGTATGGGACGTGTCATAACAGTTTGGCCCTATAATGGGGACCCGTATGACTAAAATGGTGCATTTTGGTTTTGAAACTACAATTGCCATTACTTTGAAAAGTTTTATTGATTTGATGCATACTCATTCCTTTAATTACATGTTTTGTCCATCTTGCAAGAAATTAGATAATGATGGTTCTGCGCGATATAGTTAGTAGATCTTTCACTGCTGGGTGTTTGTACTCACCCCTTTTTGGGGACTAACATTTCAGACTAGATAAGATGCCTCTACTGCCCGCACCTCTTGGTACTTTCTATGGGATCCCTATCGATTTGTAGTGGGAACAGTCGGAATATTAGGATCCCAATTTGCTTGGATTGACATTCATCCTAGTAAGGGTGATATTGACTATCGACACTAGCCTACCCTCGGGTCCCATGCATCAGGAGTTTGTTGTCTTGTATGTCCGGAGGAACGGACGTACTCTGGGGCTGCTGCCACCGCCACCAGAAGACGACAACGAGGGACTGAGTGTAGTGGAGTGACCACGATGGGGAGGACAGTAGAGTGAGAATTTTTGGATGCCGACACTGAAGGATGGACTCTAGGAAAATGGTTGCTGAAGATGTCGGTCATCTTTTGAAGTATAGCTGAGTATAGAAGACTACAACATTTTGATGTACCGACTAACGATGTCCATCTAGTTTTATGCAAATAAAAGTGTTCGGCTATTATCTATAAAAAAAGGTTTAGTTGGTGTGCATCATTTCTGAATATAGGAAAGGGAGTTATTGGATATGCTTTCGCCATATTTTGAGCAGGGACCAAATTAAAGGATTTATCGAAATCCTATGGTATCAAAGTAACAGACTTTCAGGTCAAGTGAAAGGTATGTGTGGCGACCCTAACGGATCGGGGGCCGTCAAGGGGTGCCACAATTGATGGTATCAGAGCTATGGTTTTATTTGGAGTGATAAGGTGCCTCAATTGGAAATGAAGAAACAATGATGCACACCATAGGACACTAACCAAGGGTAGTCAATTAACTTCAAATGACGGGTGATTGAGTTCACTCGTAAAATACTAGTAACAATTATGAGTTACCTTTGCGTGCAAGTAACATTTTATGTTACTTATGTGACTTAAGGGACGCTTCTACGTTATTTTCTTAATTAGTGACACTAAGTCACTAATTGTCCTTGAGGTAAATACATGATAAACTACAAGAAGGATCATAACTGAATATCAGCTCGGTGCGACAAGCACGATAACGTGTATGCAGACCACCTCCATAAGAGAAATCTCAAAGACCACCAGCACAAGGAAGGGTGAACGCGATCACCCAGGAGGAAGTGGAAGCTTCCAAAAACGTTAACCCAAGTACGATATCTATAGAGATAAGAAGCTATTTGCATTATTTGACTCGAGTGACACGTATTCGTTTGTGTCTAAGAGGTATAGACGATTGGGAGAAATAGAAACCAAATCTTTAGATATGCCTCTTCGTATTTTTACACCACTAAAGAACATGGTGTTGTCCACATTAGTATGTGGGAAGTGTAAGATAACTATAGGGGGACAAGATGGAAATGGACTTGGAACTGATAGTTATGGATGACTTTGACGTCATCGTGGGAATGGACTAGCTCCGTAAGCAACGGACTAGGATGGATGATCTCCTGGGATAGTGCTTACCCATGCGCCAAATGATAAAAACCGTGAGGCTTAGTATGGGATAGGCCAAAACAGATAATATCTCTCTGAGTTAGTCCCTATTGAAATGAGATCCTCCAGTGGATGTGTAGTTTGGGTTCAAACCAAGCAAAAGCTGCTGGACCTATAATGACCTGGTCTGATGAGGGCGGGGAGTGGACGTTGAGGCCAAAGCGCCTGAGCAAGGAGTGGCTCCTGGCAGGCTTCTAGGATGGCAAAAGGGAACAGGAATAAACCAAACTATGAACTGAACTGGGAGGGTAGTGTTTCTAGGATAATTTTATCAGAGTGGCGCAGCAGAAGCATAGTTAAGCTTGTAGAACTCTTGTTTGTGGAAAAGGACGGGTCGATGCATTTGTGCATTGACTACAGGCAATTGAATCAAGTGACTATTAAGAATAAGTACCCATTACCTAGAATTGATAACCTATTCGACCAACTGCAAGGAAGTTCGATCTTTTCTAAAATTGACTTAAGGTCGGGATATCACCAACTAAGGATTAAGAAAGAAGACATTCCTAAGATCACATTTAGGACTCGTTATGGACACTATGAGTTGCTAGTTATGCTATTTGGATTGACGAATACCTAAGCTGCATTCATGGATTTGAGGAATAAGATATTTATGCCCTATTTAAATCAATTTGTGATTGTCTTCATTGATGATATCTTGATATATTCTAAAGGACCCGAAAAACATGCATAGCATCTAAGTGTAATGCTACAAATAAAGCTTAAGAAGTGAATTATGGAGAGCGAATTATGAATTTGAGGATTAAGTTATGATCATTTGAGTTAAGCAGTAACTTCCTATTAGAGGATCTCCTTGAAAGTCTTGATGAATTACATGGAAGCTTTTAGTATGTATAGATTGATCTTGGAAGTCATGAGTTTGAGTGGTCATATGAGACATGAAATTACTTGTGGTTTATATATCAGAATAATAGGTTTAATCGATGGTGGTCAACCTTTAATTTTGGTGATGATCTCAGTTTGAAAAGGGTTATGTGGAATTAGTGGATATGATCAATTGTGATTATACTCTTTCCAAGGTGAAATGGTTAAAGTTCAAGTTGTGGATTTGATGAGTAATCAGTCCAAATGATAATCCTTTAGGGTGAGACCTGAGATATACTTGATGGCAACTAAACAAGTTCTTATCTTGGTGGACTGTCGATTTTTGAATTGAATAAATCCTGG
The DNA here is from genome assembly GCA_014182555.1 of Eucalyptus erythrocorys. Lineage (NCBI taxonomy): Eukaryota > Viridiplantae > Streptophyta > Magnoliopsida > Myrtales > Myrtaceae > Eucalyptus > Eucalyptus erythrocorys. The sequence continues at coordinate 10,989,791 of CM024603.1, forward strand.
TGAACTATCGATATTTGAACCGAATGAATGGTGCTATATTTTAGGCTTGAATCCATGTTGCAATGAAGGCGTAGTGAATGTCTTTGTTGGACTGAACCAGATGAGTTATTAGTGGTGTCGATTTCGATGGTTCTAGGCTTGAATTGGTGGTGACAAAGGTATAGGAATAATTCGACTAAATGGTGTATTCGATTGAGCCGAGAGGTGGAATTCTTTAAATTTGAATTTGATTGATGGCTGCACTTAGGATAGAGCTTGAAACTATACAAAGGATCAAGTTATTACAGTTCGATCTTGAGATTTAAAAAAGTAATAAATAAATAAATAAATAAATTTATAGAACCCTTCACTAGTACCACTAATGGAATGGAATGAAGGCGGAACAACGCAAACCCATAGGATTGTTAAGACCATTAGATATACCAGAGTGGAAATGGGATCATGTGACAATGGACTTCATGCAAGGACTACCAAGGACATCAAGTGGTCATGACTCTATCTAGGTGATAGTAGATCGCTTGATTAAGTTTGCCCATTTCCTAGTAGTTCGTGTAGACTATCTAATGGATAAATATGCTAATATATATGTAAGCCAAGTGGTACGCTTACATGGTGTTCCTGTAACTATTACGTCGGATCGAGATCCAAGATTTACTTCAAACCTTTGGTGAAGCCTTCAAATCGCCTTAGGGACTAAGCTCCAATTTAGTATTGCTTTTCATCCACAAACAGACGAACAAATAGAAAGAGTGATCTAGACACTAGAAGACATTTAAGAGCCTGCATTATTGATTTCAAAGGAAGTTGTGATGAAAAATTAAACCTAGTAGAATTTGCTTATAACAATAGTTTTCAAAACAGTATAGGCATGGCTCCCTATGAAGCATTGTATGAGAGGAGTGTAGGACTCCTGTCTATTGGAATGAGGTAGGTGAAAGAAAATTGACAGGACCTGAACTGATACAAATTACTACAGAGGTTGTTGAGATCATCATGGAAAGACTTAAGACATCCCAAAGTTGACAGAAAAGCTATGCAAATAAGCGTAGAAGACCCTTGGAATTTAACATGAAAGACTATGTATTTCTTCAGGTATCCCCGATGAAAGGAATATCACCATCGGGATAAAGGGTAAGTTAAACCTTAGATTCGTCAGACCTTTTTCGAGATTCTTGAAAAGGTAGGGGATGTGGCCTGTCAACTGAGATTGCCTCCTAAATTGACAAATCTACTTGACATCTTACATATGTCGATACTGAGGAAGTATCAGCCCAACCTTGGTCACATACTCGATCATGAAGCCATCAAAGTGGATGAGCAAGTGAAGTACATGAAAGAGCTTATCCAGATACTGGATCGAAAGGAGCAAGTTCTCCGAATGAAGAAAATTCTGCTAGTTAAGACCTTAGGACAACGCCACAACGTGGAAGAGATTACGTAGGAGAGTGAAAAGGAAATGAGGCAAAGGTACACTCACCTTTTCAATGAGACATAAGAGATGTCCAATTTCAAGGACGAAATTCTCAGAGGGGAGAATTGTGGCATCGAGTTTTCGTCAGACCCAGAATAAGTAACGGCTCATCACGGGTCGACAAGAGTGTCGACAGACTGTGTCATCGGCACCATTTGCGGACACTATTTCGTCACCGTCATCATCGGTATAACATTAGGCCATCATTTCATCACCACCCGTCATTCATAAAAATCAACTTTGAGTCTTCATTCCTAATACATTTCTCCTTCTCGATAGCTTTGTTCTTTTTTTCTTCTCCACTCGCGTGCTAAGAAAAGAGGGAGTCCTAACCGTGCCACGCGTTTCCCAACGGACCACATGTTCCTTTCTTTGTCTTTGACTTTTTATAGGGTTAATAAACGAAGTCTTCAAGGGTTGCTTGACCTGACCAAAAATGATCCATCTCAAGGAAGAACGTGGACATACATGGAATTTGTGGAATTTTTTAGAAAGTTTGTTTTAAGATAAAGGTTCAAAATTGAAATTTGGGAGATATAAAAAATTCGTTATTGAGTTACTTTCCCATGTGATCAATTGAAGATATTTAAAGAGGAAAAAAATGATTGACGTCCCCTAAAAACAACATGTCATCGTTGTTTTATATAATGGTATGGATCAGTAGACATAATTTATTCGGTAAATCTAGCTTCTCAATGTATTTGAATCAACTTGTCAATTTTCATAATGTTAAACACAATGTTACAAGCTAAAGTCAGCCACACCCAATGTTTGTCTATTTAGCAAATCCCAACTAGTTCGCTTTATTGACTCTGGATTTGTTCCAACATGGCTAAGTGCAACATTTCTCTAGCATAGATGATCCTCAATCTATATCTTCTAGAAATTAAAACAATTCCTTTTGAACTTGTCGATTTTCACTTCTTCTTTTTTTTTCCTTTATGTCACCATCGACTTGCTTTAACTTGATTGAGTTTGGCTTTGATACCAATTATTGCAAAAACAAGCGATCAAGCAATAAAATTTAAGAAAGAGAAAATAAATGGAACATTATATCTACGTAATTCAATTAGTAAGATTTATTGAATGAGGATTGCAGTGCAAGATTTCATGATAGATCAAGAGATAAAATAGAGATCGTAATTATACTCAAGTCATTCAGCATTTCCCAACCCAAATTACACCAAATAATTCACATAGAACAATTTTTAAACCTCATAATTCCTTATCAATCCTATCAATACCTAAATTTTGACTAAATATTTAAAAGTTAGCCCATAGTACTCGATCAACCGGAAACACTATCAAATAGATAATTTTCACTTTGGAAAAGAAGAAATGAAACAATGTAAGGCGACAGAGGCACATTAACAATGCAGAATTCTGCAACAACCTAGCAAAATGGCATTAAGAACAAAGAGAAGCATGGGACAAAACCAAGAATTCCGAAACTAGAACAAAGTATTTCCTTTTATTGCCTTTACCTTTGGAGCTTGGATCGCGGATGTAGGACTCGTTTGATCTTGCTGAAGACATTTCAGTTGAATTGACCAAAACTTAGGCAGTACATGATGGCCAAACTGAAGAAGAACAAGTTCTCCTCAAGGAAAAGAGATAGTGCTAAGGAAAGTGTCTTCATTGGGCATTCTTCGATGGTTGACTGGAATTTTAAGTCTTCATTCCTAATACATTTCTCCTTCTAGATAGCAATGTTCTTTTTTTCTTCTCCACTTGCATGCTAAGAAAAGAGGGAGTCCTAATCGTGCCACGTGTTTCCGAACGGACCACATGTTCCTTTTTTTGTTTTTGACTTTTTATAGGGTTAATAAATGAAGTCTTCAAGGGTTGCTCGACCAGACCCAAAAAAAAAAAAAAAAAAAAAAAAAAAAAGAAAGGTTGCTTCACCTGCAAGTTTGACGATAAAAGGATCAATATTGCCTTTTCCTAGCCAAAAGGCCATCTTGCATTGAACACCACTTAAAATGACATGCTGGCAAAAATGGATACTAAACTGGTATAATACCATCATGATCCATCTCAAGGAAGAACGTGGACAAACATGGAACTTGTGGACTTTTTTAGGAAGTTCGTTTTAAGATAAAGGTTCAAAATTGAAATTTGCGAGATATAAAAAATTCGTTATTGAGGTATTTTCCCATGTGATCAATTGAAGATATTTAAAGAGGAAAAAAATGATTGACATCCCCTAAAAACAACATGTCATCATTCTTTTATATAATGATTTGCATCAGCAGACAAAATTTATTAGGTAAATCTAGCTTCTCAATGTATTTGAATCAACTTGTCATTTTTCATAATGTTAAACACAATGTTACAAGCTAAAGTCAGCCACACCTAAAGTTTGTCTATTTAGCAAATCCCAACTAGTTCGCTTTATTGACTCTAGTTTTGTTCCAACATGGCTATGTGCAACATTTCTCTAGCATAGATGATCCTCAATCTATGTTTTCTAGAAATTAAAACTATTCCTTTTGAACTTGTCGATTTTCACTTCTTCTTTTTTTCTTTATGTCACCATCGATTTGCTTTAACTTGATTGAGTTTGGCTTTGATACCAATTATTACAAAGACAAGCGATCAAGCAATAAAATTTAAGAAAGAGAAAATAAATGGAACATTATATCTACGTAATTCAATTAGTAAGACTTATTGAATGAGGATTGCAGCGCAAGATTTCATGATAGATCAAGAGATAAAATAGAGATTGTAATTATACTCAAGTCATTCAGCGTTTCCCAACCCCAATTACACCAAATAATTCACATAGAACAATTTTTAACCCTCACAATTCCTTATCAATCCTATCGATACCTAAATTTTGACTAAACATTTAGATGTTAGCCCATGGTACTCGATCAACCGGTAACACTATCAAACAGATAATGTTCACTTTGGAAAAGAAGAAAGGAAACGATGTAAGGCGACAGGGGCGCATTAAAAATGCAGAATTATGCAACAACCCAGCAAAATGGCATTAAGAACAAAGAGAAGCATGGGACAAAACCGAGAATTCCGAAACTAGAACAAAGTATTTCCTTTTATTGCCTTTACCTTTGGAGCTTGGATCGCGGATGTAGGACTCGTTTGATCTTGCTGAAGACATTTCAGTCGAATTGACCAAAACTTTGGCAGTACATGACGGCCAAACTGAAGAAGAACAAGTTCTCCTCAAGGAAAAGAGATAGTGCTAAGGAAAGTGTCTTCATTGGGCATTCTTCGATGGTTGACTGGAATTTTGAGTCTTCATTCCTAATACATTTCTCCTTCTAGATAGCTATGTTCTTTTTTTCTTCTCCACTCGCGTGCTAAGAAAAGAGGGAGTCCTAACCGTGCCACGCGTTTCCCAACGGACCACATGTTCCTTTTTTTGTTTTTGACTTTTTATAGGGTTAATAAACGAAGTCCTCAAGGGTTGCTTGACCTGACCAAAAAAAAAAAAAAAAAAAAAAAGGTTGCTTCACGTAATGTCTGACGATAAAAGGATCAATATTGCCTTTTCCTAGCCAAAAGGCGATCTTGCATTGAACACCACTTAAAATGACATGCTGGCAAAAATGGATACTAAACTGGTATAATACCATCATGATCCATCTCAAGGAAGAACGTGGACATACATGGAATTTGTGGAATTTTTTAGGAAGTTTGTTTTAAGATAAAGGTTCAAAACTGAAATTTACGAGATATAAAAAATTCGTTATTGAGGTATTTTCCCATGTGATCAATTGATGATATTTAAAGAGGAAAAAAATGATTGACGTCCTCTAAAAACATGTCATCGTTGTTTTATATAATGGTATGGATCAGTATACATAATTTACTAGGTAAATCTAGCTTCTCAATGTATTTGAATCAATGTGTCAATTTTCATAATGTTAAACACAATGTTACAAGCTAAAGTCAGCCACACCTAATGTTTGTCTATTTAGCAAATCCCAACTAGTTCGCTTTATTGACTCTGCTTTTGCTCCAACATGGCTAAGTGCAACATTTCTCTAGCATAGATGATCCTCAATCTATATCTTCTAGGAATTAAAACTATTCCATTTGAACTTGTCGACTTTCACTTCTCTTTTTTTTTTTTCCCCTCTTTGTCACCATCGATTTGCTTTAACTCGATTGAGTTTGGCTTTGATACCAATTATTGCAAAAACAAGCAATCAAGCAATAAAATTTAAGAAAGAGAAAATAAATGGAACATTATATCTACGTAATTCAATTAGTAAGACTTATTGAATGAGGATTGCAGCGCAAGATTTCGTGATAGATCAAGAGATAAAATAGAGATCGTAATTATACTCAAGTCATTCAGTGTTTCCCAACCCCAATTACACCAAATAATTCACATAGAACAATTTTTAATCCTCATAATTCCTTATCTATCCTATCCATACCAAAATTTTGACTAAATATTTAGAAGTTAGCCCATGGTACTCGATCAACCGGTAACACTATCAAACAGATAATGTTCACTTTGGAAAAGAAGAAATGAAACAATGTAAGGCAACAGGGGCACATTAAAAATGCATAATTCTGCAACAACCCAGCAAAATGGCATTAAGAAGAATGAGAAGCAAGGGACAAAACCGAGAACTCCGAAACTAGAACGAAGTATTTCCTTTTATTGCCTTTACCTTTGGAGCTTGGATCGCGGATGTAGGACTTGTTTGATCTTGCTGAAGACATTTTAGTTGAATTGACCAAAACTTAGACAGTACATGACGGCCAAACTGAAGAAGAACAAGTTCTCCTCAAGGAAAAGAGATAGTGCTAAGGAAAGTGTCTTCATTGGGCATTCTTCAATGGTTGACTGGAATTTTGAGTCTTCATTCCGAATACATTTCTCCTTCTGGATAGCTTTGTTCTTTTTTTCTTCTCCACTCGCATGCTAAGAAAAGAGGGAGTCCTAACCGTGCCACGCGTTTCCCAACGGACCACATGTTCCTTTTTTTGTTTTTGACTTTTTATAGGGTTAATAAACGAAGTCTTCAAGGGGTGCTTGACCTGACCAAAAAAAAAGGGGTGGTTGCTTCACTTGAAAGTCTGACGATAAAAGGATCAATATTGCCTTTTCCTATCCAAAAGGCGATCTTGCATTGAACACCACTTAAAATGACATGCTGGCAAAAATGGATACTAAACTGGTATAATACCATCATGATCCATCTCAAGGAAGAACGTGGACATACGTGGAATTTGTGGACTTTTTTAGGAAGTTTGTTTTAAGATAAAGGTTCAAAACTGAAATTTACGAGATATAAAAAATTCGTTCTTGAGTTATTTCCCCATGTGATCAATTGAAGATATTTAAAGAGGAAAAAATGATTGACGTCCTCTAAAAACAACATGTCATCGTTGTTTTATATAATGGTATGGATCAGTATACATAATTTATTAGGTAAATCTAGCTTCTCAATGTATTTGAATCAACGTGTCAATTTTCACAATGTTAAACACAATGTTACAAGCTAAAGTCTGCCACACCTAATGTTTGTCTATTTAGCAAATCCCAACTAGTTCGCTTTATTGACTCTGCTTTTGCTCCAACATGGCTAAGTGCAACATTTCTCTAGCATAGATGATCCTCAATCTATATCTTCTAGGAATTAAAACTATTCCATTTGAACTTGTCGATTTTCACTTCTCTTTTTTTCCCCCTTTGTCACCATCGATTTGCTTTAACTCAATTGAGTTTGGCTTTGATACCAATTATTGCAAAAACAAGCGATCAAGCAATAAAATTTAAGAAAGAGAAAATAAATGGAACATTATATCTACATAATTCAATTAGTAAGACTTATTGAATGAGGATTGCAGCACAAGATTTCATGATAGATCAAGAGATAAAAGAGAGATCATAATTATACTCAAGTCATTCAGTGTTTCTCAATCCCAATTACACCAAATAATTCACATAGAACAATTTTTAACCCTCATAATTCCTTATCAATCCTATCAATACCTAAATTTTGACTAAATATTTATGATTAAATTGCATAGAAATTTAAGGGCTAATTAAACCTTAAAAAAAAAAGATTTTCACATCACATAGGCATTAATATTATTTGCATGTACTAAGTTTTATTTTTATTTTATTTTACTACATTTTTTATAAATATGTATTAAATTAAAAATTAATTATTAATTTTTTTAGAGAAAAAAAGGAAAGAAAAAAAGAAAAAGCAAACGCCCACCGGGGCTCGGGTTTCTCTTAACTCACCCAGCTCATTTACTTCTGTCGCATACTCCTCTGAGCCTTGTTTGGACTCTGGAGTGATCTTCTTTATAGCAACAGAAGCATTGACATCGGCAAGCTGGCCTTCGTACACCCTGCCGAAGCCCCCTTCCCCAAGCAAGCGGGCACCTGTAAAGTTGTTTGTCGCCATGGCCAACACGCCGTAGGAGTATTTCTTGGGTCCCTTGGACTGCTCAAATCCTTCATCAATTGATTGAAAATCATCTGCTTCTCCATTTGGACCATTTCTATTTCTCCTTGGCCAATAATGGTACCGGCCAAATCCTGCAACAAGGAGCACCAAGACAAAAGATCCTAAACCTAAGATAGCCCATATCCATGGCCTGTTCTTTTTTCTTTCAATCGTACCGCCCGTTGGTGCGTCGGGGATTTGAAGAGTGGAACTGAAATCCCATAAGAAAATAGTTTGAGACTCTAAATATGTTCCCGTTGCAGCTGAGAAACCGAAATTTACCCATTCTGGTAAGTTGTCCGTCAGGTGGGCCAGATGATAGTGGAGGCTGGTTGAATTATTACCAGGATCTGCGAAAACGACACTCAAATTCTTTTCTGTAGAATTAAATGTCACCTGAGCGTGAAGTTGTTCACCGTCGAGTATGCTGTACTTTACCCATGGACACTAGTGTGACGGACAGAAACCAAGCTATCTACATCGATACCAACATGATGACAGCCTGGATCCAGTCCATTATTTATGAAAGTATCGAACTCTACTGCAACAAATGCAAGATCAGAGTTGGTAGAGTTCGTGAGGCCTAGAAGAACAATCCTGTTCGAGGAGAAGAAATAGTGCTAAGAAAGGCTCTCCATTGAGTATCTTTCGATGGTTGACTGGAATTTTTGTGTCTTCATTCCTAATACATTTATGCTTCTAGATAGCTATGTTCGGTTTCCCTTCTCGTAGAAAATTTGTATTCGTGTGCTAAGAAAAGAGGGAGTCCCAACCGTGCCACATGTTCCTTTTTCTTTTCTTTTTTTTTTTTTTAAATCTTTTTATAAGGTTAATAAACAAAGTCTTCAAAGGTTGCTTGACCTAAAGGTCTAATAATAAAGGATCAATATTCCCTTTTCCTAGTCAAAAGGCCATCTTTCATTGAATGCCACTTAAAATGACATGCTCGCAAATATAGATACTAAACTATTGTCATATCATCATGATCCATCTTTAGAAAGAACATGGACATTCATGGAATTTGTGGACTTTTTCAGGAAGATTGTTTTAGGATTTTGAAGGCTCAAAATCGAAAACTGAAATTTGTAAGAAATAAGTGATTAACATATTTTCCCATGTGCTTAATTGAAGATATTTATAGTAAAAAAATCGATTAATGTCCCCTAAAAGCAACTTGTCATCTTTGTTTTGCAAATAGTATGGATTAGTTGGCATAATTCATTATATAAATCTAAATAGCTTCTCAATGTGTCCAACTCAACGTGTCAATTTCACAATGTTAAAAATGATATCATGAGCCAAAGTTAGCCAAGTAATACCCGATGCTTATCTATCCAGGGGAAAATTTCAATTAAGGGCCTGAAGTGGAACCGCTTTCTCAAAAAAGGGCCTAAAGTGGGCATTGTATCAAATAAGGGCCCGAAGTGACCGATTTAGTCTCAAATATAGGTTTCAACTTGAAAACCAGTCAAATCTTATTTGCGGCTAGGGGTATTTTTATCTAAAGACTTTTTTTTCTTTTTCCTTTTTGTTTTTCTTTTCTTTCTTTTTTCATCTTGCTCACCTCCTTCTTGACAAATGTATTAGGCTCCTCACGCACGAGCTTGCACAAGTGCAAAACAATTTAAACAATTTAGGAAAAGAAGAAAACGAAAAGATATTTGAGAAGCTATGCAATTTTGCGAAATTGCAAATTGCGTGCTTCAGTTCTGCAGCCTCCCCATCAGCAAACTTCAAAGTGCATTCTCTACATTATGTAATTTCGCATCCTCACCCAAGAACTCATCGATTTCTACATAAGCTAGTTTTTAAGTTATTCGCCACCACTCATCTTCTCTCGATGACAATAATGAACTTGAGAATTAAGAAATATCCATCAGTGAGTTTTCTTTTTATTCAATTTGCTTGTAAAAACTTATTATGGTAATTAAAGTAATAGTTTCATGCTCTCCCCACCAATGAAATTGCCTATGCTACAATAACTTTTACTCTTAGCTTCTTGGGAATATTTTATTGAGTCCGGGTTGGATTATTCATAACATTCATAGACGCGGCTTGCATTGAGGTGGAATATGTGGCTTCTTGAGAGGGTCCAATTGTGTCGTGCGTGCTGATTATTTTCAAAGGCTACTGAATCATTATGACTCATGATTGAAGATACTTGCCTTTCATGGCGATTCGAATAAGACAGCACTCAATCTAAAAAAACGAATGACTCTAGTCTACACATATTCAAACAAATTTGCCTCTCTAACTCTGAAATATTATCTACACAAATTTGAGAGAGAATAACAAGATGAAAAGAGTGCAAAATCGCTCAGAAATTCCCAATACCACGTATTTCACTGAACAAATCAATACACATGAGTATCATAGAGATTCCTCAAAAACCTCTAATAAATTTGGCTTAAGCACTTCAACCTGGCTTCTCCTCGCTAAGAACGATCATAGCCTGTGTGAGCATTGATTTGAATTCAAGCATCGACGACAACGAGGGCAGCAAGCTAATGGCTTACACCTCATCATGCTTCGTGCTTGACCACGACCACAAGACGTGGGGATCGAATTGAGCTAAGCGTCACATCTTGGTCCACTCGTGTTCAATCTAGGGCTTGGATTGACCTCCATCTTTCAACAAAGGTATTGGACTTGTTGTTGAGGGCAATAACGGATGAGGTTGAGGGCGTTGATGGCTAATTCGGCAAGGAAGATAGAAATAGACTTTGGAGAATGCGATCTAAAGAGTGAAAAAGGCAAAGGCACGATGATGATGAAGAAAAGAAAGAGAAGGAGAAAATAAATTAAAAAAAGAAGGGAAAAAAAGTCTTTAGACGAAAATACCCCTAGATACAAATAAGATTTGGTTGGCTTTTAAGTTGAGGTCCTTATTTGAAACTAAGTTGGTCACTTCAGATTCTTGTTTGAGATAATGTTCATTTTGGGTCTTTTTTTGAGAAAATGATTCCACTTTAGGCCCTTAATCGAAATTTGCCCTTTATCCAATAAATCAATCATTTTGCTTCATCGACTCTAGTTTCTTTCTAGTAGGGATAATCCTCCATCTATACCTTCTAGAATTCAAAACTATTCCCATTAAACTTGTTGATTTTCACTTCTTCTTCTTTTTTCCTTTTGTCACAATTGACTTGCTTTAACTCAATTAACTTTGGCTTTGATACCAATTATCGCAAAAATAAGCAACCAAACAATAAAATTTAATAATGAGGAAATAAATGGAACATTATATTCATGTAATTTAGTTGGTGGGACTTACGACATGGGGATATCAGCACAAAATGTTCATTATAGATCAAGTGATAGAATAGAAATCATAATTATACTCGAGTCACTTGAGCACTTTCAGTGTTTCTTGACTGCAATTACACCAAATAAATCACAAATTACTATATTTAACTCTCATAATTCCTCACCAATCTCACAAAAGAATTCATAGATATCACGGCAAGATTTATTAAGTTGAACACGAAAAGCTCATCTTGAATATAAATAATGAAGAAAGCCCTCTTCTTACATGTATAGGAATTTGATCCAAAGTAGGAAAATCCCTTTCGGCAAACCCATTCAAACTATGAAAAACAATTGCCTCAAGATTTCATTACAGAGGTAAAGTTGAGACCTATTCTCAACATGATGCAGCTTTCTCATAATTCCATCGTGTTGAAGTTTTTCATCAATTCTTCAAGAAAAGCTTAGGCTTCTCTAAGATTAACATATACAAGTCTCTAGTTATTTATTTTTATTTTTTCCGGCACCATTACAAGTCCCTAGTTGTACACGTGGTAGTTGAAGTTTGTGGCCAAGTGAAAAACCCAAAAGAGATCTCCAACAAATGCAGAGATATAATGCATGTATAAGTCGGTGGATTCAGCCCATAAATAGGCAAGGCTGTTAGGTCATGCATACAACAGAGACCAACCTTTTTTTTTTTTTTTTTTTTTAATTCTTAAGCTTATAATCCTATCTCAATATTCCTTTTCACCCTTTTTTTCTTGTTTTTGTCACAACCTACCCTCGTGGAGAGGGAGTAGGTTTAGAGGTATTACTTAAAGAATGAATCTAAAGGGCCATAATTAGGCACGGACTCTCTCAAGCCAATATCTCACACGACATTTGGATATTATTAAAAATTTCGCAATAGGGAGTCGCCACTAATCTATTGGGATCGGTTAGAAATTAAGTGAGGTATGTACCTCATTTCCTATGCAACTAAAGAATCTAGGGTCGGGGACTTGATTACACTAATTAATCAATTAGTGCTATTTCGATATCTAATCTTGTTTATTTAAAAAACAATTGTTAAGTAGTTTGGATTAACTATTAACATGTTAGGTGATATTAGCAACCAAGGAAAACGTTTAAATAAATTGCATGGGAGAGCAAAAAAGAAAAAATACTAATCCTAACTAGACTAAATGAAATAGGCTAGTGAATCAACCTAGAGGGGGTGAATAGGTTGTTGCGGAATTCTTTTGGAATCTTTTGTGGTAGAATACGTTGATATCAAGGATATATCAAAAATAAATAAAGCACGTATTCATAAAGTAAATAGAGTAGGGTAAGAGAAAATTAACACAAGGATTATAGTGGTTCGGCTTAGTCCAAGCCTACGTCCACTCTCCACGTTGGCAACCAACTGGCTGTAATCACTATGTAGCAAACAAGAGTTGTTACAGTATACGGACTAGACTTCTTCAATATACAGTCTCTCCTACAGCTTCCTGCTGCTTTCGCACTATATCTCACTCTCTTCGATACACAATTTGAACATGAAAGATTTTTAGAGAACAAGTGATTTTGGAGATTCTAACATCGAGATTTTTCTACCCAGTCTCTCCTTGTTTCCAAGCAATATCGATCCACCTTAAATAGCCTCCGTGCCTTCATACCCATTGGCACTTACCAAAAATTTATCCAATCAACCTGTTGGACTGAATCAATTTAAGTGATCTCCTTGTCGCCGAAAACAACATGAGTAGACAGTAGCTCGTCAATCCCCTGTTCGCCCATACAATCAGGATCTTGAGTTCCCAAAATTAGATTCTTTCGAAAATAAACTTGATCTTCAACGGATAAAATCCGGAGAGTAAATCTTCCAAGCTCTCGATCACAGCCAAAGATATTCCATGGTTAAGATTAGGAAATACGAAATCCAATATCTTACTTTCCTTAGCCATAAGAATAACCTGTGGCCAGCCTGTAAAAATCGCGAACTGTCTTCAGACTTAGATTTGGGTCTTTGAAGGTCGTTAGACTGAAATTGAGTCTTGAAGGTCTTCGATCGAAACCTGCGTCTTGGCGACTTCGGACGGAAAAACTTCAGACCGAACTTCTAGGTCTCGACTCGTCTTTGAAAACCTTTAGACCTTGGAAGTTTCGGACGTGACGACCGAGTCTTGGAGTCTTTAGACCAAATCTTGTTGAGGCCGTTTTGTCAACTTCAAAACTCCAAGGGATTTTTCTTCAACAATCTCCCCCTTTTTGATGGAGACAAAACCCTCGACAGATTTGCGAATCAAAAACCTGCAAGGAAACACTCATATATATTTTTTAGGATTATATCTGCAAAACAGAGTGTTAGTCCAATAACAATTATCCTCATAAATATAATAACCCTGCAATTGAATTCACAAGTCTAGATCGAAATCATCAAATCAACATAAGGTCATAGAAGTTCAAGTAAACAACCCAATCGAAATCCAAAACGAAAACAGTCTAAGCAATAAAAATAAACTTCAAAAAAAAAACTTTAAAATCAAAAACTCTCAAAGCTTTCTCAAAGCTTCAAAAAAAACTTCAAATCTTCAAAACCCGCAATCAAATCTGCGCAACTCTCCCCCTTTTTGTCCCATCAAAGAGGTAGAGTAAGTGTGATAAAGTTTTGAAAAGATTTAGTGGCCTGCAGGGAAACGAACAAGTTGAAACTTGCTAAGCTCCCGGACTCGACTTTCGAGTTTGGAAAGGTTTTCCTTCACCGAAGCTAATTCTACACCGGGTCCGATTCGATTCCATTTGTGCTCGGTGCATTGATCTGTTCTCGCATGTTCACCGAAGTACTCGGCAGCGCCTTTTTCAAATCTCTCATCTCGAAGTCCATCCCAAAACCTACTTTTTCAAGTCCAAGATAATATCCAGTAGCCGAGTAAAGGCTGCGGAATTGGCATTGCTTCCACTTGGACCAACAGAATGAGTTTGGAAACTAGGAGCTTCCCTTTCAGCCCTTTCCTTCTCGACGGGTGAGGATTCTTCATGTTCAGGGAAGTGGGATGCATAAACCTCCTCAGGGTCAGCACCAGACCTACTCACATCACTAAAGTGTAGTGGCGATATTGTCCCCTGTTCTGCAGCAACTCCCCCTATGTGAATGCCAGTGGATGGAGTAGAAAATTCATCACCAACATCCATTTCAGCACTTGGATGTTTCTCGGTCTCTTCCCCAAAGCAAAGGATGGCTCTAAACCTGCAGCCATATCCTCTTGCTGTTTGTTTTCTTCCTCATCCTTCTTCCTCCTTTCTTCTTCTTCTCTTCTCATTTCTTCCTCTTCTTCTTTCCTTCTTCTTTCTTCTTCAGCTTTCCTCTGTCTCTCTTCTTCTTCTCTCTGTTCCTCTTCTCTTCTTCTCTCCTCTTCTTCTCTTCTTTTTCTTTCTTCTTCTCTTCTCTTTCTTTCCTCTTCTCTTTTCCTCTGTCTCTCGGCTTCCTTCTCCTCTGCTTCTCTTCTCCTTCTCTCTTCAGCCTCTGTTCTCAAAACAACAGGGCTCCTCATCCTAGAGAGAGTGGACAGAGTCATGGCATCTTCTTCATCCTCCTCATCTTGCAGGATGATTTTCCTCCTTTTCTTTTCAGCCATGGGCTCTTTGCCCTTTCTTTTTGAAGCGGTGGGGATCTCTTTTGAAGGTGTTTCCCTCCTCAACCTTTCCGGTGCTGCATTCAGCTCCGGGAAATTTCATCTTCATCACCATTTTCTCACCAACAAGCATCGAATTCAACTTAGTTAGGCATAAAGATGCAGGTACTTAAATATCGAAATGCCTAAAAAGTTTGGTGATGATGGATGAATAAGGCAGCTGACCCTTATCTTTTACCACAGTTCTATACATATGGAAAAGAATGACATGCGGGAGAGAGAAGGGTCTGCCCTGGTTGATGGCAAACATCAGCTTTGCCTCTGTTTTGGAAACATCAGTCTTCGAGGTCATCTTTGGCCGGATGTAGTTGATGACTATTTTATGCAACAAAACATTCGTGACATTCATCCTAGTGTAGGATATCTTGCCTTCAACAGTTCTGTCTCGTACAATATCCAGGGTTGCATAGGCTATTGAGACTTTGATTGGCTGGAAACTCCTTCTTTCCACACCAATAATGTCAGCCAGCAAGTCAACATCAACAATATAGTCTTTGTCCATGAAAGAAAAGGACAAATGATTTGCATCCAAAAAGGATAGATTCAAGTAAAAGTAAACCGCCAATTCAGAGTGGGCCACAGTCATATCCATGTAAAAATTCTCCAGTTGCAACCTAGCAAACTTCCCTCTTAAATTAATCTTTATCGAATCTAGGAAGTCAAAATCTACACTCCTTGGATTGACCACTCCCCTCTTCAACAGCTTCACATAAATTGGTTCATGCTCCTTCGACCGAAACAAACTACCCGAAGGACAAACAGTATTAGCAGCCACACCAAAACGAGTTTCAAAGTGAGAGAATAATCTCTCATCATCATCTAGGGTCTCAGCAGGCGTATTTTCAAGTGGATTACTCGAAATATTTTCCAGCGTCCTCTGTGCAGTACCTTTACCAACGACATTCAGCTTCTCCATCTCCATCAAAAACGCATACTCGCTCCTAAACTCTCTTTCCTTCAAATATTCCTCGATCGTCTTAAGGCTAACCTTTCCATCCTTAACCCTTTTATAGAGATCGTAAGCCACATTAGGTCCGCTGGCAATTCTAGAAGACTTGCGAGACGACATTCTTGGAGAACAAGCAAGGATTCAACTTGAACGCGAAGAAAAAATGGAAACTTTGTGATGAGAAATGGATGGAACAGAAACGGTAAATGGGATCTTTTAGGATTTTGAAAGTAAAAGAGTGTGAGGATGAATCGTAAAGGAAAAGCTGTGAGTGAAAAGTGACGGTTCGAGTGTATAAATAGTGAGAGGGATAACACGGGAATACGAATCGTCGCCAAAAAGTAAAGGTGAAAAACTACCAAAAATAAACCGTAATATCGAAAAAGAAAACTACCTTTTTGAAAATACAAACTGCCATAATTACGTGTCAGAAAAAGAGTAAAAAGAGATTTTAAAATATCGAATTTGAAATAGCGAAAAATAATTACCAAAAGTAAAATAAAAAGAGAGTTAAAAAGCGAAAATAGATTAAACAACCAGAGTCTGACAGATGTTCAGATTGTACCTCTGAGTCTGAGCCCTTTTTCAGACTTTACCTTGCGTTTGAGCATAATTAGTCTTTACGTAGAGTCTGAAACACTTTCAGACTTTGCTTTGCGTTTGAGCTGCCTTCGACCTAGTGTTGAGTCCGAACACCCTTCGACTTAGCGATGAGTCTCGAACCGCCTTCGACTTTAATTTTGAGTCTCGATGATCTTCAATTTCCACGATACTCGCCCTTGAGCGAATTCATTCAAAGTGAGCCTTCTCTAGGGGCTTTGTGAATATGTCGCTAATTGATTCTTTGAATCTACATGCTGAATCACCACATCTCCATTTTGAACATGATCTCGAATAAAATGATGCTTGATTTCAATGTGCTTTGCTCTTGAATGAAGTATAGGATTCTTTGTGAGGTTGATTGCGCTTGTGTTGTCACATTTGATTTCCGTATGTGTTTCATCAACTCCAAAAGTCTCTTAATTGCTGTTGCATCCATAGAATTTGAGAGCAGCAACTTCCAAGAGCTATGTACTCTGCTTTAGCGGTTGAAAGAGCTACGGTACCCTGTTTTCTTGAGAACCAAGACACCATCCTGTTTCCCAATAATTGACATGTACATGTGGTGCTTTTTCTATCCACTTTACAACCAGCAAGGTCAGCATCAGAATATCCCAGGAAAGTAAAATCTCCTTGCTTAGAATACCATAGACCTAGCTTAGATGTAGTTGTAACATATTTAATGATACGCTTAACAGCAGTCATATGAGATTCTTTAGGGTTAGATTGAAATCTAGCACATATGCAAACACTAAACAAAATGTCAGGTCTAGAAGCTGTAAGGTAAAGAAGTGACCCGATTATACTTCGTATAGTTTTTGGTCTACACTCTTCCCTTCTTCATCTTTATCCAGCTTTGATGAGCTTGACATAGGAGTTTCTGTTTTATTGCAGTTCTCCATTCCAAACTTCTTGATAAGGTCTTTTGCATACTTCTCTTGATGGATGAAGGTTCCTTTACTTGATTGTTTGACTTGAAGACCCAAAAAGAAGTTTAGTTCCCTCATCATGCTCATCTCAAATTCATTCTGCATATCCTTTGAAAAATTCTTGCAAAGTTTCTCATTAGAAGAGCCAAAAATAATATCATCAACATAAATTTGAACAAGTATGAAATCCTTGCCTTCTCTTTTTATAAATAAGGTAGTATCTACTTTACCTTTAGAGAAGCCATTTTGTATTAAAAATTGCTTAACCTTTCATACCATGCTCGGGGTGCTTGTTTTAAACCATATAAGGCTTTCTTCAGCTTGAATACAAGGTTTGGTCTTTTAGGATCTTCAAATCCTGGTGGTTGTTCCACATAGACTTCTTCTTGGATAATTCCATTTAGGAATGCACTTTTCACGTCCATTTGGAATAACCTGAAATTTTTAAAGCAAGCAAAAGCAAGAAGTAATCTTATAGCTTCTAACCTTGCCACAGGAGCATAGGTTTCATCATAGTCGATGCCTTCTTCTTGTGTGTAGCCTTTTGCCACTAGTCTTGCTTTATTCCTTACCACTTTTCCTTGTTGATCAAGCTTGTTCCTGAAAACCATTTGGTACCAATGATTGATTTACCTTTTGGTTTAGGAACTAGCTCCCAAACGTTGTTGATTTTGAATTGATTCAGCTTCTTCTTGCATTGCTTCGATCCAGCTTTCATCTTTCAATGCATCTTCTATATTTTTCGGTTCGATCTCAGAAATTAGTGCAAGAGCACTAGAGGCTTCTTGTTTTTTAGATCTTGTACGAACTCCTTCATCAATATTGCCAATGATGAGGTATGGGGGATGACTCGACTTTTGCTTCCAACTTGTAGTAGGTTTGCCAGTTTGGTGAAGCTTTTCTTCATTGGAATTTCTGAATCTGTTTGAGGCTCGTGTCCGAAGCTTGATTTTCTTCATGAGAGTTTGTAGACACTTGGCCGACTCAAAATCTTCGGGTTGAGTCCGATTTTGTACTCGAGTCTTCAAACCTCACATTCTTGGATTCTTCCACGCTTTGTGTGCGTTTGTTGAAGACTCGAATGCTTTGCTTGTCATGGAATAGCCAAGGAAAATTCCTTCGTCTGATTTTTCTTCAAACTTACCAATTCGATCACCGGAATTCTTTAGGATAAAACATTTGCAACCGAATACATGAAAATATGAAACAACCTGGTTTCTTACCTTTGAGCAAGTTCATAGGGTGTCTTTTCCAATATAGGTCTTAGAAAAATTCTATTTATAATGTAACAAGTAGTGGAAGTAGCTTCAGGCCAAAAATGAGGTGAAATATTACTTTCAATTAAAAGAGTTCTTGCCATTTCTTGCAAAGAACGATTTTTCCTTTCTACAACTCCATTTTTTTGTGGAGTGTATGGGGATGAAAAATTATGTCGAATACCATTATCATCACAGTATTTAGTAAAATCATGATTTTCAAATTCTCCATCATGATCAGTTTTAATACTTGAAATCGCATATCCTTTTTCAATTTGGATTTTCTTTGCAAACTTAGTGAAATGAATCAATGCATCGATTTATTTGCAAGAAAGAAAACCCAAGTAAAACGAGAGTAATCATCAACTATAACCAAGCAATATCTTTTACCTCCAATACTTTGAACTCTTGTTGGCCTGAATAAATCCAAGTATAATAGCTGCAAGACACGGTTAGTGGATACTTGATTTATAGATTTAAAGGAATTTCTAACCTGTTTACTAAGTACACAGGGAGTGCATAATTCATGCTTTTGATACTTGAGGTTAGGAAGTCCTCGAACAAGCTTTTTGGATGACACTTTTGCGATTTGCTTAAGGTTGACATGTCCAAGCTTCCTATGCCAGAGAGTGACTTCATCTTGAATCGATATCAAGCATTGAGGACTGTCAGACCTTACGTCTAGCAAATAAATATTTCCATGTCTTCGTCCAAGAAAGGATTGTGAGAGATCCTTGCTTGTTCCGTAACATGTATCTTCTTGAAAGTTGATTTTGTATCCAAAATCGCATAATTGACTAATACTCAATAGATTGTAGTTCAATCCTTCAACAAGAGAGACATTGTTGATTGTGAGATTTCCAATCATCACAATTCCTTGACCAACAATCATTCCCTTGTTGTTACCACCAAAAGAGACATTTCCTCCTTTTATATGAAAGAATTTTGTAAAACAACTTGAGTCTCCTGTCATGTGTCTTGAACATCCATTATCCAAATACCACTTGACTTTCTTCTTGAAGGTAACCTGCAATTAAAAGAAAGACTCATGTCTTCTTTGGTACCCAAATCTTCTTGGGTCCATCATTGTTAGTAGTATAAACAGTCTTTGCCCAGCTATTCTTAACAGGTCTCCAAACTTTGGGACATTCCTTTTCAAAGTGATCTACACTTTTACATTTTGAACAAGTAAGAGCATTTCTACCAACAGGCTTTACAAAAACCTTTTGGAAATGATTTTTATAAAAAGTTTTTGTTGGCCTACTCCTAATTCTTTCCTTTACCTTTGGGAAATCGATCAAAGGAACGGTTTCTTGTGTCATTCCTAAACTAGATTTATTAAAGTAAGGTCTTTGGATAGAAAGAATTTTATCCAACTTTTCAGAATCTATTGAAAATTTCTTTGAGACTTTCAATAAATCTTCTTTTAAGCAAGCATTCTCTTTTGAAAGTTCATTCTCATTTTCTTTCGAAACAAAGAAGAGACTTGTCTAGACTTTCAACTTTTTCAAGTAAAATCTTTTCTTATTGTTTCATTTTGGAATTCTCCCTTTTTAGTTCAGAAATCCTTTTAAGAGAGCCTTTAAGATTGAGACAAAGTTCATCAATGTATTTTGATACTTTGGTAGGAATTTTTAAATTTCTAACCTTGATACCATTGTTTGAGTCTGAGTCTGAGTCAGAGCCTGAGTCTGAGTCTGAGTTTGCCATAAGACATATGTTTGCATATTCTTCATCACTCTCCTCACATTCGTGTCACTCCACGCCTCGGCTTTGAGTGCTTTCTTGAACTTTTCAGGTTTCCCTTTCTTTTTCTTCAATAAGGGACAAGTTGGGTTTGATGTGTCCCTTTTTCTTGCATTCAAAGCAAACAACTTCTTTGCTGGTATCTTCTTCTTCATTTGATCTCCTTTGAAATCTTTGATTGTTTTGTTTCTTTCCATTGAATCTTCTACCTTTTCTATTCAACCTTCTGAATTTTCTAATCGAAGTGCCAATTCTTCATCATCCAAGTCTTCTTCGAATCCGTAACATCGAATCATCATTAGATTTTAAAGCAATTGACTTCTTATCTTTTGTGTCAAATTCCTAATTGAATTGCTCGACTTCATAGGATTGAAGTGTGCCGACCAATTCATCTACTGAAAGAGGCATGGTCCTTTTTGTTTCTCTTATAGATGTTTTGATGTGATTCCAATCTTTGAAGAGCCCTCTCAACAGTTTATTGACCTTCATAGGTCTTGAGATTGGCTATCTTTGGTACGCCAAGCCGTTTACAATTTCTGTAAATCGACCGAACATATCCGTGATGGTTTCTCCTAGCTTCATTTTGAAGGCTTCATATTAACCAAGAAGGATATTGATCTTGGTTTCTTTGACTCGATCTGTTCCTTCATAAGTGACGTGCAATCTATCCCAAACTTCTTTGGCTGTTTCACAAGATGAAATTCTATTATATTCAGTAGGGGATAATGCACAATATAGAGAGTAGATAGCCTTTGCATCAAGGGCTTGTCTCTTTGAGACATCGGTGTGCGTTATTCCCACTCCATCAAGTACTTCTTTCCCCGTAATAGATACAGCTTTAGGAGTAATTCCATTTTCCACTACATCCCACTCCATAGGATCTTTGGAACTTAGGAATGCCTTCGTCTTATTTTTCCATACGTTGTAATCCTTGCCATCGAAGTAGGGAGGTCCGGTGTTGCTTTGCCCTTCAATTAATCCTGGAGCCAAAACACTAGCCATAGATCTTTAGCTTTAAGTAATAACACTTCTAATGAATAAGCAACCTACTCGATACCAATTGAAATAGGCTAGTGAATCAACCTAGAGGGGGTGAATAGGTTGTTGCAGAATTCTTTTGGAATCTTTTGCGGTAGAATACGTTGATATCAAGGATATATCAAAAATAAATAAAGCACGTATTCATAAAGTAAATAGAGTAGGGTAAGAGAAAATTAACTCAAGGATTATAGTGGTTCGGCTTAGTCCAAGCCTACGTCCACTCTCCACGCCGGCAGCCAACCGGGCCGTAATCACTATGTAGCAAACGAGAGTCGTTGGCATAAAGATACGGACGAGACTTCTTCAATAGACAAGCCAGTCTCCTACAGCTTCCTCGCTACTTTCGCACTATATCTCACTCTCTTCCATACACAATTTGAACATGAAAGATTTTTAGAGAACAAGTGATTTTGGAGATTCTAACATCGAGATTTTTCTACCCAGTCTCTACTTGTTTCTAAGCAATATCGATCCACCTTAAATAGCCTCCGTGTCTTCATACCCGTTGGCACTTACCAAAAATTCATCCAATCAACCCGTTGGACGAAATCAATTTAAGTGATCTCCTTGTCGCCGAAAACGTAAGTAGACAGTAGCTCGTCAATCTTGTTCGTCCATATAATCAGGGTCTTGAGTTCCCAAAATTAAATTCTTCCAAAAATAAACTTGATCTTCAACAGATAAAATCCGGAGAGTAAATCTTCCAAGCTCTCGATCACAGCCAGAGATATTCCATGGTTAAGATTAGGAAATACGAAATCCAATATCTTACTTTCCTTAGCCATAAGAATAACCTGTGGCCAGCCTGTAAAAATCGCGAACTTGTCTTCGACTAAGATTTGGGTCTTTGAAGGTCGTTAGATCAAACCGAGTCTTGAAGGTCTTCGGATCAAACTGCGTCTTCACCGACTTCAGACGGAAAAACTTCAGACCGAACTTCCTGGGTCCGACTGTCTTTGAAAACCTTTAGACCTTGAAAGCTTCGGACATGACTGACTGAGTCTTGGAGTCTTTAGACCGTACTGTTGAGGCTATTTTGTCAACTTCAAAACTCCAAGGGATTTTTCTTCAACACTAAATGGAAGCCAAAATCAATATACCAAAATTGCACAGTCAAGAAAATTCATCTTTAAGGACAACTAGAACCTCTTGTGTGACATCCAGATTCTCGGGTCCTAATTTCGACTGAATAAATAGGGCCGTTTATGTTCAGTTGAAGCTGGGATTTGTGAAATTGAGGAATATGAGGGATTCTTGGATAAAGAAAATAATCAATTTGATAAGTGATACATCAATTGATTTTTTGGGAGTCAATTTAATCTGAATCAAGAGGAATTGAGGTTCGCCTTTAGTCGTACTTTTGGGATTTAAGTTGATTCTATGGACAAGCCAAGATGTGAATTAAAGTGTGGTGATATTGGATTATTTTTATGGACTTCAATTGGATTCAATTGAAAGAAAAATTGAAGAAATCGAGATGTACAACATTTTGGACCCCGGCGGAAAATTAATTGCACCCATTGAAGAAGTTATAGGAGATAGTGGAGTGTGACATCGGCGGATGATGTCATGTGGTGGGCAATAGTTGGAGATTAAAAGAAAAAGGAAAAGGAAAAGAAAGGAGAGAGAGAGAGGGGAGTGGGCCCCACATGTGTCATCTTCAACCTTAAGCTAAGGAGGAGAGAGAGAGGAGAGGAGAAGAGGGTTCGGCTGAAGCCCTCACCCCCATCGTCGACCCCAGCCGCGCGTGAGAGCCGCCATCCGCCCATCGCCACGCCGCCGCGCCATCCACCCGCACACCCAGCCGCGCCGCTCACCGTCCGCCTCCCAGCCCGTCGGCGTCGCCCGCAGCTCGCCGTGCTCGCCTGCGTCCTCAGCCCGCGTCTCCAGCCCGTCGGCCCCTAGCCAGCTCCGCCAGCCGCCGTCGTCGCCACGCCACGCCACCGCCGCCGTCAGCTACCACCCACCTCCACCGTTTAGCTCCTCCTTCGGCCGTGGACAACAGCAAACCGTGAAGACAGAAAATGGGTATGGCAGCATTGTTTGGGCCCGTTTTGGCCAGCTTCCCGGCCCCGGATGCGAGACCGCCTTTGGGGAAAGTCGATCCCGGCGTCACCCTCTTCGATTTGAGCTAAGCGGCGTCCAAATCCGTGAGTTTATCTCACTAATCCTTTATTAGACGGTTAATTATGCCCTAAGTATGTTTAGTTTAAATTAAGCATGTTTAGGTGGATAGATTACATTATTTTATTATAAGTTGGATTAAGGAATTGGATTAAGCTTAATTGTGTTTAATCAAGTTTAAAAGAGGTTAATTAAAATTAAGTGGTGATGTGGCATAATTGGATTTTAATTTAGATTTATTTAAATATTTCGAAATTCGGTTAATTAAAATAATATTAAAATATTCCAAAATTAATTAAATATTATTATTTATTTTTTTAAAAAAAGGAAAATTTTATTTTTAGCCCCGTTGCTCAATTTCGTGCCGATCGCTGCTGTTCGGTTATAATTTAAATTTAACGCATGATTTATGGTGAATTGAGTGTGAGTGCATTAATTAGGAGTTATGTGTAGAAATTCCAAGTGTGGGAATTGTTGGGAATTTGGCCGCGATAGACCGCCATTAGAGGCCGTGTCGGTGAGGTCGTGATGAACCACCTATTAGAGGTCGTGCCTTTGGGGCCGTGGTGAACCGCCTATGAGAGGCCGTGCCTAGTGAGGCCGTGATAACCACCTATTAGAGGTCGTGCATTTGGGGCCGTGATAACCACCTGTTAGAGGTCGTGCCTATCCAGGCGGCGTTGAACCACCTTATTGAAGGTCGTGCCACGTGGGGCCGTGATTGCCACTGATTGTTGAGTTTACCTTTAGGGCCGTGGTTGGGAGCATTGATTGATTTGCTAGAATGACACATAATCGGTTGAGCCGATTGATCGCAGAGACGATCCAAGTGGTTGATTGGTTGATGATGTGATTGTGCCTTGATTTATTTAATTATCACATTTGCACGTGATTGAATGATATGAACCGTACTAACTCGCAGCGCGGACTATTGCGAGGTAAGTCTTCTTGGTGTGTGGCTAGGTCATGCTGGGGTGTATTTTCTTTCTAATAGGGGCTTAAGAGGGATGAACTTGCTGAGACAATGTCTCACCCCGTTGTGGGAAAAACATTTCAGGGCCGTAGGTGACGATTCCAGCGGAGTAAGGTGAACTGCTGGTGCAGTTGGGCAAGGAGTTGGAAAGCCAAGAAGATGAAGGGTCAACGAACGAATCTGACTAGTAGCCTTAGGACTATTCCTTCTTTTGGTTGGGTCGATCTCTAGGGTGTAGAATCCGACCCATTTCGGCTGTATGTAATCCTTGGTTGATTTTATGATAGCATGTTGGTTTGTATTAAATTGATTTTTGTTCCTGCTGTTCTATCCCGCTTTTAAATTGTCAGGGGATTCTTAATACATTCTGCATGCGCTTAATAAATTAAATCGGGTTGGCAACACTACCTTGGAATGTCGCGATTGCACGACCATGGCGGGTTGTTCACGTGTCTCGAGGTTCGAGGCGTGACAACCCCGTTTAACTGGTATCAGAGCATGGTCTGTGTATGGAGTGGTAAGGTGTGATGAGTCATGGGATAGTTAGTAGGAAAGGCTTTTAATATTTTGATGCATGTGATTGATAGTTACTTGGTAGCTTGCTTGTGTGGCCGCTCAATGTTGGTTTTGGAAACAGGCGTCTGTGTTGAGCTTGTTGCGTGAGCGACCGTGTGTCGTGGGCCGCTAAGTGAGGGTCGTAGGCCCTGTGTTTCGGGGTGGGCCGCTGTTGAAAGTTGGTGCCCGTGGTACCCCGGGTAGAGCGCAAGTTGGGGCCAGTGTGAGTGGTGAAGCATTGTCTCCAGTCAATGCTGGGGTAATAGCCCCTGAAGGTTTAAAGTTTGCTTGGTTTTTGAGGATGCTTGGGAGGTTGGGAGACAGAGTGGGTCAGTAGGCCGCCGTTTCGCCGCTCGGGCATCGCCGTCGCCATCAGTGCTGCAAATGCCGCCAAGGTCGTAACCACCGTTGTTGTCGTTGTTTCTACCGCTGCCAGTGTTGTGGCTGTTGTTGTTGCCATGCTTGTTGAGGTCCGATATGGAATTATGATCGAGGATCAAGCCATCGTATTTGAGTCGAGGTTCAGTTTAGACAGAAATGAGAATCGATTGGGGAGAAAAGTCGATGTCAAAGGAAAGGTGCCATGTTTCACTCAACTGGAAGAGTAGAACTGGAAAGTCAGTGCTCAACTCAATAGTTGTGTGTCGTGTCCGTAAGAAAAGACATGGATCTGTTCTGTGCTGTCAGAGGAAAGAGACTTGTTACAGATGTCGCCAGTAAGGCCGTTTGATCAAAGGTTGTCCATATAAGTAGATGGAATCTCGACAATGGTTACTGCTGTCACCGCCATTGATAAGATAGAGCAGATGAAATATGCTTCGGGATATTTAGTGGGGTACTTGGAACAGATCTCAGTGCGTAGAAGGGTACGTGGTAATCCTTGATGGGAGGTAGATCACTCACTGATTGTGTGCCGAGTTTGTAAAAAGGAGGCATGGGTTAGCCCAGGGTCAGAGTGAAAAGGGAACACGGTTTGAACGTGGCCGGCATGGCCATTGGGTTAGGAATTGTCTATGTAAGTTCAGGGGAGTGTAAGCACTATTATTGCAGGTAGGACGCCACTAGGATGGCTAGAAGAGCATGAAGGGATCGACCATGCATCGATCAAGAGAAAATGCTTTTGAGATGCTTTTATCAAAGTAGTGTAGCAGAATTTTCAGTGAAGGTTGTAGGATCTTCGTTGTGGTAATAAAGTGATGGAAAGATGAATCTCTGATGATAGTTGTACTTGAAGGGTTGGCTTAAGTATGACTTGAAAGTCACTTATAAAAAGATTTGGCTCAAGGAGCTTTCTGTTGTCTTGAATCGTGGCAGTGATGTAATTCAGCTTGTTTAGTTAGCGTGCGAAAGTTTTGGGTCACTAAAAGTCGAAGAGGAACTTCAATCATTGTTATTCGTCTCAGAAGATGACCTGGTTCAGTGTGCTGGTTATCAAATCTACATGGCAACTGTAATGGATGCGTCAGTTAAGGGGTCGGATATGGAGAACACAATCTTGGTACAGAAGTTTTCTAAAAGCATGTTATGGAGAGTTGTCAGGTTGGTTGTCAGGAAGAGAATTGGAGTAGTGATTGAATTAGTACCCAGAACAGAGCCGGTCCCTAAGGCTCCTTACTGGATGGTATTACTCGAGTTAAAAGGACCGAAGGTGCAGAGGCAGGAATTATTGGATAGGGGATTCGTCCGTTCCAGTGCATCACCTCGGGGAGCACCTGTTCTATTTGTGAAGAAGAAAGTTGGTTCGTTGTGGTTGTACATGGATATTTCTCAAGACTGACTGGAGGTCAGGGTGTCATCAGTTGAGAATTAGGAAGAAAGATATATCGAAGTTGGCATCTTGCATTCAATACTGTAGTTATGAGTTCACTGTAATGCTGTGTGGTTTGACGGATACTTTAGCTAATTGTTTGGGTCTTATGAGCAGAATATGTAAGGGTACTTAAATCAGTTGTGATCGTGTTCAGTGAAGTTATCCTGGTGTGTTCAAAGAGTGCCAAGGGGCACGAGAGACAGTTAAAAATGATACTTCAGACCTTGAGAGCTCTTGAATTTCATGCTAAGTTTAGTTAGTGCAAGTTTTGGATGACGTATGTATCGCTTGTAAGTCATGTGGTTCCAGGCGAAGAAATCTTCGTGGACCCTGTCAAGATTAAAAGCAGTGAACAGTTGGCCGAGAATGACTACAGTGACAGAGATCAGGAGTTTTTGGGTTTAGCAAAGTGTTACAGACAGTTTGTATATGGGTTTTCTTTCAGTGTTAGCATCGCCGTTGACAAGACTACTAAGGAAGGAAGAAGAGTTCGGGTGGATAGATGAGTGCGGGTGTAGTTTTCAAGAACCTAAGAAGAGGCTGACTACTACACCTGTGTGGGCCATTTTGTCTAGTCCTGGAGGGTGTGAGATCTTCAGTGATACATCATTTAAAGGATTGGGTTGCTTAATGGTGTAGCAGGATAGGGTTATTGCATGTGCATTCCGTCAGTTGAGACATTATGAACCGAATTACCTGATAGACGACTTGGAACTCACGGTAACAATTTTCGCTCCGGAGATTTAGGGATGTCATTGCTGTAAAGGGGGACTCCAGATCTTTATCGACTGTCAAAGCCTCAAAGTATTTATCCTCCTAGGAGGAAGTGAATGAGATAGCACTGTGAACCAGATCTTTTCAAGGACTTGGATAGTGGTATCTGGTGCCACCCGGAAGGATGAAAGAAGTTACTGATGTTGAGTCGAGAGTCTTCAATTGTGCATAGACTGGCTAAAGTATGGATTTTACTTAGAAAGGGTTCAAAATTTGGTTTTCAAATTTGAGGTAGGCTACCCTTTAAATTTTATAGCCGCCCTCAAAATTGAACTAGATGCTCAAGTTTTAATCGGCGCCTAGTTGACAAACAGAGATGTTCAGAAAGTCTGATAAGAGGATACAAGTAAGAAAGAGATTGACTTTGAGATTTCTGAGGATGGAAAGTTCGGTTTCCATGAGTGATTGAATACACTTGACAGTATAGCACTCAAGGAAAATATTTTTGTCAGAAGTCCACTATAGTATTGCGGTTTTGACCAGATGGTGCAAGCAAGTCAGAATCGGCGTCAGTTAAATTGGTAGGCGGATATGAAGATAGATATCACCAAGCAGGTTGCAAGTGCCAGAGTTGTCAGTAAGTGGGAGTTCAGTAATGCAGACTCGGAGGATTTTACCATCACTTAAGAGTCCCCAGTGGGAATGAAAATATATCATAATGGGACATTGTGATGAGCTTACTATGGTTCAGGGGTTACTGATACCATTTGAGGATAGTGGTCGATTGATAGATGGAGTCGGTCTGCTTTGGTACAATACGAATGGATCTTGTTTTGGGTGTGGGACATCCGGATTTTGGATTCTAACTTTGATTGGATAAGTTAGGCATTTCATCGGCGCGACTTTAGTGCTTTTCTCTGAGTTGGCCACTCATGAGATAACTAGACTAGCTGGGTGGGTTATTAAGGACTTAAGGCAAATAGACTTGACGATTCGACCAGGAATCGACTTCTCGACCGTGTTCATCTTTAGAGATCATTGCGGCACAGTATAAAAATCAAATTAAGATCGTAGATAGGTCAGTTCGACCGAGATGAATGACCAATTGTGGGTAACCCCACTGAATTGGAAAACTCTCATCGACTGGCACTAATTTGATGTTACTGTCGTTTTGGTACCCTGTGTCCGTATTTAAATCCTCGAGATTTTCACGACAATCGAGAATCGACAATGTATCAAGTGGGTTCATTGTGGCTCGAAGGAAATCGACCACGGGTCATTTGTCCTAAAAAGTTCTAAGAACTACCTAGTAGCCTAGGTCACACCAAAAGCGCGTCAGAGTGAAATTAACCGCCAATCTAAGTTCGATTTCAGAAATTTGAAGATTTTGTCATGTCACATAGTGTGTATATCGAAGTGTGTGGGCATCAAATAATTCACCGGCATGGAGTGCCAGGGTGATTTATATTTCGAATCCAGATCAGAGATTACAAGTTTGGCAGAGTATTCAGGGGGTTCTTTCTTAAGTAGTGCATAATAGAGGGTACAAAATTCAGTGGTAAAAAGAAAGTGAAGAAAGATCACGACTAGAGTTAGCTCAGAAATCAGTGTTTGCAAGGTCAGATTAGTGTTAGAGTGAAGACTAGACAGAACTATCAGAAATTTTCAGTCATTGAGCTTCAGAAGTTCGTTGGGGAGTTGAGAAGAGATCAGATGTGAACAACAGGGTGTCATGTATGAGAAGTTCAGTTCAATTGTCGGTTCAGAAAGAGCAGATTTGGTATACCAAGATGGTATCCTTAATCAAAATGGTCGGACAACACCATGAAACCGAAGGATTAACTTGGAATAGTGAGACTCAATGAAGCGAAAATACCCCACCTTTTGTATAAGGATTGGTAAAGGTTTAAATTTCGAGAACGAAATTTTTTATAAGAGGGGAAGAGTTGTGACATCCAGATTTTCGGGTCCTAATTTCAACTGGATAAATAGGGCCGTTTACGATCAATTGAAGACGGGATTTGTGAAATTGAGGAATATGAGGGATTCTTGGATAAAGAAAATAATCAATTTGATAAGTGAGACATCAATTGATTTTTTGGGAGTCAATTTAATCTGAATCAAGAGGAATTGAGGTTCGCCTTTGGTCGTACTTTTGGGATTTAAGTTGATTTTATGGACAAGCCAAGATGTGAATTAAAGTGTGGTGATATTGGATTATTTTTTATGGACTTCAATTGATTCAATTGAAAGAAAAATTGAAGAAATTGAGATGTACAAGATTTGGACCCCATGAAAATTAATTGCACGCATTGAAGAAGTTATAGGAGATAGTGGAGTGTGACATCGGCGGATGATGTCATGTGGTGGGCCATAGTTGGAGATTAAAAGAAAAAGGAAAAGGAAAAGAAAGGGAGAGAGAGAGAGGGGAGTGGGCCCCACATGTGTCATCTTCAACCTTAAGCTAAGGAGGAGAGAAAGGAGAGGAGAAGGGGGTCCGGCCGAAGCCCTCCCCCATCGCCGACCCCGGCCCACGCGTGAGAGCCGCCGTCCGCCCGTCGCCACGCCGCCGCCGCGCCATCAGCCCGCACACCCAGCCGCGCCGCTCACCTTCCGCCTCCCAGCCCGTCGGCGTCGCCCGCAGCTCGCCATGCTCGCCCGCGTCCTCAGCCCGCGTCTCCAGCCCGTCGGCCCCTAGCCAGCTCCGCCAGCCGCCGTCGTCGCCACGCTGCACCACCGCCGCCGTCAGCCGCCACCCCCCTCCACCGTTTAGCTCCTCTTTCAGCCGTGGACAACAGCAAACCGGGAAGACAGAAAATGGGTATGGTAGCACTATTTGGGCTCCGTTTTGGCCGGCTTCCCGGCCTCGGATGCGAGACCGCCTTTGGGGAAAGTCGATCCAAACCCTCTTCGATTTGAGCTAAGCGGCGTCCAAATCCGTGAGTTTATCCGACTAATCCTTTATTAGACGGTTAATTATGCCCTAAGTATGTTTAGTTTAAATTAAGCATGTTTAGGTGGATAGATTACATTATTTTATTATAAGTTGGATTAAGGAATTGGATTAAGCTTAATTGTGTTTAATTAAGTTTAAAAGAGGTTAATTAAGGTTAAGTGGTGATGTGACATAATTGGATTTTAATTTAGATTTATTTAAATGTTTCGAAATTCGGTTAATTAAAAAATAATATCAAAATATTTCGAAATTAATTAAATATTATTATTTATTTAAAAAAATGGAAATTGCTCGTAATTTCGTGCCGATCGCCGTTGTACTTCGTTAGAATTTAAATTTGACGCATGATTTGTGGCGAATTAAGTATGATTGCATTAATTAGAGTTATGTGTAGAAATTCCAAGTGGGAATTGTTGGGAATTTGGCCGCGATAGACCGTCTATTAGAGGCCGTGCCGGTGTGAGGCCATGATGAACCACCTATTAGAGGTCGTGCCTTTGAGGCCGTGATGAACCGCCTATGAGAGCCATGCCTAGTGAGGCCATGATAATCACCTATTAGAGGTGCGTGCCTTTGGGGCCGTGATAACCACCTGTTAGAAGCCGTGCCTATCGAGACGGCGTTGAACCACCTTATTGGAAGGTCGTGCCACGGGTCGTGATTGCCACCGATTGCTGAGTTTACCTTTAAGGCCATGGTTGGGAGCATTGATTGATTTGCTAGAATGACATGTAATCGGTCAAGCCGATTGATCGCTGAGAGGATCCAAGTAGTTGATTGGTTAATGATGTGATTGTGCCTTGATTTATTTAATTATCACATTTGCACGTAATTGAATGATATGAACCGTACCAACTCGCAGCGCGGACTATTGCGAGGTAAGTCTTCTTGGTGTGTGGCTAGGTCATGCCTGGGTGTACTTTCTTTTAATAAGGGCTTAGAGGGGTGAACTTGCTGAGACAATGTCTCACCCCGTTGTGGGAAAAACATTTTAGGGCCGTAGGTGACGATTCCAGCGGAGTAAGGTGAACTACTGGTGCAGTTGGGCAAAGAGTTGGAGAGCAAAGAAGATGAAGGGTCGATGATCGAATCTGACTAGTAGCCTTAGGACTATTCCTTCTTTTGGTTGGGCCGATCTCTAGGGTGTAGACTCCGACCCATTTCGGGCCGTATGTAATCTTTGGTTGATTTTATGATAGCATGTTGATTTGTATTAAATTGATTTTTGTTCCCTCGTTCTATCCCGCTTTTAAATTGTTAGGGATTTTTAATACGTTCCGCATACGCTTAATAAATTAAATCGGGTCGGCGACACTACCCGGAATGTCGCGATTGCACGACCATGGCGGGTTGTTCACGTGTCTCGAGGTTGCTGGTGTGACATCTTGAGCAGATTCTAAATTGAAAGATTTCGATTTTTTTAAGAGAAAATAAACCAAGAGATTAATTTAAACTTTTTGAAGTTTTTTTTTTATTTTTCAGAAAATTGAATTTTTGAATTTTCCAAATCCTTTTGATTTTTCTTTTTGGTGTTTATCTAATTAGTACTGAAATTTTTAGACTTTTCCAAATTTTGGAATTTTTTGAGAATTTTTTAATTTTCCTTAATTTTCTAATTTTTCTTTTTTTAATTAATTTTTTTTTATTAAAAATCGAATTTTCAATATTTTCTACATTTTTTGAATTTTTATTATTTTTCAAAATTTTTAAATGTTTTTAATTTTTTTGAATTTTTAAATACATTTTAATATTTAATATTATAATATACGAGAAAACGGGTTCCTACCAGGTAAATCGGATCCGACTGTGGATAAAAACTGGATCCGACTCGCTGACCTGACCCAATCAAATAAAAACAAAGATTTTTTTAGTTTTTTAGGTTTTCTTTTGTTTATTTTTTCTTTCTTTTCTTTTTTCTCTTTTTGTCCTTTCCCTATTTCGTCCTATTCACTCGTCTCCACCAAACATCCCCATCTGCCGTCCTTTCTTCCTCCCTTTTGTCTTTTTTCATTTCTTTTCATTACCCCTTTTTATTTCTTTTTTCTTTTCTTTTCCTCTTACTTTTCTTTTCCCTTTGGTCTTCTTCTTCTTCACGCATCCCCCTCACGCCCGCGGTTATCCAAACGCACTAAAGCCAAAGCAAAACCCAAACCCATTAAACTCATCTAACCCAACCGATCAAGACTAAGTGGAGCTCAAAACTCCGTAGACCAAATTAAGCCCATCGTCCAGCATGACTCTTTTAACATTCCGCACCAAAGTATGATTTCTAAAACAAAGCCCGCACTAACCTACAGCAACGCCTTTTTTATTTTGACCAAAATAAGCCCAACACCATGTCCTATTGACCAATTTACTCAGCCTCATGCGATCTTCTTGCTCCTGTTATTGCGGAACCAAAAAGGAGCGACGATTGAATGTGAACTCCGGGCAATCAAAGGGTTGATAACACCTCCAAACTCCAACATAACCGAGACTCCATCACCACCCGACCATCATCTACTCTCACTTATGAACATGCCAACATTTTACCACACAGGCCACAAAGGCACCGAATGAGACTCGACATAGGGGGAAGAGCACATTGAACCACAGAGAAAAAAAAAAACGAAAAACCATGTGTTGAGGTTAGTAAAAGATCACCATTAAGCAAAATCTATGACTACACATTTCAGCGACTAAAATCGGAGGGAAATATGTGCGACCTTGGTTCAAACATTTTGTCAAACAAAATGGTTTGCAGTAGCTCTGTAAAACCCAACACGCACATGGACTAACTAAACGAACAAGTCTCGGTTTCTTGGCTTGGCCAAACCAGGTGAGGCACCAAAAGATTTGAGGAGCGAGCGTTTGGTCGTGGGGGTCCCTACTAGCTCGGAGACGGCGGCGGGAGGGCGAGCTCGAGATGAACCAAGCAATGGCCGACCGCCCCCACAATGTTTCCGAGGCGAGATCCTCGGGAGAAGGGAGGTTCATACCAGAAAAATGAAACTCACCGGAGGTTTGGGTACAGGGGTGACAAGGCTGGTACGACGAGGATGACGACCGGGGTCGTTGAACAAGACTCAGGCGTGCCAATCGACCCGAGAACTCCCCAAAAACCAAACCAGTTTCACACTTTAAAGCACCGGCGCCCATGGCCTCCTACCGTGCCAGCTGTCGCTGCCGGCCTGGCCCCCAACCGAACGTCTCACGCGACGCTCGTCCTGTCCTCTCTCGATTCAGTACCCCCTTCTGTTTTGCGTAGCGTGACCAGCATGAGGAGGAAGAAGACCAGCATGCGGGTTGGGCTTAGCGAAAAGGAAATGAAGCCGGTTTTGGCCCAAAAGAAAAGACATGTAGAGGAGAGGAGAAAAGAGAAGGGCCGGACCAAGTCCATTCCACTTTTTTTTTTTTTTTTGGCAAATTTTAAAAATTAGTGATAGTTATGTAAATGCTTCTAATGTTTATGTGTAATGGATTTTGGATTTTAATGAAAACATACACCATGCATTTTAATGAAAGTTATCTACTTTACTCTTCACTTCTTCGTTTCTTTTAGCAACTAATCCTATTTTTGTATGCAATAAAATCCTAAATAAAATAGTAAAATTTATGTGTCAATAGTTTTTCCACAAACACTCATACACCACATTTTCACAGCAAGATCCACATCAAAAACCACCACCAATATCTCACACGATAAGGATCAAACATAAACTAGAACCAAAGGTCTGTTTGTATACATTACAAATCATAGAACTGAATAGTTGCAATCCAAATCTCATATAAACAGTGAACTTACATTGTATTCTGAAGCAATGCAAAAGAAGATGAATTAGAAGACTTCTTGAAAGAGCTAGTAAGTGTGGACAGTTTGGTACCGTAAGTGCTCCGTGGTTCACTTCTTCTAAAGCCGGACAAAACATGCAACTATTCGGGCATCGAAGATGAAGGCACGACATATGTCGGGATGGGCAACTTTGGTGGGAGAATAGGTGGCGAAGTATCGAAGTTCAAACAGGTTATCACTTTGCTTATGGGAGGCCGTTCCTTAGGGTTTGGATGAGCACACCAGAGGCCTACAATCATCAAGCACTCCATCTGTCTCTCATCGAAATTTTCTCCTAACTTTGGATCTACTGCATTGAATAGCTTTCCGATTCCATAGAACTCCCAAACCCATTCCACAAGTTGAATTTGGCCTTGTGATGGCCCGAGTTCAATAGCTCTTCTTCCACACGCTATTTCTAAGAGGACGACTCCAAAACTGTAGACATCAGATTCCTTACTTGCCTTGCCTGTGTTGATACATTCAGGGGCCAAATATCCCTTGGTCCCGGCCAATTCGGTCGTTTGTGACCCTTTGGCATGGTCGACTATCCGAGAGAGGCCAAAATCACCCAATTTAGCCTCGAATTGTGCATCAAGTAGGATATTGCTAGATTTTATGTCTCTATGCAGGACACATTGCTTCAAATCCTCGTGCAAATATTTCAGCCCTAAGGCGATGCCTTGAGCGATATTGTACCTCTTTTCCCATGTTAACGGCATTTTATCTTTGAACAAATGAGACTCTAAGCTACCATTAGACATGTACTCATACACGAGGAGGAGCATGTTTCTCTCACGACACCAGCCAACGAGCTCCACCAAATTTTTATGCCTGAGATGTCTAATTGTCTTCACTTCGCTGGCATACTCCTTTATGCCTTGTGTGGACTCTGGATTGATCTTCTTGATGGCGACATGGGAATTTGGATCAGCAAGGTGGCCTTCATACACTCCTCCGAAACCCCCTTTCCCGAGCAACCGAGTATTGGCAAAGTTGTTAGTCGCAATAGCCAAGTCATTATAGGAGTACTCCTTGGGTTCCTTTGACTGTTCAAATCCTTTGTCAATTCCTGGAGCATCTTCTTCTTCTCCACTTTGATCATTTCTATTTCTCTTCAGCTTATAAGCACACCAGCCAAATCCAGCAACAAGGATAAGAAACACCAAAGAGCTTAAGCCTAAGATAGCGCCCTTCACCCAAGACTTACTCTTTTTCCCTCGTGTTGGTGTGTGGACGGGAGTCACACTGGTCGTGCCAGTTACATTGTCAGGGATTTGTAGACTAGAGTTGAATTCCCATGAGAAAATTGTATGAGCCTCAAACAAAAC
This sequence comes from Eucalyptus erythrocorys, assembly GCA_014182555.1. Taxonomy (NCBI): domain Eukaryota; kingdom Viridiplantae; phylum Streptophyta; class Magnoliopsida; order Myrtales; family Myrtaceae; genus Eucalyptus; species Eucalyptus erythrocorys. Next base: position 11,025,426 of record CM024603.1, read on the forward strand.
CCCTGTCGTTGCTGAGAAACCGAAGACCACCCATTCCGGCAAGTACTGTCGATTGACCGGCCGATAGTGAAGGCTGGTATAATTGTCATCATCATCTTGAAAAACAACACTCAAGTTCAATGCTGTAGAATTGTATGACCCGAGCACGTAGTTGTTGACCAAGGCGTATCTTGTCATCCATCCATGAGACACAAGTATAATTGACGAGAAGCCACGCCATTTACATTTACATCGATACCGACATGATTACAGAGCGGATCCCATGTATTTGATGAATGGTCATAGAAAGTATCAAACTCTACCGCAACAAATGCAGTACTAGAGTTGGTAGCGTTTCCATTCGAACACCGTGAGACCTAGAAAGCCTCCGCTGAATTTTCGTGGATCGCGATCCACCGAGAGCGAGAAAGAAAGCCGAGTCCATCAGCATAAGGTTGATCAAGCATCGAATCCTTCTTACCGGAACCGATAGAGAAAGTAAACTCGGCGACGAAATCTACCACATTCCCTGTTGACCTATCCCACGGGTGCATGGGTTGATGATAGAGAGCTCGACCGACTAATGCAAAGGTCTTGTTCTCGGTTGCGTTGAGTAAAGAAAGTCCCATTTTGGAGTCCTGCAGGCCCGCATGGCCCTGGAATGATATGTCTGATTGGAAGGATGTGAGGTTGAAACAAATCTTGTCGAAGGATTCAGAATTTACAGATCGAATGATTATTAAAAAGAAGACCGTTTGTGCTAGAGCTCTTTCTGTCCAATGCAATCTCACTGAGCTGCGAACCATCGACATTCAGAAGCTGCAAAGACGGCCGATCTTCTTGTTCACTATATTTCTCTTCGTAGAAACTGCATGCAGCTGCACGTGAAATCCTGATATTTAAAGGGACATGTAGCTAGTCATCTCATCAAGTGAATCATCAACTGGAAATACAAAGGTCAAGCGTGCCATCTGGTGATGATGTCCATGAAAAGAAACTGTTCGAGAAAAAAAAAAATCTTTTTTAACTCATTACATATGATGGGTTTTTATTTTAATGAATGGGCCTATTTTGGCCTAATGGGCCTAGAGGCCCGGCCCATGATAGGGAGAGGTATAAAAGGAAAAATGAAAACTGAAAAGTTACGTTTTTCCATTTTTCAGTTTTTCCTTTTTCCCTTTTTTTCTCCAAAAGCGTATTACGACGTTCCTCCCGTATCGTCGTTTCTCCCCTCCTTGAAGTACAGTGCCCGTCTCCTCCTCAATTTGCAACGCCGGGGTTTAGTCTGTGGATTTAAGGTGTGTTCGACATTGTGATGCACCTTCGTGATCGGTGATTCGTGATTGGGTGTTTAAATCTTCTTCCGCTGCGTTTCTCCTCTTTTTGGGATCGTTTTTGTGTCGAAACAATCGTTTTGGGAATCTGTTTCCGAAACTCCAAAAATCCTTCATTGGTATCGAGCCATCTCAATCATGTTTCCTTTCTTTATTTGAGTTTATAATCGAATTTTACATGCCTGTTTTTTGTTTAACGTGATTAATGATCAAATTAAGAGAAATTCACCCGACGCGGTTCTGTTTCGCATATTTTTTTGGTTTTCCGTACATAGTTTCGTAATTCCGATTGTTTGGGTTGTAGTACTCGTCGAGACGAGAATTTGGAGTGGTCGCACGTCGCCGGAAGCCGCCGGACGCGCCCGCCACGCGCAGCCGATGCGTTCGGCTCCGTCGGCGTGTGCAATGCACGCGCCAAGACGGTTCCAGCGCGTGCGCCGTACGCGTGCGCGGTTGAAACCGCAGCGCGTGCGATGCACGCGCGCGGCACCGCACACGCGCGCGGCAGCGCCGCGCGTGCAAGGCACGCGCCGGATGACGTCACCGTGACGTCGGCCGGCGGTTGCCCGCGCACACGCCGGGCTCGGCTCGTGCCGGGATTCGCGACCGCCCCGGTCCGACCGGCCCGACCGGCCGGCCCGTCGAATCAGCCGCCGCCGGCGACACGGCCGCCCGACCGGGCCCACCCGGCGACCCGACCCGTCCGACCGGTTGACCGTTGACCGTTGACCCTCCGTTGACCGTTGATGACCGTTGACCGTTGACTGACCGTTGACCGTTGACCGTTGACCGCAAAAAAAAAAAAAAAAAAAAAAAAAAAAAAAAGGAATTTGTTTCTTTTTCAATTATGCCTATGTGGGTTATAAGTAATCCATTTTTATTTTGCATTTGTTGCATGAATCATGGAAAATTATGTATTTTCCCTTATGTTTATTATGGATTATAAGTGATCCATTTTTTCAAAGTTCCCGCATTTGTTGGGAACTATAATGCGCTATGCACGGATACCGCATTCCCGAGAACGGACGAAGGACGTGCAAGACTTAAAGGGCTGATGACGGAATTGGCTAATTATCGATGGCATGATGGTGATTTAGTATCACATGTGGTTAGGGTCAATCGATGATACAAGAAATCATCGGAACGGTTATCTTATGCCGGATTTTGAGAAGGTGTCGACCTTCAAGAACACTCTTCCACCCGAGTGGCAAGCAAAGTGTTAGATCGGCTATGGAAGGTCAACGTGGTCCCGGGTTATAGGAGGTTGGTAGAAGCTTTGTGAGAGAGTACTATAGGATTGAGCTTATCAAAACTTCAACCCTTAGTATTAGTGCCACATGGAGCAAAGTGAATGCGCCTTGGAGGCGACATAAGAGCTCTCCAAAAGTCTTTCCATGGTTGGCAAATGTGCCTACAAAATTCTCAAATTTTTTGGTGATAGATTAGAAAGGACATTCCCTAATTATTTCTTAGATTAGTTTGAGATGTTTTATTCGTGTAAATATATCTCTTTCTAGGTTGATATTTCCCTCGTATATATTACTTAGTGTAATGAATATACTATATTTTGTGAAAGCATTATTATTGTAATGGATGTCATATATTATTTGCTTTTGTTATTGCCGATTGATGTGGGTAGCTCTTAGAAGTTTTTGTAGCTTCATAGAATTTAGTTTGCATAAGACAATTATATTAATGACGGTTTTTAAGTTAGGATTTTTGGAGGATGATTGGAAACATAGTGACCTTTTGATTCGAAACCTTACTTGAAATTGTTTATTAATATGATGAGTCTATGCAAAGTGGATGCATAAATGATAGGTATTAATTATTCGTGCATATATGTCGATGTGTTCGGATCGATGGCTTCAAAGCAACTAAGAAAGTAATTGCGATTTGAACGGCAACAATTGTGAAATATTGAATATGAAGATTCAATATGTCTTTGGAAAAGCAACAAGCACTAGAAGCTCTTGACCATGTTATGGAAGATCTTGAGAATGCTGTGCGCCGCCTTGAGCTAGTAGAGGACCACCTAACGGCATTGGAGCCGAGAGTAAATATTTGTTATGCTGGTTCTAGCTCGAAAGGGCTTTGAGCTCTAAGCGCAAGCGTATTGATTCGTTCAATATGTGGTCATGCAAAGGATCAAGTCCTCCTTGCAAGAAACCAAGAGTTAACCAACACAAGAGAAAAAAACGTCCTCAAGTGAAGAAAATATCAAGGGTAAGGTGTTACAATTGTGACAAGAAGGGTCACTATGCTCGCAACTGTCGTGAGCCTAAAAAGGTAAACACCTCTTGTACATTTGAGAACTTTGCTTATGTGTCAAGTTTCGTATTGTTGGCTGAATCAAATCCTTTGTGGACTGTAGATTCAGGAGCAACGGACCATGTAGCAAAGGATAGAGGATCCTTTGTGGAATTAAACGAATACCAACCGGAACTAAGTGGATCTATGTGGGAAACGACTCGAGCTGAAGTAAAAGGAATTGGCACCTACCAACCGAACATGCGTGGTGGACGCACTTTGATCCTACATGATGTAATGTATGCTCCGGAGATTCGTCGGAATCTAGTGTCCGTTTTAGTGTTGGTCAAACTACGTTTTAATATGAGCTTCCATAATAGAGGTGTGGATTTGTTTTTGGAAACAAATTTCTATGGTCATGGCTATTTTTCTGGATGGTTTTATTGTTTTAGACATTGACTATGTTAATGCAAATGTTTGTTATTCCTTATCACGTCTCCTAATTCATATGACAATGATGTGAATGCATGGCATGCTAGACTTGGTCATATTGGCCAACAACGTATGAATAGACTAGCCAAAGAGGGCTTGTTGGGCAATATTGAAAAAGTCAATTTGCCCATATGTAAGCATTGCCTAGTAGGGAAAACAACAAGGAAACCATTTGGAAAAGGTAAAAGAGCTGAATTTCCTCTGCATTTAATCCATTCTGACGTCTGTGGTCCAATGAATGTGAGAGGAAGGCATGGGGCTGTTTATTTCATCACTTTTTATACATGATTATACTCGATTCGGATATGTCTATTTGATTTCTCATAAATATGAAGCCTTAAGTTGTTTCAAAAGGTTTATGGCCTTGGTAGAGAATCAATTAGACAGGAAAATAAAAGCATTGAGATCCGATCGAGGTCGAGAATATTTATCTGATGAATTCAGAAAATTATGTGATGAAAAAGGAATAGAAAGACAGTTGTTTATTCCATATACTCCTCAACAAAATGGTGTGAAGGAAAGAAGAAATAGAACCCTACTGGAAATAGTTAGGTCTATGATGGCGCATGCTAACTTACCCATCACCTTTTGGAGTGATGCCTTATTAACTTTGCCTATGTACTTAACCGGGTGCCTTCCAAATCGTTACTTCCACTCCATATGAGTTATGGACAGGTAGAAAACCGGACTTGGGTTTTCTTAAGCCATGGGGTTGTGCTGCCTATACCCATGAGCCCTCTCACAAATTTGGGAAATTAGGTCCCCGAGGAAAGAAGAGTATTTTCATAAGATACTACGAACACTCAAAGGGATATGTGTTCATAGGTGAGCGGAAAGTGGGAGTGTAACTGAATTTGAATCACGGGATGTCACATTCTTAGAGGATGAGTTTCCTAAGAAGGGCGAAATAGGTGAAGATTACTCCCTATTTGAAACCATGGATCCGGATAATGATATTAGTGGGGTTCGCCCAAGTGGGAGTAATGTGAGAAGTGATGAATTGCATACAACTAATTCTCAATTACAACCACATGATGATACGACATCATCATTATCGATCCTAGTGGGAGCATAATGGGAAATGATGTGCTAAGTGTACTATCTCCTATACGGCGAACAAGTCGCAAAAGTATTCCCCGTCAACGTTTTGACATTGAAGGGGAAACTTTTATGATTGCCCCACAAGATGAGGATGAGCCAAGAAATATACATGAGGCTCTAAGTTGCCCTAGTAAAGAAAAATGGATGGATGCAATGGGAGAGGAAATGGAGTCAATGAAGTCAAACCATGTTTGGGAACTGGTTAATCTTCCAAAGGGACGCAAAGCTATTGGGAACAAGTGGGTTCTCAAAATAAAGCGTAAAGCTGATGGCTCAATAGAAAGATATAAAGCTCGCCTTGTGGCGAAGGGGTATAATCAACGGGGAAGGAATTGATTATGAGGAAACATTTTCCCCTGTTGTTAGATTCACCTCAATTCGCATTATTCGGCAATAGTGACAAGTATGGATCTTGAATTACATCAAATGGATGTAAAGACTGCTTTTCTCAATGGAGACTTAGATGAGGAAATATATATGGAACGACCTGTTGGTTTCATTACGAAAGGCCAAGAAGGAAAGGTATGTCGACTTTTGAAATCGATACATGGCCTTAAGCGTCGTCAAGACAAAGGGTATATACGTTTTCATAATACTATGATGGCATATAATTTTACAATGATTGATGAGGATCATTGTGTATATATCAAAAGATCTAGAGATCAATTTGTGATCATATCATTATATGTTGATGATATACTAATTGCCGGAAGTAATATGGAGTTAGTTAATACCATCAAAAGTTGGCTATCTACAAATTTTGAGATGAAAGATATGGGTGAGGCTGCATACATACTTGGAGTTAAGTTTTCAAGAGATCGTTCAAGAGATCATTATCTCTTTCGCAAGAAACATATATAAGTAAAGTTCTTGAACGATTTCGTATGCAAGATTGTAAACTCATAGACACTCCTATTGCAAAGGTGAATGATTGAGCCATAGACTGTGTCCAAGGACTCCACAAGAGAAGGAACAAATGAAGCATGTTCCTTATGCTAGTGCTGTTGGGAGCTTGATGTACGCTATGTTGTGTACAAGACCGACATATGCTTTGCGGTTGGAATGGTGGGAAGATACCAATCCAATCCAGGTCAAGCACATTGGAAAGCCGTTAAGAGAATACTAAGGTATCTAAAGGGAACTGCTGATTATATACCGAGATATCAAGGAAAGGATCTCGCGACTCAAGGCTATTTAGACACAAGTTGAGGAGGAGATTTAGATGAAAGGAAATCTACCTCTATTTTTGTTTTTGTTTCTGAATAATGGCGCCATGTGTTGGTGCGGCAAGAAACAAACGTGTATAGCCTTGTCCACGATGGAAGCTAAGTTCGTGGCATTATCGCAGATGGTACAAGAAGCAGCTTTGGCTTAAGAGATTTTTGGATCATTTAGGTGTTATTGAGAAAGCTGCAAATCCATTATTGATTAATTGTGATAGCCAAGCAGCTATAGAGTACACCAAAGATCCAAAGTATCATGGCAAGGCCAAACATATAGATACCAAGTATAACTTTCTAAAAGATATGGTTGCACGAAAGGATGTGAACTTACAGTACATATCTACGCATAAGAATGGTTGCAGATCCTATGACAAAGCCAACACCTAGAGATGTGTTTTTTGTGGTCATGAGAAATCTCTAGGATTGCGTAGAGTCTGATGTACTGGATATTTTGATTTCCCTAAGTTGTTCACATTTATGAAATTGTGTTTTTCATCATTAATGCCTATGAATCTTTGTTTGATCTTTATGCATCTTAATGCTCAGTGCATTATATTGAGTTGAGAAAGTATGTCGGACGAGATAAGAGATTAGCCCACTCACACGGGTAATCGCCTCTATTTACTGTGTGATAAATAGAGATGAGACGGTTTTTAAGCTTATTATCTAGGTGATAATCGAGAGCTCGGGCTTAAAATATATATGTCGCCTTAACTAAGTGTTAAGATGAGGACATGATAAATACTATGTCCGAAAGTAAAATAACCCACATATTTTACTTTATCCGTCTAAGATGCCGATGTGAGTTCGATGAATTATGTGAATGAGTAGATACGTGAACTCAAGTTAGACATTGGGTATGTCTGAACTATCATCTGTACGGTATTGATTGTGTAGACATACGCTCCATGGGAAAGGAGTTAATACCGTAATACGCTTTTCACACTGCGTATGCATGAGACGACCAATAAGAGTGGCAAAAGTTTGATCTCAATTTTTATGCCGTGTGAGACTCTTGAGGAAAATAAGTTCCTCATTTTTAGTCCCCTCAGGACTCTTACTTATTCTCAAGATTTCTATTTAGTGTTTGCTATCTTAGGATGTTGCCAATGGTCATGAGTTGATTCGATCTAATGGGACATTTCTAGAAAAGCAAGCTGGACTGAAATTGAGAGTTTGAAGGAAAGAGGAAGATCGATTTTGGAGAATCACATTGTAGTTTTGTATTCACTGGTCGACCAATTATGACTGTCTTTGGGATAATCATAATTGTGAATGCAATATATATACCATTGTTAAAAGAGATCAAGAGAGATATAAATATGATTGATCGATCTAGGGAACTGCATACTAAATCTACTCAAAGTGTGATACCCATTATGAGCTGCTATATATTCCTAACGAGATGTATGGCAACGAGCTCTCAAAGTATGCTGGTCGCACGGACTACTCACCAAGTATGAATGTTGCAATGAGGAAAGTGGGACTGCGTAAGGGCCACCATGTCGAGTGGGAGATGTATATAGATGGATTCTTCTTTGATGAGCCAAAGTAAGACTTGTCCGCCCATGTTGGTTTTAGTCCACCATGTGCGAGTGGGAGATGATGGATTTTTATTTTAATGAATGGGCCTATTTTGGCCTAATGGGCCTAGAGGCCCGGCCCATGATAGGGAGAGGTATAAAAGGAAAATGAAAACTGAAAAGTTACGTTTTCCATTTTTCAGTTTTTCCTTTTTCCCTTTTTTTTTTTCTCCAGAAGCGTATTACGACGTTCCTCCCGTATCGTCGTTTCTCCCCTCCTTGAAGTACAAAGTGCCGTCTCCTCCTCAATTTGCAACGCCGGGGTTTAGTCTGTGGATTTAAGGTGTGTTCGACATTGTGATGCACCTTCGTGATCGGTGATTCGTGATTGGGTGTTGAAATCTTCTTCCGCTGCGTTTCTCCTCTTTTTGGGATCGTTTTTGTGTCGAAACGATCGTTTTGGGAATCCTGTTTCCCGAAACTCCAAAAATCCTTCAACATACGATATGCAGGGCAGGAAATATTAGAAAGAAGCCATCTTCGAAGCGCTTCCTCATGATTCACGATTATTTTCCAAAGGAAAAGCCAGCAAAAACCCATTTGAAGCGCGTCCAGGGGTGTACAGAAGTTAGTTCATGTTCGAGGACTCGTTTCGCCAATTTTAGCCCAAGGAGTCATCTACCCCAACTCGCACAGTGCAGAGTCATATTCGTGATTTTCCCGGAAACAAATTTTGGGAGTCGTGTGGTTAGGAGGTGCATAAGAAAGAAAGAAAAAGTGCAGAGGTTTTATGATGAGATCACTACGAATGTGCAAAGTAAGGCCAAGATCTGCTCAATACTAAAACAATATCAAATTGGCAAGCATTGCATTGTCTTTTTTTTATGGGCTAATTGTTTGATCTTCTGTTCACTAAGAATATTGGAACAAGTACTAAATAGAACTATTTATCGTATTGCATTAATATTACCGCTTTAATCCTTGAGATATGGACATGAACGACCTCATGTTCTTTGGTAAGGCCAATAATAATTGTAAAAAAGAACGTTGCTCCTGTTTAGGTAATAGATTAATGTCGACAAGTTCAACTATCGAACCAACGAACTGACCATGGCTGATATTCAAGAGTTTCCAGATTCAACATTAGGCCGACATTCCTTACCGCTAACACTAAAACCGATTTAGCAGTTAGACCATGGTACTCGATCAACCAATAACACTATGAAACAGATTCACTTTGGAAAAAGAATAAATGAAACAATGTAAGGTGACGGGCACATTAAAAATGCAGAATTCTGCAACAACCCAGCAAAATGGCATTAAGAACAAAGAGAAGAGCATGCGACAAAACCAAGAATTCCGAAACTAGAACAAAGTATTCCTTTTATTGCCTTTACCTTTGGAGCTTGGATCGCGGATGTAGGACTCGTCACAACAAAGCCAACGATCACTTCACGGCAAGGACGAACAGAAATGATATAAACCAGGTTTGATTATGCTGAAGATATTTTAGTCGAATTGACGAAAACCTAGGCAGTACATGACGGTCAAACTGAAGAACAAGTCCTCCTTAAGGAAAAGAGATAGTGCTAAGGAAAGTGTCTCCATTGGGCATTATTCAATGGTTGATTGGAATTTTGAGTCTTCATTCCTAATACATTTCTCCTTATAGATAGCTATGTTCTTTTTTTTCTTCACTCATGCGTTGAGAAAAGAGGGAGTCCTAACCGTGCCACGCGTTTCCCAATAGACCACATGTTCCTTTTTTTGTTTTTGACTTTTTATAGGGTTAATAAATGAAGTCTTCAAGGGTTGCTTGACCTAACCAAAAAAAAAAAAAAAGGTTGCTTGACCTAAAAGTCTAACGATGAAAGGATCAATATTGCCCTTTCCTAGCCAAAAGGCCATCTCGCATTAAACACCACTTAAAATGACATGCCGGCAAAAATGGATACTAAACAAGTACAATATCATCATGATCCATCTCGAGGAAGAACATGGACATATATGGAATTTGTGGACTTTTTTGGGAAGTTTGTTTTAAGATATAAAAAATTCAAATTGAAAATTGAAGTTTGCGAGATATAAAAAATTCGTTACTGAGGTATTTTCCCATGTGATCAATTAAAGATATTTAAAGAGGAAAAAAATGATTGACATCCCCTAAAAGCAACACGTCATCTTTGTTTTATATAGTGGCATGGATTAGTAGACATTATTGATTAGGTAAATCTAGCTTCTCAATGTATTTGAATCAATGTGTCAATTTTCATAATGTTAAACACAATGTTGCAAGCTAAAGTCAGCCATACCCAATGTTTGTCTATTTAGCAACTCCTAGTTAGTTTGCTTTATTGACTTTGGTTTTGTTCCAACATGGCTAAGTGCAACATTCCTCTAGTATAGATGATCCTCAATCTATATCTTCTAGAAATTAAAACTATTCCTATTGAACTTGTTGATTTTCACTTTTTTTTTTCCCCTTTTGTTGCCATCGATTTGCTTTAACTCAATTGAGTTTGGCTTTGATACCAATTGTTGCAAGAACAAGCGATCAAGCAATAAAAATTAAGAATGAGAAAATAAATGGAACATCATATCTATGTGATTCAATTAGTAGGACTTACTGAATGAGGATTGCGGCACAAGATTTCATGATAGATCAAGAGATAAAATAGAGATCATAATTATACTCAAGTCATTAAGTGTTTCCCAACCCCCATTACACCAAATAATTCACATAGAACAATTTTTAACCCTCATAATTCCTTATCAATCCTATCGATACCTAAATTTTGACTAAATATTTATGATTAAATTGCGTAGAAATTTAAGGACTAATTCAACCTTAATAAAAAAAGGATTTTCACATCACATAGGCATTAATATTATTTGCATATACCAAGTTTTATTTTAATTTTATTTTACTACATTTTTGATAAATATGTATTAAATTAAAAATTAATTATTACTTTTTTTAGGAAAAAAAGAAAGAAAAAAGAAGAAAAAAAAAAGCAAACGCCCACGGGGGCTCGGGTTTCTCTTACCTCATGCGGGCACGGGGCCCAACTCACCTGACTCATTTCCCTGCATCCGACCCTTCCTCTTCTCTCCTTCTCCCTCCTTCCTCATGCCACCAAGGACAAGAGAGCGGGCGGACGGCGCGAGTAGCAAAGAAGCGAAGCGGCGCAACATGACCGGGGTAGGCGGGCGACGTGACTGGAGCAACTCGCCGGCGGTAGGCCCACTTGCCCCACGTACGGTCAAATGAGTCGTCCGACCCCCATAAAAGGAGAAGGGTGGGGGTGGGGTGGGGGGGTTTCGTTTCGAAGGGGAGTTTTTGGGAGAGAAGGAGAGAGGGAACCGAGAGAGAGGACTTGAGTCGGTAAGAGTTGGCCGAGAAAGAGACAGCAAGAGCTGGGTAGGGCCGCCTCCGGCGACTAGCTCGCTACCTCTTGTTCTGGCCTGTCTTCTTCGGTCATAGCCCAATTGCGGTAGAGGCTTGCCGTCGCTCACTCACACTTAATCCCAAGCGTCGTCAAGCCTTCCGCGGTCGGTCGCTGCCAGGTGCCGCTTGTGGTCTCATGTCGACCGTGGTTGCGTATTCGAGCCTTAATCGGCTCGGTTCTTCTCTCCCAGTCGGCGCCCGTCAGGTGTTCGATAATATGCCTGAGTTAGATCTACTTTCGCGTTCTTGGTTTGGGGCTGGATCGACGTTCCCTTTGTGTCGTTAATCCTACCATCCTGCCGCGATCTTGAGCTTGGTTGTCATCCTGCGGCTCCTATTCCCCTTACTTTTAGGTCTAGGCTTACTTTGGAATCATGCTTACTCCTATTACATTTTATTCTACGGTTTGGTTTCTCCTCTCATCATTATTGCTCTAATTCTCTTTTTTATCCCTATATATATATATATATATATATATATATATATATATATAGAATCTAAGTCACTTATCCTTTCTCCTAATCATTCTATTAAAAATTGTTTATTAATGCAAAATCAATAACAATTACTTGCCTTAGTTTTCTTAAATTCATCACGAACTCTAAACTTCTTGAAAACGATATGCATACTATGTTCCTAACGACAGTAGCTACTTGTGTTTCGGTGATTGTTGTAGCCACTAACTTATGTAGGTTTAAATGTCTAAGTTGGGGCTTCCTCCCACCACCTGCACCCATCTCCTGTCCTTACGTGGATATTTTGCCCAATAAACAAAACCCTAGCTCACTCCCTAGCTCCACCTTCTATCTTTCCCTTTGCCTCTGCAACTAATACGGTGTCGAAATTCTTTGCTCCATCAGAATACATTCTTATTAGGGAAAGAGCCACGAAAAACCTTAAATTTTGCCTAAAGTGACACATTTATCCCATAAGAGCATTTTTGTCTTTTTTTTTCTATTTTTCTATTTTTTATTTTTTATTTTTTTCTTCTTCTTCCCTCCACTGGCTCCACCATGGCTGGCATCAAACGAGGGCCGTCCTCGCCCCAACGAGGGCCGTCCTCGCCTGCGTCGAGCGAGGACAGCCCTCGCCAAATGTGGTGAGGGCAGGGACACCATCGCCCGATGCAAGTGGATGCAAGTGAGGGCACGAGGGAGGCCCTCGCTCAACCTAGCTGAGAGTCGCCCCGCCAACGCCGCCGAGGGCGGCCCTAGCCAATGTCGGCGAGGGCGGCCCTCGCCCGACGTCGCCGAGTAGCCCTTGCCGAACGTCGGCTTCCCTCCGCCGGCCAATCGGCGGAGGGAAAAGAGAAGAAAAAAAAAATAAATAAAAAGAAAAAATTTAAAAAGTGAAAAGACCAAAATACCCTATAATTTTTGCGTAAATATGTCACACAACAAAGTTCAGGATTTTTGTGTCACAAAAAAAAATTTAGGATAAATGTGTCACGATTGGCAAAATCCAGAGTTTTTCACATCAAAAAAAAAAAAGGGGTAAATGTGTCGGTTTGGATAAAATTTAGGATTTGTCGTGGCTTTTCCCTCCTTATTATTTTACTGCTTCCTCTCTCTAGAATTTTGTCAAGTCTTGGTACTCCTCTCTCCCACCTTGGGATTGCAAAGTTCCGTAGCAGGAGTTTCAACCATGCTCTGGTGGTGGCAACTGGCATGGACCACCTGGCTTTCATGATCTATAGTCTCTCCAAGAGACAACCGGGTGAACTCAGATGGGTTAAGTGCAATGTTGAGGACCCGAATTATGGGAACAGTTCAGAGTGGTGCGTGGAGTTCGCCAATGCCGTCAGTGCGAATGGCAAGTTTTATGCCTGAATTCGCAGGGGAAGCTCGCGGTTTTAGAGTGCGTGGATTCGGGCGCCAAGATTGTCGCCCTGTGTCCAAGCAGGGTGGCTCCTAATGCCTCATGGAGGAGCTTCAGGGAGTGTTTGCTCGAGATTGAGGGCAAAGTTTTGGTGGTTTTCCTCGTGTTCAGGAGGACAGTGAAGGTTGTGGATGATGTCGAAGTTCTAAGGCCCAAAGTCGATAATTACTCGTGGAGCAAAGCGAGTACTATCGAGGATTGAGCACTTTTCATGGGGGCTAATTGTTGTGTCCACATCTTAGTGAGTGAAGAGGGATGGGGCAGGAGAAACTGCATCTACTTCATACAGAAAGCAGAGGATTATGTTCGGTCGATGCTTGACTTGGAAAAGAGTTGCATTTTTTCCTTTTTAGTGTCAATTTGATATTTTTTTTTTTGGTAAAGTAGTGTCAATTTGATTTGTGTGTTGAAATTTTCATAAATTCGATTAAGAACATTGTTTTCCAAATTTTTTAACTTTAGATTCTAAATCGACAAAAAAAATAAAATTACTTCTGTTTTTTAGCGATAATTAGGTGCAATTGCAAAGTGTTGGGATGAAGAGAAGTGTTTAGCTGGGCTGAACTTGATTTAGGGAAGTGAAATTTGTTTATCTGTCTCTGGGAAAAGAAATAGTCACGACGCAACCAGTGGTTGCATCAGCTATTTACATTTATGGGGTAAGAATTGATGATAACACTTCTACATCAATACAAAACCCTTGGACCGAGAACCCAAACCGCCGGTTGCAGGCCAATTCGTAACTAGTCTTTAGAACGGTTAAAAGTTGTCGATTAAATATAATTAAATTGACACCGATAACGTCGAGTGTCGATCATAATGGAATCTTTTTAGTTCAAGAAATGATCAAAAGATCGGATTACAAGGCTTGTTGAGTGCATAACAAGTTACCCACCGGATGACTTCGCTATCACCTTATAATTTCCAAGCTCACTACTAGCAGCATTCATTGATTTCGATTCATGCTGAAATAGAATATGCTCTGTTTATATCCAATCATGCTTTTAAATGAACACGAAAGTCTAAAAGTAAAAGAGCAGATAGAAACCAGTAATTTCAAAGGTGTGCATACATACATGTGAAATTAGAAACAGAAATGATGGTGTTGGGATCGGCGGATCCCCAAAAACCGGATTCGACCCTAAATCGAACCCCTAAACTTGCGCGGAAGACGAGCCCGGGATTTCTATATGCATCACCGATCCTAAGGCACACCACAGATTGGGACATACCTTGTTTTCCACGGATTAAACACCAAGGACGCCAAGAGGAAGAGAAAACAGTCCTGTTTGATTTGACGATCGCAAGTTCGCCTTGTAGGAAGAAGGGTGTCGCCTTTTTGATGCCCTCTTTGTTCTTCTTCTTCTTTTTTTTTTTTTTGGAGTCTCTTTTGGGAAGAGGGGGGAGAATACGTACGTTGAAATTGCCAAAAGGTGTATTCTCCCTCTCTCTCCCCCTATTTATATGTCTCCCAAAAAAACACAAAAAGACACCCCTTCATTACATCTCCTTATCCATGGGCCCTAATTTGTGGGCCGGGCTTTTCGGCCCATCATGGGCTGACGGGCCATCTTAGGCCCATCCAATAATTAATAATTAAAAAATCATCATCTCTCACTCGCACATGGTGGGCCGAACAGGATCCTCTTAACCTCTTTGCAACATTCATACTAGTGAATAATCCGTGCGACCGGCATACTTTGAGAGCTCGTTGCCATACATCTGTTAGGAATATATAGCAGCTCATAATGGGCGTCAAACTCTGAGTAGATTTAGTATGCAGTACCCTAGATCGATCGATCACATTTACATCTCTTTTGATCTCCTTTTAACAATTGTATATATATTGCATTCACAATTATGATTATCCCAAAGACAGCCATAATTGGTCGACCAGTGAATACAAAACTACAATGTGATTCTCCAAAATCGATCTTCCTCTTTCCTTCAAACTCTCAATTTCAGTCCAGCTTGCTTTTCTAGAAATGTCCCATTAGATCGAATCAACTCATGACCATTGGCAACATTCTAAGATAGCAAACACTAAATAGAAATCTTGAGAATAAGTAAGAGTCCTGAGGGGACTAAAAATGAGGAACTCATTTCCTTCAAGAGTCTCACATGGCTTAAAAGTTGAGATCAAACTTTTGCCACTCTTATTGGTCGTCTCATGCATACGTAGTATGAAATACGTATTACGGTATTAACTCCTTTCCCATGGAGCGTATGTCTACACAATTCATACCGTACGAGATGATAGTTCGAAGACATATCCAATGTCTAACTTGAGTTCACGTATCTACTCATTCACATAATTCATTAGAACTCACATCTGGCATCTTAGACAGATAAAGTAAAATATGTGGGATATTTTACTTTCGGACATAGTACTTATCATGTCCTTATCTCAACACTTAGTTAAGGCGACATATATATTTTAAGCTTGAGCTCTCGATTATCACCTAGATAATAAGCTTAAAAACCGTCTCATCTCTATTTATCACACAGTAAATAGAGGCGATTACCCGTGTGAGTGGGCTAATCTCTTATACGTCCGACATACTTTCTCAAGTTAATATAAGGCACCGAGCATTAAGATGCATAAAGATCACATAAAGATTCATAGGCATTAATGATGAAAAACACAATTTCATAAATGTGAACAACTCAGGGAAATTACAATATCCAGTACATCAGACTCTACGCAATCCTAGAGACTTTACATGACTACAAAATACATCTCTAGGTATTGGCTTTGTCATAGGATCTGCTACCATTCTATGCGTAGATATGTACTGTAAGTTCACATCCTTTCGTGCAACCATATCTTTGACAAAGTTATACTTGGTATCTATATGTTTGGTCTTGCCATGATACTTTGGATCTTTGGTGTACGCTATAGCTGCTTGGCTTTCACAGTTAACCAATAATGGATTTGCAGCTTTATTAATAACACCTAAATGATCCAAAAATCTCTTAAGCCAAACTCCTTCTTGTACCGCTGTTGATAATGCCACGAACTCAGCTTCCATCGTGGACAAGGCTATACATGTTTGCTTCTTACTACTCCATGATATGGCGCCATTGTTCAGTAAGAACGCAAATCCAGAGGTAGATTTTCTTTCATCTAAATATCCTCCCTAGTCGCATCCGAATAGCCTTCAAGTCGCAGATCCTTTCCTTGGTAATTCAGCTTGTAATCAGCAGTTCCCTTCGAGATACCTCAAGTATTCTCTTAACGGCTTTCCAATGTGCTTGACCCGGATTGGATTGGTATCTACTCACCATTCCAACCGCAAAGCATATGTCGAGGTCTTGTACACAACATAGCGTACATCAAGCTTCCAATGGCACTAGCATAAGGAACATGCTTCATTTGTTCCTTCTCTTGTGGAGTCCTTAGACACAGTCTATGGCTCAATCCTTCACCTTTTGCAATAGGAGTGTCTATGGGTTTACAATCTTGCATACGAAATCGTTCAAGAACTTTTTTTATATATGTTTCTTGCGAAAGAGATAATGATCTCTTTGAACGATCTCTTGAAATCTTAACTCCAAGTATGTATGCAGCCTCACCCATATCTTTCATCTCAAAATTTGTAGATAACCAACTTTTGATGGTATTGACTAACTCCATATTGCTTCCGACAATAAGTATATCATCAACATATAATGATATGATCACAAATTGATCTTTGGATCTTTTGATATATACACAATGATCCTCATCAATCATTGTAAAATCATATGCCATCATAGCATTATGAAAACGTATATACCATTGTCTTGACGATCGCTTAAGGCCATATATCGATTTCAAAAGTCGACATACCTTTCCTTCTTGGCCTTTTGTAATGAAACCAATAGGTTGTTCCATATATATTTCCTCATCTAATTCTCCATTGAGGAAAGCAGTCTTTACATCCATTTGATGTAATTCAAGATCCATACTTGCTACTATTGCGAATAATGCGAATTGAGGTAAATCTCACAACAAAAAGGGGAAAATGTTTCCTCATAATCAATTCCTTCCTGTTGATTATACCCCTTCGCCACAAGGTGAGCTTTATATCTTTCTATTGAGCCATCAGCTTTACGCTTTATTTTGAGAACCCGTTTATTTCCAATAGCTTTGCGTCCTTTTGGAAGATCAACCAGTTCCCAAACATGGTTTGACTTCATTGACTCCATTTCCTCTCCCATTGCATCCATCCATTTTTCCTTATTAGGGCAATTCAGAGCCTCATGTGTATTTCTTGGCTCATCCTCATCTTGTGGGGCAATCATAAAAGTTTCCCCTTCAATGTGAAAACGTCGACGGGGGATACTTTTGCGACTTGTTCGCCGTACGGGAGATTGTGCACTTAGCACATCATCTCCCATTATGCTCCCACTAGGATTAGGTAATGATGATGTCGTCTCATCATGTGGTTGTAATTGAGAATCAGTTGTATGCAATTCATCACTTCTCATATTACTCCCACTTGGACGAACTTCACTAATATCATTACCTTGATCCATGGTTTCAAATAGGGAGTAATCTTCACCTATTTCGCCCTTCTTAGGAAACTCATTCTCTAAGAACGTGACATCCCGTGATTCAAATTCAGTTATACTCCCACTTTCCTGCTCACCTATGAACACATACCCTTTTGAGTGTTCAGAGTATCTTATGAAAATACTCTTCTTTCCTTTGGGACCCAATTTCCCAAATTTGTGAGAGGGCTCATGGGTATAGGCAGCACAACCCCATGGCTTAAGAAAACCCAAATCCGGCTTTCTACCTGTCAATAACTCATACGGAGTGGAAGTAACTGATTTGGAAGGCACTCGGTTAAGTATATAGGCAGCAGTTAACAAGGCATCACTCCAAAAGGTGATGGGTAAGTTAGCATTTGCCATCATAGACCTAACCATTTCCAGTAGGGTTTGTTTCTTCTCTCTGCAACACCATTTTGTTGAGGAGTATATGGAATAGACAACTGTCTTTCTATTCCTTTTTCATCACATAATTTTCTGAACTCATCGATAAATATTCTCGACCTTGATCGATCTTAATGCTTTTATTTTCCTGTCTAATTGATTCTCTACCAAGGCCATAAACCTTTTGAAACAACTTAATGCTTCATATTTATGAGAAATCAAATAGACATATCCGAATCGAGTATAATCATCTATAAAAGTGATGAAATAAACAGCCCCATGCCTTCCTCTCACATTCATTGGACCACAGATGTTAGAATGGATTAAATGCAGAGGAAATTCAGCTCTTTTACCTTTTCCAAATGGTTTCCTTGTTGTTTTCCCTGCTAGGCAATGCTCACATATAGGCAAATCGACTTTTTCAATATTGCCCAACAAGCCCTCTTTGGCTAGTCTATTCATACGTTGTTGGCCAATATGACCAAGTCTAGCATGCCACACATTCACATCATTGTCATATGAATTAGGAGACGTGATAAGGGAATAACAAACATTTGCATTAACATAGTCAATGTCTAAAACAATAAAACCATCTAGAAAATAGCCACGACCATAGAAATTTGTTTCCAAAAACAAATCCACACCTCTATTATGGAAGTTCATATTAAAACCTAGTTTGACCAACACTAAAACAGACACTAGATTCCGACGAATCTCCGGAGCATACATTACATCATGTAAGATCAAAGTGCGTCCACCACTCATGTTCGGTTGGCGGTGCCAATTCCTTTTACTTCACTGGAGTTGTTTCCCACATAGATCCACTTAGATCCGGTTGGTATTCGTCGGAATTCCACAAAGGATCCTCTATCCTTTGCTACATGGTCTGTTGCTCCCGAATCTCTAGTCCACAAAGGATTGGATTCAGCCAACAATACTGAGAACTTGACACATAAGCAAAGTTCTCAAATGTACAAGAGGTGTTTACCTTTTCGGCTCACTATAGGTTGTGAGCATAGTGACCCTTCTTGTCACAATTGTAACACCTTACCCTTGACATTTTCTTCACTTGAGGACGTTTTCCTCTCTTGTGTTGGTTAACTCTTGGTTTCTTACAAGGAGGACTTGATCCTTTGCATGACCACATATTGAACGAATCAATACGCTTGCGCTTAGAGCTCAAAGCCCTTTCTGAGCTAGAATCAGCATTGCAAATATCTGCTTTCGACTCAAATGCCATTAGGTGGTCCTCCACTAGCTCAAGGTGGCGCACGGCATTCTCAAGATCTTCCATAATATGGTCAAGAGCTTCTAGTGCTTCGGCTTTTCCAGCACTTATTGAATCTTCATATTCAATATTTCACAATTGTTGCCGTTCAAATCAGCAATTACTTTCTTAGTTCTTTGAAACCGTCGATCCGAACACATCGGACATATGCACGAATAATTAATGCCTATTATTTATGCATCTACTTTGCATAGACCCATCATATTAACAAACAATTTCAAGTAAGGTTTCAAAATCAAAAGGTCACTCTGTTTCCAATCATCCTCCAAAATCCTAACTCAAAACTGTCATTAATATAATTGTCTTATGCAAATTAAATTCTATGAAGTTACAAAAACTTCTATCAACTACCCACAACAATCAAACAATAATAGAAAGCAAATAATATCTAACATCCAATAAAATAAAATAATGCTTTCACATAATTCAACATATCTATTACACTAAGTAATACATATAGATGAAAATCTCAACATAGAAAGAGATATATGTACTCAAAACATCTCAAAATAATCTAAGAAATAAGTAGGGAAAGTTCCTGCTAATTTATTAGTCAAAAAAATCCAAGAAATCGAAGGCACATTTGCCAACCATGGAAAAACTTTTGGAGAGCTCATATGCCACCTCCAAGGCGCATTTACAAGGGTTGAAGTTTTGGTTAACCCAATCCTATAGTATTCTCTCACAAAAGCTTCTACCAGCCTCATATAACCCGGGACCATGTTGACCTCCCATAGCCGATCTAACACTGCTTGCCATTCTGGTGGAAGAGTGTTCTTGAAGGTCGACACCTTCTCAAAATCCGGCATAAGATAACCATTCCGGATGATTTCTGTATCATCGATTGACTTTGACCACATGTGATACTAAATCACCATCATGCCACCGATAATTAGCTAACTCGTCATCAGCCTTTTAAGTCTTGCACGTCATTCATCCATTCTCGGGAATGCAGGTATCCGTGCATGTCGCATCATAGTTCCTGCAACAAATGCAAAACTTTGAAAAAAATGGATCACTTATAATCCATAATAAACATAAGGGAAAATACATAATTTTCCATGATTCATGCAACAAATGCAGAATAAAAATGGATTACTTATAACCCACATAGGCATGATTGAAAAAGAAACAAATTCCTTTTTGTTTTGTTTTGTTTTGTTTTGTTTTGTTTTTTTTGCGGTCAACGGTCGGTCAACGGTCAACGGTCAACCAACGGTCAACAGCGGGTCAACGGTCAATGGTCAACCGGGTCGGGTCGCCGGTCGGGTCGGCCGGTCGGTCCGGGTCGGGTCGCCAGTCGGGCCGGCTGGTCGGACCCAGCGGTCGGGCTGGAGTCGGATGGACCGGCCGGCACGTGTAAAGCACACGTGCGGCACGTCACGATGACCGGGCGTCGGGGCGCGTGCGTGCGCACGTGCGCTGGCAGCGCGTGCGACGCACGCGCCTGCTTCTCCGAGTCGGCGCGTGCAACGCACGCGCCAAGCCCGTTCGCTCTGGCTGCGCGTGGGGCGCGTCCGCGTCCGTTGGCGACGTTCCACCACTCGTCCGCGCTCATCTCAATGAGACAGTTCGTCCAGTGCCATCAGAAATTGATTTCGACTTACAGAAAGTCGGAAAAATGCACAATCAGTCTCGGGTGTCGGGATTTCTTGCCCCGATCGGTGTCGGCTGAATTTATTTTCACGAAAATCAATAAGAAAACATCCACAGACATGAAAAGAGTCGGGAAAAACATGAAAAAGAATCGGGAAACATAAAATCATGCTCTGATACCAATGTTGGGATCGGCGGATCCCCAAAAACCGGATTCGACCCTAAATCGAACCCCTAAACTTGCGCGGAAGACGAGCCCGGGATTTCTATATGCATCATCGATCCTAAGGCACACCACAGATTGGGACGTACCTTGTTTTCCACGGATTAAACACCAAGGACGCCAAGAGGAAGAGAAAACAGTCTTGTTTGATTTGACGATCGCAAGTTCGCCTTGGAGGAAGAAGGGTGTCGCCTTTTTGATGCCTACTGTTCTTCTTCTTCTTTTTTTTTGGAGTCTCTTTTGGGAAGAGGGGGGAGAATACGTACGTTGAAATTGCCAAAAAGGTGTATTCTCCCTCTCTCTCCCCCTATTTATATGTCTCCCAAAAAAACACAAAAAGACACCCCTTCATTACATCTCCTTATCCATGGGCCCTAATTTGTGGGCCGGGCTTTTCGGCCCATCATGGGCGGACGGGCCATCTTAGGCCCATCCCATAATTAATAATTAAAAAATCATCAGATGGAATATCAGTCGGAATATACCCTCCATAAAACCCTGTAACTCATTCCACATTAGAAAGCAATAAAGAGGATGAAGTGCCAGATTTCTGGGAAGACTCAGTGTGCAGCAACTCGATTGGTAGAGATGGAGGTGCAGAATATGATGGGATTGGAAATATCGATGAGAGAATTGGAGGCGAAGCATCAAAGGTCAGAAAGGTTAGTACTCTGCTTATGGGAGTTCATTTCTTTGGGTCCGTATGAGCGCACCAGAGGCCTGCGATCATCAAGCGCTCCATTTGACTCACATCAAAATCCTGTCCTAACTTTGGATCCACCGCATCATTTAACTTACCAACTCCATTGAGCTCCCAAACCCACTTGACAAATTGGACCTGGTCTTCCGATGCTCTTGATTCGATAACTTACTTCCACATGCTCTTGGTTCCTTCATCAATCGATTGAAAATCATCTGCTTCTCCATTTGGACCATTTCTATTTCTCCTTGGCCAATAATGGTACCGGCCAAATCCCGCAACAAGGAGCACCAAGACAAAAGAACCTAAACCTAAGATAGCCCATACCCATGACCTGTTCTTTTTCTTTCAATCGTACCACCCGTTGGTGCGCCGGGGATTTGAAGAGTGGAACTGAAATTCCATAAGAGAATAGTATGAGACTCTAAATATGCTCCCGTTGCAGCTGAGAAACCGAAATTTACCCATTCTGGTAAGTTGTCCGTCAGGTGGGCCAGATGATAGTGGAGGTTGCTTGAATTATTACTAGAATCTGCGAAAACGACACTCGAATTCTTTTCCGTAGAATTAAATGTCACCTGAGCGTGAAGTTGTTCACCGTCGAGTATGCTGTACTTTACCCATGGACACTAGTGTGACGGACAGAAACCAAGCTATCTACATCGATACCAACATGATGACAGCCTGGATCCAGTCCATTTTTTTATGAAAGTATCGAACTCTACTGCAACAAATGCAAGACCAGAGTTGGTAGAGTTCGTGAGGCCTAGAAGAACAATCCTGTTCAAGGAGAAGAAATAGTGCTAGGAAAGAGTCTCCATTGAGTATCTTTCGATGGTTGACTAGAATTTTTGTGTCTTCATTCCTAATACATTTCTGCTTCTAGATAGCTATGTTCTTTTTCCCTTCTCGTAGAAAATTCGCACTCATGTGCTAAGAAAAGAGGGAGTCCCAACCGTGCCACATTTTCCTTTTTCTTTTCTTTTCTTTTTTTTTAAATCTTTTCATAGGGTTAATAAACAAAGTCTTCAAAGGTTGCTTGACCTAAAGGTCTAATAATAAAGGATCGATATTCCCTTTTCCTAGCCAAAAGGCCATCTTATATTGAACGCCACTTAAAATGACATGCTCGCAAAAATAGATACTAAACTATTATCATATCATCATGATCCATCCTTAGAAAGAACATAGACGTTCATGGAATTTGTGGACTTTTCCCATGTGATTAATTTAAGATATTTATAGTAAAAAAAAAAAAATCGATTGACGTCCCCTAAAAGCAACTTGTTATCTTTGTTTTGCAAATAGTATGGATTCGTAGACATAATTCATTATATAAATCTAAATAGCTTCTCGATGTGTCCAACTCAATGTGTCAATTTAACGATGTTAAAAATGATATTATGAGCTAAAGTTAGCCAAGTAATACCCAATGCTTCTCTATCCAGTAAATCTGAATCATTTTGCTTCATCGACTCTAGTTTCTTTCTAGTAGGGCTAAGTGCAAAGTTCTCTAGTGTAGATAATCCTCCATCTATACCTTCTAGAATTCAAAACTATTCCTATTAAACTTGTTGATTTTCGCTACTTCTTCTTTTTTCCTTATGTCACAATTGACTTGCTTTAACTCAATTAACTTTGGCTTTGATACCAATTATCGCAAAAAAAATAAGCAATCAAACAATAAAATTTAAGAATGAGGAAATAAATGGAACATTATATTTATGTGATTCAGTCAGTGAGACCTACAACATGGGGATATTAGCACAAAATGTTCATTATAGATCAAGTGATGAGATATAAATCATAATTATACTCGAGCCATTTGAGCACTTTCAATATTTGCCCCAGTAGCTACCCTTCCAATGTGGAAGGAGGAGGTGAGAGGTTCAAATCTCTATCTTCTCAAGGGGGTTTGGGTTGGGGATGAGTAAGTTTCAAGAGTGGGTTTCGACTCCCACGCCATACATGAGGCAGGACAAAAGTCTAAGCGTGAGTGTTAGAGTAGGAATAGAGTAGGACTGATAAAAAAAAAAAATCTCACAAAAGAATTCATAGATATCATGACGAGATTTATTAAGTTGAACACTAAAAGCTCATCTTGAATATAATTAATGAAGAAAGCCCTCTTCTTACATGTATAGGAATTTGATCCAAAATAGGAAAATCCCTTTCCACAAACCCATTCAAACTATGAAAATCACTTGCCTCAAGATTTCATTACAGGGGTAAAGTTGAGACCTATTTTCAACATGATGCAGCTTTCTCATAATTCCATCGTGTTGAAGTATTTCATCAATTCTTCAAGAAAAGCTTTGTCTTCTCTAGGATCAACATCTACAAGTCTCTAGTTATTTATTTATATTTTTTTTAGGCACCATTACAAGTCCCTAGTTTTACACGTGGTAGTTGAAGTTTGTGGCCAAGTTAAAAACCTAAAAGAGATCTGCAACAAATGTAGAGATATACTGCATGTATTAGTCGGTGGATTCAGCCCATAAATAGGCAAGGTTGTTCGGTCATGTATATAACATAGACCAACCAAATTATTATTTTTTATTCATAAGCTTATAATCCTAACTCAATATTCCTTTTCACCCTTTGCTGTGTTTTTGTTGCGACCTACCCTTATGGAGAGGGAGTGGGTTTAGGGGTATTACCTAAACAACGGACCTAATACCCATAATTAGGCACGGATTCTCCTAAACCCATACCTCACGCGACATTAGGGTATTATTAAAAATTTCACAATAAGGAGTCGCCACTAACTTATTGGGGTCAACTATAAACCTAGTGAGGCATAGGAATTTATCTCACTTTCTACGCAACTAGAGAAAATAGAGTCGGGGACTTAATTACATTAATTAATCAATTGATTACACTAATAAATTAATTAGTGCCATTCGGTATATAATCTTATTCATTTTTTTAAAAAGATTTTTGTCAAGCGAGTTTGGATTAGCCTTTTTGAATTTTTTTTTTTATTTTTCGGAAAAATTGAATTTTTGAATTTCCCAAATCCTTTTGATTTTTCTTTTAGGTGCCTATCTAATTGCTATTGAAATTTTTAGACTTTTCTGAATTTTGGAATTTTGGAGTTTCAATTTTTTTTTTAAAAATTTTGAATTTTTTATATATTTAATATTTAATATTATAATATTCGGGAAAACGGGATCGGACCGGATAAGTCGGATCCAACCCAAACCCGAATCCGACCCAATTGGATACAAACTAAAATTTATGAGAATTTTTAATTTTCCTTAATTTTCTAATTTTTCTTTTTAATTAATTTTTATTAAAAACTCGAATTTTCAATATTTTCTCAAATTTTTTGAATTTTTATTATTTTTCGAAATTTTTTAATTTTTTAAAGTGTTTTTCTTTTTTTCTTTTTATATATTTAATATTTAATATTATAATATTCGGAAAAACGGGTTCGGAAGGGGTAAATCGGATCTGATAAGCTGACCCAACCCAAACACGGATCCGATCCAATCGGATAAAAACAAAGATTTTTTAGTTTTTTCTTGTTTATTTTTTTCTTTTCTTTTTTTCTCCTGTTGTCCTTTCCTTGTTTTGTCCTATTCACTGCACTCCCTACTTCTTCACCCAACATCCCCATCTGCCGTCCTTTCTTCCCTTTTGTCCTTTTTAATTCTTTTCATTACCCCTTTTTATTTCTTTTTTCTTTTCTTTTCCCTTTTGGTCTTCTTCTTCTTCGTGCATCCCCCTCTGTACGCCCGAAGTTATCCAAACCCACTAAAGCCAAAGCAAACCCAGACCCATTAAAGTCATCTAACCCAACCTATTAGGGGTGAGCGGTTCCCGGTTCCTCACGGGTTCCGCCCTGGAACCTGGAACCTACCCCGGTGTACAGGTTCCTCATTTTTGGAACCCTGGACCCTACTCGTCAAAACCAAAAACCTAGAACCTACCCATCACGGGTTCCGGGGTTCCGGGTTCCAACGGGTTCTTCTTTCTTTTTTGATTTCATTTTTAGTTTAAAAAAAGGGAAATGAATGCAGCAATAATTAGAATTATGCCACGAAAAACCATGCCGGCGACTTATGATGAGAATTAGGCAATGCTTATTCACCTTCTTGAGGTTAAAAAATAAAATCTTAAACAATACCTGCAAAAAAATAATTTTACACTATCAACAAAAAGGTTGATGCACTGCTGTAAAACATAGAACTCACACGCTGCGAGTGGCCACAAGATCAACTATTTGCATTCCTCTCCCATCCACCGCCACTTTGTAGGAGTTTGCTTATTAGTCATTGAAGGGCTGACCATAGGTCTTCTAATCTCATGATAGGCTTGTCCATGACCATCCACTAATTACTACCATATTCTAATGGACCCATTTTCTAGTGGTTTGTATTCTTTGGTGGATATATGCTCTCCGCATAATATAAGAAGGACAAGAATTAGTGCTAGACTAAGATCTGAAAATATAGGAAACTAGAAAGATGCCCACAAATGCTCCCACGTTAGATTGGCAAGTATAAATTACAACAGAAAGTAGAGGAACATCAAGTCCTGCTGTGAATTGTCCACTTCCCAAAAAGAAAAAAATAATATTGAGAGGTGAAAAACTACATAAATACTGTAGACCAGCCACCTCTCTAGAAATGGAAAACAACATAATCAACTAACGGTACTTGAGCATGAGAACACCAGAAAATATGAAATTCACGTGTTCATACGTAAGACCCTCGAAGTACTCCATAAAAATTTTGGACGTTGTGTATGGATAGCCAGTGTTAACATATTGAATATCCATGTTCCAACTCATCCCAGAACATTGTCAATTCCCACTTGGAATGTTAATGAAAGCAGATAAACATCAACCCCTATTAAAGTATCAAACAGCACGAACACAAAGGATCCAAAAATGCATACCGAGCCTAATCTCTCGCAACCAAGGCTTGCAAATCCATTCAAATATAGTATACACCATACGTGATACGGGTATCCTATCTTGTCATAGATCCTACAATTGAGATGATAATAAAATTGAGCTCAGGCTAGGAAAGAAGTATCTCACCGTAACAGCACTTGCACCCCAACCCAATGCTAGCCATGCTTATGATGCAGAGATTACACCGATATCATAATTTTCTGCAATAATATGGCGACCCCTTAATGTTAGCACTACTTATAGAGCTACGTGCTTATAACGAACGGCAATCAAGGAAATTCGAGTCATCGCAAACAACAGCCAAACAATAGTCATCATATTGTGGGTAGAGCTTCGCCCAACATAAGCTTCTGCCTCAACATTTAGATGCTCAAACGGACTAAACTTTTGCAAGAATGAGGAGATCTCAGAGATGTCCTAGACTACTTCACGAAAAAAAACCCAAAAAACTCGAGCAAATTGGGTCTTCAATTTTGAACGACAACCGAACCCTTCGTTCAAACAATTGACAAAATCCCAATCAGAAACGGATTGATTTGAAATCAGAGCTAAAAGAATAGATAAACTCGCATTATATAAACAAAAAACCATGACAACCCTTCCAATAAAAGAAGAGAACAAGAAGGAACGGATTACCCAAGTTGGTAAGGGCGGTGCGAGCGGCGTCGAGGGAGGCAAGGGCGGGGTGTTGTTGTCAAGGGCGTCGTCGGGGGGCGAGCGACGTCCAGCGGCAAGTCAAACAGCAACTAGTGGCAGGATGAGTGGCGACCAACGGCGGGACGAGCCGAGCGGCGATCAGCGGAGGGACGAGACGAGCGGCGACCAGCGGCGGGTGAGGCGAGCGGCGCCCGGCGGCGGGACAAGCGGCGACTAGCAGAGCGGTGGGACGAGCGGCGACCAGCGGAGCGGCGGGACGAGCGGCGACCAGCGGAGGGACAAGCGGTGATCGGCGGCGGGATGAGCGGTGACCAGCAGAAGGACGAAGCGAGCGGCGTCCATTGGCAGGACGAGCGGCGACCAGCGGAGCGGCGGGACGAACGACGGCGACCGGTGAAGGGCGGGACGAGTGGCGACCAACGGCGGGACGAGCGGCGACCGGCGCAGGGACGAGGCAAGTGGCGTCGGGGAAAGGGTTGGGGAGAGAACGGAGAACGAGGAGAAGGGACAAATTGATGCGATTGATGGGGGTTTTCGCCTTTTAGGTTTTAGAAACCCTAATTTGGTTCCCGGTTCCGGTTCCCATAGGAAAGGAGGAAGAAGAAGAAGAAGAAGAAGAAGAAGGAGAAAGAAGGAGGAGGGGGTGTTTCGGGCTGAGACGGGGAAAGAGAAGAGAGAGAAGAAAAGAAAAAGTTGGGTGGGGGCGGGAAGTGACGTGAGGAGAGGAAAAAGTGGAGAAAAGAAAGAGAGAGAAAAGGAAAGGGAAAGAGGGGGAATCACGTGGGGGAGTGGGGGAAAAAGGAGAAATGATTATAGGATTTTTATTTTTATTTTTTTACTTTAACTGGTTTCGGTTCCGAAAATGAGAACCGAAAACCGAAACCCGTTTCTTTGGAACCGGAAACCGAACCGGAACCTCCTCCGGTTCGGTTCCCGGTTCCCGGTTACCCGGGAGCCACGCTCACCCCTACAACCTATCAAGACTCGGTGGAGCTCAAAACTCCATAGACTAGATTAAGCCCATCGTCCAGCATGACTCTTTTAACATTCCGCACCAAAGTATGATTTCTAAAACAAAGCCCGCACTAACCTACAGCAACGCCTTTTTTATTTTGACCAAAATAAGCCCAACACCATTTCCTATTGGCCACTTTACTCAGCCTTACGCGATCTTCTTGCTCCTGTTATTGCGGTACCAAAAAGGAGCCGAAGATTGAATGTGAACTCCGGGCAATCAAAGGGTTGATAACACCTCCAGACTCCAACATAACCGAGACTCCATCACCACCCGACCGTCATCTACTCTCACTTATGAACATGCCGACATTTACCACAAAAAGGCCACAATGGCTCCGAACAAGACTAAAATCAGAGGAAAATATGTGCGACCTTGGTTCAAACATTTTGTCAAACAAATGGTCTTCAGTAGCTCTGTAAAACCCAATACGCACACGGACTAACAAAACGAACAAGTCTCGGTTTCTTGGCTTGGCCAAACCAGGGTGAGGCACCAAAAGATTTGAGGAGCGAGCGTTTGGTCGGGGGGGGGGGGGTCACCGGAGGTTTGGGTACGGGGGTGACCGGGTCGGGACGACGAGGATGACGACCGGGGTCGTCGTCGAATAAGACTCGGCGCGCCAATCGACCCGAGAACTCCCAAAAACCAAACCACTTTCACACTTTTAAGCACCGGCGCGCATGGCCTCTGCCGTGCCAGCCGCCACTCGCCAGTTTGTCCCCCGACCGAACGTCTCACGCGACGCTCGCCCCGTCCTCTCTCGACCTGTACCCTTCTGTTTTGCAGAGCGTGACCAGCATGAGGAGGAAGAAGACCAGCATGCGGGCTGGACTTAGTGAAAAGGAAATGAAGCCGCTTTTGGCCCAAAAGAAAAGACATATAGAGGGAGGAGAAAAGAGAAGGGCTAAACCAAGTCCATTCCGCCTTTTTTTTTTTTTTTTTGAAAATTTTGACAATTAGTGATAGTTATGTAAATGCTTCTAATGTTTATGCATAATGGATTTTGGATTTTAATGAAAGCATACACCATGCATTTGAATGAAAGTTATTTACTTTACTCTTTACTTCTTCCTTTTTTTTTTAGCAACTAATCCTAATTTTGTATGGGATTAAGTCCTAAATAAAATGGTAAAATTTGGATGTCAATAGTTTTCCCATAATCACTCATCCACCGCATTTTTACATCAAAATCCACATCAACTACTACCACCAATATCTCACACGATAAGGATCAAACAGAAACTAAAAACCAAAGGTCCGCTTGTGTACGTTACAAATCATACAACCGAATGGTTGCAATCCAAAACCTATAAAAATAATGAACTTACATTGTATTCCGAAGCAATGCAGAAGGAGATGAATTGGAAGACTCCTTGGAAGAGCTAGTAAATGTGGACAGTTCGGTATCATAAGTGCTCCGTGGTTCACTTCTTCTGAAGCTATTGGACAAAACATGCAATGATTCGGGCATCGAAGATGGAGGCACGACATATGTTGGGATGGGCAACTTTGGTGGGAGAATGGGTGGTGAAGTATCGAAGTTCAAAAAGGTTATCACTTTACTTATGGGAGGCCGTTCCTTAGGGTCTGGATGAGCACACCAAAGGCCTACAATCATCAAGCGCTCCATCTGTCTCCCATCGAAATTTTCTCCTAACTTTATATCTACCGCATTGAATAGCTTTCCGATTACATAGAGCTCCCAAACCCATTTCACAAGTTGAATTTGGCCTTGTGATGCCCTGGGTTCAATAGCTCTTCTTCCACACGCTATTTCTAAGAGGACAACTCCAAAGCTGTAGATATCGGATTCTTTGCTTGCCTTGCCTGTGTAGATACATTCAGGGGCCAAATATCCCATGGTCCTAGCCAATAAGGTCGTTTGCAACCCTTTGGCATGGTCAACTATCCGAGCGAGGCCAAATTGTGCATTAAGTAGGATTTGCTAGACTTTATATCCCTATGCACAACACATTATTTCAAATCCTCGTGCAAGTATTTCAGCCCTAAGGCGATGCCTTGAGCGATATTGTACCTCTTTTCCCATGTTAGCGGCGTTTTATCTTTGAACAAATGAGAGTCTCAACTACCATTAGACATGTACTCATACACGAGGAGGAACTTGTTTCTCTCATGACACCAGCCGATGAGCTCCAATAAATTTTTATGCCTGAGATGTCTAATTGTCTTCACTTCACTGGCATACTCCTTTACGTCTTGTTTGGACTCTGGAGTGATCTTCTTGATAGCGACATGGGAATTTGCATCAGCAAGGTGGCCTTCATACACTCCTCCGAAACCCCCTTTCCCGAGCAACCGAGTATTGGCAAAGTTGTCGGTCGCAATGGCCAAGACATTATAGGAGTACTCCTTGGGCCCCTTTGACTATTCAAATCCTTCGTCAATTCCTGGAGCATCTTCTTCTTCTCCACTTCGATCATTTCTATTTCTCTTTAGCTTATAAGCATACCAGCCAAATCCTGCAACAAGGATAAGAAACACCAAAGAGCTTAAGCCTAAGATAGCCCCCTTCTCCCGGGACTTACTCTTTTTCCTGGGATTTGTAGACTAGAGTTGAATT
This sequence comes from Eucalyptus erythrocorys, assembly GCA_014182555.1. NCBI lineage: Eukaryota > Viridiplantae > Streptophyta > Magnoliopsida > Myrtales > Myrtaceae > Eucalyptus > Eucalyptus erythrocorys. The sequence continues at coordinate 11,056,564 of CM024603.1, forward strand.
CCCATGAGTAAATTGTATGAGCCTCATACGGGTCCCCGTTGTTGCCGAGAAACCAAAGACCACCCATTCCGGCAAGTACTGGCAGATTGATCGGCTGATAATAAAGGCTGGTATAATTGTCATCATCATCTCGAAAATCAACACTCAAGTTCATTGCTGTAGAATTGTATGTGACCCGAGCATGTAGTTGTTGACCAAGGAGTATCTTGTCTTCCATCCATGAGACACAAGTATAATTGACAGAAGCCATGTTGTTTACATCGATACCGATATGATTACAGGGCGGATCCCATGTATTTGATATACCGTCAGAGTAAGTATCAAACTCTACCGCAACAAATGCAGTTCTAGAGTTGATAGAGTGTGGATTCGCACCTGTGAGGCCTAGAAAGCTTCCTGCTGATCGTTCAGGGATCTGCAATCCATTGGGAGCGAGAAAGAAAGCCCATCCATCAGCATGAAGAGGGTTCATAAGGGAATTGATAGAGAAAGTAAACCGGCCTGAAATCGCCCCATTCCTGTTGACCTATCCCACAGGTGCATGGGTTGATGAAAGAGAGCTCGACCGACTATTTCATTGCTGCTCTCGTTTGCCTTGACTGAAGAAAGTTCCATCTTGGAGCTCAGTGCTCTCGCATTGCCCTGGAATGTTATGTTTGATTGGAAGGATGTGAAGTTGAAAGAAATGTTGTTGCGGGATTCAGAATTTGCAGATCGAATGATTATTAAAAAGAAGACTGCTAGAGCCCTTTCTGTCAAATGCATTCTCACTGAGCTGCTAGGCATCGACATTCAGAAGCTGCAAAGATGGCTGATCTCCTTGTTCACTATATCTTCGTGGAAACTGCATGCAGCTGCACGCGAAATCCTGATATTTGAAGGAACACGTAGCTAGTCATCTCATCAAGTGAATCATTGAATGGAAATAAAAAGGTCAAGCGCGCAATCTGGTGATTATGTCCATGAAACCAAACTGTTCGAGAGAAAAAAATCTTTTGTAACTCATTAGATACAATATGGGGCAGGAAAGATTTGAAAGAAGCCATCTTCTAAGCACTTTATCACGATTCATGATCATTTTCACAAGGAAAATCCAGCAAAAATCAATTTGAAGTGCATCGAAGGTTGTGCAGAAGTTAGTTGAAGTTCGAGCACTCCTTTCACCAATTTTAGCACAAGGAGTCATCTACTCCAACTCACACGGCGTAGAGTCATATTCGCGATTTTCCCGGAAACAAATTATGGGAGTCGCCTAGTTAGGAGGTGCATAAGGTTTAATGAAGAGATCACTACGAATCTACAAAGTAAGGCCAAGATCTGCTCAGTAATAGCCAAGCATTGCATTTACTTTTGTCCATTGACTAATTGTTTCATCTTCTTTTCCCTAAGAATATTGGAACAAGTAGCAAATAGAACCATTTATTGTATTGCATTAATATCACCGCCTTAATCCTTGAGAAATGGACATGAATGATCTCATGTTATTTGGTAAGGATTGTAATGCAGAACTTTGTTCCTGTTAAGGTCAATAGAACAATGTCGACAAGTTCAACTATCGAAGCAATGAAGCAACCATGGCCGATTTTCAGGAGTTTCAGATTCAATACCAAGCTTTTTCAAGAAAAGTGCGGTGAGGTCCTTTCCTTGTGAATTGGCTACGTGGCAGCCCCGGAAGTGCCGAAATGGCAGCCCAAGTTTGGAGAGAAACGACAACCCGAAAGACTTGAAATTAGCAGGACTTAAATGCACCAATTGGTAAGTGTATGCCCGAATGCCTTGATACAACGTTTAGGTCCACCGGCGAATGAAAAAATCTAAAATCTATATGTTGAATAGATAATATGCATAAAACCTGGCCTTAGCGAAACGTGCGTACCTGTAAACAATGATAACCGGTAACGGCTTGCTCTTGAGGATGATTTCAAGATCTGGTGAGCCTGAAATTGCTTGATGCAATCCAGCCTGACCTCAACTACGTCTCGCACCTTGTGCCTTCGCCTTGTGCATTTCTTCAACCACTTGGTCAACAGATTCACCCATTATAGGTGCACAAACCATGGTCACGTTTCCTCCTGTAGCTTTCTCAATATTCAAATTCATCTCCTCTTTCTTAATGATTAGTCTTTCTTAATGATTAGTCTTCGACGTTCTGCTGCACTAAGGCCCCCCCGACAAACCTTATCTGCGAATATCTTCGTGTCATTTGGACCAATCCATTTGCCAAGTCCCTCCTAGATTTTGGCAAACCTATCATTTAGGTAGGTTGTTGACGCCTAATTTTTAGATTTTTAATTTTATTTTTAATTTTTAATTAGTTTCTTTTATTATTATTATTATTATCATTACTATTTTAGGTTTTATTTCTTTTATTTCATTTTGATCAAAAACCGAAGAAAACTAAAAATTGAAGAAAAATCGAAAAACCAAAAAATGAAGAAAAACACCAAAAACCGAAAAAACTAAAAAAAAGGGAAGAAAAAGGAAAAAGAAAAGGGAAGCAGCCCGCGCTGGTCGACCCACGCCCGTGCCCGACCCGCGCTTGACCCGCCGGGTCGTCTTCTTTGCCCGATCATGTGCACAGCACGCGCGGGCGAGGCACGATGTGGATCGGGCGGCAAAGCAAGGCACATGGGGAGCAGCGGGGAGTAGCCGGCCGATGGGACGCGTCGGATGGGACGCCAATTCGTCCGGCCTGGGAGCCACGGCGGTCCCTCCGGTAGAGCCCCCATCGGCCGGCCACCCTTGGCCTATAAATAGGCCATTCCCCCCTCGGTTGATCGACACCGGGGCAAGAGGCAAGGAAGAGGGAGAAGCTCGCGGTCTTTGGAACCCCGCTTAGAGACTTCAGAGGGGGAGTCGAGACCTGCGATCTTCAACCTTGACTTCGCCGGAGCCGAGAGGGAGAGAGAGAGAGAGGAACAGAGGGGTGAAGCCCTGCTGTCATCGCCACAGCACCCCACCGTGCCGCCGCAGGTAGCCGCTGTCACCGCCCCCTTCGCTGTCATCTCCTGCCCCCAAGCCATCGCCGCCATTGCCGTTGTCCTCGCCATCGCCGTCGTTCCCTTTTCTGCACCAATGTGGAACCCTAGGGTTCCTAGTTTTCAGTCGGGATCCTGTGTCGCGGGTCGGACCGGACTAGAGGCTGGGTAGGGTTCCACGAATTTGGGGAAGAAATTAGAGATCGGGTCGCGGTCCGGGTCGGATCTGGGTCGGGTGTCGGAAACGGTGTCGCTTCATGCAGGGAGCCGGGTCGGGCGTCCGTAGAACGGCGTCGTTTCTGTGGAAGTCCGGGTCATGGAGATGGGCTGTCGGGCCGGGTCACGGGTCGGGTCGGCTGCCCCCGAGACGGCATCGTTTCGCGCTTTGCAGGGAGTCGGGTCGAAAGCCGGGCCAAATCCGGGTAGGGTTTCGCCCCGGGACCCAGGTCTTCGGGTTGGACAGCTATCACGCCGTTTCCTAAGGGTGCGGAGTACGACGCCGTTTTGCGAGCGGCGGGAGCGGGTCGTTGGAGCGGGTCGTCGGCCGGGTCGGGCATCCACGCCCGGCCATGACGCCGTTTTGACGCCTTGCTCCGAAACGCGGGCCCCGTCCACGTTTCGGGCTGGCCCGGGTGGATCCGACTAGTGGATCCGACCCGGGTCAATTTTATAATATTTTAATAAAAAACCAAAAATAATAGAAAAATTATTTTAATTTCCGAAAAATAAAAGAATGTTCAAAAATGTTTAAAAATGTTTTATTTTCTAAAAGAAAAATCAAAAATCAAAATAAAAGTTATTTATTTTCGAAAAATACTTAGAAAATCAAAAATCATTATTTTCCAAAAATATCCAAAAAAACAATAAAATATTTTATATTTTCCAAAAAAATCCAAAAATTGCCAAAAATCCAAAAAATTGTCAAAAATCCCAAAAAATGCCCAAATTCATAAAAAGCCCAAAATTTTCATAAAATACCAAAAAGACTTGTATTTTTCCAAAAATACCCCAAAAATCCAAAAAATCCCTTTCATGTCCAAAAATGAGAAAATGCCAAAAAAATGTGAGTTTTCCCAAAATGCATGGAAAATCCCCCAAACATTAAAAAAAAAAAAAACCCTTAGAATTTAAACAAGATTAGGTACCGAAAGGGCATTAGTGATTAACTAGTGTAATCAAGTCCCCGATCCTAATTTCTCTGGTTGCGCAAGAGCGAGTATTTCTCCCGATACTTCGCTTGGGTTTCTAATCAACCTACCCCAAATCGATTAGTGGCGACTCAATTTTAAAAACTGATTTACAAACTAAAAATTTTAAAGTCATGAATTGGCAGACTTGGGAGGGTCTAGGCTTTAATTAAAATCAGTCGAGTCATTAGCCTCCTTAGGCGCTCGTACCCGATCCGGCCGGGCGCCCGAGAAAAAAAGGTGGGTCACGACGGCTTGGCGACTCCACTGGGGACTTTGAAGACTTAGGCCATATTTATTTTATTTAAATTCTTTACCGACTTAGGTTTTTTTCTTTTTATAGGTCAATATTCTAGAAATTTATTTTAAGCTTATTAAATTGTCTCATGATTATAAACTGTTGTGCATGCTTTACTGTTTTAAACAATACACATGGCACACACAACCCGCCGCCGGACACAGGCCGCCATAGGATTTCTAGGATGGTGTTAAGAAAGATACGACCTCGAACGCGAGACTGCGATGTAGAGGTTGCCTTTTTTCCTCGAATTTCTTAGCCGAGGTTAAGGGGGTACTCTGCTAATGCGAGACTGCGACTGACAGATGCCCTTTTAATTTCAACAAACCTTCTGAGTTAGAAATCGAGCCGCACACCTCATGTGTATGTCTGTGTGCTTATCATTGTACTTAAAAGCAAAGTAATTTATTTACTTTTTACTCAGTCTTTTTATTTGGCCCATGGCAATTTAGGATAAGCTGTTCAAAATCCTGGTTTATATGCGATGGGGGAAGATGACATCCAGTTCATTCCTACACCCAAGCTAGAACTCTTCCGATGGTGGGGTCAGTTGGATCAACTCGCCTAGGAGCATGTAAAGAACAAGCTCGGCCATCTCCTTTCATTGATCCGAATCACTTTGTTTGCCCGAGAAGTCATACAAGCCATTGCACATTTCTGGTGCCCGAGGACACTTACCTTTATGTTTGGAAGGTTTGAGCTAACCTTGACCCTGGAAGAATACAGCATCATCATTGGAATGCCACTTGGGAAAGAGCTGGTCAGACCATCAACAGGCCCCCTCCCGTGGCGCGGGCTGGCACGATTTCTAGGAGCTGAAATTCATGTTATGAGACAAATTCTTCAAAACAACAATTATACCCGCCCTCCGGAATTCTTGAATGAATGTTTTCAAAATCAGTCTATGACCAAAAGAAGTGAGATTTTCCTCCTGGCATTTTTTGGGCTCGTCGTTTTCCCCCACCAAAGTAATGCCATAAGTCCTAAGATGGTATGGATTGTCGATCAGATCTTGTGGGGGGCAAACCATGTCAACATGATTTTAGCCGAAACATTCTTGTCTTTTGATCGTTTTAAAGATGACACGGAAAAAATCATGCAAGCCTCTCCAGAAATTTTACAAGTCTGGTTCTTTTCACACTTAAGCGAATTCCGGGGCATCATGCGATCATTTGAAACAAATACTTCTGAAAATCCATTACAAAAATTTATGGTTTTAGGACCATACATTCCTAATCAAACCAGCTTGCATTGGGTCGACTTCCTGAGAAATCCAGCTCCTGAGACATTTTAGTGGTGTGCTGGTTGGTTCCATGAAAAGAGGGCTCGCTTCAAGCGTTGCCACCCAATTCCGTTGCTCGGTTGCACCGGAGCCATTCCCTATCACCCATATCGGGTGGCACGACAGTTTGGAGCCCTTCAGAGGATCCCGCCGCCTTCCAGGAGGAGAACCCCTCCAATCATTTTCAACACAAGCCATGACTACACACTCGAGATTTCTACTACCGAGGAAATCTAGGACAAGTGCCATCGCAAAAAGATCGTGATACCCGAAGGGCTTGAAGGAGAGGAGAAAGCCCACCACGCCTCTGCATCCTACATCCACAACTATCACATCCCGACAACGTCGAAGCCATCGATCCCTCGCTTAATCAGAGAGAGTAGCCCGCTCGAGCGAGTAGAACTTTTGTAAAGGATAAGGGAGTAGACCGAATACTCAGCTCAAAGCCAGTCCAGGGAAGCAAGCAACTTTCACAAGACCCCCTGTCGCATATATCCCAGTAGTCATATCTCCTTAGTTTTCTTTTTGTGAAAACTTTGTCCCATTGTCTAGTGACTTTTCTTTAATGTCCAGTACTTTGTTAGGAGTCTGTAAAACCCTCTTTTGATGAATGAAAGTAGATAGATCATTGCCATGAGCCAATCTTTGCTTGCTCTATACTTATTCACTGTTTTCACGCCCAACAAGCGATCATGAATCATCAGCCATCGGCCACCCGCGATTGGCCCCGCATCATAGAGCCTGATCAGGAAGAAGTGCAGAATCGCCTCGCCCATATTGAAGATGGCGTAGGGCAGATGTCCATTGCTCTTCAACAGCTCTCGAGACACATAAAATCTACTCAAGATGAGCCCAACTCTGTAATTGCCCTAAGCACCATCACGACCCAAGCAAATGTGTTAGAAACTAGCCAACGCCATGAACAATTTGAAAAGATCATGGAAAAGTTAAGCCAGCTACAGGGGCAGAATCCTATCGACTGGTCTGACTACACCAATTTTGAGATCCCTGAAAAGTTCAAAACACCTGAGTGTGAAATGTATGCTGATACCTCCCGCCCAGAAGCCTACTTGCAGGCTTACCTGGTCCAAGCGATGATTCAATAATACCAGTCGAACCTGACCGGCCCTGCTTTGCGATGGTACATTATCAGGAAGATTAGTCCTCTCAAAACCTGGAAAGAACTAATTCATGTTTTCCATCAAGAATATGACATGGGCCCTGACATAGCCCTACCCTACAAAGAACCAATCACCGTGGAGCATGAGAGGCCGTTAGTTGCTAAGACAGGAGAGAAACGTGTCGATGAAACCTTGCATAATGAATGGGCGGCTGAACAACATCCAGTTACCGAAAAGTTTCCCACTAGGAAAGGCAAGGAGCCTTTGTACGAGGTCGTAGGTTCAGAGCCTGTTCAAGACCGGGGCATGATGAAACGGCTCCCTAGGCTTACTCCAAGAGCCAGGGTCCAAAGAGCACCAACCCCTATCAGCCTGGAAAGCGACTCAGACAGTGAAACTTTAATATCTCTCACTTCTCTTGACAAAATCAAGCTAGCCAAGCACAGGGCCTTACTCAAAAGGTCGGAACAAGGGCCAAGAAAAGAAAGCCTAGCCAGATTGACACATCATCCGACGACGAGCTACAGTACCAGAGCTCCGAGCATTCCCAAGAATTCAGCTTTGAAGACAGCCATCCTCTAGAGTACAATCCTGAGGACTTCCCGCCCCTAGAATACCATCTCAAGGACTTCCAACGCTATTTCAACGGCGAGACTGACAATTCATCGTATAACTGTTTCCTGCTCTCATTCGAAGATGAAGGTCTGTCAGAAGAAGAAGCATATGTCTTTATCCGCTACGATCTTAACGAGGTGCTGAGCTCGTCGCCCGACCGTGAAAGTAGCTTAAATGACTCATCCTCCTTTAGTAATTTTGGCTCTGAAGAAAGCAATGAAGTAGTCTCGGTAGAGTCCAACCTCTTTGAAGTAGAAAAATTCAACACTACGAGAAGTATGCAGTGAGAAAATCAGTGGCCTAACCAAGATCTATCAGACCCATCTCACCGTCGTAGTATCCTGATCCTGATAGAAATGTGGATACCTGACCTCCACAAATATAATGGCACGACTTGCCCTGTGGCTCACTTGCAGTATCTTTACACTGAAATGAGTCGAAATTATGGTCCGACGTTGTTCACAACTCAGGCGTTCCAAGAAACTCTTACGGGATCTGCATTACAATGGTTCTTCACAGCAAATGTTCATCTCATAGAAGATTGGAGCAAGCTGACCTCCACATTCCTGTATCAGTACCGAAACCAGATTGGAACTGACCTGTCATGCGAGGACTCGGCCCGCTTCGAAAGAAGACCGATGGAGGATTTTTGAACGTACGTAGGGAGGTGGAAGGCTTTCATAACGCAAATCCACCCTGAATTGGCCAAAGAAGAATTAATAAAGCAATTCGTAGAAGCCTTGTCCTGTGATTGTCGCTGTTGGCTGCACGGGTTGCACTTCCGTAACTTCAACGAAGTGGTCATCGTGTGCGAGCACTTCGAGTCTACTCAAGACGAGGGATCCAAAGATGCTTAGCTCCAAGACTGGCACTATCAAGGCACTCCTATACACAGGAGTTGTCATGGGTTTTACTTGTTTTTATAATTTCATGTTTCTTATGTCTAGTGTGCTAGTATTGTATTTTCCATTCCAAAAACTCTAATGTATAATCCTAGTACTTTGCTTTGAAAAGCATGAGGTAGTATTTCAAACTAGTCCAACGATGTTATCCAACCATGAAAAGAAAATGTCATCAAAGGAGAATACTGAGGGCTAGGCTTCCTCATGCCTTTTCTCCCCAAAAGCATATTTTGAAAAATATTTAAAAAAAAATATTTCATCACCAAAAGCTTTTGTCAAAATAAGACGACTAGTTTAAGCATATTTGCCTTTCTAATTCTCTTACTTTATGTCTCAGAATATTATCCCCTTTGATTCAATGTGATAGAAAGCATTTGAAACTAGCACATCATGTGAGCAGACTAAACTCGAAAGCACTTTTTCAAAAAAGAAGGGGCAGACAGAAAGAATCATCTTGCTCCAAAAAAGGGTAAATCCTATTCCTTTAACATAATATTGAAAATGACAACCCCTCTCTTCTATTTTCAGGGTACAAAAGATGAAACGTAATAGGTACAGGCATAGAGTTGAAATCAAAGCATCTATGACGTGCCTCACTCCTGCCCAGCTCCCTCCTGAGCCAAAGGACTATCTCGTCACGCGACACAGCTAGGTGTCACAACTTCGACAAGCCCAGAAGCATGAGGAAGAAATCCCTTCTCTTCCTTTAAAGTGATTACTGTCAACAGAGAGAAAATCCAGACAATCAAGGCGATCTGTAGCCACACGCCTTGGGCGATGACTTTGGAATCTAGAAGCTTCACTCCAGATGCGTATTCATCCAGGGAATATTTGCCACCAAAACTGGAGATTTTTGATTATCCATCTCAAATTCCATAGAAGCTTGAGGTATGTGACTTTCGCTCAATGATGCTATAGCCAAAGACAGAGGGAGAAATTTCACAGAAGGAATGCGTTAAAGATGAATTAATGATCAGCGATCATGCATACATGACCACAAATGAGGAAGGCCGACGGGAGGAAACATTAAACTGTGTCAAGATAAATAGGCCATCATCAACATTCAAATATCCTTAAGAGCTAACATAGACGAGCTCTGGGGAAGGGTAATTTAGTGTCGTTTCCAATACTCCTACTATCTGAACCCGCTCTTAACATACTTTCCCTAATTGACAGGAAGCATTACAACTCAATAACCAAACTCGATGGTTAGGTTTGACAAAACAACACTAGCCAAGCTAGTGCATGGAAATGACTTGCACCAAATACACTCGACTTCGTGTAAAGGGATGTGTCATCCACAAGCCAATTAAGGAGAATGATCCACTGACGAAACGGGAAGCACGAGCTTCATGTCCCCCTCATCCACCTAATCATCTGCAAACTAGTGAAGAGTAATGTTGTATCACTTCCAATTGTCTGACTTCTAAAAAATTTCGTGACCAACACGCTCTCTCTTACCTTTTACAGGATCACATAAACCGTATATATATATATATATATATATATATATATATATAGCCATATACATCAATCCACACTCATGCATACATGTCACCATATGCATATTCACATTTACCATGCCATGTCCATGTCCATGCATACATACCGCCATATGCATATTCACATTTGCCATGCCATGTCCATGCATACATACCACCATATGCATATTCACATATACCATGCCATGTCCATGCATACATACCACCATATGCATATTCACATTTCAATTTTCACACTTTTTAATTGGCTTTTTAATGCATTCCCGGCACACACCATCCGGGCTTCCGGCCCCCCACATTCCGGGCATCTCGCACCCCAACTGGCATCACGAGGAATCACGGCACACACCATCCGTGCTTCCGGCATTTACACTCCCTGGCCGGGCATCTCGCACCCCAACTGGCATCACGAAGCATTCACGGCACACACCATCCGTGCTTTTGGCATCCCCTACGCTCCGGGCATCTCAACTCCGAGGCCATCCAGATTTACGCACAGGGCTACTTGGGCATCCGGCATTTTCACTCCCTGGCCGGGCATCCCGAAAACTCCCGGGGCATTGTCGGCACACACCATCCGACAGCCTTCTCATTTATCATGAGATATAATTTTATGCATGGCTCAATCTCATATGGCATACAACATGATGCACATAACCAACATCAACATGATATGCCAAAGATCATCATTCGTGTAACATGGTAAAACACTTGGAGCTACATCAATCATCTAATTCAAGCCATTTAAATTTGCCCATAAATCTCCTTTTTTGAAATCTTGCAAATTCCAGCATACATGTTTCATGAAAATACCCAAATTGGATACTCAATTAACCTTCAAAAATTTTGGGATTTGTACAAGTGATAGCCAAAACACAATAACACATTTTCCATGGACACTTCAAGTCTTAAAAGTCATTACATAAAAAGATGTAATTTTAACTTCACAGCAGACAAATTTCGGATTCCACAGCTTACACCGGTTCAGAATTTACCTCAATTAAATTACTAAATGACCTCTAAAAATTATAAAATTTAACCACAACACAGACAAGACATAGAGGCACAACATTCATGAAGAACTCAAGCACAAAAGATCACCACACAAAAATATATAAATTAAACAATGCAGCAAATTATTCTCGGTTACACAGTTTGCACCATTTTACAATTTCTTTTAATTAAATATTCAAACAAGCTTCAAATATTACAAAACTTTACCACGATCTAGCCAAGATGCTAAGGTATGTTTTCCATTAAGACATCTAGGTCAGATTCATTTTAAATAATTAAGTATAGAAATTACAAGCTACTGCTCCTAACATCGTTACATTATATTTGACGCCTGGTGATAACGTTCACCTTTCCTCAAAATTAAACGCCCAATTGGCTTTCAAAATTTATGATACTTTACCATATGATCCACAAGACTCTAATATAAGTTTCTCATGAAGACACTTAGGCCAATTTTATTATAGAAAATTTATTATATCTAAAAAGAACTTCTGCCCATAAAACGACATTCCCAGAACATTCTACCTCCGAAAATATTACGTATGACCGACCTATTGTGCTTCTTTTCCTCTAGATTTTGGATATGTTCTTGTTTAAAGGGTACTCTCTAACTTTCATTTAGACATCAAAGTGAAAAACCCAAAGAAAACCCTCTTATAAGCTGTCGAAGCTACTGATGTCCAGTATGGGTCACCCGATACTCACGTCCTCAGGAAAAACGACCATTCCCTAGGCTATTCTTGTTCATTTGATCCTAAATTTGAGTATGATGTTCCTCTTGATGTTCTTTACAGTTTTCATGAAGACATCGAAGCAAGATTCTCAATAGAAATTCAGATACAGCAACCAAAATCACTAAGACTCAACATGCATCACCAGATCTGAACATTTTCTTAGAAAATAAAGTTCACTCCTCAAATCTTGTCTTTTTTATCTCAATTTTTAGTATGTTACAATTCAGAATGTGCTCTTTAAATCTCATGAAGAAGTCGAGATCAAATTCTCACTCCAAGACCACATGCAAATCCCTACAAGTTTCTGGCGCATGAAGTTTTACTCAAAACAGAAAACACCCTCAAGCAAATCCAGCTCAAGATCTCACTTTCAGCTCATACCTTCCACGATTTTCACCACAAAAAAACACTAGATTCACAACAAGACATGCATGAGTAGATAAGGGAATTGATCTCTTGCCTTAGACTTAAAAAAAAATCGAGCAAACGGGCGATGAAGACGGGCGGTACGGTCGGCCTCTTTCCTTCCCCTCCTTCTTCTCTTCTTCCTTCTCTCTTTCACTCACTCTCTCTCTCTATGCCCGTCGAAGCCTCCCCTAGAACCGGTCCTCTCCATTTTATTTCCCCACAAACCCATCATTACTAGCAATCATTTCCTTTAACACTTGGTTTGCATGCAGAAATTTGCATGCAAACCGGTCTTGGCCATCCACGGTTTCTCGAGTCCATGGGCTTATGGCCGTGTGGGCTTGTGGCCGTGTGGGCTTGTGGCCGTCCCACTTGGCCCGTCGCAGGCCCACTCAAATTTGGCCCTAAATTCTAAATTTAATTAAATAAACTTTCAATTAAATAATAATAACAATTTCTTGATTAATTAAATCAAGAATTTAAATCAACTCATAACATGTACAACCTCAAATCTCGTAACTAAAGTCTTGTGTTATTAATATATGGATTCCTTACAATCTCATAGCCGAGTCTCGGTACAAGTCATGGGCAACTTTTATTGCTAATTAAAATCACAAAATTTTCCTCGCCTATCCATATCTCAAGGATTCTTAATAAAAATTCCGGGATGCCACAACTCTCCCCTCCTTAGAGAATTTCGTCCTCGAAATTTGGCAAAACTTATATCCCTTAAAACAAATGAGGATATCTTTTTCTCATCTCAATTTCGCTTTCCCATGTGGCTTCCTCGACATCATGGTACCGCCATAGAATCTTAACCAATGGAATTCTTTTGGTCCTAAGAATTTGTTCTTTTCGATCCAATACTTGTACTGGCTCTTCAATGTACCTTACTTTCTCATCCACTTTGATGACTTCATGATCGAGTATGTGGCTAGGATCCGGTTGATACTTTTTCAACATCGATATATGAAACACATCATGTAAATTTCCTAATTTTGGAGGTAATGCCAAACGATAAGCCACATCTCCAATTCTTTCAAGTACTTCAAAAGGTCCGACAAATCTAGGGCTCAACTTACCTTTCACTCCAAATCGAGATATTCCTTTCACTGGGGATACTTTAAGAAATACATGATCTCCCACATTGAACTCTGAAGGTCTTCTACGCTTATCTACGTAGTCTTTTTGTCTACTCTGAGCTGTTTTAAGTCTTTTCTTGATAATTTCAACAGCTTCAGTGGTGACTTGTACTAATTCAGGTCCTGTCAATTTCTTTTCACCTACTTCATCCCAACAGACAGGGGTCCTACATCTCCTTCCATAAAATGCTTCGTAAGGGGCCATGCCTATACTTTTCTGGAAACTATTGTTATAAGCAAACTCTACCAAATGCAGTCTCTCATCCCAGTTTCCTTTAAAGTCAATCACACAAGCCCTTAACATATCTTCTAATATCTGAATTACTCTTTCCGTTTGTCCATCTGTTTGAGGATGAAAAGCAGTACTAAGCTAAAGTTTAGTACCTAAAGCATCTTGAAGGCTTCTCCAAAAGTTTGAAGTAAACCTTGGATCTCGGTCTGAGGTAATGGTTACTGGAACACCATGTAAGCGTATTACTTGGCTCACATATATCTCTGCGTATCTATTCATTGGGTAATCTGTACGAACTGCTATGAAATGAGTGGACTTAGTTAAACGATCTACTATCACCCAAATAGAGTTATAACCACTTGATGTCCTTGGCAATCCTTGCACAAAGTCCATCGTTATATGTTCCCACTTCCATTCTGGTATATCTAATGGTCTTAAAAGTCCTGCGAGTTTACGATGTTCTTCCTTAACTTGTTGACATGTCAAACATTGAGATACGTACTTGGCCGTATCTGCTTTCATACCATTCCACCAAAATTGCTGACGCAAATTCTTGTACATCTTAGTACTACCCGGGTGGACAACGTAACTACTTTTATGTGCCTCCGACAAAATTTCTTTCTTTAATTCCTCATTATCGGGAACACAAAGTCGCCCTTGACATCTTACCACTCCATCTTCGGAAATTTGGAATTCTGGTCTTTTTCCTAAAGATACTGCATCCTTCACTTTCATGATTTCTGGATCAAATTCTTGTAAAGCTTTAACCTTTTGAATAATTTCAGGTTCAATTCTCAACGCACTAAGCATACAAGAAGGCAATCTACTTTCAACCTAAACTCTGAGTCTGCCACTGACTTCAACAGATTCCACTCAGCCATTCTTAAACTAGCTATTTCCATAGCTGACTTACGACTAAGAGCATCAGCTACCTTATTTGCCTTTCTTGGATGATATCTTATCTCACAATCATAATCCTTCAATAATTCCATCCACCTTCTTTGCCTCATGTTTAGTTCTTTTTGTGAGAATAGATATTTCAGGCTCTTATGATCGGTATAAATCTCAAACTTTTCTCCATACAAATAGTGTCTCCATATTTTTAAGGCAAACACTATAGCAGCTAACTCTAAATCGTGCGTTGGGTAGTTCGGTTCATGGGGTTTCAATTGTCTAGATGCATAAGCTATAACCCCGCCATGCCGCATCAAAACACATCCTAGTCCTTTGTGAGATGCATCACTATACACTGTAAAACCATCAGATCCAGACGGTAAAGTCAAAATTGGGGCTGAGGTTAACTTTCTCTTGAGTTCTAGAAAACTCCTTTCACATTCCCCATTCCATTCAAACTTTACGTTCTTTCGAGTCAATTTTGTTAAAGGACCTGCCAATTGTGAAAATCCTTCAATAAATCTTCTATAGTAACCAGCTAATCCTAAGAAACTTCGTATTTCAAGAGGGTGTGGTCGGTCTTGGCCAATTTATCACCATCTCAACCTTCGCCGGGTCTACTGCAATTCCTTCTCCTGATATCACATGCCCTAAAAATATTATCTGATCCAGCCAGAATTCACACTTACTAAATTTGGCATACAACTTATGATCTCTCAAAGTCTGCAAAACTATCCTTAAGTGTTGTTCATGCTCTTTAGGCCCTCTAGAATATACCAAGATGTCATCGATAAAAACAATCACAAACTGGTCTAAATAAGGTTTAAACACCCTATTCATTAAATCCATAAATGCAGCCGGCGCGTTAGTCAATCCAAATGGCATAACAAGGAACTCGTAGTGTCCATAGCGAGTCCTGAATGCCGTCTTAGGAATATCTTCTTCCTTAATTCTTAATTGATAGTATCCCGACCTCAAGTCAATTTTTGAGAAAATGAACTCCCTTGGAGTTGGTCAAAAAGATCATCAATCCTAGGCAAAGGGTATTTATTCTTAACGGTCACTTGATTCAATTGCCTATAATCAATGCACAAACGCATTGATCCATCTTTCTTTTTCACAAACAAGACTGGCGCACCCCAAGGTGAAGCACTAGGCCTGATGATTCCTTTATCAAGCAATTCCTGTAGTTGCACTTTCAATTCTTTCAACTCTATTAGTGCCATCCTATAAGGGGCTTTAGATATCGGCGCTGTTCCAGGCATCAACTCAATTTCAAATTCAATTTCCCTATTTGGTGGCAATCCAAGTAGTTCCTCGGGAAATACGTCTTGAAATTCATTAATTATCCTAATTTCCTCGATTTTAGGTTCTTCTTGGGTATAATCTTTAACCATGGCTAGATATCCTTGACACCCATCGTCAAGTAACTTACAAGCTTCCATTGCCGAAATAAGGGGTGTAGACGGGTGAGTTTGACTTCCCAAAATTCACAACTAGACTCGATCGAGGTAAGGAAAAACGAATCACTTTCCTATAACAATCTACTTTAGCCTCGATGCTTATGAAGCCAATCCATCCCTATGATAACATCAAAATCATACATAGCCATCACAATTAGGTCTATCTCCATATCTTTTCCTCCCACCGTTATCTTACAATTTCTACATCCCAACGTGGATACAATCACATCCTTTAAAGGCGTAGAAACACAAAGAGGCGTCTCAAGAGGCATAACTTCTATCTCATTCAACTGTCTATATCGTTCAGACACAAACGAATGTGTAGCACCCGTATCAAACAATGCATATGCCTTTCTATCATTTATAAGAATCGTACCTGATATAACATTTTTGGAAGCTTCCGCTTCCTCTTGGGTGATCGCATACACCCTTCCTTGTGCTGGTGGTCTTTGAGGATTTCTTGGTAAATTGGGTCTAACAATGCGTTCGTTGTGGCCGTAAATGCTTGAGCCTACACTCACTTGCGACCTTTCTTGCGGGCAGCTTCTCCTAAGATGACCTGCTTGTCCACAACTATAACACTTCAGCTGTCCAGTGCAAGGTCCTGGCCCATGTCTTCCATCACACCTCGAGCATTCTCCATTTCTATTAGGCATTCTTCCTATATTCAGGCTATCCTTGCCCTTATTAAACTTCCCAAAGTTACTCTTTTTCTTGGGTGGCCAAGTCTGTCCTTGACCTACATAGGGTCTCTTACCTCGTTTCACATCATTAAAAGACCACTGTTTCTTACCCTCTGAATGCTCCCTTTCCAATTCCTGCTCTACTAACTATGCCCTCTCATAGACCTCAGTATAATCTCTTATGTTTAGAGGCACCAGTTGTTTCCTAATATTGGTTCTCAATCCCTTCAAAAATCTCTTAGCCTTCTCTTCTGGGTCCTCAACCAATCTAGGGGCATACCTAGATAACTCAGAAAATTTGGCCTCATATCTTGGTCTACATCAATCCCTTTTGTTCTAACCGAACAAACTCAGTAATTTTCCTATCCTT
This sequence comes from Eucalyptus erythrocorys, assembly GCA_014182555.1. Taxonomy (NCBI): domain Eukaryota; kingdom Viridiplantae; phylum Streptophyta; class Magnoliopsida; order Myrtales; family Myrtaceae; genus Eucalyptus; species Eucalyptus erythrocorys. The sequence continues at coordinate 11,073,389 of CM024603.1, forward strand.
AGCACGGTCAGGAAAAATGCTTCCTATTGAAAGTCCTAACAAACTCATCCCAATTCACAGAGTACTGGTGGAAAAATTATATCCTTTGAAGCTCTCCACCAAAACTTTGCATTTCCCTCCAACTGGTACTCGCCAAAGTTATTTTCTCAGCATCATTACAGCCCAACAACCTGAAAATTTGTTCCATTCCATCAATCCAATGTTCCGCCTCCTCGGGACTTCCCATTCCACTAAACTTAGGTGGCTTTAACTTCAAAAATTGCTCCACCAATCCCTGAGTACGGCGTTCTGCTCCAGGTTGTTACTGTGCCTATCTTTCCATCAAATTCCCTATATTGGCCAATGCCTGCAGGATATCTTCCATCCGAGGTTCAGCCCTTGCAGCAGAGGCTTCAGCCCTCGATGGATGGGCACTTCCAGGTCGCACCATACCTTTCCTGCAATTGTCAAGCATTCGCCTTAGGAATAATATGAGACTCACCGTCTCCATTTAAATCTACCACAGCTATATAAGTAACACTTACGTGTTATTGACGACCAAAAAAAAAAAAAACTCTAATAGGGATCTACGAGTGAATACACATCACCCGTTGTTCAAAGCCAGACAACTACCCCATTAGTATCCTATGGTGTGCATTGCCACCATGTTCCTCAATTTCCAATTGAGGCTCCTTATCACTCCAAATATACCAAATGCTCTGATACCAAAACAAGCCCTTACGGCTGTAACACCGCTTAACCCAAAGGGATCATTACAGTCATTCATCTCCTTTTTAACTAAGCCAATAAATACTTGGACGAAATTTTTTTTTTTTAAAATACGGTCCCAGCGCAGTTTAATTTGCGGAAGCATAATCTTACCAACTCTCCCTTCACACAAACATGAGACAATTGCACACCAGCTGGACATCAAAGAAGGAAAACCGAACCATTTTATTTATGTATTTATAGGATGGGTTAATCTCGGGGTAGGTACATACAAAAGTAAGCCATCGCACAACTAGTGTCGCTTATACTCAAAAAGGGACACCTCTACCCCTTCCTCACGGATCTCAAAAGAGCGACCCATCCCTCCTTGGTGTCGGTTGTGTCCAAAAAGACCGTCGGCTTCTAGCCCTTCCCCCTCTCACGCAGCAGCTACACCCATCCGGGCGCATCGGGTGGTGGAGGTGGCGGCATCCTCGCATCATCCCATCCCGGCGCACATGAATGGAGATGAACTCCTAGGTAATCTGGGCCATCGGGTAGACCCACCTCATAAGATACTATCGCACGAACCCGAAGAAAGGTCAATCCAGGAACATAGGGACAGTCGATCACCGTCACCTCATATCCACGTCAGAAGGTATACCATAAAAGGCGCCCCGCGTGACAGGTGGAATTGGCATCTCTAAGCTGAAATGTTAGTCCCCAAAAAGGGGTGAGTACAACCACTCAGCAAATAAATAATTCCCTATGGCTACTCAAGCATCACACAAGACATCACAATTAGAGTCCATATACATGAAATTGCATCATATAGGAATACATCATCACACTTCCACATATGTGTCACATTTCGCCATAAGGATCCATTCATCTATATATTCAAATCCAATACTCATGCATACATATCACCATATGCATCAATTCAAGCTCATGCATACATGTCACCATACACATCATGCCATGCCCATTCATACATACCACCATAGGCATATACATCCATCCATGCCCATGTATATATATATATATATATATAGCCATATACATCAATCCACACTCATGCATACATGTCACCATATGCATATTCACATATACCATGCCATGTCCATGCATACATACCGCCATATGCATATTCACATTTGCCATGCCATGTCCATGCATACATACCACCATATGCATATTCACATTTCAATTTTCACACTTTTTAATTGGCTTTTTAATGCATTCCCGGCACACACCATCCGGGCTTCCGGCCCCCACATTCCGGGCATCTCGCACCTAACCGGCATCACGAGGAATCACGGCACACACCATCCGTGCTTCCGGCATTTACACTCCCCGGCCGAGCATCTCGCACCCCAACTGGCATCACGAGGCATTCACGGCACACACCATCCGTGCTTTCGGCATCCCCTACGCTCCGGGCATCTCAACTCCGAGGCCATCCAGATTTACGCACATAGGGCTACTGGGCATCCGGCATTTTCACTCCCTGGCCGGGCATCCCGAAAACTCCCGGGGCATTGTCGGCACACACCATCCGAAAGCCTTCTCATTTATCATGAGATATAATTTTATGCATGGCTCAATCTCATATGGCATACAACATGATGCACATAACCAACATCAACATGATATGCCAAAGATCATCATTGTAACATGGCAAAACACTTGGAGCTACATCAATCATCTAATTCATGCCATTTAAATTTGCCCATAAATCTCCTTTTTTTGAAATCTTGCAAATTCCAGCATACATGTTTCATGAAAATACCCAAATTGGATACTCAATTAACCTTCAAAAATTTTGGGATTTGTACAAGTGATAGCCAAAACACAATAACACATTTTCCATGGAGACTTCAAGTCTTAAAAGTCATTACATAAAAAGATGTAATTTTAACTTCACAGCAGACAAATTTCGGATTCCACAGCTTACACCGGTTCAGAATTTACCTCAATTAAATTACTAACTGACCTCTAAAAATTATAAAATTTAACCACAACATAGACAAGACATAGAGGCACAACTTTCATGAAGAACTCAAGCCCAAACGATCACCACACAAAAAGATATAAATTAAACAATCCAGCAAATTATTCTCGGTTACACAGTTTGCACCATTTTACAATTTCTTTTAATTAAATATTCAAAAAGCTTCAAAAATTACAAAACTTTATCACGATCTAGCCAAGATGCTAAGGTATGTTTTCAATTAAGACATATAGGTCAGATTCATTTTAAATAATTAAGTATAGCAATTACAAACTACTGCTCCTAACATCGTTACATTATATTTGACGCCTGGTGATAACGTTCACCTTTCCTCAAAATTAAATGCCCAATTGGCTTTCAAAATTTATGATACTTTACCATATGATCCACAAGACTCTAATATAAGTTTCTCGTGAAGACACTTAGGCCAATTTTATTATAGAAAATTTATTATATCTAAAAAGAACTTCTGCCCATAAAACGACATTCCCAGAACATTCTACCTCCGAAAATATTACGTATGACCGACCTATTGTGCTTTTTTTCCTCTAGATTTTGGATATGTTCTTGTTTAAAGGGTACTCTCTAACTTTCATTTAGACATCGAAGTGAAAAACCCAAAGAAAAACCCTCTTATAAGCTGTCGAAGCTACTGATGTCCAGTATGGGTCACCCGATACTCACGTCCTCAGGAAAAACGACCATTCCCTAGGCTATTCTTGTTCATTTGATCTCAAATTTGAGTATGATGTTCCTCTTGATGTTCTTTACAGTTTTCATGAAGACATCAAAGCAAGATTCTCAATAGAAATTCAGATACAGCAACCAAAATCACTAAGACTCAACATGCATCACCAGATCTGAACATTTTCTTAGAAAATAAAGTTCACCCCTCAAATATTGTCCTTTTTATCTCAATTTTTAGTATGTTACAATTCAGAATGTGCTCTTTAAATCTCATGAAGAAGTCGAGATCAAATTCTCACTTCAAGACCATATGCAAATCCCTACAAGTTTCTGGCGCATGAAGTTTTACTCAAAACAGAAAACACCCTCAAGCAAATCCAGCTCAAGATCTCACTTTCAGCTCATACCTTCCACGATTTTCACCACAAAACAACACTAGATTCACAACAAGACATGCATGAGTAGATAAGGGAATTGATCTATTGCCTTAGACTTAAAAAAAATCGAGCAAACAGGCGACGAACACGGGCGGTACGGTCAGCCTCTTTCCTTCCTCTCCTTCTTCTCTTCTTCCTTCTCTCTTTCACTCTCTCTCTCTCTCTATGCCCGTCGAAGCCTCCCTAGAACCGGTCCTCTCCATTTTATTTCCCCACAAACCCATCATTACTAGCAATCATTTCCTTTAACACTTGGTTTGCATGCAGAAATTTGCATGCAAACCAGTCTTGGCCATCCACGGTTTCTCGAGTCCATGGGCTTGTGGCCGTGTGGGCTTGTGGCCGTCCCACTTGGCCCGTCGCAGGCCCACTCAAATTTGGCCCTAAATTCTAAATTTAATTAAATAAACTTTCAATTAAATAATAATAACAATTTCTTGATTAATTAAATCAAGAATTTAAATCAACTCATAACATGTACAACCTCAAATCTCGTAACTAAAGTCTTGTGTTATTAATATATGGATTCCTTACAATCTCATAGCCGAGTCTCGGTACGAGTCATGGGCAATTTTTATTGCTAATTAAAATCACAAAATTTTCCTCGCCTATCCATATCTCAAGGATTCTTAATAAAAATTCCGGGATGCCACACGGGAGGCCTTCATGAATATGCGAGGTGCGCCCTCGATATTCCCCAACTTCCGAAGGCGGGGAGGCCTTCATGAATAGCCGAGGTACGTCCTCGGTATTCCAAAATTCCAGGAGGCGGGAGGCCTTCATGAATATCCGAGGTACGTCCTCGTATCCCCAAATTCCAGGAGGCGGGAGGCCTTCATGAATATCCAAGGTACGTCCTCGGTATTCTCGACTACCAGGAGGTGAGAGACCTTCACGAATATCTCAGGTATGTCCTCGATATTCCCTATTCCCAGAAGGCAGGAGGCCTTCATAAATATCTCAGGTATATCCTTGATATTCCCCATTTCAAGAAGGAGGTGAGGGGCCTTCACGAATATCTGAGGTACGTCCTCGGTATTCCTAAATTCCAAAAGGCGGGAGGCTTTCACAAAGATCCGAGGAACATCCTCGATGTTCCCAATTACCAGAAGGCAAGAAACCTTCACGAATATCTCAGGTACGTCCTTGATATTCCCTATCACTGGAAAGTAAAAGACCTTCACAAATACCCAATGTATGCCCTCCATATTTCCAATTATCGAATACCCCTTTGATACTTGTGAATGTCCAAGTATCCCTAAAAACTCGTGCTTGTGATCATCCGAGTACCCCTTTAATGCTTATGATACCTGCCAAGGCTCAAATATCCGTCAGATTAATTCTTGTAAATATCCATGTACTCTTTAATGTGTCTGTGAATGTCCAGATATATTCCAGAACAGATGCCCTGAGAAAGATCGGCGCATCTCTCAAGAAAGGTCGGGCTCCAACTGGTATCCTCGATGCAAATCAGGCACCTTCAAAAGCAGATGCCCTAAGAAAGGTTGGCGTAGCCCCCGAGAAAGGTCGGGTATCAACTGGTGTCCTTGACAGAAGTCAAGCGCCCTCAAAATCAGATGCCCTGAGAAAGGTCGGCGCATCTCCCAAGAAAGGTCGGGTTCCAACTAGTGTCTTCAACAAAGGTCAGGCACCCCCCAAATCGATGCCTTGAGAAAGATCGGCACATCCCCCTGAGAAAGGTCGGGTTTCAACTGGTGTCCTCGATGCAAATCAGGCACCCTTAAAAGTAGATGCCCTGAGAAAGGTCGGTGCATCCCCCGAGAAAGGTCGGGTATCAACTGGTGTCCTTGACAGAAGTCAAGCACCCCCAAAATTAGATGCCTTGAGAAAGGTCGGTGCATCTCCCGAGAAAGGTCGGGTTCATAACTAGTGTCTTCAACAAAGGTCAGGCACCCCCCCAAATCAGATGCCCTGAGAAAGGTCGACGCGTCTCCCGAGAAAGGTCGGGTGATTGGCGGTGTCCCCGATGCAAATCGGGCACCCTCAAAGCAGATGCCCTAAGAAAGGTCAGCGCATCCCCCAAGAAAGGTTGGGTTTCAACTGGTGTCCTTGATGCAAATCAGGCACCCTCAAAGGAGATGCCTTGAGAAAGGTCGATGCATCCCCTGAGAAAGGTCAGACTCCAACTTGTGTCTTTGACAGAGGTCAGACACCCCACAAAACAGATGCCCTGAGAAAGGTCGACGCATTTTCCATTAGGGTGACCGAAGAAAGGTTCGGGTCCTGGACAAAATGTTGATTGCTCCAACAGGCGACCGAAGAATGGTTCGGGTCCTGGAGAAGCAATTCCCCGTCACGGCGATCGAAGAATGGTTCGGGTCCAAGACAAACCACTGATTGTTCCAACAGGCGATCGAAGAATGGTTCGTGTCCTGGAGGAGCAATTTCCCGTCAAAGGCGACAGAAGAAAGGTTCGGGTCCTAGACAAACTATTGATTGTTTTAACAGGCGACCGAAGAATGGTTCGGGTCCTGGAAGAGCAATTTCTCGTCAAGGCGACCGAAGAAAAGGTTCAGGTCCTAGACAAATTATAGATTGTTTTAACAGGCGACCAAAGAATGATTCGAGTCCCTGGAAAAGCAACCTCTTCATATGACTAGGTAAGATGACACCTTGATACTTGCCAAAATCGGGGTTCACACCCTATCTCACTCTCTCCCGGTAACTAACCACAAGTATCTTCTTATATGTCTTAGTATAATGTTATATTTCTCTTTTTGCATAGGATAATATGTCCTACGTAAAATATAATCTGCTGCCCATGCTGGGTAAAAATTAGGCATCAGTTTGTCTTTGAATGCAACCTCTGCAAGCTCACTTTCAAAGAGGGGCAGCTGTTGATGCCTAATTTTTGGATTTTTAATTTTATTTTTGGTTTTTAATTAGTTTCTTTTTTATTATTATTATCATCATTACTATTTTATGTTTTATTTCTTTTATTTCATTTTGATTAAAAAACCGAAGAAAACTAAAAATTGAAGAAAAATCGAAAAACCAAAAAATGAAGAAAAACACCAAAACCGAAAAAAACTAAAAAAAAAGGGAAGAAAAAGGAAAAGAAAGGGAAGCAGCTGTGCGGGTCGACCCACGCCTGCGCCCGACCCGCACTCGACTCGCCAGGTCGTCTTCTTCGCCCGATCGCGTGCGCAGCACATGCGGGCAGGCGCGACGTGGATTGGGCGAGCAGCGAGGCACGTGGGGGAGCAGGGGGAGTAGCTGGCCGACGGGACGCGTCGGATTGACGCCGGTCCGGCCGGCTGGAGCCGCGCGATCCCTCCGATCGAGCCCCCGTCGGCCGGCCACCCTTGGCCTATAAATAGGCCCCCCCCCAGGTTGATCAACACCGGGCAAGAGGCAAGGAAGAGGGAGAAGCCCGCGGTCTTTGGAGCCCCGAGAGACTTCGAGAGGGGGCCGAGACTTACGATCTTCAACCTTGACTTTGCCGGAGCCGAGAGAGAGAGAGAGAGAGAGAGAGAGAGAGAGAGAGAGGAACAGATGGGCGAAGCCCTGCTGCCGCCGCCACAAAGACCCCACCGTGCCGCCGTAGGTTGCCGTCACCGCCCCTTTGCTGTCATCTCCTCCCCCAAGCCATCGCCGCTGTTGCCGCCGTCCTCGTCGTCGTTGTCGTCCCCTTTTCGCACCAATTTGGAACCCTAGGGTTCTGGTTTTCAGTCGCGATCCGGGTCGCCGGGTCGGACTCGGACCGAGAACTAGGTAGGGTTCCACGAATTTGAGGAAGAAATTGGAGATTGGGCCGCGGTCCGGGTCGGGTGTCGGAAATGGTGTCGCTTCGCGTAGGGAGTTGGGTCGGGCGTCCGTAGAACGGCGTCGTTTCTGTGGAAGTCCGGGTCTCCGAGTCATGGAGATGGGCTGTCGGGCCGGGTCGCGGGTTGGGTCGACTGCCCCGAGACGGCATCGTTTCGCACTTTGCGGGGAGTCGGGTCGAAAGCCGGGCCGGATCAGGGTTGGGTTTCGCCCGAGACCTAGGTCTTTGGGTTGGACGGCTATGACGCCGTTTTGCAAAGTAGCGGGAGCCGAGGGTCGTCGGAGCGGAGTCGTCGGGTCGGGTCGGGCATCCACGCTCGGCCACGACGCCATTTTGATGCCTCGCTCCAAACGCGGGCCCCGTCCACATTTCGGGCTGGCCGGGCGGATTCGACCCATGGATCGGCCGGGTCGGTTTTGTAATATTTTAATAAAAAAGAAAAAACCAAAAATAATATAAAAATTATTTTAATTTCCAAAAAATAAAAAAATGTTCAAAAATGTTTAAAAATGTTTTATTTTCTAAAAGAAAAATCAAAAATCAAAATAAAAGTTATCTATTTTCGAAAAATACTTCGAAAATAAAAAATCATTATTTTCCAAAAATATCCAAAAATATTAAAATATTTTATATTTTCCAAAAAAAAATCCAAAAATTGCCAAAAATCCAAAAAATTGTCAAAAATCCCAAAAATGCCCAAATTCATAAAAAGCCCAAAATTTTCATAAAATACCAAAAAGACTTGTATTTTTCCAAAAATACCCCAAAAATCCAAAAATCCCTTTCATGTCCAAAAAATGAGAAAATGCCCAAAAATGTGACTTTTCCCAAAATGCATGGAAAATCCCCCAAACATCAAAAAAAAAAAAAAAAAAAGCCTTAGAATTTAAACAAGATTAGGTATCGAAAGGGCATTAGTGATTAACTAGTGTAATCAAGTTCCCGATCCTAATTTCTCTGGTTGCGCGGGAGCGAGTATTTCTCCCGATACTTCGCTTGGGTTTCTAATCAACCTACCCCAAATCGATTAGTGGTGACTCCATTTTAAAAACTGATTTACAAACTAGAAATTTTAAAGTCATGAATTGGCAGACTTGGGAGGGTCCAGGCTTTAATTAAAATCAGCCGAGCCATTAGCCTCCTTAGGCGCTCGTACCCGTCGGCGGGCGCCGAGAAAAAAAAAGGGGGGTCGCGACACAGGTTAATTTAGTCAGTCATTTATTGACCCCCTAATTTACTTGCCTAGACAAACTTTCTTGCCATTGAAAGACAGGAAAATCCCATTTGTCTATACATGCGTTTGAGTGTATACACCTTTTGAACCCATGTGGTGGAGGTGGTATTTGTATAGGAAATGGTGCAGTGCGATTTAGCTTTTTCCACCTTAAAAGGCCCATCTGTGATAAAAGCCTTTCGTGCACGGCCAGACGGTCCTTATCCACTTTGCGTTTGCAGCATTTCTGATTTCCGGGACTAGCATTCTCGTTTCGGCACCAAGGGCGGCGGCGGTTTTGTAATTCTTGATTAATCCATCAAAATGGGCAGCCTCCCCCTCAAGTGTTGGCGACCATGGTTTGTGCAACACTTGAGGAGGAGAGGCTGCCCATTTTGACGGATTAATCAAGAATTACAAAACTCCCGCCGCCCCGGTGCCGAAACGAGAATGCTAGTCCTGAAATCAGAAATGCCGCACATTCGCAAGTGAATAAGGACCGTCTGCTGCACGAAAGGCTTTTATCACAGATGGGCCTTTAAGGTGGAAAAGCTAAATCACTGCACCTTTTCCTATACAAATACCACCTCCACCACATGAGTTCAAAAGGTGTATACACTCAAACGCATGTATAGACAAATGGGATTTTCCAGTCTTTCAATGGCAAGAAAGTTCAGGTCTAGGCAAGTAAATTAGGGGTCAATAAATGCCTCGACTAAATTTACCTACCTAAATGATAGGTTTGCCAAAATCTAGGAGGGACTAGGCAAATGGATTGGTCCAAATGACACGAAGATATTCGCAGATAAGGTTTGTCGAGGGGCCTTAGTGTAGCGAGACATCGGAAGACTAATCATTAAGAAAGACTAATCATTAAGAAAGAGGAGATGAATTTGAATATTGAGAAAGCTACGGGAGGAAACGTGACCATGGTTTGTGCACCCTGTAATGGGTGAATCTGTTGACCAAGTGGTTGAAGAAATGCACAAGGCGAAGGCACAAGGTGCGGACGTAGTTGAGGTCGGGCTGGATTGCATCAAGCAATTTCAGGCTCACCGGGATCTTGAAATCATCCTCAAGAGCAAGCCGTTACCGGTTATCATTGTTTACAGTACGCACGTTTTCGCTAAGGCCAGGTTTTATGCATATTATCTGTTCAACATATAGATTTTAGATTTTTTCATTCCCGGTGGACCTAAACGTTGCATCAAGGCATTCAGGCATACACTTACCAATTGGTGCATTTAAGTCCTGCTAATTTCAAGTCTTTCGGGTTGTCGTTTCTCTCTCCAAACTTGGGCTGCCATTTCGGCACTTCCAGGGCTGCCACGTAGCCAATTCACAAGGAAAGGACCTCACTGCACTTTTCTTGAAAAAGCTTGGGACTTTTGCACTTCTATGAGGTCTGGAACATACAGTGCTTGCTTAGAAGTACATGTCAATTGCCACTCGCTACATAACTGACACGTGACTGGTGCATCAACTTGACTTTTAAGAAATATAGATAAGGTCTACAAGGCCGCTACCCCTAACAAAATATCTTGTTAGGTAAGCATTTGCCGATAAGTAACCGTATGGTCCACTATATGATTCTCACTATGGAACCCACACGATCAATTGATCTAGATGTGCTTGATCTATATGGTCCATGCATCATATACTATTCTCCTTAGCCGGAGATATGCTATCTAAAATCCAAGTTGGCAACATATGAGCATGTCTTCCTCACGCTACTGTTTGCAAATCACTCTGTTAATCCTTCTTTTATGCAGCTTGCTTTTCAAGCAAATGCAGCAAAAATTCTTTGGTAGTGCTACCCCATAGCAAAAGAAGAAAGAGACGTGTCTCGTAGTAAGTCAACTAGAAGTCGACTCCTAAGTTACGATGAAGAACACTACACGTCCCGAGCCAACTCCACACCGACTGGCTAAGAAACATGCTATTTTGAACATCCATTTAATCACTTTTCAGTGTTTTTGTCTTATGTTTTTGTCTCCCTTCTTCAGGTTAGAATCGGTGTACGACGTCGCATCCCACTTGGATGGACTCATCAAAGAGAAACTTACCAGCTTGTCTCTTAGGACCAATTGAAACTACACGTCCTAAAATTCTTCCCATCTAAAATTACCCTTCTTTGCTTCGTTGACTAATAACCATTTAATCCTTTTTATCGAAAATTTCTACCGACACGAACACCGCACTAATGTATAGCAGCAACTGTTAATGGCTAATTGTCCATGGAGAAGAATGATATGAAATTGTTAATGGCTGCTTGTTAACACTTAAATGCTACGGAAAGATCTACTAAACATTGTTCAAAATCCTTTGACAAACCAACAAAAATACCATAACGCTAGGCACACACGTAGAGAGAGAGAGAGACAGAGACAGAGACACAGAGAGAGAGACAGAGAGACAGAGAGAGAGAGAGAGACAGAGAGAGACAGAGAGAGAACCTGGATCTTCGAATGAAAGTTGAGCTAAAGTCAGCCACAAAGCCAGTCAGAAGAAGAAAGACAGACAGGGACGGCGAAGATGATGTCTGTTATGTCCATTTTATTGATAGAAGTAGAAGAGAGAGAGAGAGAGAGAGAGAGAGAGAGAGAGAGAACCTGGATCTTCCAATGAAAGTTGAGCCAAAGTCAACCACGAAGCCAGTCAGAAGAAGAAGAGACAGAGAGGGACGGCGAAGATGATGTCTCTGTCCATTGTATTGGATAGAAGTAGAGAGAGAGAGAGAGAGAGAGAGAGAGAACCTGGATCTTCCAATGAAAGTTGAGCTAAAGACAACCACGAAGCCAGTCAGAAGAAGAAGAGACAGACAGGGACGGTGAAGATGATGTCTCTGTTCTGTCCATTGTATTGAATAGAAGAGACCAGGATCTTCCAATGAAAGTTGAGCTAAAGTCAACGACAAAGCCAGTCAGAAGAAGAGAGGAGACGGGGACGGCGAAGATGATGCCTCTGTTCTGTCCATTGTATTGGATAGAAGTACACTTTTAAAAAAGTACAAGTGGGAAAAAGAACGGCCGCCTCCAAGCCAAGGTCATGCTTTCAAATAATCGACCTGTATAGGACCACGCGACATTTTCATGTGCTCTTTTTTCATCCTCCAATGAAAAACCAAACAAAGAATCCACCAATCAAACAAACCTCAAATGTAAAAATCTGGAAGCATAGTCAGCAGACATGAAGATTTACGAGGGACATTGGTGTATGTATGGTATTTAACGTGTTTGTTTTGGACCTAGATAAAAATAAAATATACTTCTTTCGTTAAAGATCAAAATATAATTCGAAATTTCAGAAAATCTTGGAAAAGTTATATATAAATCAATGTCAATTTATGAGTATTTCAGAAGATCCAGAAATAGAGAAAATCAAAATGCCTAAATCATGAAATTTGGGTTAAACAAAAAGTAAAAAAGTAAAAAAATCACTCAAAATTGACCCTTTAGAACAACATGTTATAGTGACCAAGTGTTGGCAAAGAGAATAAAAGTCGGCCCTGAAGGTGATCTTCAGTGACAAAAAATCTTGTTGCTCATTTAAGAGGAAACCTTTAGTGGTGAAGCTTATGTCTTCATGGCGAAAGTTCATCTTTAGGGATGGAAAATGCAATTTCCATCACTAAAGCTTGATTGTCTCGAGATGAAAACCTTGTTCATCACTAAATACTTGACTTATCTTGACAGAATTCCATTGCTAAGGGTCCTCTCTTTATTAGGGCATCGTAGCTCTAATATTTCCCAGTAACTCAAATTGTTAATTGGACTTCTTAAATTCCCATTCTAATTGACAAAATTGGTCGCGGACTTTCTAGTTCAAAACTTAGTCTCTAAAATGATAACATGGATATTCCAGAAAAGGAGTTGATATGTTGAGATAGGAAGGTATGGTAATGTCACGACCAAAATTTTGGGTTAATGGATTATTAAGCCTAAACCTCTCCCAAGCCCATATCAATTCGCTACTAAAGTTCAAGTTCTTAACATGCAATTGATTTTTTAATTAGGAGTAGCCACTAATCTATTTTTGATGGGTCGATTAAGTAAAGTAATGAGAGATTTTCTCTAACACTCTTTCGGTACCTTTCTCTTTTATTTTGAAAAAAATGTTTGGCAAGCAACTTGAATTGATTTTAATTGTGTTCATGTAGGTGTGCAAACCACCAATTTAACATCCAATGAAAGCAATGAATAAATTGTAGGGCTTACCTCATGGCATCAACGAAAACATCTGCAGTGTTAGATTAGAATTCACATCAACAGTCCTAAATATGATTTCTAATTAACACACAATTACTTTTTTTGCTTTCACTTATTTAATGAGAATAATGATTTATGCAATGCATACTACTAATCTAACATGAAATGATATGACCTAAGCTATATGACATAAATAAAATATAAGCATGCAAGTCTATCCTAAAGAATGAAATTGATTTATTCTAAGACAATTTTTTTTTTTTTTTTTTTTTTTGTGTTTTCCATGAAATTCGAAATTAGCAAATTGCGAAAATTATCTATGCAAGTTAAAATATCATCCAATTTGCATTAGGAATTAGGTTGAGCCAAATCCTAATTTAAACTAGAACATTATCTTAACTAAGCAATCCTAAAATGCAACCTATCTAAGAGAAACTATCTAAATCTATAATTAATTAGAAAATTAAACATGAAATCTTATCCTAACATGCAATGACGTGCAAAGAATGTTCTAATTCTACCTCGTGGTAGCTTTCCGTTGCTCGTCCTTCCTTACTTCCTCTGATTCTACTCCTCTTGAGTAGTTTTTGGGTCTTTCTTCAAGTTCAACTGGTCTGTTTCTCCTCTCGTTTGGCGATAAACCCATGTTCGGTCTGCATGGCTTCGATCTTGTGTTGTCTGCTCTCTGACTAGGGACTAATGGGGTTTCAAAAGTTGTTCGGCTTCTTCTCTGGTTTCTTGCTCTATCGGGTTGACTCTTACTCACGGATTTGGTGGTTTTCGTCTGTGCAATTTCAGCTTCGTATGGTTTTCTGACCTTATCTCTGTTCTTATTTGGCTGCTAAATTTCTGTTTGGTCTGGTTTCTCTGCAATATCTGAGTATGGCAACTGATGCCCACGGCGAATCTTCACGTATAGCAGCTCTTTGCGACCAATTGGGTGCTCTTACTACTGAACAGATTATTGATGATTGGGATGTTGAACATTCACCTGCCACATTAGCGGAATGTAAGTTGACCCTTGTCGGTAGAATACTTACCAATCCTTTGGTAAATTTTCAAGCTTTTCAGGCATCTATTAAGAGGGCATGGCGATGTAAACTGGTGGATATTTATCAGAGAGAAATAGGGATCTATGTTGTGAAATTTCGCTCTCATTCGATAAACAAAGGATTCTTGATGGAGGTCCATGGCTTTACTCTGGGCATTTAGTTGTTTTCAAACCTTGGCTTCCAAATACTCCACTACACTGCTACGATTTTTCCACATGCATGTTTTGGGTTTAGGTTTTTGGATTACCTTTGGAATGGTGTTCTGATCGCATGTTGCGTCGGGCTGTGCAAAATCTCGGCAGGGTTGTAGAAGTCAAGGTTGACTTAAGAGATGGCCTCCTGTCAAGAGCAAGACATGTTAGAATTGAAGTACCATTGAGTGAACCTTTGAAAACTGGCAAGCTGATTCGGATAGGGGGAAAACCTCTTTGGCTTGATTTTTAGTATGAACATCTCTCGCACTTCTGCTATTCGTGTGGGAAGCTAGACCACTACACCACCCAATGCAAAACTACTCCTTATACTGAGGATATCCATGAGGGGCGAGTATTAACTCCATATGGTCAGTGGCTTCGAGCGGAGGTGAAGGAGCATAGCCCCTATTGGAATACCTTTTATAACCCAACAGTGGTTCCTGAACATCATGAGGAAGCTGTCCCTGAGACCCCACCATCACAAATCCGTACCATCCCTCTATTGCCTGCTCCCCCCCTGCACCCAAACACTTACCTGAACTCTAATGGCCCCAGTTCTAGTGAACATCCAGTCTTACTCCCGAGGCATGAGCCTCAACAACCTGCTGTACCACTATCTCCCACTCATACTTCTTTCATACCTGCACAGGACAAGATGAAATCCATTCAGACTGACCCTATGGATATCTCTATGGCCAGGAAACCAAAAGCCAGTCGATCTTCACCGAAGTTGGGCTCTGCAAAGAAACCAAAAAGATATAATCCTTATGAAAATCGCGGCATGCTTTCGAAAGAACTGGCAGATTCAACTCTTATGGATACCCCTATATTAACTATTGAAGAAGCAAGTGCTCGGGCTTGGGTGGCTAGCCTTCAACAGCCGCCAGTTCACAAATGAAGATCTTAACCTGGAACTGTCAGGGTCTGAGCAATCCCCTAATAGTTCAGGCTCTTAAGGCCATCACGGCCAAAGAAAAGCCCGCTGTTGTCTTCTTAATGGAAACTAAACAACCTGAAGTTAGACTCACCTCTATCCAGTGTAGTTTAAAGTTTAGCCACTCTTTTGTTGTCGATCCAGGTAGACTTTGCTTTGGTGGTTTGGCTGTTTTGGACTGGCGTGGCCATCCGGGTTCTTTGTTCCACTCCCCACCTCATAGATCTGGTTGGGAAGGTTGATGTAGGGGCGGTCTATTCATCTCACCTTTGTACATGCTCCAACCAGCTTTCACTGCGACTGAGCAATTATGGGATGAGACACGCCGATTCTGAGTCCTCTCACGATTTACCTTGGCTCGTGTCTTTGGAGATTTTAATGAGATCCCTGTATCCTTTAAAAATTAGGAAGATTACCGGCTCTCCAATCTCGAATGTTAGCTTTCCAAGCCTTCCTAAATGATTGTAGTTTCACTGAACTGGAGAGCCATGGCTGTAAGTTCACTTGGATGAATAACAGGGCAGGTGATGAACTAGTTAAAGAAAAACTAGACAAAATGCTCTATTCTATGGATTGGCGCTTTCTTTACTCGGGAGCAGGGGTTTGCGCGCTTCCTCCTATCGGATTAGATCACAGCCCATTACTTCTTAACAGTGAAGCCCTCTCCCTTAGGAGGAATCGGCCCTTTATGTTCGAAAGTTTCTAGAATGATGATGCTGAATGCTCTGCTGTCATATCTCGGGCCTGGAACACAACAGAGTCACAAGATCAGTCTTTTCTTTCAAAGGTCAAGCACCTAACTTTAGCCCTTACAACTTGAAGTCGCAAATGTTTTTCTAATAGGCATAGGCAGGCAAAAAATGTTACAAAACTAGCTTCAGGATATGATGAATCAACCCAACTCACAGTATGATAAAGAAAAGGCAGCACAATTAAAGGAAGAGCTTCATCATACTTGGCTACAAGAGGAACAATACTGGGCATTAAGATCCAGAGTTCAGTGGCTTACTTGTGGAGATAGGAACACACGTTTCTTTCATGCGACAACTATTCAACGATGGCAACGAAATCGCATTATTATGTTACAATCTAATGATAATAGTTGGATCCGTGACCTTCCTACTCTTCAAGAGATGACCAACAGTTATTTTTCTAGGTTATATGCCACTGAAGGTCCTCGGAATTTTGATCCTTTCTTTGGAGCAAGTG
The DNA here is from genome assembly GCA_014182555.1 of Eucalyptus erythrocorys. Classification (NCBI taxonomy): domain Eukaryota; kingdom Viridiplantae; phylum Streptophyta; class Magnoliopsida; order Myrtales; family Myrtaceae; genus Eucalyptus; species Eucalyptus erythrocorys. The sequence goes on from CM024603.1 coordinate 11,089,811, forward strand.
CACTCCTTTGGTTACAAATGAAATGAATAATTAGTTGATAGCTCCTCTAACTATGGAAGAAGTACGTCAAGCTATGTTTCAGATGGGAGCCACCAAAGCCCCAGGCCCTGATGGTTTGAGTGGATCTTTTGACCAGAAACACTGGTCCATTATCAAAGATGATATCTTTGTACTTGTCTAGAATTTTCTTTCTTCAGGAATCCTGCCTACCAGTCTCAATCATACTGTCATCACTTTAGTTCCTAAGTTCTCACAACCTGAAAAGCTAGAACACTACCGTCCTATCAGCCTATGCAATTTCTCTTACAAGATCATCTCCAAGGTATTAGCTAATCGCCTTAAATTGTGCCTGCCTTTTTTAATATCGACGGAACAATCTGCTTTTGTTAAGGGGAGATAGATCCATGACAATGTTCTCTTAGTTCAAGAAGTTCTTCACCATTTACGTTCAAATCGAAGTGTAAACAAATTTAGTGCGGTTCTAAAACAGACACGAAAAAAGCATATGACAGAGTTGAATGGGACTTCCTCAATGATTATCTCCTTAAATTGGGTTTCCATCAAAGCTGGGTAAATTGGATTATGCAATGTGTTACCTCAGTTTCTTATAGCATCAAGTTTAATGGGGAGCTTTTACCTTCTTTCTACCCAACCCGTGGCCTATGCCAAGGGGATCCTTTATCGCCTTATCTTTTCATCCTATTGGCAAATGTGTTATCAAGTCTTATTACCCAAGCTGTTCACCTAGGCCATTTAAAGGGTATAAGATTGAATCGTTGGTGCCCCACCCTATCTCACCTCTTCTTTGCTGACGATGCTATTTTTTTCCTAGCTAGGCGTGTTCAGGAAAGTCATATTTTGGCCAACATTCTCAATGTTTATTGATCGGCAATTGGCCAACTTATCAATCGAAATAAATCAGGACTGATCTTTAGCAAAAATTGCCCCATCATGCTTCAAGAAAATATGTCATGTGAACTTAGAACTCCTATTTTACAGTCTTGTGGTAGATACTTAGGTATTCCCTCGAATTGGGGCAGATCAAAGAAGGATGTGTTCTCATGGATTATTGCGAGAGTTGATGCTAAGCTTGAGGGATGGAAAGAGAGATTTATTTCTAAGCGGGGTAAGGAAGTTCTTATTAAATCTGTTATCCAGGTTATACCCACCTATGCAATGTCTATTTTTAAGCTGCCTGTATCTATTTGCAAAACTATAGAACAGCGCATAGCGCGGTTTTGGTGGAAAAATGGCCAAAATACAGTAGGCATACACTGGCGTTGTGGCGAACTGTTAAAAAAAAAAGAAAGGATCAGGGAGGCATGGGTTTTAGAGACATTATTGCCTTTAATAGAGCTATGCTTGGCAAATAGGCCTGGAGATTCTTACAGCAACCTACTTCTTTATGCAGTTTGGTCTTTAAAGGGCTTTATTTTCATTCTACAGATTTTCTATTTGCTACTCGGGGTCATCGACCTTCCTGGGGATGGTAGAGTATGCTGCTGGGTCGAGATGCAATTAAACCACATCTCTGTTGGTCGGTTGGTAATGGTCAAAATATTAAAATCCGAGGAGATAGGTGGTTACCTATGGGTATTCTCTATGGCCCTACTTCTAGAGACGAACCAATCATGGTGGCCGATCTTATTGACCCTCTCACCAACAATTGGAACAGTAATTTGCTCTACCAATTCTTTGATCCACAAGTACAAGCAGAAATTCTTTCAATTCCAATTAGACCGCAATGTTCAGTTGATCAACTAATTTGGTCTGCAGCTACTGATGGTTTATATACCGTTAAGAGCAACTACCACGCAATCAGGCAGATTAACACCAACGAACACAGTATTTCGGCATCTCTACATCAGCAACATTCCACAACCCTTTGGAAACGTATTTGGGCACTCAAAACCGAACCCAAAAGCAAATGCTTCTTGTGGTCTATTTGTCAAAATGCTTTAGCATCTAAGGTAAACCTATTCCACCGAAATATTATTGCTGATCCTACTTGTCATCTATGTGACCAGGGTGAGCCAGAAATAGTTGAACATATTTTTCTCAAATGCACATGGACAAGTAAAGTGTGGGATGATCCGCATCTGAATCTTTTGCATTCTACCCAAACAGCAACAACTCTTGACTCATGGCTTACGGACAGAATTACATTGGGTCGAAACTTAACTGGTTTGGCTGTCATTGCTTATATTTTGTGGCAAATATGGAAGATACGAAACTCCTTTATCTTTCGTCATAGGCTTCCGGATCTTGATCTTCTTTGTACACTTGGTTTGTGGAAGCTACAAAACCTGGTTTGATCTCGCTCCACTGCCCCAAACCCATGACCTGGTATGGTGGCTCTGAATCCCGAAGAAAGCTGGCAACCTCCACCTGCAGGAACTTTGAAGTGCAATATAGACGATAGTCATCGGCGGGGACAAAACACAGGTTCCATTGCTTGTATCATTCGAGATGAAACAAGGAAACTCACAGATACTGCAGCCACGTAAAGTAGTTCTAGCGAGATCGCCCTATAATCGAACCGTAGGTGATGATTTCTTCCCTTCAACATCGATTCAAAAGAAAGCGCAACAAGCCCACCTTCGAGATGGAATCCATTTTGCCATAACTTGATTGAGATGATTCATGCAGATCGTCCATCCCCATGGCTGCTCTTCCCCTGTTCGAAGAGGCTGCGCTCCTCCTCTCAATTTCTCTAACCTAGATCTCTGTTTCTATCGTCGGCAAGCCAATTATGTAGCCGACTGGGCTTCAAAGAAGTTGGACCTTGTTTCGGCCCAGCTAGGGTTTTCTTCTCCTCTTATTGAATTTCTTTATTTGTTGTATAAGGATGCTATCTATTCAGGTTGTACATTTCCGATTACTTGAAAAAAAAAACTTGGATTTTTTATTTTATTTTATTTTTTACGAAAACAAAATCGATCAAACGACACGACAGCAAATCAGGCAAGATAAAATCGATATCCATAAATTGCCAAATCATGTCTCGTGCATAAGATCGGATTGACCAATTTTAAATAAAATCGCGAATTGAATCTCGAGCGTGAGATTGGATTGGCCATTTTTAGTATTGGCTATTTTTTGTGTGATTATGAGTTGGATTTCGAGCGCGAAAATCAGACTGTCAATTCCTAAAGTCACTCGAATTGCGAATATCATGACATATCAGGGTTTTCCAATCGGATGCATCAAGGAATACTTCGGATAAAGAAGCAAAATATTAAATAATAATAATAATAATAATAATAAATAAATAAATAATACATAATTCGAATTTTCTTCCAAAACGACATTTAATGATCGAAGGCTCGTGGATCGCGATGGAGCTCGGTATGGCTCAGGACGGGTCGCCGTGATGGTAGGTCACCGAAGCTCTGGCGAGGGGGCAGCAGATACGTGGATGGCTCGAGCCGCTGTGGTCGCTGGTGGCGTCACTCGAAGAGGGGTGACTTGGACCAGCGTGCAGGGACGAGGCGAAGACAAAGGTGGCGCTCAGGTGAGCTGCTGGTGTCAGGGCTAGGTCATGGCTAGAGGGTGGTGGTTCTTGGAGATTGGCTGAGGACGGCCCAGGCTGCTGCAGCGGTCACGAGCCGACAGACGAAAGCTCGGCAGTAGGGCGGCCAAAGGCCGAAATGTCAGGCAGTTACAGAGGGGTGCGTTAGCGCAGTTGAGGCGGCTCGAGTGGTCGCTTGGGTGAGGAAGTGCAGTGGCCAGCTCGAGCTCGAGCAGAGGTGCAGAGTAGAGCTTGGTGGAGGCGAGGCCGGCAGAGGCGGCGTCGCGACTTCGAGGGTGCGGAGCAGCAATGTGGAGGTGGTACGGACGTGGGGACAGGCGGGTGAAAGGCGGAGGCATGGCGACCGCTTCGGGACTTGCTAGTATCCGGGGGAGTGGCGTGGAGCAGAGTTGGTGGCGCGTGGTGGCTCGCAGGTGCAAGGGCTTCGGCTAAGGCATAAGCGAAGCGGCGAAGGGGCTCTGGCGAAGGCTGGCAGAGCGACAAGGGGCGCCGCAGGCATCGGCAGGCCTCGACTATGGGGCTGCACGTCAAGGGTGTGAACGGCGGAGCAGTGTTGGGCACTGGGTCGCAGGCGGCTCGCGGGGTTGGCGCGTAGCTGTTGAAGAAAAATCCCTTGGAGTTTTGAAGTTGACAAAATAGCCTCGAGAGTAAGGTCTGAAGAATCCAAGACTCAGTCAGTTAAGTCGAAGATTTCAAGTCTCAAAGGTTTTCCGTCGAAGACAGTCAAGACCCAAAGTTCGATGAAGTTTTTCCGTGTGAAGACTATCAAGACCCAGTTTCCGTCTGAAGAGCTTTAAGACCCAAATCAAAGTCTGTAGACAGCTTATGATTTTGACAGGCTGGCAACAGGTTATTCTTATGGCTAAGGAAAGTGAGATTTGGACTTTATATTTCCTAATCCTAACCAAAGAATATCTCTGGCTATGATCGTGAACTTGGAAGATTTATTCTTTGGATTTTATCCGTCGAAGATCAAGCTTATTTTTGGAAGAATCTAATTTTGGGAACTCAAGATCCTGATTGTATGGGCGAACAGGATTGACGAGCTTCTGTCTACTTATATTTTCGACGACAAGGAGATCACTTAAATTGATTCAGTTCAACGGGTTGATTGGATGAATTTTTGGAATGTGCAACGAGTATGGAGGCACGGAAGCTATTTAAGCTGGATCGGTGTTGCTCGGAAATAAGGAGAGACTGGTAGAAAAATCTTGATGTTAGAATCTCTGAAATCACTTGATCTTTAAAATCTTTCATGTTCATATTGTGTATCAAAGAGAGTGAGATATAGTGCGAAAATAGCAGAAGGCTGTAGGAGAGACTATCTATTGAAGAAGTCTAGTCTGTAATCTGTAACAACTCTCAAATTGCTACATAGTGACTACAGCCAGTTGGCTGCCAGCGTGGAGAGTGGACGTAGGCTTGGAATAAGCCGAACCACTATAAACCTCATGTCAATTCTCTCTTACCCTATCTCATTTATTTTATAATTGCATGATCTATATATTGTGATGCATTAGCTATATTAGATTGTTCTTCAATTAAAGATTCCGAAGAGAATTCCGTGATCACCTATTCACCACCCCTCTAGGTGGATTCACTAGCCAATATCAATTGGTATCAGAGCTCGGTTGCTTATTTATTGGAAGTGTTTATTATTTCTAAAGCAAAAGATCTATGGCTAGTCTTTTGGCTCCAGGTTTAATTGAAGGGCAAAGCAATACCAGACCACCCTACTTCGATGGAAAAGAGTACAACGTATGGAAAAACAAGATGAAGGCATTCCTAAGATCTAAAGATCCTATGGAATGGGATGTAGTGGAAAATGGGATTATCCCTAAAGCAACATCAAGCACAGGAAAAGAATTACCTGATGGAGTGGGAGCGACGCACACCGATATCTTAAAGAGACAAGCCCTTGATGCAACGGCTATCTACTCTCTATATTGTGCATTATCTCCTACTGAATATAATAGAATTTCATCTTGTGAAACAGCCAAAGAAGTTTGGGATAGATTGCACGTCACCTATGAAGGAACAAATCGAGTCAAAGAAACCAAGATCAATATCCTTCTTGGTCAATATGAAGCCTTTAAAATGAAGCCAGGAGAATCCATCACCGATTTGTTTAGTCGATTTACAGAAATTGTAAACGGCTTGGCATACCAAGGACAGCCAATCTCAGGACCTATGAAGGTTAATAAACTGTTGAGAGGACTCTCCAAAGATTGGAATCACGTCAAGACATCCATAAGAGAAACACAAAGGATCATGCCTCTTTCAGTAGATGAATTGGTCGGCACACTTCAATCTTATGAAGTCGAGCAATTCAATGAGGAATTTGACACAAAAGGTAATAAGTCAATTGCTTTAAAATCTAATGATGATTACGATGCTACAGATTCGAGAAGAAGACTTGGATGATGAGGAGTTGGCACTTCGATTAGAAAATTCAGAAAGTTAAATAGAAAGGCGAAGGTTCAACGGAAAGAAACAAAACAATCGAGAGATTTCAAAAGAAATCAAATGAAGAAGAAGATACCGGCAAGGAGGTTGTTTGCTTTGAATGCAAGAAGAAAGGACACATTAGACCCAACCGCCCCTTGTTGAAGAAAAAGAAAGGAAAATCTGAAAGATTCAAGAAAGCACTCAAAGCTGAAACTTGGAGTGATACTGAATGTGAAGAGAGCGATGAAGAATATGCAAATATTTGTCTTATGGCAAACTCAGACTCAGACTCAGATTCAAGTTCAGACTCAGACTCAGACTCAGATTCAGACTCAGACTCAAACAGCGGTACCAAGGTTAGAAATTTGAAAATTCCTACCAAAGTATCAAAATACATTGATGAACTTTGTCTCAATCTTAAAAACTCTCTTAAAAGGATTTCGACTAAAAAAGGAGAATTCCAAACTAAAACAACAAGAAAAGATTTTAATTGAGAAAGTTGAATGTCTAGACAAGTCTCTTCTTGTTTGAAAGAAAATGAGAATGAACTTTCAAAAGAAAATGCCTCGCTTGAAAGAAGATTTGCAAAAAATTACAAAGAAATTTTCAATGGGTTCTGAAAAGTTGGATAAAATTCTTTCTATTCAAAGACCTTATTTTAATCTGGCCTAGGAATGACACATGATACTATTCCTTTGATTGATTTTCCAAAAGTAAAGGAAAGAATTAAAAATAGACCAACAAAAACGTTTTATAAGAATCATTTCCAAAAAGTTTTTGTAAAGCCCGTTGGTAGAAATGCTCTTACATGTTTAAAATGCAAAAGTGTAGAACATTTTGAAAAGGAATGTCCCAAAGTATGGAGACCATTAAGAAGAGCTGGGCAAAAACTGTTTATGCTACTAACAATAATGGACCCAAGAAAGTTTGAGTACCAAAGAAGACTTGAGTTTTTCATTTAAATGCAGATCACTAGCAAGAAGAAAATCAAGTGGTCTTTGGATAGTGGCTATTCAAGACACATGACGGGAGACTCAAATTGTTTTACAAAACTCTCTCATGTAAAAGGAGGAAATGTTTCTTTTGGTGGCAACAACAAAGGAAAAATTATTAGTAGAGGAACTGTGAAGATAGGAAATCTCACAATCAACAATGTCTCTCTTGTTGAAGGATTGAACTACAATCTATTGCGTATTAGTCAACTATGCGATATTGGATACAAAATCAACTTTCAAGAAGACACATGTTCTGGAACAAACAAAGATCTCTCACAATCTTTTACTGGAAGAAGACATGGAAATATTTATCTGCTGGATGTAAAGTCTGACAGTCCACAATGCTTGATATCAATTCAAGATGAAGCCAACCTTTGGCATAGGAAGCTTGGACATGTCAATTTGAAGCAAATTGCAAAAGTTTCATCCAAAAAGCTTGCTTGGGGACTTCCTAACCTCAAGTATCAAAAGCATGATCTATGCACTCCTTGTGTACTTGGAAAACATGTTAGAAATTCCTATAAGTCTATAAATCAAGTATCCACTAATCGTGTTTTGCAGCTATTACACATGGATTTGTTCGGGCCAACAAGAATTCAAAGTATTGGAGGTAAAAGATATTGTTTGGTTGTAGTTGATGATTATTCTCGTTTTACTTGGGTATTCTTTCTTGCAAATAAATCTGATGCATTGACTTATTTTACTAAGTTTGCTAAGAAAATCCAAATTGAAAAAGGTTATACAATTTCAAGTATTAAAACTGACCATGGTGGAGAATTTGAAAATCATGATTTTGCTAAATATTGTGATGACTATGGTATTTAACATAATTTTTCATCCCCATACACTCCACAACAAAATGGAGTTGTAGAAAGGAAAAATCGTTCTTTGCAAGAAATGGCAAGAACTCTTTTGATTGAAAGTAATATTTCACCTCATTTTTGGGTTGAAGCTACTTCTACTACTTGCTATATCATAAATAGAATCTTTCTAAGACCTATATTAGAAAAGACACCTTATGAACTGCTCAAAGGTAAGAAACCAATTGTTTCATATTTTCATGTATTTGGTTGTAAATGCTTTATCCTAAAGAATTCAAGTGATCGAATTGGTAAGTTTGAAGAGAAATCAGATGAAGGAATCTTCCTTGGCTATTCTATGACAAGCAAAGCTTTCAGAGTCTTCAACAAACGAACTCAAATTATGGAAGAATCCATGAATGTGAAGTTTGAAGACTCAGTACAAAATCGGACTCAACCTGAAGATTTTGAGTCTGGCCAAGTGTCCATAAATTCTCTTGAAGAAAATCATGCCCCAGACACTCAGCCACAAACCAATTCAGTAGTTCCAACTGAAGAAGAGTTTCATCAAACTGACAAACCAACTACAAATTGGAAGCAGAAATCAAGTCACCCTGTAGATCTTATTATTAGCAATATTAATGAAGGAGTTCGTACAAGATCTAAAAGGCGTGAAGAATCCAGTGCTCTTGCACTCATTTCTGAGATCGAACCTAAAAATATAGAAGATGCATTAAAAGATGAAAGCTAGATTGAAGCAATACAAGAGGAACTGAATCAATTCAAAATCAACAATGTTTGGGAGCTAGTTCCTAAACCAAAAGGTAAATCAATTATTGGCACCAAATGAGTTTTCAGGAACAAGCTTGATCAACAAGGAAAAGTGGTAAGGAACAAAGCAAGATTTGTAGCAAAAGGTTACACACAAGAAGAAGGCATCGACTATGATGAAACCTATGCTCCGGTGGCAAGGTTAGAAGCTATAAGATTACTTCTTGCTTTTGCCTGTTTTAAGAATTTCAAGTTATTCCAAATGGACGTGAAAAGTGCATTCCTAAATGGAGTTATCCAAGAAGAAGTCTATGTGGAACAACCACCAGGATTTGAAGATCCTAGAAGTCCAAACCTTGTTTTCAAATTGAAGAAAGCCTTATATGGATTAAAACAGGCACCTCAAGCATGGTATAAAAGGTTAAGCAACTTCTTAATTCAAAATGGCTTCTCTAAAGATAAAGTAGATACTACTTTATTTATAAAAAGAGAAGGCAAGGATTTCATACTTGTTCAAATTTATGTTGATGATATTATATTTGGTTCTTCTAATGAGAAGCTTTGCAAGAATTTTTCAAAGTGTATGTAGAATGAATTTGAGATGAGCATGATGGGAGAACTAAACTTCTTTTTGGGACTTCAAGTCAACCAATCAAGTGAAGGAACTTTTATCCATCAAGAGAAGTATGCAAAAGACCTTATCAAGAAGTTTGGAATGAAGAATTGCAAGAAAACATAAACTCCTATGTCAAGCTCATCAAAGCTGGATAAATATGAACAAGGAAAGAGTGTAGACCAAAAACTATACAGGAGTATAATCGGATCACTTCTTTACCTTACAGCTTCTAGACCTGATATTTTGTTTAGTGTTTGCATATGTGCTAGATTTCAATTTGATCCTAAAGAATCTCATATGATGGCTGCTAAGCGCATTATTAAATATGTTGCAACTACATCTAAGCTAGGTCTGTGGTATTCCAAACAATGAGATTTTACTCTCCTTGGATATTCGATGCTAACCTTGCTGGTTGTAGAGTGGATAGAAAAAGCACTACGGGTACTTGTCAACTATTGGGAAATAGGATGGTGTCTTGGTTCTCAAGAAAACAGTACAGTGACTCTTTCAACCGCTGAAGCAGAATACATAGCTCTTGGAAGCTGCTGCTCTCTAATCCTATGGATGCAACAACAATTGAGAGACTTTGGAGTTGAGGAAACAAGTACAGAAATCAAATGTGACAACACAAGTGTAATTAACCTCACAAAGAATCCAATACTTCACTCAAGAGCAAAGCACATTGAAATCAAGTATCATTTCATTCGAGATCATGTTCAAAGTGGAGAAGTGATAATTCAGCATGTAGACTCAAAGAATCAATTAGTAGATATATTCACAAAGCCCCTGGAAAAGACTCACTTCGAATCAATTCGCTCAAGATTGAATATTGTAAGATTTGAAGAAGTTCAGACTCAAAATTAAAGTCTTGAAAGGTTCAGACTCATGCTAGGTCTGAAGGGCATTTGTTCAGACTCAATGCAAGGTCTGAAGGTGTTTCAGACTCAATGAAAGATTTGAAGACGGTTCAGACTCAACGTAAAGTCTGATGGCACTCAGACTCGAGGTAAAGTCTAAAAAGAGTTCAGACTCTGAGGTAAAGTCTGAACATCTGTCAGACTCTTTTTAAAAGTTCTTTTTCGTATCTTTTCGTATTCTCAGAATTATATTATTTTTATTGATTACTTTTGTAACACCCCGAACACCTTTGAGGCTATTACAGTCATGCTTACCTATTCTTTATCTCGAGAGAGCTAAGACTCTTGGGCTCTCATTCATCATATATATATATATATATATATATATATATATATTTTAAAGAAAATGCACAACGGTCCCAGCGCATCATATAGCGGAAGCAAAACTCAAGACTCTCCCACACCACATATGAGGGGCAATGCACACACACTAAACACAATAGAATACTAAGCAACCGGCTCTGTTTTATTTACTATTAAATGATGGACAGTTTCTTCGCCTTTTCGGGGTAGGATACATCGGAGTATATACATCAAAACAAGCTCATAACACTACCCATCATCAAGGTAAGAAAATAGCCTATTTATGGCCTACTCAAAAGCTATCCATCTAACCAGCTCCGGTGTTGTCCAAAAATCCTCCAACCTCCCCAGCTTTGTCCCTCATCTACCTCCAGCCAGGTGCACTAGGTGGCGGTGGTGGTAGGATTCCACAATCTCCCCATCCTGGCAGGTGAAGATGGAGACGTATTCTTGATAGACCGGGCCACTATTCAGGCCTACCTCGAACCGGACCAACATGGAGACCCGAAAATACATACGTCCAGGGATCGCAGGGCTAGGGAATTGGGCCACTTGCACTTCTAAATCGGATGGAATCCCGTAGAATGTGCCTGGTGCTACCAGGGGGGTACAGACATCTTCTAAGCTGAAATGTTAGTCCCCAAAAGGGGTGAGTACAACCACTCAGCAAAGATATAATCTCTAAGACTACCCATACCATGCAATCAAGCACATCACAACAACATGTAAGCATCATAGACAAGCATTTCAATCATCAAGTTGCAGCCACATCATGCTTTCACAAATCAGCATCTTAACAATGTATACACACCTCATCATGCACACCTTTCATAGCTCAGCCCTTTTCCATGCACATACTCATAACATAAGTTTAGCTATGCCAATGAAATCAAATATTCCTCATGTGCACATTTCATGACTTAACAAGATGAATGCAATCATAATTCAGCATTCTCATGTATACGTGTGTATATCCCATCACACATGCCTTTCACAATTCAGCACCCTCATGTATACATATGTGTAACCCATCACACATGCCTTTCACAATTCATCAATTTCAAATGCACATATATCACATATTGGCAACGACCATGCATATGTGTATTCATTGCAATTAACAATGCAAATCCCGGTACACACCACCCGGGCTTCCGGCCGCATCTCACACCCAAAATTGAAATCGTGAGGAATCACGGCACACACCATCCGTGCTTCCGGCATTTACACTCCCTGGCCGGGCATCTCGCACCCCAACTGGCATCACGAGGTATCCACGGCACACACACTCCGTGCTTCCGGCACCCCCAACGCTCCGAGCATCTCAACTCCGAGGCCATCCAGATTTACGCACACGTGGCTACTGGGCATCCGGCAATTTCACTCCCTGGCCGGGCATCTCGATACTCCCGAGGCATAATCAACACGTGTCATGCAATTATCTTTTCCATACCCATGATTCATCACATGTTCCATACCATTCATGAGAAAAAACAGCAAACAATACCATGTATGCTCACTCACATGACATGAATTGCACTTAACATGCTTTATCAAATTAATACACCACAATTCAGCATGTATCCATTGAGAAAACATCTCATTTGAACCTCATATATCCTTAATAAGGTATGAAACTCATACATATATAATAATTATGACCACATGGAATGCCTCTCATGTAAGATGTATACTCCAATGATGAACACCAAAGGAAATATCACTCGGCCATGTCATCACAACAATTTCTATACAAAACAGCTTGTACAGCTTTAAAGAAATCCAAATTTTTTAACCATCTAATTGGCCATATCACATCATGCCACTCAGCCACAACAATATTCACACATAATAATACAACTTTCCTTAAGGAATCATATTCAAATGATTCACACATAGGAAGACACAAATTCCACAAAAACAGATTTGATACTCACATCTTCCAGCATGCACTGTACTCGTATTTCAAGAAATTTAATGCCTTAATGTTGCTCAAAAATCACGATTTTTAACTATGTTGTAGCCAAGAGTCTAATGAACATATTCCAAGAAGACATCATCACCTAATTCGTGCTCCATGAATTCCTACAATACTTTCAATTCCTCGGTATACTGTTCAAACACTGTCCAGCAACACTCCTCAGCAAAAAAAACTTCGTATGAACTACCTATCCACCTTCTTTTTCTCTGATTTTTGGATATGTTATAGACCAACAAGTAATACACAACTTTCATGAAGAAGTCAACACAAGAAAACCATAGGAACATCACTTTAATTGCCACGCAAGTTACTGTTGTTCAACCCAGAAATTCCAGAATCCAACGACAAGAGAAAACAAGCAATTCATCAAACTAGACCGAACGAAATTGGCTAAATTTTCAGTATGTTGTACCTCAGGATGTCCTTTACAAATCACAAGAAGGGGTCAAATAACAATTCTCAACAAAATCACACAAACAGCAAGCAACAACGGTGAAAGGTCCACAAACTGCTCCGAAATTTATCCGGTTCCAAAGAAACTAGGTTTCACCCCTCAAATCTCACTCAAATGACTTCATTTTCGACTATGTTATAGCTCAAGAGGTTCTTAACAACTTCCATGAAGACATCAAAGTCTAACTCCCACTCTAAGAATGTCTATCAATGCATGCAAGTTAATGGCGCAAAACTGTTCCTAGAAACCCGATTGCACCGGTTTTGGATTTCTTTCAAAAACTAAACAATCCAGCCATAAATTTCGTACTTCTAACCACTACACACCACCACAAGAAGCATGGGAAGACCAGAGATAAATCTTGCCTTTGATTTGAGCAAAAACGATGAAGAATTGGGCAGCAAACGGCTTGGCACTTCTCGGTTCTTCCTCCTCCTCCTTCCTCTTCTTTCCTTGCCCGACTTCCCTCTTTCCCTCTCACTCTCTCTCTTTGGTCGACTAAATGGCTCTATGGACGGTAATCCTTGCTTTTTATACTTCAATTTGGTAATCATTAAGCCTATAATCTACTTCTCCATGCATGGTGACACATGGCAGAAATTTGCCAACTCATTCTTCCTCCCCTTGCTTGTGAAATGGCTTGGCCGAGCCTCCCTTCTCCTTTCGGGCTTGGCCGGTCCAAAAATTCATTTATAAGGCCCACTTAAATTCAATTAAATAAAGTCTTACCCCTCCAAAAATAATTCCTTAGCCATTGGTTACATGTGTACCCATATGTGCACTCAATTTCAACCACTCACCAAATCACACATTATAGCTACTATGTCCACTAAAATAGTCCAATTGTAATTCAATAAACCAATGGCTAAAGTTCCACAATTTAATTTGCTACAACCCTTACATCTTGATGGGTTATCAAAAATTGAGGATGCCACAACTTTTCGAATTTTCGAAATCTCTTCTTACTCATTGTTCTGACATGTAATTATGGCAATTTATATTTTCAAAAAGGCAGTTTTCTTTTTCAAAATTACGGTTTATTTTTAGCAGTTTTCTCTCTTTACTTTTTGGCGACGATTCATTTTCCCGTTTTATTATACACTCGAATCGTCACTTTCATCCGCTTCTACTCGTTCGAAAAATCCATCTTCATCCTCGTTCGAAACCCTAAAAGTTTCATTTGCTGTTCCTATTCCGTTACTTTTCTCGGCACAAAGTTTCCATCTTTTTAAGCGAACAAGTTGAATCTTCGCTTGCTCTCCAAGAATGTCGTCTCGCAAGTCTTCTAGAATCACCAGCAGGGGACCACAGAGACAATCAGAGGGTCCTACAAGGGTGGACCTCACGGAAGAAGATTCTCCTCAACGAGAAGCAGAAAGTCAGCACCTTGAGGAAGAGATCACAGAAGCAGAACCAGTAAGAACTCTCAAACCGAACGTTGCTTATGATCTTTACAAAAGGCTTAAGGATGGAAGGGTAAGCCTAAAGACGATTAAGGAATATTTGAAGGAGAGAGGGTTCAAAAGTGAATATTTGTTTTTGATGGAGATCGAGAGGTTGAATGTTGTTGAGAAAGGTACAGCACAAAGGGTATTTGGAGAATATTTCGAGTAATCCACTTGAGAATACTCCTGCTGAGACCCTAGATGATGATGAAAGACTTTTCTCTCATTTTGAGCCGCGATTTGGTGTGGCTGCTAATTTTGTTTGTCCTTCAGGAAGTCTGTTTCGGTCGAAGGAGCATGAGCGAGTTTATGTGAAGCTGTTAAAGAGGGGTGTGGTCAATCCGAGAAGTGTGGATTTTGACTTCCTAGATTCGTTGAAGATTAATTTAAAAGGGAAGTTTGCTAGGCTACAACTGGAGAATTTCTGCATCGATATGACAGAGGCCCACTCTGAACTCACGGCTTACTTTTACTTGAACTTGTCTTTTTTGGATGCAAATTGGTTGTCCTTTTCTTTCATGGACAAGGACTATATAGTTGATGTTGACTTGTTGGCTGACATTATTAGTGTGGAAAGGAGGAGTTTCCAACCAATCAAAGTTTCTACAGCTTATGCAACTTTGGAGATTGTACGAGACAGGACTGTTGAAGGCAAGATATCCTATACTAGGATGAATGCCACAAATGTGTTGTTGCACAAAATAGTCATCAACTGCATCTGGCCAAAGACAACTTCGAAGACCGACGTCTCCAAAACAGAAGCAAAGCTGATGTTCGCTATCAACAAAGGCATACCCTTTTCTCTCCCACACATTATTCTTTTCCACATGTACAGGACAGTGGTTAAGGATAAGGGTCTATTGCCTTATTCATCAATCATCACCAAATTGTTCAGGCATTTCGGTATACAAATTCCTGCACCTTTATGCCACGACCAAATTAAGTCTAATGCTCATTGGGCAGAAGATGGTGATGAAGATGAAGCTTCCAGAGTTGAATGTTGCACTGGAAAGGCTGAGAGAGGAGACAGTTGCGAAGGAGATCCATACTGCTTCATCAAAGAGAAAGGGCAAAGAGCCCATGACAGAGAAGAAACGAAGAAAAATCATCCTGCGAGATGAAGAGGATGAGGATGATGCCATGACTCTGTCCGCTCTTTTATGATTGAGGGAGCCCTGTTAATTTGAGAACAGAGGCTGGAGAGAGAGCAAGGAAAGAAGCAGAAGAAAGGGAAGCTGAGAAACCGAGGAAGAGAGAAGAGGAAAGGAAGAGAAGAGAAGAAGAAAGGAAAAGAAAAGCAGAAGAGGAGAAAAGAAAAGCAGAAGAGGAACAGAGAGAAGAAGAAGAGAGACAGGAGGAAAGCTGAAGAAGAAGAAGAAAGAAGGAAAGAAGAGGAGGAAGAATTGAGAAGGGAAGAAGAAGAAAGAAGAAAGAAGGATGAGGAAGAAAGCAGATTGTAGGAGGATATGGTTGCAGGATTAGAGCCATCATTTGCTAGGGAAGAGACCGAGAAACATCCAAGTGTTGATATGGATGTTGGCGATGAATTTTCTACTCCACCCATTGGCATTAACACAGGGGGAGTTGCTGCAGAACAGGGGACTATATCGCCACTACACTTTAGTGATGTGAGTAGGTTTGGTGCTGACCCTAAGGAGGTCTATGCATCTCATTTCCCAGAACATGAAGAATCCTTACCTATCGAGAAGGAAATGGCTGAGAAAGAAGCTCCTAGTTTCCAAACTCAATCTGCTGGTCCAAGTGGAAGTAATGCAAATTCGACAGCCTTTATACAGCTGTTGGATATAATGTTGGACATGAAAAAGTAGGTTTTTGGGATGGACTTCGAGCTAAGGAATTTGAAAAAGGCGCTGACTTGAGTACTTCGGTGAACATGCAAGACCGGATCAACGCTGAGAGCTCAAATGGAATCGAATCAGGCCAGTGCAGAGTTAGCTTCAGTGAAGGAAAATCTTGCAAAACTCGAGAAGTCAGTTCAGGAGCTCAACAAGTTTCAACTTGTTCGTTTCCCTGCAGGCCCCTAAATCTTTTCAAAACCTTCCCACATTCACTCTACCTCTTTGATGGGATAGAAAGGGGGAGAGTTGCAGATTTGATTGCAGATTGATTGCAGTTTTTGCAAATTTGAAGATTTGAAGCTTTTGTTTTGAAGCTTTGAGAAGTTTTTTTTTTTTTTTTTTTAAGTTTATTTTATTGCTTAGACTGTTTTCGTTTTGGATTTTTGTTTGGGTTGTTTATTTGAACTTCTATGACTTTATGCTGATTTGATGTTTGGATATAGACTTGTGGATTTGCATTGCAGGATCATTATATTTGTGAGGATAATTGTTATTAGACTAACACTCTATTTTGCAGAAATAATCCTCAAAGTATATATGAGTTTTTCTTGCAGGTTTTTAAATTGGCAAATTTGCTGAGGGTTTTGTCACCATCAAAAAGGGGGAGATTGTTGAAGAAAAATCCCTTGGAGTTTTGAAGTTGACAAAACAGCCTTGAGAGTAAGGTCTGAAGAATCCAAGACTCGGTCGGTTAAGTCGAAGATTTCAAGTCTCAAAGGTTTTCCGTCGAAGACAGTCAAGACCCAAAGTTCGGTACGAAGTTTTCCGTCGAAGACTATCAAGACCCAGTTTCCGTCTGAAGACCTTTAAGACCCAAATAAAAGTCTGAAGACAGTTTGCGATTTTGACAGGCTGGCAACATGTTATTCTTATGGCTAAGGAAAGTGAGATTTGGACTTTATATTTCCTAATCCTAACCAAAGAATATCTCTGGCTGTGATCGTGAACTTGGAAGATTTATTCTTCGGATTTTATCCGTCGAAGATCAAGCTCATTTTTGGAAGAATCTAATTTTGGGAACTCAAGATCCTGATTGTATGGGCGAACAGGATTAACGAGCTACCGTCTACTTATATTTTCGACGACAAGGAGATCGCTTAAATTGATTTAGTCCAACGGGTTGATTGGATGAATTTTTGGAATGTGCCAACGGGTATGGAGGCACGGAAGCTATTTAAGCTGGATCGGTGTTGCTCGGAAATAAGGAGAGACTGGTAGAAAAATCTTAATGTTAGAATCTCTGAAATCACTTGATCTCTAAAATCTTTGATGTTCATATTGTGTATCAAAGAGAGTGAGATATAGTGTGAAAACAGCAGAAGGCTATAGGAGAGACTATCTGTTGAAGAAGTCTAGTTCGTGATCTGTAACAACTCTCACATTGCTACATAGTGACTACAGCCAGTTGGCTGCCAGCGTGGAGAGTGGACGTAGGCTTGGAATAAGCCGAACCACTATAAACCTCGTGTCAATTCTCTCTTACCCTATCTCATTTATTTTATAATTGTATGATCTATTTATTGTGATGCATTAGCTATATTAGATTGTTCTTCAATTAAAGATTCCGAAGAGAATTCCGCGATCACCTATTCACCCCCCCTCTAGGTGGATTCACTAGCCAATATCAGTAGCGGCATGGGCTGCAGCGACGCCACGGCTCGGGTGGAGAGATAGGCGTGGCGGTGGTGCGGGCGCTATGGTGCGAGCGTGGCAGCATGACAAGGCGGCCGGCACAGCGGTGGCCTGGCCGTAGGTGCGCCGGCGAGGGGATCGGGCAGCAGGGAGCGCCGGTCTTCTTCTTCCTCTGTTTTGTTTTTCCTTTTCTTTTCTTCTGCTGCACGTCCTTTCCAGCGTCCTCTCTTCGATCACTTCTCTGTTCTTCTTTTCCGCAGATGGACGAGCCCCCTTTTTTGTTGACTTTTTTTGACTCATAAGAAAAGCATGAAAAGCCCCTCAAAAACCCTAGGAACGGAGAAATAATTTTTTTTTCTTTTTCCCTCAAATTTCTTACTTAGCCCCCCCTTGTGCGGCCTATATTCAATGTGTGGCCCTCCCCCTCTTTTGTGGTATAGTATCCTATTTATAGATGGGCAGACTAGGGTTTTAAATCAATATTCACGAAAATTATTTTTCCGATTGCAATATTTCTTCATCAATTTTATCACATATTGATAGGGATTCAAGATTGTAATAAAATTTTTCTCAAATCCCAAATCTTGCAAAGATGAGCTCTCAATATTTTTTTTTTATCATCACACTTGTCATATCCGATGATATTGAAAAATTTCAAATCATTATTTCTGACAAGTTAATTTTTGGTCATAAAAGAAAACGGGCTTAGGCCAATTTGCTCCCTTCGTACGCTTAGTCCAACCTTTGTCAAATTGAAGCTCGAGAACCACCAAATCAAACCCATCAATCACCAGCCCAATGCAAATGAGATAATAATAAATAAATGCAGCTAATATTATATGTTTTCCAAATATTTTAAAAAAAAATTAATCTCTGATTTTTTAATGCGATAAATAACTAAACATGTCGCCAAAATTTAAGTGTCAATAGGTAGCCAAACCTCATCGTTAAGGACACTTTGTTGCTTCACGATAGAGGAAGGCTTGAGTTCATAATCTAAATGAGCACACCAAAGCCCTGGAATTGTTGAGCATTGAACTTGTTTCTCATCAAAATTTCTCTTAATCTTGGATTTAATGCTTCCAAAAGGCTTCTTACTCCATAATGCTCCCAAACCCACTCCGCAAGCCGCGCATGGGATAGGCCTTGAGTCAACGACTTCTCTTCCGCACACTATCTTTAGAAAGACAACCCCAAAGTTATAGATGTCCAATTTCTTGCTTCCCTTGCTGATTTGAATGCATTTGGGACCCATAAAGTCCATGATTTTGCATGTGTACTCTCTTAGTTTTGATTAATTAGTTACATCTCATGTCACTGTTACATGATATATATGTCACATAAAATATATTTAGCTTTCTCACAGCTCATTACATATTCGTAATAGTTGTCTTCCTCATCATTTGTCACCACTTGTGGCCATCACAATTACAACAGTCTCTCCATCTATATCCTTAGAGAGCGTTCAACCTGCGACATCAATATTCATTAACCTTTGTTAGTTGATTGATGTCACAATCTTAAATGACCTTTGATTGAGTTTGAGGATCTCGATCTGAGTCGTCTTGATTTAAATATACTTCATTTGAATAAATTGAAAGCCAAATTCCAAAATTGTTTCACGTACTATTATTCTTTGAGGAAAAGTCTAGTCACAATCTTTAATCGTGTTAGCATGACAATTGACGTGACATTTTTTCATTATCAAAAGCTAAAGAAATAAAGTTAGAAGATTTAAAAATAGGGTTAATACCTTAAAAAATCCCAAACTGGTACACTTGTGACAAATTTACCCCAAACTATTTTTTTGACCATGAAAAACCCCAAACTGGTATACACGTGACAAATTTATCCCGACTAACCATAAAAAAACCCTAAATTGGTACATTTATGACAAATTTACCCCAAACTAATTTATTCGATTGCAAAAAACCCCAAACTGATAAATTTGTGACAAATATACCCTTTGCTAAATTAGATTAATACTACAAAAAATTCATAAAAATTGTAAACTCTGACAAACGGATCGTAAAATCCCAAATTGGTATACTAGTCAATTGTCACGTGTCATTTAACTTAATAATTTGATAATAAAATTTAACAAAAACTAACAGAGGGTAAATTTGTCACAAGTGTACCAGTTTGGGGTAAATTTATTAAAGGTATACCAGTTTGGGGTTTTGGTGGTCAAAAAAATAGTTTGGGGTAAATTTGTCCCGGTCGTACCAGTTTGGGGTTTTTGAGGGTATTAACCCTTAAAAATATAAAGAAAAGCAAAGCAACGGATGACTAATGACAACCACCGATGCTCACAGCTATAGTTCCAGTTCGTTAATATTACAGGGAAACAAGATTCTCCGCCTTCAGCTTCCACAGAACAATCAATTCCGTCCAATGCAACAAGCCGTAGCAACAAGCAGCAGTTCTTGTATACATGTAATACCTACTAATCATAGGACACCAAAGTTGCAATACATAACCCATAAAAGCCGTGAACTTACTTTGCATTTGAAAGAAATGCAGAAGAAGTTAAACTGGAAGATTTCTAGGAAGAGCCGGTAAATGCAGATGGTTCAGTACTGTAAGCGCTCGATGGTTCGCTACTTCCAAAGTTGGAGGACGAAATGTGTGACAATTCAGGCGTCAAAGTTGGAGGCGCGATATATGTCGAGATGGGCAACTTCAGTGGGAGAACGGGCGGGGAAGCGTCGAATTTCAAAAAGGCTACTGCCTTGCTTATAGGAGGCTGTTCCTTAGGGTCCCGATGAGTGCACCAAAGGCCAACAATCATCAAGCACTCCATTCATCTCGTGTCAAAATTTTCAACTAACTTCAGATCCGCCGCATTTAATAGCTTTCCAATTCCATAAAGCTCCTAGACCTACTCCACCAATTGGACTTGGTCTTTTGATGCTCTCAAATCGATAGCTTTTCGTCCATAGGCTATTTCCAAAAGCACAACTCCAAAGCTGTAGATATCATATTCCCTACTTGCCTTGCCTGTGTTTATACATTCAGGGGCCAAATATCCCAAGGGCCCGGCCAATATAGTGGTTTGCGGCCCTTTGGCATGGTTGACTATCCGAGCCAGGCCAAAATCGCCCAATTTAGCCTCGAAATGTGCATCAAGTAGGATATTGCTAGACTTTATATCCCTATGCATGACCCATTGTTTCAAATCCTTGTGCAAGTATTTTAGACCTAAGGTGATGCCTTGAGCGATACTGTACCTCCTTTCCCATGTTAGCTGCACTTTATCTTTGAATAAATGAGAGTCCAAGCTGCCGTTGCCCATGTACTCATACACTAGGAGGAACTTGTTTCTCTCGTGACACCAGCCAACGAGCTCCACTAAATTCTTATGCCTGAGATGTCTAATGGTCTTCACTTTAGTGGCATACTCCTTTACGCCTTGTGTGGACTCTGGAGTGATCTACTTGATAGTGACATGGGAATTCGCCTCAAAGAGGTGGCCTTCATACCCTCCTCCAAAACCCCCTTCCCTCAGCAACTAGGTATGGGCAAAGTTGTTAGTCGTCATGGCCAAGACCTTGTAGGAGCTTCTTGGGTCCCTTCGATTGTTCAAATCCTTCATCAATCCCACGAAAATCTTCTTCCCCACCACTTTGACCACTTCTATTTCTCTTTAGCTTATAATAATAACAGCCAAATCCCGCAATAGGGACAAGCAAAACCAAAGAGCTTAAGCCTATGATAACCCCCTAGGCCATGACTCCCTCTGTTTTTCTCGAGTCACACCACATGTAGGAGCATCGATGATATGTAGACTAGATTTGAATCCCCACGTGAAAATAGTATGAGCCTCAAGAAACTGCCCAGTCGACGCCGAGAAACTGCGAACCACCCATTCCGGCAAGTACTCTGTCAGGTTAAGTGGCTGATAGTAAAGGCTGGTAGAATTATCAGCATTATCTCCAAAAAGAACACTCAAGCTCATTACTCTAGCATTGTACGTGACTGTAGCATGGCATATGCTGTAATCCATCGATGAGGCACAAGTTGCATTGACAGAAGTCACGTCATTTACATCAACGCCAATATGATCATATGGCAGATCCCACACATTTGCCGAATTTTATAGGAAGCATCAAACTCTACCGCAATAAATGCACTAGAGTTGGTAGTGTGTGTTTGGATTTGAATTTGTGAGGCCTAGAAAGCTTCCTGAGTATTCAGGGATCTGCGATCCATTGAGAGCAAGAAAAAAAACCATTCCCTCAGCGCGGGAGTGGTTCTTATGGGAGTCGATAGTGAAAGCAAACCGGCCGACAAAATCTGCCCCATTCCCCGTTGAACTATCCCACAGTTGCATGGGCTGATAATATGTTGCTCGGCCAACTGCATCCGTGGGATACTCGAATGGCTCACCTCGAGTGAGTTGGATATTGGAGTTCACAACGGGGGCATTTCCCTGAAAATGTATTCTCTGATCGTTCATTTGAAAAGACAGGAAATGGAAAAAAATGTTTGTGAAGGATTCGGAATTGGCAGATGGAATGCTTAATGAAAGGATTAAGGGTGTTTGTGCTAGATCCTCTTTCACCAGACGCATTCCCACAGAGCCGTGAACGCATTCCCACAGAGCCGTGAGCTATCTTTTTTCCGAAGATTCAGAGGCTTGTTTGCATTCTTTCACTAGCTTCTGGTCACTGGGGAGAGCACCGGAAGTGGTCGAAGTCTGAAAATTTGAGTCATTGATGAACAATTAAACAGAATTACAAAAGTTAAATGCACGATCTCAGTAATGGATGCTTAAGAAGAAACAAAATGTATGAGGATGGCCAACAGACATTTCAAATTTCTTCCACGCTCTGAAATGGAATTGGAAGAAGTATGATATGGATGTTTTACTATCTTATCACTGTTGTTATCATCAACGTTCATCTAATTGATAACATAGACAGCAGCAGATAAAGAATTTGACAGTTGGGAGTGATGGAAATCCTAGGTGTCTAGGAGATGCATTGGGAATTTCTGAAGAGTATGATCATCACCGCAAAATCTAGAAAATTTTGGGGGCCTAGATGTACATGAATCATACACTATTCCATGGCAAAGCATTATGATATAGTTTCTTGAAATATCAGATCAAGTGAGTGACTCCAACTTAATCGGTCACTTGCGCTCCATCTCTCATTTAATGTTGTAGCTGTGATCCTTTAGAAGCCAAGTGATTCTGAATTGATGGACTTGTGAGAAATTTCTTGTGGAAACAATTGAGAATGAACGTGGAGCAACAACTGAAAATAGATGTGGCTTAGACCTTAAGAAAGCAAAATTTCGTACTAGCTCTGCTTGATCTTGATCAAAATGGTAGTTCATCTAACAAACTTTGAAAACTTTGTGTCGGTGTGCTTAATGCCAAACACCTCGTCACTCAAACCAAACTGTAGGTCTCACTCTGTATTGCCTTCGGTTGGGCCTGTTGTGCCTTTCTAAAATCTAGAAATGCACATTATTTTCTTTCAAGACTAAAGTACCTCCACCACATCACCCAAAATGGCTTTGACCCTAGCAACCGAATTCGATTTCTTTAGCCATGCTTCCATGGGGACTTCATGATGGACTCAAACTAGCTTAGAATAGCTAAATTAGGAATAGAGTGGTTGCGCAATGTATCACTAGTGTCAATACTGATTGACATCCACATACAGCGTTTGTATATGAGGACATGTCAATCCTTGCGCATTACATAACTGACATGTAATAAACCCCTGCGTTGACTTGATTTTTAAAATAATACATAAGGTCTACATGGCCGTGAAACAAACTTAAATCAACGGCACTAGGCAAGCATTACCAGAAAGTTACTCTATGATTCATAGATCATGGGGATTAATATCATTCGAATCATTACTTATGTGGATCTCATCATGGGGTACTCACAATCAGCGGTCCAGATGTGCTTGATCTACCTGGTCCGTGCAACATATAATGCTCTCTCCCTAGCCAAAGATTATGCTATATAAATTCCAATTTGGCAACATATGAGTATGTCTTCCTCGCGCTAGTGTTTGTGAATAACTCTGTTTATCCTTCCTTTATGCAACTTTCTTTCAGGCAAATGCAGGAAAGTACAAAATTCTTGCTGAATACTACCCCACGGCCAAAGAAGAAAGAGATGTTTATAGGAAGTCAATTAAGGACCCGTTTGGTAACCATTCTATCAACGGGAACAATTTCAAATCATAAATCATTCTTTTTTTATTCTGTTCCCGGGCACAATTTCTGAACAAAAGAATGTGTTTAGTAATTGCATAAAACTTCTTATTCTCAAATAGAAAAAGAATAGAAATGCGTTTGGAACTACATAAAATTTCTATTACAATTCTCTTTCAATTACCTTTTTAGATGAGTGTAAATTTGATATTGAATTCTCATGAACCACTCACTAATATAATTATCTTCTTATGAGTGAAGAAATCATATTATATTTTATTAAATTTTCAATTTCAAAAGAATTCGAATTTAAAATTCTATTCCATTCTAAAATTTTATCAAATCATGAAATTCTATTTATTAATTATATTTATACTAAGTAATAAAAATTTTATTTAATCAATTTTTATTAAATAGTAAATAATAAACTATAGTATAAACTATAAATATAAATACTAAATATTAAATTAAAATACAAAACTAAATATGTATTCTATATATAGCAAAATTTCAATTCCTACTTCAAATCATTTTTTAAAATATTTTTATTATTTCTTTTTTTTTTTTTTTTTTTTTTTTCTCCCCTTCTTCTTTTTCTTCAAGGTGGCTAGTTGCTGCCCTTAGGATGACCGGTGACCGGCCAGACGAGGACTGGCAACCTCATCGGAGCGTCACCGACCCTCGGCGAGGCCATGCCAAACCAATAGTTAGGCGAGGCTCAGCCGAGCCTTAGCTAGGCAAGCAGCCTCGCCTAGATCTAGTAGGGCTCAACCTCGCTAGGCCACCACTAGGTCGGCCTCTTTTTACTTTATTTTGACACCCAACACTTGCACTGCCGGTACTTAATGGAGCTCGACACTTTAATAGCAAATTTTAAATTCATGTTTTCATCAACAAAATTGGTCATAAACTTTCCGGTTTGAACTTTAGCCTCTCAAATTTTCTGTCCTTACATAATAAATGTACAATTATTAAGCCATTAACATGGTCTGAAACGCAAACAAAATGTTGAGAACTGGGCACATGTTTCGTCTGCTTCATTAGCAGAGGCCGTCTTGTATGAAGAAATTATAACATAGATATTCTGGAAAAAAGAGCTAATATATTGGGACAGGCCTCCTTATAGGAAGGTGTAGTGGCAAAGCCTCACTGTAAGGAACGCTTGTTGCTTCTCTGATACAAGGCCCGAGCTTATAATATAGATGAGAATGTAAGTCACAAAAACGGCACACAAGATCTCCATAACTAGAATCAAAAACACATATAATTGTGCAAAAGAGATATACGCACCTGATTTAAAATACATCGTTCCTGATGCGAAACAACGATGATCCAAAGTTCAAGCTTTATATATATATATATATATATATATATATATATATATATTGCCCTTTGTATCATTAATTCAATGAGATTGCCCATCACCCTCAGCATTTTGTAATCACTTCTTATACGACGATATTTACATGTCAAGGTTAGATGAGAGACTTGAATACTATTTATTGAGTTTTAAGCCACATGCCTCTTCATGACATGTTAGGCTTTACTTAACCCACATTAGCTAACCTCCTATCAAACTAATTAAGAATCTTTATATCTCACCGTATTAGATTAATCCCATAAAAATGGTAACTTACAACCTATGTAGCACGGACACTCTCCGGAAGCCTCCGTGTCGTGTCCTACACTCCGACACGTGTCCGACACGCTTCGACACGCGGTCAACGAGTGTCGAAAAATCCGACACGTGGTCAACTCTCTCCGACACGCTCCGACATGCGAGTCCAAAATTCTGACACGCGATTACGACCCGCACGGGGTCAATTTTAAAAATTTCTAATATTTGAGGGGTCAAAATATAAATATGCACAAAAGAAGTAATAAAAGAAGTAATAAAAGAAGTAATAAAATTGCTATAAATATACAACACGGGGTCAAGTTTTTTTTTTTTCTGTTTTGTTTTTTTTTTTAGAATTGTTTTATTTTTTAAAAAGTCTTTTACTATGAAAGAAGTAATAGAAAATGCTATATATGATAAATAAATAAATTTAAAAATATCATTTCAGCATTTTTCTTTAAATAATATTTTTTTTTCCTCTAAATTTTGTGTATTATTGTAACAAATTAAAATAATGAATGATATTATTTAATATTTTTCGTGTAAAATAATTCTAGGTTATTATTATTATTATTATTATTATTATTATTATTATTATTATTATTATTATTTATGTATTTATATATAAAAATATATTTAATATATAACGTGTCGGAATGTGTCGAAATTCTCTATTTTTAATAAATGACGTGTCGGCGTGTCGTATCGTGCCGTGTCACGTGTCGCGTGTCCGTGTCGGTGTTACATAGCTTACAACATCAATTAATGTAACCCATATCGGGGTGGAAAAAACACTCTTACATAGCACTAAAGCCCTAGGAATTGTCAAGCATTGAACTTCTTTCTCATCAAATCCTTTGCCTAGTTTAAGATCTAATGCTTCAAAAAGGCTTCATGTTCCATGATGCTCCCAAACCCACTCCACAAGCCCCACATGGTCCCTTGAATGCCTCGAGTCATTGACTTTTCTTTTGCACACTATCTCTAGAAGGACAACCCTAAAACTATAGATGTCTGATTCCTTGCTTGTCTTGTCAATATGAGTGCATTCGGGAGCCATATGGCCCATAACTGCATGTGTGTATGCTTCTCACTTTTATCATTGTCGTCCTCATCACTTGTCACCACAAATGCTATCATAATTACAGTAGTCTCTCTATCTATCTCTCTATGGTCAACCTTTGAGGTCACTATTCAACAAACTTTGATAGTAGGTTGATGTCGCAATCTTAGAAGATTTTAGATTGAGATTGAAGATCTATATTCAAGTTCTCCCGATTTATATATTTTCCTTTTGGATTAGTAAATTTAAAAGCCAAATCTCAAAATTGTTCATGTATTATTATAGTTTGAGGGAAATTTAATCCTAATTTTTAAGGGTGCATTGTTAACTTATCTGTTCTCAATAATTTATGTTCAGAAATAGTTTTTTCTATTTATATTCCCTAGACAAGTTTCTGAGCAGAAGAAAGTGTTTGTTAATTTCACAAAATTCCTATTCTCGAAATAGAAAAAGAACAAAATGTGCTTGGTACGACCCTAAAAATTTCTGTTTCCAATTTTTTTTATTTGATTATAAAGAGACTTAACATTTGACATTTGTATAAAAATGAAATTTTGTAATGATTAACTAATCAAGATATTATAAAATAACCTAAGAAAATCCAACATAATATTTAGCCAAAGATGGATGGCTGGAAATGGCAACAGAGTCCCATTGGTTTATAACTCACAATATGATGAGGTTGGTAGTAAATCTTTGGGTATTACAATAAACATATGTATAGATTTTTGGGAAAAAAAGAGCAAACATTGCTTGGAGTCACCAAGCTTTCACGACCTAGCATTGTCTTTAAAAATAAACAACATGAAAAAATCCATATAGTAAAACCCTAAAAGCTTATTCAATTTTGAATCCAATTGTCATCAAAATATTTTTACATTTTTCTATGCTAAACTAATTGTAAACTAGAATTAACATCAAAATTTAGTAAAACTACTCAAAATCTAGTTTCTAGATTTTTTTTTCCTAAAATTTTGAATTATTATTTTTTTATTTCGAAAAATTTGGACTCGGATTGGGGCAGGAGATTGGACTTTGTGTTGACTATGTAAAGACAAGCATTAAGTTATGCTGAGCTTGTTTTTTCTAAAATGACTTTATTTTTGTTTTTGCTTTAGCCTTTTGGGAACAAAGAAGTGAGGGTTTTTTAAAAAGTTTTTTTCTACTTCTTTATTTTGTTCTAAATCTATTCATTGACCATTAATCTGTTATGGGGAATAAAAAATTTAGTTTACATTTTTTTTTTCAAAGAAAGACTGATCTCATTACTTGTAGGGCGACTTACAAGCAAGAAACTTACTCATATCCGAAAATAAAATATGCATAAGGGATAGAGGCGGAGAATTCCACCAATTAAGGGGGAGATGATGAGCACGGTGAGTCCTGGCCACCCATTCAGCAGCTTTGTTGGCGTCACTCGAACAGGGGATAAGAACGACATTGTTTTGTTCCATCAAGTCCTTACACTTCGACACCGTTTCAGGAGAAACCCCTTGGAGCTCGGCCCGGCCCATAAGTATGTCAACCACATCAGAGCAATCACTTTCCGTAATCCATCGAAGCCTCGACTTTTCCTTCTATTCACGTGGTCCCGGTTCGGATCCCTCATGTACTCCGGCCCCAACCTAACCGCTTCAATTTTCCCTTTGATAGTCGACGAAACCCTAAATTCGCTGCAGAAGCCCTCGGTCATCTTCCCTTGCGAGTCGCGAACCACTCCAGCCACAGAACCAAGAAGATCTCCGGGCCTCCGGTAAGCTTTGACATTCATCTTGCTCGACGAGCTGTCAGGTGGTGCCCAACAGTCAGGTAAGCACTGCTTCTGAATCGATTTTTCTTGGTTCCGTGGGTGTGGCCACACATTGAGATCATGAATCTGAACCAGAACGTCCAGATCTGCGGGTGGGGGGGCATAATTGCTACAAATTTGTTGATTTCCTTCTTCATTCCTCTCAGATTCAGCCGGATTGGGGATAAAGTCCCAACCTTGGCCCAGCGGTTCGAGATCCGGTTCAAGATCTGCAATTATTGGTGCCTTACCTTTTCGACTCTCGTTCAACCTCTCCCCAGTGCTCGATGGTTTGTTTAGAGAGATCTGTGGTGCGGTTCGGACTGGAGACGCTTCTTGACTGATATCTAAAGCCTGAGGAACCCGAAGCCTGTGCATATCAGCACACACGATGTGCCACAAAGGGGAGGGGGGGAAATCCACCAGTTTAGCGGTAGCTGTAACATGCGGTGCTGTCAAGCCACCCAATCGGCTACTCTGTTCTCCTCTCTCGGACAAGAGGTTAGTGTAACATTCTCAAGTTGAGTTAACATTCGTCGACACTGCTGAATCTCATGTTGCACATCCCACTGTAACTCTGCTCGACCTATCACCTGGTTCAACACCAACAAACTGTCGGTCTCTATAAGCCATCTAGCCGGGTGTTGATTAAAATCCTGAAAGCCCTGTTTAAGGTCCCTTATGTAAAGTAAACCTTTTAATACTGCTTCAGATTCTGCTGCTAAAGCTGATGATGCTCTAACAGATATTGCAAAACCTTCCAATACCCTCCCATTGGAATCTCTCACGACACCTGCAACCAAGCCGGTACAAGCCTTTGCAACCCATGATGCATCCACGTTAAGCTTCAGCTGATTCCTCTCTAGGGGTCGCCATGATGAAGGTAATGTACCCGTGTTCTGCTTTCCTTTTTTCGCCTGGTCATTGCTAATCAGACCTTGGTCATGTACATAGTGGAGCAATGCTGCAGCCGAAGGGGATTTTCTACGAAAGATAGCATCGTTCCTTGCCTTCCAAATCAACCACAGAACCTGACCAACCAAGACTCGATAAGGTATTTCTTCTTTCACCGAAAAGATTTCCCATAACCACTGATCAACTCGATTTACTTGGTTAGTGTTGCTGAGACCAAGGAACTTTGGGTTGCGCCATATACCTTTGGTCCAACCGCAGTTGAAAAAAATATGCTCAGAGGATTATACCTTGTTATAGCAAATTGGGCAAAGAGGGTCTGGACTAATTTTACGCTTATACAAGTTTTCTTTTGTCGGCAGTGCGTTCTGACATAAGGCCCAGATGAAGCTTCGGATCTTCGGGGGTACTGTTAACTTCCAGAGTCTAGTCCAAAATTTGCGAGGAAGCTGGTAAGAACAGGATGGGTTGTTCTGATTTTGATGTCGTGTTGCTTGCTGAAAACTATTATAACCACTTTTGACGGAGTAGATCCCTGTACTATTACCTGTCCAAACCAATGAATCCGACTGTGGTTGTGGGCTTAGGGTGATTGCTAGGATTTCATCTGCTATATGTCCCGGATAGAGATGTTGAATTAGTGGCTGTTTCCACACTCTGTTTTCAGCATCTATGAGTTCTGCCACCATAATTGGTTCTGTTGGATGTACTGGCCCTTCTATAATCCCCTGTTTCAACCATTTATGTTCATGGATTTTGATAGTTTTACCGTCTCCTACTGACCACTGAATTTGCTCTTTGATCGTGTCTCGACCGAGCATCATACTGCGCCAACCCCATGAGGGCCGAGACCCTGTACCAGCTGTCCAGAGATCCCCATTTGAGAAATAGACACTTTTCAATACACGACTCCAAAGAGCAGAAGGTGTCGTGGCTAACCTCCAAGCCTGCTTACCAAGCAAGGCTCGATTGAAAGATAGTAAGTCTTTAAACCCCAAACCTCCTTCATCTTTTCGCTGTTTCAGTAATTCCCAACTTCTCCAATGTATACCCGGTTTAGCATCTCCCTTCTGCCACCAAAAAGAAGCTATTCGCTTTTCTAATGTTTTACAAATCGATACAGGCAATTTAAAGACAGCCATGGAGTAGGTAGGAATAGCCTGAACCACGCTCTTAATTAGCACCTCTTTTCCGGCTTTGGTAAGTAACTTCTCTTTCCACCCTTCAAGCTTTGAGTTCACCCTGGCAATTATCCATGCGAATAACTCTTTTTTTGAATTTCCCCACTCCGTAGGAATACCCAAGTATTGTCCTGTTTTCTCAAAGATAGGGACTCTAAGGGTTGAGGCCAGATTTCTCTTTAAAGGTAATGGGCAGTGAGCACTAAAATAAACCCCAGATTTATTGCGATTCACAGCTTGTCCCGTGGCGAAACAGTACTAATTAATTATTGCTGCCATATTTTGACATTCCAGGATAGTGCCCTCCAGGAAAAAGATAGCATCGTCCGCGAAAAGAAGGTGAGATAGCCTGGGACAGGTTCTATTTAACTGAATTCCTTTGATACTTCCATCCGCCATTGCTTTGTTTATCAACCAAGTCAGTACATTAGAAACCAGGATAAACAAGTAGGGTGAAAGAGGGTCACCTTGACGGAGTCCCCGTGTTGGTCTGAAAAACGGAGTAGGTTCCCCATTTAACTTAACACTGAATGATACTGTCGAGACGCATTGCATAATTAGGTTCACCCACTGCTCACAGAACCCCATGTGTAGCATACAGTCTCGTAAAAAATCCCACTCAATCCTATCATATGCTTTCTGCATATTGAGTTTGAGGACTGCTTGGTGCTTATACTTTCTTTTTGAAATTCGCAGCTGATGGAGAACTTCCTGGACTATATAGATATTGTCCTGAATCTGCCTTCCTTGAACAAATGCACATTGTTCCGGTTCAATTAGCTCGGGCAGGTAATTTTTAAGTCTATTGGCAAGAAGCTTAGCTATGATTTTATAGCTGAAGTTGCACAGACTAATGGGTCGATACTGGCTAATAGTTTCAGGATTCTTCACCTTCGGAATCAAGGAAATGTAAGTTTTGTTCAGGTGAGGATCGAGATTACCTGACTGGAAAAAGTTCTGAACGAGAGTCAGCAGGTCAGTTTTCACTGTTTCCCATGCATTTTGGTAGAAAAGACCATTGAAACCATCTGGGCCAGGGGCCTTTAGAGCTCCCATTTGAAAGACTACATTCTGAATTTCCTCGATTGTAGGATTAGCCACTAGTGCCGCATTTATAATCTGAGTTATAGGAGAAGGACATTGGGTTAATACTGGGTGGTAATTTCTGGCTCCCCCTGACGAGAAAAGTTGTTGAAAAAAGAGCTGAATGTGGTTGCTGATTACACTATGATCCCTGCACCAGTTGTTTTCAATTCTCAGCATCTGAATTCTGTTTCTAACCCTTCTCTGGATTGTAGATGCATGAAAAAAGCGAGTGTTCTTGTCTCCCCATTGTAGCCATTTTATACGTGAACGCATCCCCCGGTATTGTTCCTGTTCCTCTTGCTTGCGCAGCTTTTCAATCTTACTTATAATACTCTGTCTATATTTGTTACTAGCAAGCTGGTTGGACTAGTTGGTAAGTTTTGTTAATTGCCAGCTGAGTTGTTTAATCTGAGTTGCAGCATTTGCAAAGGTAGCTCTACTCCATTTTGCTAGTTCTCTAGAAGCTGCTAAAATTTTCTCTGAGAAAGTAGCACTGTAGCCATTTGAATTCTGCCATCTCTGTTGTATGACTTCAGCATATTCTGTGTGCTCTATCCAGAATGATTCGAGCTTAAAAAGCTTTTTACGCCGCTTCTTTTCAAGATGCAACTGCAGGATCAGAGGGCTATGATCTGACCCAATGGCTGGAAGGGCTTGAACCTCAGCTTCCGAGAAAGAAACCATCCACTCCAAGGTACACAAAACTCGATCCAGTCGTTTTTTAACTAGGGCCTCCCCTTCCCTGTTATTAGACCAAGTATAGGCACATCCATTCGTGTCCATATCCATTAGGGATAGATTGTTTACCATATTTCTGAATGCTGCAATTCGGCGTTGGTCTGCTTCCCGTTTTCCAATTTTCTCCCATACATACAAAATTTCATTGAAATCTCCCATGCGGATCCACGGAGCAAAGTTTGGGGGCTTTAAGGATTCCGAACATGCCACCGATCACACCGTTCAGCAAAGTTGGTTGAGGTGTGAATAAAGGTAGCAAACATGTTTATTCCCTTTGTCTATGTCGGTGCACTCTACATGTAAGATCTGCTGTGAACTCTTTTTAACAGTCAGATTGACTTCATCATTCCACATAAGTGCCAGACCCCCGGCCAAACCTACAGGATTAACACAAAACATCTGTCGAAAACAAAGACTCCGCCGATTTTCTCCACCCTATCCGTCTTATTTTTGTCTCCATAAGAAAAACAACGCTGGGCCTTTCAGCAGCCACTAGGGCTTTAAGTTCTTGAATTGTCAGGGGGTTGCCCAGCCCCTGACAATTCCAACTTATAAACTTCATGACGTCTTTGGTGGCTTATTAGGGCTAGCCACCAAAGCCCAATCTGTGCCTTCTTTCAGCACTTCCACAGGAGTTTCTGTCATGCCTGCCTCATCAATAAATATAGGGGTTTGAACTGAAAAGGATTTCTGTTTCTTATGTTTCTGCACCTTCATGTTTTTCCTGCTACTTTTTCCGATTTTCAGTGAATTCTGCAAGAGAGAGTCTGAACTAATAGTAAGTTTTCCAAGATCAGCGACCATGATCTCCTTTCCTTTAGAAAGTTCATTCTTTTTGGTACTGCAAGCTTCTAATCTCAGATCCTGCCCTGAAACAGGATTCTTATCTGGGGGTGGTACTATAGCTTCCTCAACAGGGAAAGATACTGCTGGTACAGTTTCTTCAACAATTATATCTTCCTCATAATTCCCATGGAAGGCTTCCTCAAGCAGGGTAAGGTCAACTTCCCCATAGAAAATTTCCCAACAGGGGCTGAAACGTCGCACTTCAGCTTTTAACCAGGAGCCGAATTTTCGTTTTTTGTCTTCTTCTGCTGATTCTACATAGGGATGAGTAGGACACTTTGTGGTATAGTGAGTCGAAAGACCACAGGAATAACAGTAGAAGGGAAGTCGTTCATACTTAAAATCAATCCACCAGTGTTTATCACCCACATGTATGATAGTACCAGTTTTTAGGGGTTGCGAGAGATCCAAGCTTACTCTTGCCCTGCTTGTTTTCCGAGAGCTGTTGTTACGGGCATCAATTCTAACTTCCTCAACGGTCCCTAGTTTACCAATAATTAAACGAATACATTCCTCAGTCATAGCTGCTCTTGGGAGGCCCACTAGATGAACCCAGAAAGAACAGTAGTCAAACTTATAGCAATGCTCTGGAATAGTGGGATCTCCCTCTTTTAAGATTAATAGGTTAGAGGAAAACGACCAGGGGCTGGATTGAAGGATTCGGTTCTTTTCCTCTACCGATTTAAAGATAAAGGCAAAGAAACCAGTATCAAGCAGCTCACATCGAACATCGTGACTCTCCATGACTTCTTCATAGTTATCCGAAAGCGAGAAAAGTTAACATCTGGATTCGTAAAGAGTTTACCGTATAGGATGTGTTCATCTGACTGATTGTGTTTCTCAGAGATGCTTTCATTGAGCTCTGTAATGTCATCTGCTGTCCACAGGTCACCCATGCTGCGGCACAGGGCTAACATCCTGAGTTGATTCGACTGGATTTCTTCCATGGCTTGGTCAAGTTTGACAAATTGAGGAAGGGGGAGACAGGCCGGGGATTCGGAAAGGGCTTAGTTGGAATGAAGGGAGATCTCAAAGAGAGGTGAAAAACTAGGGTTTACGGGGAGGGCTATTTCTGGTTTTTTTTTTTTTTTTTTTTTTTTTTGATTAGAGATTCAGGGATTCTTCCGGATGTTGATTCGAAGGAAACCCCTCAATCTATGCAGGTAAAAGAAGAAGATACACACCTGAGGGAGGAAGAAAATACGGAAGGGGATGAACACGGAAGGGAACAGAGGGAATGGGAAGGCCACTTGGTAAACAAAAGGGCAGATGGAACCCTAATCAGGAGGAGAGGCTTTGGAGACGTCCATTGGAGCAAAGATGGGAACATCAAGGCCGAAAAGATCGGAAACTACCACCGGAGGGGTAGAGGGAGCTCACCGAGAGGCGAGAGAGCGTATCCCCGCAGTTTACATTACTAAATGAATTTCTGTTCTTTTTCTAATTCGGGGAACAAAAGAACAAAAAAATTGAGAATGAGAAACAGAAACATTATCAAGTAGGGTCTAAAAAATAGCTTGAGTATAGTCCCCTTATTTTTTCAGTGTGAATGATCTTATGCGACAGCTTTTGTGGCTAATCACGTTAATATGACAATCGACGTAAATTTTTTTATTATTAAAAAACTAAAGAAATAAAGTTAGAGATTTAAAAATCAAAAGAAAAGCAAAGCAATTGATCACTCATGAGAACCAAGGGTCGTTTGCAGAATATTTTTGTTTTTGCTTTTTTCTTTGGTTTCTTAAGGAGGAACGGTCTGCGACGATGGTGACGGTCAAAGAGAAATAATTTAGTTTTGTTTATAAATAACTGATGTCAGTTCTTTAATTCTTTTAATAATTATGACGTGGCGTCGTCAATGTTAACAACGTCAGCTCCGATGTGGGAATTTGGACGGAAAAGATAACATGGTGACTACTTTTATCCTTCGAATGAAAGGTTGAGGCTGTTTCTTTGGACGCTGTTGTGACCAAATTTATCCAAAAATATATGTAGTGTAAACCTATGTAGATTCTTAAACTGCTCCGTTTGAACTTTCGGACGTAAAATTCAGAATTTTTTTTGGGATTTAGCCAAATATCAAATGTCAACTCTATAACTCTAAAAGTTTAGCCATTAAAGTCCATTTTTACTCCCTTTTGAAAAGTTGATTCTAATTTAACAAATGGTTCTTATGATAATTGTAACACTCCCGTTCTCTTCATTACACTCTCAATCACCCATCATCTCATCCTTCTCTTACCTCAATTTGGATATAGTCTATTGAACTATCCCACAGGTGCATGGATTGATGATATATTGCTCGGCCAACTACGCCTGTGGGTCTCTCCAAAGGGCACACCTATAGTGAGTATGATAAAGTTTAGGATGGAGACATTGCCTTGAAAAGTTATTCTCTCATCGTTCAATTGAAAAGATGGGAAATTGAAAGAAATGATGTCAAAGGATTTGGAATTGGCAGATGAAATGCTTAATGAAAGGATGAAGATCGTTTGTGCTAGAGCCTCTTTCATCTGAGGCATTCTCACTGAGCCGTGAGCTATCATTGCTCCAAAGATTCAAAGGCTCGTCTGCGTTCTTCCACTAGCTTCTGTTCGTTGCAGAGAGCACATGTAGCTGCCAAAACCTGAAAATTTGAGTCATTCATGAACGATTAAATAGAAATTCAAAAGTTAAATGCATAGTCTCAATGATTGAAGAGCTAGTAGAAAGAAAAATGTTGAAGATGGCCTAAAGACATTTTCGGAATCATTCCATGCCCTGAAGGAATTGGAAGAAGTATGAAATGGATATTATAATATTATATCCATGTTGTTATCCATAACATTCATCTAGTTGAGAACATAGCAACTTATTGATAATGTGACAGTGATAGGAGTGATGGGAGTTCTAGTTGTTTAGGAGGTGCACTGGGAAACAATGAAGAGTATGATCGTCATTGACAAATGTACAAAATTTTGGCGGCCAAGATGAATATCAATCGTACAGCATTCCACAGCAAATTCTACAACTACCAGATCAAGTGAGTGACTCTTGACTCAATAAGTCATTTGAGTTCTCCCTCTCATGTAGCCGTGATTTTACAGAAGCCAAGTGATTCAAATGAATGGATAGACTTGTGAGAAATTTTTGTGGGGTCGGATTGAAGTTGAACATGGCGGAACAACTGGAAGACGGATGTAGCTTAGACCTTTATAAATCAAAGTTTTGCACTAGCTCAGGTTGATCTTAACCAAAATGGGAATTTATCGAAGAACCTGCGAAAACTTGGTGTCACTTTGCTTAATGCCGACACCTTACTCGCGCAAACCAAACTGTAAGTCTCTCTCTTTATTGCCTTGGCTTCAACCTGTTGGGCCTTGTTGAAATCTAAAAATGCACATCGGGTTCTTTCAAAACTGCAGTTCCTCCACCACGTCACATGAACGGTCTGGGTATCTGTTTAATTTCACTCCCGCATGTGCATAATTGAAAGGAAAAAAAAAAAGATTGAGTAGGCGACGTATCTTAGGACGTCACATTTTTAGTCAATCACTGAGAGATGTGCGCGTGCCCGAGCTTCGAGGCATGATAATTCAGACCGGAGCTACTCTTTATATAGCACATCACCTCACAACACCTGAATAATGTGAGATATGGTTCATTCCTACCCACACACGAACCTATAGTTGGAGCCGCACCCTCTCTAGGCCCTTTTTGGCCTCAACAATCACTTCCATCCTCATTGGACTAGGTCATTACAAAATATGTCTCTGATTATTAAGATTTGGATTTCTATTAGTTTTAAGTCAGGCAAGACAATATAATTAACAATTTTGAGTGAATAGAAAGGGCACACATGACAAAATTTATGTTTCTCTATTTCTTTGTCTTTCTGCTCCCTAAGGTTTGGAAAAGAAATCCGTTTGGTAACGCAATTTCATTTTTCTATTTATGAAATAGATTTTTGTTCCAGAAATAGATTCTGTTCCAAAGATAGATTTGGAACAAAAATCATAAGCTAAAATTTTTAGCTTTTCCATTTATGAAACAAAAGTGAGAAGTGAAAACTCTTTTCATCATTCACTTTTGTCAATACCCGCTACCCACTTGCCATCCATGGGAGGCCAAATGCCTGACGCTAGTTGCCCGCCATCAAATGCCCGTCACTAGTCGCTGGAAGCCAAACGCTAGCCGCTCTCCACCGAACGCTGGCCACTTGCTGCTGGACAAGCGCCACCGAACGTCGAAGGCGGGTTATCGAACGCTGGCCACCATCTCCCCTAGAAATAGAAAATTTATTTTGTTATCGAACGAATTTTTATTCCGTAAACAAAAATTTTAAGTCGTTATCAAACGCCTTTTTTGCTCATAAATTCATCCAAGGTATAGAAATTGATTTTTGTTCAAGAAATTTTGTTGTGTGTGCCCAAACTCTTCTAGATTTTTCTTTCTGCATTAAGTTTGTGTTCTATGGCTGAAAAAAAAGGATTAAGTTTGTGATTTGCTTTTATTTGGTCTCATTCAGTAAAAGAGTTATTAGACGTAGACCACTTTGAGAGAAATCGAAGGTGATGGGAGAAGAACGAAGAATTTCTTATTTTCCTCATTCATGGATTGAGTATTGTACAGACTCTATGTATATAGACTAGCTTTGTACAATTAGTGGAAATAAAGAATTCTATGTATCAATTCAGATTCTATTCTATCAACTATGTATCTTTAATTGATCTAAATACATAATCAAATCAGAAGTTTCCAACTTGAAGTCGCATATCTTCTAACACTCCCCCTCAAGCTGGTGGCTTGTAGATGTCCAAGACGCCTAGCTTGCTCAATAGATATGCGTGCTGTCGATGACATAGGGGTTTTGTAAAAATGTCAGCTAGTTGATCGGCTGTCCCGATTCCTTCTGTCACGATCACTCCTTCTTGAATTTTGTCTCTTGTAAAGTGACAATCCACTTCAATGTGTTTAGTCCTCTCGTGCACTATAGGATTTGCTGCTAGCTTGATAGCTGCATCATTGTCACAATACAATTTGGTAGGTCCTTGCACTTGAACTCCAAGGTCCTTAAGCAAACCCCGTATCCATACAATATGGCAAGTGGTTTTGGCCATGGCTCAATATTCTGCTTCGGCCGAGGATAAAGACACAGTGGGCTGCTTCTTAGTCTTCCATGAGAGGAGAGAATCTCCTAATTTAATGCAATATCCAGTGACCGATCTTCAAGTAATAGGGCATGTAGCATAATCAGCATCACAGTATGCCTTCATTCTCATGTCACATTTCTTGGATAAGAGTATTCCCAGTCCTGGACACTTCTTCAAGTATTTTACAACCTTCAATGCAGCCTCCAAATGAGTCTGTTTGGGACTGTGCATAAATTGACTAAGCGTCTGTACTGCATAGGAGATGTCGGGTCTAGTCATAGTCAGGTATATGAACTTCCCGACCAATCTTTGATATCCCGATGGATCTCTCAGTAGGGGATCATCGTTTTGTGATGTGCCCTTATCATATTCTGCAGTTGTTAGCTTAGTGTTCTGCTCAATGGGAATCACGGCTGGTCTGCACCCTGACAAGCCTGCTTCTGATATAATCTCTAAGGCAAATTTGCGCTGACTAAGGGAAATTCCTTGACTAGATCGAGCAATTTCAATTCCAAGAAAATATTTAGGTGCTCCCAGATCTTTAATGTGAAAAGTAGCACGTAAATAATCCTTGAATTTGTCTATGGCAGTCTTATCATTTCCCATAACAAGTATGTCATCGACATATATCATCAGGTAAATGGATGTCATACCTTTAGTCTGTGTGAACAAGGCATAGTCGTGCTTGGACTGTTGGAAACCTGCCAATGTAAGGGCATTTGCATATTTGGCGTACCATTGTCTGGAGGCTTGCTTCAATCCGTAGAGGGATTTAGAGACGGCATACTTTATTCTCCCCTGTCTCCGTATACCTTGAGGAACATCCATGTAAATTTCTTCATCAAGATCGCCGTGCAAGAAGGCGTTGTGCACGTCCATTTGATGTAGACTCCAGTCATTAATAGCAGCAACGGTAAAAAAAGAACGGACCGTGACATCGGTGGCAACTGGAGAGAATGTCTCGTGGTAGTCAAAACCTTCCTTTTGTGTGAATCCTTTTGCAACTAATCGTGCCTTGTATCGTTCAATGGATCCATCAGCGCGATGCTTTATCTTGTAAACCCACTTGCAGCCAATTGGCTTACGACCAGGTGGGAGTGAGACAAGATCCCAAGTTTTGTTTTCCTCAAGGGCCTGAAGTTCGGCTTTCATGGCCTGCTGCCATTTTGGGCTAATCGACGCCTCATCATAACCGAAGGTTCGTCTCTTCGATATACGACTAATACAGCATCGTGTTCCTCGATAGTCTATGAAAAGAAACAAATGATGAGACAGGATATTGAGTACCTTTGGAGTGATGACTTGCACAGATGTAGTCCTTAGTCCACGTGGGTGGTCGTGTGCTTCGACCGGAACGTCGTGGATGAGTGACTTCCATGTTTGTCTCATTTGAGGATAAGGGCTCAATGTGCTGGTCTTCCTCAATATTGATGGAATCTTCGGGTCTTGATTCCAAAATATCGGCCGAGTGATTTGTTTCCTCCATGACTTTGAGAGGTTGGTGGCTGGAGAAATAAATTGGAGGGAGGAGCATCTCTTGATGCTGCTATGGGAAGATAGGTATGACTTTGATGTGATGATTCATCATCTAAGTTATCACGAAAAAGATCAGAGATCCCTGTGTTTTCATTAGTAGCTCCTTGCTCAGAAAAAGGAAAGACATCTTCATGGAAGGTGACATCACGACTTATCAGAAATTCCTTTGTGGAGATGTCAAGGACCCGATACCCTTTCTTCAGGTTGGGATATCCCATAAAAACGCATCGCCGGGCACGTGGACTCAACTTGTCTTTAGGTCCAACTGTGGCAACATAACAAAGACAACCGAAAACCTTGAGATGCTGAAGCTCTGGTTTCTTCCGGAATAATAACTCAAAAGGAGTTTTCCTTTGAGAATCCGAGTTGGCATACGATTTATCAAGTAAGCCGCTGTCATAACACGATCTCCCAAGTAATCATCTGGAATTGATGCTTGGAATTTCAGGGCTCGTGTGACTTCCAATAAGTGTCAATGTTTTCGCTCTACCACCCCATTTTGTTGTGGGGAATAAGCACAGGAACTCTCATGTTGTATGCCATGAGTAGAGAACAATTGGGAGCAAACATGGCTGAAGAATTCCTTTCCATTATCTGTGCGTATCCGCTGAACGGATTTCCTGAACTGATTCTTTGATAGTGCGAGAAAATTTTTTAGATGAGAATAAGCCTGATTTTTAGATTGCATCAAGAAAATCCAGGTCGCACGAGAGTAATCATCCACTATTGTGAGAAAATATCTAGACCCATCATGATTTATTGTGTGATAAGGTCCCCATATATCTACGTGGATCAGAGAAAATATCTCGCTAGATCGGGAGCTACTAGACGGGAAAGGAGCACGAGATTGTTTGGCAAGAGGACATATGGGACATTGTGGAAAAGGAAAGGAGGCACTTCGTGTCCCAATCTCAAATGCATAATGGAATTTCTATCATTGGTACTCAAATTACACAATGATTTATTTAAGGAATTGCTAGAAAAAAAGAAATTACTTGAGAAACTATTCCAGAAAAAAAAGGCCTTCGAGAGACTACCCAAGCCCATCAGTTTCCCAGTCGAATGGTCCTGAAAGAGACAGTGTCAACATGGAAAATGACTTTGCAAGAATTTTCTTGGCAAACTTTCGAGACTGAAATGAGATTGAATTGGAATTGTGGGACATAGAGAACATTTCTTAGGGTGATTTGTGGACTCAAGTGAACTGTCCCTGTCTCACTCACATAGGTAACATCTCCGTTAGGCAATTGCACGGAAATAGGAAAATTCAATTTTCCATTCAAACTTGAGAAAAAATTTTTATCACATATAATGTGATCACTTGCCCTTGAATCAATTATCCATGCCTTTTTGGATATTGAGTTAATCAAGCAATGGGTAATACCTGAGAAACTCGCTCCCTTATTTGAGAATTCCATTTTTGAAGTGCCTCCATCAGCTGAAGATATTGACTGTGCGAAATGGGCTGATCAATTTTTTTACTGGTCGGCCCAGTAACTTGATAGGCTGATGAAATCCTTT
The DNA here is from genome assembly GCA_014182555.1 of Eucalyptus erythrocorys. Lineage (NCBI taxonomy): Eukaryota > Viridiplantae > Streptophyta > Magnoliopsida > Myrtales > Myrtaceae > Eucalyptus > Eucalyptus erythrocorys. Next base: position 11,131,166 of record CM024603.1, read on the forward strand.
TCTCCTTTTCACCGGGCTTTCCATGTAATTTCCAGCAATTTTCAACTGAGTGATTAGTACGTTTGCAATAATCACAAAATAATTTATTCTTGCCTTTAAAATTTTTCCCGAAATTCCTTGCTGACGTGGCGAAGATCTGCCCGTCCGTTCCTTTGAAGATCTGGCCGTCGGATTCCTTAAGCGCGGAGTCCTGCCCACCGTTGGATCCGAGCGAGAGATCGAAGGCGTGTGAGCCGTCAGATCCGCGCCCTGCATCTGGACCGTCCATTCGGTCGGATTTAAGGAGGAGCCTCGACTCCTCTTCTCCCCCAAACCCTAATCGCATCCTCCTCTCTCGATTTAGGGCTTGAGTCCTGGTGGCCGTGTCTCGTCGATCTCCACGGGCTGTTGCGAGCGCGACGCTCTCGCTGCTCCGGTGGTGCTCCGATGTCGCGAGTCGCTGACTCTCTTCCTGTACCGCCAGCTGAAAAATCCGCCCAATCGGCGGCATGGGATCCATGGCGAGGATCTGTGAACGGAAGCCAAGGTAGGTTTCGTTCAAGATCAGGAGAAAGCATGTAGCTTTCTCCCGATCCTTGATGGATCTGTATTGTTTGAGTGTGGAATCTGGTCCTTCGAGTTTTTCTTCGGCCGCCTCAAGGTTATTCCACAGTGACGAGAGCCGATTGAAAACGGTCGTGACCGTCATGTTGCCTTGCTTTAACTCGCTGAGTTCCTGCATCAAGGTAAAAATCTTCGCCTGGTCCAGCTTTCCATACATTTCCTTGATATTTTCCCACATATTTTGGGCATCTTCGGTTGGTGGGAGCCTTGCCGCAACCTCTGGGGAGAGGCAATTGCCGATCCAGTAACGGATCGGGCGGTTGCTCTTCCTCCGAGGCATGCTAGGCGTTCTTCCACGAGAACCGAGATGGTTCCATCGAGAAAACCATCTTTGTCTTTGGTTGCCGGGCGCGCCGGAATTCCCGTGACCATCTTGTGTAGTTCTCGAGGCCCGGTCGGCACTGGCCGATCGGGCCGTAGCTCGGCCCGTCGGCGTTGGAAACGAACAATGGATCACCAGGTTCGGGTCGTCCGCGAGCGCCGCCGGAAATGGCGAAAAGCGGGCGCAAAATTCGGATAAGTGTTCGGGTGGGTGTTCGCCCCCGACCCGATTCGGTTGACCCGATTGGATACCCCGCATGAAAAACTCGGGTAGGGATTTGTTCCCATACCTGGCTCTCCCGATCCGCTTATCTGCTCCGATCCGATGGATGGGTTTGCCCCATTGGTGGTTGGTGGACCTCCATCGGTTTGGATGTAGCCCTGGTGACCCACGAATGCAGACGATGATGGATTTGGGTTTCCCCCAAAGAAAAATGGATACGGAATCCATTGGTATGGTTGACCCGCCAAGGGTTGCCCCACATTTGGCTGAGTCGCGTGGGTCGCCACCGTACATGTGTTGAGGCTGCGTGAGTGGAGGCTGCGTTTGTTGATCCACGACCGAATGGTGTTCAGCCGCCGAGTCTTGAGGCGTTTCTTCAATTGGTGTGTTGCCTCGTGGCGTAGATACTTTGGATCGTGGAGAGACCATGGTGAGTAAAGAAAATCTTCCTTCGATTTGCTGATTCTAATGCCGAGTACAATCTTTTTTGTAGGTTGGAGATGCCTTCGCAGGAATGAAACGGAAGCAAAACAGGAGCCCCGGAGGCTCGATACCATGAGAGAAATCGAAGGTGATGGGAGAAGAACGAAGAATTTCTTATTTTCCTCATTCATGGATTGAGTATTGTACGAGACTCTATGTATATAGACTAGCTTTGTACAATTAGTGGAAATAAAGAATTCTATGTATCAATTCAAATTCTATTCTATCAACTATGTATCTTTAATTGATCTAAATACATAATCAAATCAGAAGTTTCCAACTTGATGTCGCATATCTTCTAACACACTTTGAAGTAATTTTATCATGAATGTAATTGTCCATGTGAAGATGACCTTTTTTAACTTAATTGAGTAGGTAAATTTATATGCAGCTCTGCGAAAATCATTTAGGATACATTCTAGTTGCCAACGGTGCGAATTCAAGTGGCTTAAGTATGAACTATACGTCAGAATTTCAAATCCTAAATAAATGAATAAATACCCGAATCCATCAATTCCCAGGTAGATCTTGGAATTGGTTTTCCCTCCTAAAGCTTCACATGTAAATATGAATAAATTTGATGGTGACGAATGTGGACACAGAGTATGAAAGAAAGAAGTAAAAAGTAGGAGGAAGGACAATGCGATTTATGTTATGACTACATAATTTTGCAAGCCACGAAATTACAAATTCCTGGATTAAGGTGACTAATAGGCACTGAAACAGATCGTGCTCTGTATCTTTCCTACAATTCCGTCATGTTGAAATTTTCATTTTTTTTTTCCTATAAAATCTTGGACTCCTCTAGGGTTAACATCTTCAAGTGCCTTGTTTAATAGGTGGTAGAAGTTTGTCGCCGAGGTTAAAAAGAAGAAATATATCTCTGACAAAAGTAGAGATAAATTGCATGTATAAGTCGGTGTATTGAGTTTATGATTATGCAAGGCAGTTCCAGTCGTGTGTATAAGAGAGACCAACCAAAAACATAAATAAATAAACCCATCGGCCTTGTAATCCTTTCATTGGGAAAGTTATATTTGTTTCCTTTTTACCGTTTGCTGTGTTGTTCTATTAATAAACATACACACACTTTTACATCAAAATTTATACCAAACTTAACATCAAATTCTAACATGTAATATGAAAATCCAAACGTAAAGAGCTAATAAAAACTTGCAATTAAACGTCCGCTTGTACCAGTGTAATACGTACGTATCATAGAACACAAAAGTTGCAATACCGAACCCTGCGTTTGAAAGCAATGCAGAAGAAGATGAACTGCAAAGATTTCTTGGAAGAGCCGGTACAGAGGACTGTTCATCAATGTAAGCGCTCTATGGTTCACTGCTTCTGAAGGGTGCGGACGAAACATGGGACAATTCAGGCATCGAAGATGGAGGCATGATATATGTCAGGATGGGCATCTCTGGTGGGAGAATGGGTGGTGAAGCATCAAAGTTTAAAAAGCTTATCGCTTTGCTTATGAGAGGCCGTTCCTTAGGGTCCGTATGAATGCACCAGAGACCCACGATCATCAAGCACTCCATTTGACTTGCATTGAAATTTCCTCCTAACTTAGGATCCGCTGCATCTAATAGCTTTCCGGTTCCATAGAGATGCCAAACCCACTCCACGAGTTGGACTTGGCCTTTTGATGCTCTCTGTTCGATAGCTTTTCTTCCGCACGCAATTTCTAAGAGGACAACTCCAAAGCTGTAGACATCAGATTCCTTGCTTACCTTGCCCGTATAAATATATTCAGGGGCCAAATATCCCATGGTCCCTGCCACTAAAGTCGTTTGCGAGCCTTTGGCATGGTCAACTATCCGAGCTAGGCCAAAATCGCCCAATTTAGCCTCAAATTGTGCATCAAGTAGGATATTGCTAGACTTTATATCCCTATGCACGACACATTGTTTCAAATCCTCGTGCAAGTATTTCAGCCCTAAGGCAACGCCTTGAGCAATATTGTACCTCTTTTCCCATGTTAATGGTGATTTATCTTCAAATAAATGAGAGTATAAGCTACCATTAGACATGAACTCATACACAATGAGCAACTTCTTTCTCTCGTGACACCAGCCAATGAGTTCCACTAAATTTTTATGCCTGAGATGTCTAATCGTCTTCACTTCAGTGGCATACTCCTCTACACCTTGTTTGGAATCTGGAGTGATCTTCTTGATGGCAACATGGGAATCTGCATCAGTGAGGTGACCTTCATACACTTCTCCGAAACCTCCTTTTCCAAGCAGTCGAGTATTGGCAAAGTTGTTAGTCGCAACAGCCAAGACCTTGTAGGAGTACTTCATGGGTCCCTTCGACTGTTCAAATTCTTCATCCATCCTGGGAAAGTTTTCTTCTTCTCCACTTTGATCATTTCTATTTGTCTTCAGCTTATAACCATACCAGCCAAATCCTACAACGAGGATAAGAAACACCAACGAGCTTAAGCCTAAGATAGCCCCCTCACCCAGGACTTACTCTTTTTCCCTCGTGTCATACCACCCTTGGGCGTGGGGACAGTTGTCGCGTTGGTCGTACCATTTACATTGTCAAGAATTCGTAGACTAGAGTTAAATTCCCATGAGAAAATAGAATGAACCTCAACCAACTGCCCTGTCGTTGCCGAGAAACCAAAAACTACCCATTCCGGCAAGTACTCTGTCAGGTTGAGTGGCTGATAGTAAAGGCTGACAGCATTTTCAGCATCATCTCCAAAAATAACACTCAAGTTCATTGCTCTAGAATCGTATGTGACCTGAGCATGGAGTTCTTGACCGTAGCGGATGTTGTAATCCATCCATGAGACACAACTGTTACTCACAGAAGCCATGCTGTTTACATCGATACCAACATGCTCACATAGCGGATCCCATGTATTTGTTGAATGGTCATAGAAAGTATCAAACTCTACTGCAACAAATGCAGTACTAGAGTTGGTAGAGCTTAGATTCGCAGAGAGGCCTAGAAAGCGTCCTTCTGAGTGTGCAGAAATCTGCGATCCATTGGGAGCGAGAAAGAAAACCAATCCATCAGCATAGAAGGACTCCATATGGGAATCAATAGCGAAAGTAAAATGGGTGACAAAATCTGCTACATTCCCTGTTGAACTATCCCACAGGTGCATGGGTTGATGGTATATTGCTCGGCCAACTACGCATGTTGGTTTCTCCATTGGCGCACCAAGAGTCAGTTGGATGGTGGAGTTCAGTATAGTGGCATTGCCCTGAAAATCTATTCTCTGATCGTTCAATTGAAAAGACGGGAAATTGAAAGAAATGTTGTTGAAGGATTCGGAATTGCCATATGTAATGCTTAATGAAAGGATGAAGACCATTTGTGCTAGAGCCTCTTTCATCGGACGCATTCTCACTGAGCTGTGAGCCATCATTTTTCTGAAGATTCAAAGGCTTGTTTGCGTTCTTTCAATAGCTTCTGCTCAGTGGGAACAGCACCGAGAGTGGCCAAAGTCTGAAAATTTGAGCCATTTATCAACATTTAAACAGATATACAAAAGTTAAATGCACAATCTCAGTGATGAAAGCTCTAGTAGAAACAAAATGTTGGAAGATGGCCTGCAGACATTTCGAATCATTTCACGCTTTGAAAAGGAATTGGAAGAAGTATTGCATTAATGTTATACTATTATATAATTGTTGTTATTCCAACCCCAGGGAAAAAAAAAACTGTTGTTATCAAACACGTTCACCTAATTGATAACATAAAAGCAGCAGATAGACTATGAGAGTTAAGGGAGTGGTGGAAATCCTAGGTGTATAGGAGGTGCATTAGGAATTTATCAAGAGGATGATCATCACTGCAAAATCTAGAAAATTTTGGGGGCGAAGATGTACGTGAATCGTACACTATTCCATGGCAAAGCGTTATGCTTTTGTTTCTTAAAGTATCAGATCAAGTGAGTGACTCCAACTCATTTAGTCAATTGTGTTCTGCCTCTCGTGTAATGCAGTAGCTCTGATCCCTTAGAAGCTGAGCTATTCTACTGAACAGTTAAGACTCGTGAGAAACTTATTGTGGGGATCAATTGAAAATGAACATGACACAACAATTGAAAAACAAATGTGTCCTAGACTCTAAGAAAGCAAAATTTTGTACTAGCTTTGCTTCATCTTAATCAAAAAGGCAATTCATCTAACCTTTGAAAACTTGGTGTCATGTGCTTCATGCCAACAATGTCGCTAAAACCAGCCTGTTGTGCCTTTTTGAAATCTAGAAATGCACATTAGTTTCTTTAAAAACCCAAGTACCTCTTCCACATCACACAAACAGCCTTGATTCTATCAACTAAACAATTTCTTAATCCATGCTACTAGTAGCCTTAACAGTCGCAACTTATATCGTTTCAAGTGAAGAGTCCTCAAGAAGGATGATTTGAGACTAAATTAATTTAACGCTTCTGGTGTGAGAGCTGAATTATGGGGACTTCATAACGGACTCAGACTAGCTTAGAGTAGCTAAATTAGGGATAGGGTGATTGCGCAACATATCACCAATGTCCTTACTGATACATCCACATACAGGGCTTGGATATGTGTGCATGTCAATCCTTGTTCATTACGTAACTGACATGTGATAAACCAGTGCGTTGACTTGATTTCTCAAATAATATATGAGGTCTATATGGCCGAGGAACAAATATAAAGCTACCGCATTTGGCAAGCATTTGCCAATAAGTTACTCTGTGGTTTATAGATCATGGTCATCAGTATCATCCGAATCATTACTTATGTGGATCTCATTATGGCGTACTCACGATCAACGGTCCGGATGTGCTTGATCTACATGGTCCATGCACCTTAAAATACTCCCTCCCTAGCCAGAGATTATGCTATCTAAAATCCGATTTGGCAACATATGAGCATGTCTTTCTCACGCTAGCATTTGTAAACAACTCTATTTCTGATATCGTTTGTTAATAAGTCTGTTTATCCTTCTCTTGTGCAACCTCCTTTCAAGCAAATGCAGGAAGATACAAAATTCTTGCTGAATAATACCCCACAGCCAAAGAAGAAAGAGACATGTCAATAGTAAGTCAATTAAGAGTCTGGCTACCAAGTTAGGACGGAGATCACATGTCCTGAGGTCCAACTCCACAGTGACTTGGCAAAGAACGTATCGACCTGAATCATGTTATAAAGTCGATTCCCTCTTGGATGGACTCATCCGCGAGAAACTTACAGCGACCAACAACTGCTTTCTGTCTCATTGGGCCAGTTGAAACTATATGTCCCAAAAATCTTTCGATGATCTCCGAGTTAGGTTTCCTCAACCTACAATTGTTTTATCCTTTCTGTCGAATGTTTCTAGCAACATAATCCTCTTCTACTTTTTTTTTTCTTTCTTTCTTTCCGCTTGGTAAGAAGGGGAAACTCCACAAGTCCAGAATCCCATCTACCGAGATTTGAACTTGTCCCCGACTGTCCCCGCCTTTTCTAGTGCTGCCGTAAAACATGGTGTATGATACCAAGACGAATGCCACAGTAATGTACGGCAGCAACTGCTAATGGCTACTTATTTATGCCAACAAAAGGAAACAACAATAAAGCTGTTAATGGCTACTTGTTATCGCTGAAATCGCACACAATGATTTTTTAAATATGGACTAACAAAGCAAAAATACCAAAAACACTACATTCGTGTGCAGAGAGAGAGGGGGAACCTGGATTGCCATATGATGGTTGAGGTAGAGCTGCAAAGCCAGGAAGAAGAAGAGAATGTTTGTCTTCTACCTAAGATTTTGTGGGAAGACAGATTGTTTGCGTAAATTAAGGCGTGAAAAGATGCAGCAAAAGTAGGAAGACAGATTTTTTGCGTAAATTAAGCTGTTAAAAATTACAGCCAAAGTCCAAGTCAAAAAAATTCATGCTATGGGAAATATTTGACCTTTGTAGGAACCAAGCGGCTTGTAATTGTTTAATAGAAAAAGAGAAGTCGGCTGAAGTCTGGGACAAGCTGAGGGAATAGTTTAATGGAAAGTGATTTGTCATGTCATGCCCCGAATTCCGGGCACGCAACAACTCCTTCCTTGGTCGAAAGAAAGCAATGTCCCAGGACTCATCGCCAACCCTTTCTTTTAATTGCACATATGGAAGCATATAATAAAATCCCCAAACAACAAAAATATAGGATAGAAAAGCAGGACAATAATTTTCACCAAAACACTTTTCATAAACAAACTAGTTTATACATAGAGGCCAACTCAAGTCTATGTACAAGAGATCTATCTCCAAGAAGAACTACTGAGTCATCCATGCTCATGATCTTTCCGCCTCAAGCTCCGGGTTCTTCATACTAAGGACCTGAAAATAGTTATACAATAACCAGTGAGATAAAATATCAGCAAGTCCTCTCCTAAGCCCCCAGTTAGAATACTAACTCAACTCGGGGTATCTCTCCGGATCACCCACAAACTTACCACAACAAACAACCAACAATCAACAAATCACAATAGTCGGGTTAACTACTAACTACATAATCGGTTTGCATGCAACCTTACCTAGTATGCCATACCCTGCATGTTATCGATTCATGCATACGTGCCATAAACAATATGCTCAACTCATTCATAACCGGAACTAATGATGCCATGATTCTCATACACTCTTGCACTTTAGCGCGCCACCTATCCCTCATCAATCGATCACACGAGTCCCAATTATAAGGTAAAATCGTTACGACACATCTCATAATGCGCCACACAATTTTACCCCATAATAAGGCCCAACAAACTCAACCCTCATGCGTGCTCCGGTTATTAATGACCTACTAGCCATAGCTAACTTTCCAATCAGCAATCATCGACTTCGCCGGGCTACCGATAAAAATCAGGCTTTGTCCCGCTCCATTCAGCATGGCTATGTCTAAAACTTCCGTTTAGACGGTATCTCAAAAGGGACATCGGTCCAGAATCTACTGCGACCGGCTTTCAACTCCCGTTCGGTATTGCCCCCAAACTTCCATTGGGTGACGGATTCCACTTCTTAATCATGCAAGCACACCACAGACAAAGACTCTTCTTATCTTTGAGCATTTAACAAATGCACGATACTTGCAAATACAATTTCAAATCATTTTCTTCTAAAGGTAGTCCATTTTGGTATCCCTCAGACAAAGCCTATTCCTCTGTTAGCCTTCCACCAAGTGCTTGCGTTACCTTGCCGCTGATAGATCGTAAGGACTACCTTATCTGCTTTCGAGCACCTCAGCAGGTCGAAGGCCTTCTCTAATTCTTGGATCCAAAGGGTTGTAGCCTCGGGATCACCTATTCTTATGAACTTCGGCGGTTACAACTTAAGAAGCTGCTCAGCTAACTTGTGCATTGGTCTCTCCCCGATCACAATCCCAAGTTGGACTCTAGCAAGTGCGGCTGCAGCGGCGGCGGTGGCGGCGACGGCAGCTTGATTCTAAACTTGCTGCTCCATCAAATTTCCCAAAGTCTCGAGCGCTTGTACAATTCTATCAATTCTCGGATCACCAAGTGCTGCTACACTAGTATTGGCCTGTGGCAGTATTCTCTCTCTCGCGTTGGCCTGAACCAGTGCTCTACCTTGGGTACCGACCCTAGTAGGCGTCCTACCCTGAGAAACGAATGCGACAGTCCTCTTCCAATGAGTCCTCTGATCCAGATCACTTAGTCTACAGGGTCTCTACAAAACCTGTCTCCCAATTCCACACAAAATTAGGAAAATTGAGTGACCCACAAAACAAACTACCAATCAATAAATCATTCACAGGCATATGCATAAGGAAAAAACATTTCCTACTTACTATCCCCAAATCCCATTGCACCTTAGCACTCCAAACTCTAACCTTGCTATAATACCACTTCAGTAGGGATGTCACGCCCCAAACCCCGAGCACGCAACAACCTTGCAACATCTAGATTTTCGTTAGACCTCGAATAAGTAACAGCTCATCACGGATTGACAGGAGTGTCGACAGACTATGTCATTGGCACCATTTACGGACACTATTTCGTCACTGTCATCGTCGGTATAACATTAGGCCATCGTTTCATCACCACCCGTCATTCCAAAACATCAACTTTCGGAGAGAAATTTCCCATGCACGGCCATGCACACGTCCAACATTAACCCCGAGCGGCCTCGCAAATTGACCGAGTTGAAGGCCGGTAGACCGCAATGGCCATGTGTACGTAAAAGTTTACAGTGGAAATTGTCGAAGACCTCCCAATAGTTTACCCCGCAAAGGACTGCGGACCAACCCAACTTCATGCCCGATTTTCCTCCCTAGACGTCCATACGAACGGCCTCACCTTCGGCCACATTTTTTTCGGCCATGCATCTACGTAAAATTCACCCTCCACCATGCAGCCATGTTCTTTTTCTTTTTCCACGTCGAAGCCGATCAACAAAAGGAGAACATTGACCCATGCAACCCTCCTTTCCGCACGTGAAGACTCTCGAATCCCAGGCAACTCATGCACCGCCAAATGAGAAGTCAACAAAGGGTGGAGGAGTTGACTAAAGGCCACGTAGCTCCCCACTCGGCTGCCAGCGAAGAAGAAGCCACGCCAAGGATCCACATTTCTCTCTCCCTCTTCAGTGGCCAGCGGAGAGAGAGAACCCAGCATGCATGCAGAAACCACGTCCCCACTTGCTGTCCATCCGTTACTTCGAGCGCGACATGCCTACCCACCCGTGCCTCTTCTCTTGCCGCCACCAAACCAACATTTATTGACCAAATTAGTCAATTACTGGAGGGGTAAAACATAGCCACGTTCCCTCCACCTGTCCTCGCCCCTTCTACCGCCAAATGTTGAGATGGCAATACCTTGAGGCTTTGTTCGCAAATCGTTTTAGAAAATCTCTTGAATTACATCAAAATTTATGGGTACTGTGACACCGTACCCAAATATTTTAAGAAATGTTTCATACTTTAAAGATTTCTGAACTTATTATAGAAAACATTCCAAACCATTGGAGTTGGGATTGAGATTTGGATTTGTCAATGTGCCGATTTCAAATTACTTACGGTTTTGATAAATTATTTTATTTCGAGCCATGATGTGCAAGTAGGACTCAAGGCTTTACATGTGGATTTCAAAAAAACATTTGAGATTTAAACAAAAAAATGGATTTTATGGATTCGGTATCAAGTTTTTGATTTCGTGAATGGATTTCATCGATATGAGATTTATATATTTTCAAAGACTATTATTGTTATATTGTTGTGTCTTTGAAATCCCTATTTTGCATTACTTGATATCATAAAGTGGGATTTTCGAGAACCCAAAGGATTCTCCACATTGGTGATTTGAAAACGTTTTGGCATATGTTTTCAAAGCCTGCTGTTGTTGTATTGATATGCCTTTGAAAGTCTCAATTTGCATTGTTTGATATCATAAAAGGAGATTTTCAAGCATCCAAAAGGAATTTTAGATGTGGTGGTTGTTTTAAAACATATTTTGGCATTGAAATGATTTGATTGATATACCATGGATGAGATATATGATTGATGCCGTCAGACCCTTGAGTCAACGATGCCCCGAGAGTCGAGAGGCCCAAAGGTTCCAATGAGTCATGCCCTTTGGATGCCTGGGGTCCACAAAGCCCCAGTGGTTTACTCGAGAGTGTCGGGATGCCCAGTTATATGTCGGTACGTAATTTCGGAGGGTAGGGGCAACCATTTTCATGATGAGCCTCGGAGATTCCTCACGATGCCAGGCGAGGTGTGAGAGGCCCTGGAGGTGTGATGTAGCATGCTCTGTATGCCGGTGATTGAAAACCAGGAGGCTTTTGCAATGCCGGGTTGGGTACGAATGCCTAAAGGGACGCAAACACCGGTCCTATGGGATAGACGTAGGAAAATGAAAAAAAAAAAAAAAAAAACTAGGTTTTTCTAAAAATAATGACCTTGCTAATAACTGAGCCTGATTATGGGACGAAATTGTGTGGCATGGTATGGGACATGTCATACCAGTTTGGCCCTATAATGAGGACCCGTATGGCTAAAACAGTGCATTTTGGTTTTGAAATTACAATTGCCATTACTTTGAAAAGTTTTATTGATTTGATGCATACTCATTCCTTTAATTACATGTTTTGTCTATCTTGCATGAAATTAGATAATGATGGTTCTGCGCGATATAGTTTAGTAGATCTTTCACTGCTAGGTGTTTGTACTCACCCCTTTTTGGGGACTAACATTTCAAACTAGATAAGATGCCTCTCTTGCCCCGCACCTCTTGGTACTTGCTATGTGATCCCTATCAATTTGTAGTGGGAACAGTTGGAGTATTAGGATCTCAATTTGCTTGGACTGACATTCATCCTAGTAAGGGTGATATTGACTATCGACACTAGCCTACCCTCGGGTCCCATGCATCAGGAGTTCGTTGTCTTGTATGTTTGGAGGAATGGACATACTCTGGGGCCGCTGCCACCGCCACCAGAAGATGACAACAAGGGACCGAGTGTAGTGGAGTGACCACGATGGGGAGGACAGCAGAGTGAGAATTTTTGGATGTCGGCACTGAAGGATGGACTCTAGGCAAATGGTTGCTGAAGACATCGGTCATCTTTTGAAGTATAGTTGAGTATAGAAGACTACGGCATTTTGATGTACCAACTAACGATGTCCATCTAGTTTTATGCAAATAAAAGTGTTCGGCTATTATCTATAAAAAAAAATTTTAGTTGGTGTGCATCATTTCTGAATATAAGAAAGGGAGTTGTTGGATATGCTTCCACCATATTTTGCGTAGGGACCAAATCAAAGGATATAGACCCCCATAAATGATGGATTTATCGAAATCCTATGGTATCGGAGTAACAGACTTTCAGAGTCAAGTGAAAGGTATGTGTGGCGACCCTAATGGATCGGGGCCGTCAAGGGGTGCCACAATTGGTGGTATCAGAGCTATGGTTTTATTTGGAGTGATAAGGTGCCTCAATTGGAAATGAGGATACAATGATGCACACCATAATACACTAACCAAGCGTAGTCAACTAACTTCGAACAACGGGTGATTGAGTTCACTCATAAAATACTGGTAATGATTGTGAGTTACCTTTGCATGCAAGTAACATTTTATGTTACTTATATGACTTAAGGGACGCTTCTACATTATTTTCTCAATTAGTGACACTGAGTCACTAATTGTCCCTGAGGTAAATACATGATAAACTACAAGAAGGATCACAACCGAATATCAGCTCGGTGCGACAAGCGCAATAACGTGTACGCAGACCACCTCCACAAGAGAAATCTCAAAGACCACCGGCACAAGGAAGGGTGAACACGATCACCCAGGAGGAAGTGGAAGCTTCCAAAAACGTTAACCCAGGTACGATATCTATAGATGATAAGAAGGTATATGCATTATTTGACTCGAGTGACACGTATTTGTTTGTGTCTAAGAGATATAGACGATTAGGAGAAACAGGAACCAAATCTTTAGATATGCCTCTTCGTATTTTTACACCACTGAAGAACATGGTGTTGTCCACATTAGTTTGTGAGAAGTGTAAGATAACCATAGGGGGACAAGATTTGGAAATGGACTTGGAAGTGATAGTTATGGATGACTTTGACGTCATTGTGGGAATGGACTAGCTCCGTAAGCAACGAACTAGGATGGATGATCTCCTGGGATAGTGCTTACCCATACGCCAAATGATAAAACCGTGAGGCTTAGTATGGGATAGGCCAAAATGGATAATATCTCTGTGAGTTAGTCCCTATTGAAACGAGATCCTCCAGTGGATGTGTAGTTCAGGTTCGAACCAAGCAAAAGCTGCTAGACCTGTAATGACCCAGTCCGATGAGGACGGGGAGTGGGACGTCGAGGCCAAAGCGCCCGAGCAAGGAGCGGCTCTAGTGCGGTGCTTCTAGGATGGCAAAAGGGAACAGGAATAAACCGAACTATGAATTGAACTGGAAGGGCAGTGTTTCTAGGATAATTTTATCAGAGTGGCGCAGCGGAAGCATGGTTAAGCTTATAGAACTCTTGTTTGTGGAAAGGACGGGTCGATGCATTTGTGCATTGACTACGAGCAATTGAATTAGGTGACTATTAAGAATAAGTACCCATTACCTAGAATTGATGACCTATTCGACCAATTGCAAGGAAGTTCGATCTTTTCTAAAATTGACTTAAGGTCGGGATATCACCAACTAAGGATTAAGAAAGAAGACATTCCTAAGATTGCATTTAGGACTCGTTATGGACACTACGAGTTGCTAGTTATGCTATTTGGATTGACGAATACCTAAGCCGCATTCATGGATTTGAGGAATAAGATATTTATGCCCTATTTAGATCAAATTGTGATTGTCTTCATTGATGATATCCTGATATATTCTAAAGGACCCAAAAAACATGCATAGCATCTAAGCGTAATGCTACAAATAAAGCTTAAGAAGTGAATTATGGAGAGCGAATTATGAATTTGAGGATTAAGTTATGATCATTTGAGCTAAGTAGTGACTTCCTATTAGAGGATCTCCTTGGAAGTCTTGATGCATTACATGGAAGCTTTTAGTATGTATAGATTGATCTTGGAAGTCATGAGTTTGAGTGGTCATATGAGACATGAAATTACTTGTGGTTTATATGTTGGAATAATAGGTTTAATCGATGGTGGTCAACCTTTAATTTTGGTGATGATCTCAGTTTGAAAAGGGTTCTGTGGAATTAGTGAATATGATCAATTGTGATTATACTCTTTCCAAGGTGAAATGGTTAAAGTTCAAGTTGTGGATTTGATGAGTAATCAGTCCAAATGATGATCCTTTAGGGTGGGACCTGAGATATGCTTGATGGAAACTAGACAAGTTCTTATCTTGGTGGATTGTTGATCTTTGAATTGAATAAGTCTGGTGAACTATCGATATTTGAACCGAATGAATGGTGCTGTATTTTAGGCTTGAATCCATGTTGCAATGAAGGCGTAGTGAATGTCTGTTGGATTGAACCAGATGAGTTATTAGTGGTGTCGATTTTGATGGTTCTAGGCTTGAATTGGTGGTGACAAAGGTATAGGAACAATTCGACTAAATGGTGTATTCGATTGAGCCGAGAGGTGGAATTCTTTAAATTTGAATTTGATTGATGGCTGCACTTAGGATAGAGCTTGAAACTATACAAAGGATCAAGTTATTACAGTTTGATCTTGAGATTTAAAAAAGTAATAAACAAATAAATAAATAAAATTATAGAACCCTTCACTAGTACCACTAATGGAAGTGAATGAAGGCGGAACAACGCAAACCCATAGGATTGTTAAGATCATTAGATATACTAGAGTGGAAATGGGATCACATGACAATGGACTTCATGCAAGGACTACCAAGGACATCAAGTGGTCATGACTCTATCTGGGTGATAGTAGATCGCTTGATTAAGTCTGCCCATTTCCTAGCAGTTCATGTAGACTATCTGATGGATAAATATGCTAATATATATGTAAGCCAAGTGGTATGCTTACATGGTGTTTCTGTAACTATTACGTCGGATCGAGATCCAAGATTTACTTCAAACCTTTGGCGAAGCCTTCAAATCGCCTTAGGGACTAAGCTCCAATTTAGTATTGCTTTTCATCCACAAACAGACGAACAAATAGAAAGAGTGATCTAGACACTAGAAGACATTTAAGAGCTTGCATTATTGATTTTAAAGGAAGTTGGGATGAAAAATTAAACCTAGTAGAATTTACTTATAACAATAGTTTTCAGAAAAGTATAGGCATGGCTCCCTATGAAGCATTGTATGGGAGGAGATGTAGGACTCTGTTTGTTGGAATGAGGTAGGTGAAAGAAATTAACAGGACCTGGGCGATACAAATTACTACGAGGCTATTGAGATCATCAGGGAAAGACTTAAGACAGCCCAAAGTTGATAGAAAAGCTACGCAGAAGACCCTTGGAATTTAACGTGAAAGACTATGTATTTCTTTAGGTATCCCTAATGAAAGGAATATCACGATCGGGATAAAGGGTAAGTTAAACCTTAGATCTGTCGGACCTTTTCGAGATTCTTGAAAAGGTAGGGGATGTGGCACGTCAACCGAGATTGCCTCCTAAATTGACAAATCTACTTGACATCTTACATATGTCGATACTAAGGAAGTATCAGCCCAACCCCGGTCACATACTCGATCATGAAGCCATCAAAGTGGATGAGCAAGTGAAGTACACGAAAGAGCTTATCCGGATCTTTAGATTGGAAGGAGCAAATTCTCCGAATGAAGAAAATTCTGCTAGTTAAGACCTTAGGACGACACCACAATGTGGAAGAGATTACGTAGGAAAGTGAAAAGGAAATGAGGCAAAGGTACACTCACCTTTTCAATGAGACATAAGAGACGTCAATTTCGAGGACGAAATTCTCTAAGGAGGGAGAATTGTGGCATTCAAGTTTTCGTTAGACCCAAATAAGTAACAGCTCGTCACGGGTCGACAGGAGGGTCGACAGACTGTGTCATTGGCACCATTTGCGGACACTATTTCGTCACCGTCATCATCGGTATAACATTAGGCCATCGTTTCATCACCACCCGTCATTAAGAAAAATCAACTTTCGGTGAGAAATTTCCCTTGCGCGGCCATGCACATGTCCAATATTAACCCCGAGCGGCCTCACAAATCGACTGAGTTGAAGGCCTGTAGCCTGCAACGGCCATGCGTAGGTAGAAGTTTACAATGGAAATTGTCGAATACCTCCCAATAGTTTACCCCGCAAAGGACTAGGGACCAACCCGGCTTCATGCACGATTTTTCTCCTTAGACGACCATACGAACGACCTCACCATCGGCCACATTTCTTTCGGCCATGCATCTACGTAAAAGTCACCCTTCACTATGCGGCCATGTTCATTTCTTTTTTCCACGTCGAAGCCGGTCAACAAAAGGAGAACATTGACCCATGCAACCCTCCTTTCCGCACGTGAAGACTCTCGAATCCCAGGCAGCTGATGCACCACCAAATGAGAAGTCAACAAAGGGTGGAGGAGTTGACTAAAGGCCACGTAGCTCCCCACTCGGCTGCTAGCGAAGAAGAAGCCCACGAAGAAGCCACGCCAAGGATCCACGTTTCTCTCTCTCCCTCTTCGGTGGCCAGCGGAGAGAGAGAGCCCAGCATGCATGCAGAAACCACGTCCCCACTTGCTGTCCATCCGTTGCTTCGAGCGCAACACGCCCACCCACCCGTGCCTCCTTCTCTAGCCGCCACCGAACCAACATTTATTGACCCAATTAGTCAATTACTGGAGGGGTAAAAGATAGCCACGTTCCCTCCACCTGTCCTCGCCTCCTTCTGCCGCCGAAGCATCCCTTTTGTTGATTGATTTTTGTCAACAAAATCAGGGAACAAAAGGGCACGGAACGAGCGAGAGAGAGAGAGAGAGAGAGAGAGAGAGAGAGAGAGAGACCGAGACCGAGACCGAGACCGAGAACGAGCGGGTGAACGTGAGATAGAGAGAGAGAATAGTGAGCGAGAGAGTGAGCAGCAAGAGAAAGAAAGGGATCGTCCCCTTCGCCTGTGCACGCGTGCTGCCGACACCAACGCCACTCGCACTTGCTGTTGCCCAGCCGTGTTCGTGACCGAGAGACCTCGGCTTGCATCTCACCGCACGCCATTGTTGCCATCACCGCTTCTCCTCATCTCAACAGTAGCTCATAGCTTGCAGTCCGCTCGCCATCAACATCGTAGGACCTAAGGCAAGTGAAAGTATACTAACCTATGTAATGCACTGCCGCTGTTGTCTGATGTATTGCAGTTAGATTGGAAATACTTGAGTTTGAATGTTGGATAGCGACTTCGAAAATGACTGAACTGATTTGAGGCTAGGAAATTGAGGAGTTTTCGTGAGTACCTCGATTTAAGCCTTCGATTTTTGCACCGAATGTTGAGATGGTAGCACCTTGAGGCTTTGTTAACAAATTGTTTTAGAAAATCTCTTGAATTGCATCAAAATTTTTGGGTAATGTGACACCGTACCCAAATGTTTTAAGAAATGTTTTATACTATAAAGATTTATGAACTTTTTTAGAAAACATTCCAAAATATTGGAGTTGGGATTGAGATGGATTTGCCGATCTGCCGATTTCAAATTACTTATTTTTTTGATAAATTATTTTATTTCGAGCCATTATGTGCAAGTACGACTCGAGGCCTTACATGCGGATTTCAAAAAACATTTGAGATTTAAATGTGAAAATGGATTTTATGGATTCGGTATCAAGCTTTTGATATTGTGAATGGATTTCATCGATATGAGATTTACATATTTTCAAAGACTATTATTGTTATATTGATGTGTATTTGAAATCCCTATTTTGTATTACTTGATATCATAAAGTGGGATTTTCGAGAACCCAAAGGATTCTCCACATTTGTGATTCGAAAATGTTTTGGCATATGTTTTTAAAGCCTGCCATTGTTGCATTGATATGCCTTTGAAAATCTAAATTGGCATTGTTTGATATCATAAAAAGGAGATTTTCAAGCATCCAAAAGGAATTTTAGATGTGGTGGTTGTTTTAAAACCTATTTTCGCATTGAAATGATTTGATTGATATACCATGGCTGAGATATATGATTGATGCCGTCGAACCCTTGAGTCAACGATGCCCCAAGAGTCGGAGGCCCAAAGGTTTGAATGAGTCAATGCCCTTTGGATGCCTGGGGTCTGCAGAGCCCTAGAGGTTTCCCTAGGAGTGTCCGAATGCTCGGTTGTATGTCGGTACGTAATTCCGGAGGGTAGGGGTAACCATTTCCATGGCGAGCTCCGGAGATTCCTCGCAATGCCGGGTGGTGGGACGCGAGAGGCCGGAGGTGTGACGTAACACACTCTGGATGCCCAGTCATTGAAAACCGGAGGCTTTCGCGATGCCAGGTTGGGTGTGAATGCCCATAGGGATGCAAGCACTGGTCCTCTGGGATAGAGGTAGGAAAATGAAAATAAACTAGCCTTTTCTAAAAATAAGGACCACGCTAATAATTGCGCCTGATTATGGGATGATGA